>OY998131.1:16684516-17884516 GCA_963921915.1 Hyposoter dolosus
AGCACCGCACGATGCACCTGAGCCAGACTCGCAGCTCCCAGTGGCTTCGGATCTATCCAATCGAATATTTCGTACGGATCTTTCTTGAAATCCTCTCTTATCACTGTCAACACATCCGAGAAGGATGATTGCGGCGCAGAACTGTGCAATACTCGCATACGACTGACGTACTCAGCCGGCAGTAAATAATCCAAAGCCCCTATGTGCTGTCCTACTTTTATGTAAACACCCTTGTTCGCACAACACAGTTCCAAAAGCTTTTCGGCTCCGTAAGCATGTGCCTCTGACTTTATTTGAGCATATTCCGCTGTATTCTTCTCAACTTTGTTGCCGTAAAGTGCCTTTTTGTAAAACGCTCCTATTTTGGTCACTGCGACTGCCGCGCGTCCAAGACGCACTATACCAATCGATCCTACGTCATACTCGTTCACTCTCAATGACATAAACGTCCCAACTCCTACGACACCCGCTGCGCCCAATTTGAGAAATCTTCTTGATTTCCACATTTTTTATCGCCGATATCGAACAAATCATTGATCGTTGCGATTATCCGTGATATTCAATCTGAGAACAAGAAACCAACAAAAATACGTGATTAAGTTTGAAGCAACAAAATGTATGAGAAAATAGCGGAAAAGGTGATCGAAAAATGCAAAATGGACTCATTTTTTATGACGAAGTTGAGGCAATAAAATATCCACAGGGCTGACAGTCATAAAAGTTTAACGAATATGTTTCGTCTTCGCCCCACGAATTGCGGAATAATTGTGTTATTTTCTATCAAAATTCGTCAGTCAAAGTGACGTTACTTTTTTTCAGTTTTTAATCGATGACGAAACGGTCGAATGATCGACATAAAGACAAGACAGCCAAAAAGTAGTTTCATCACGTACTAACCTCAAATTCCACACTGTATTCAACTGGCATAGTCTCTCGAAGATATTTCGACGATCCAGCGCGATTATTCGTCAATTATTTGATAGGACGCTCTTTCCTTTGGTTTTCTTATTTTTTCGAACGATATGTTTCTCACTCGAATGAGAAACTGTATGTTATTCTCGCTGTGAGAAAGTTGCAAAAGCGGGTTATGTGATGTCACGTCTTTTATGACGTGTGTGCAGTGACAGCACGTGAGAACACGTGAACTTCTGGACCTGCTGCACTTTACCGCCAAGTCTTCGCGGTGCTGAATTAAACTAAGAAGATACGAACCATACGAACTTTGCGAATATATACAAGTTCAACATATTTTTAAATTCTTTCGGCGAGAGTTTCGTCAATTCTCGAAACTGATGAATGTCTTTTATAATTTTCCCAAGTTTCACTTTCTCATTTTCTGTACTAACATTCCTGCGACATTTGACTACCTGGATATTTCGACGAAATGACGAAACGAATTTTCTCATATTCATGATATTTATTTTTCAAACAATATATATTATCGTTACAGTACATTAACAAAACGAGTGCGTTAATTTTATAGTTACAAAAACGAGATCGCAAATAAGAAGGAGGTATTCGCTCTTACTACTATCATTGGACAGAATTTCGATCCGAGGCGTGTTGCATGAGAACTCTCTGGAAACAAATCACAAAATGCAGCAGATAAATACAGTGAGGCTCGTTCTTTACTTGTGCTAAAAAAAATCTGATTCATCTGCACACAACAAGACGGAAGAAATAATAAATGTTTAGTGCAATTTTGTCGGCGTGGAATGCCCCATGTATCCGACTAGTCGAAAATATAATAGCAGGGTTAAGGGCAAACAATGGATCGAGCAGAAAATTAACCAGAGCCCTCGTTTTTATGATTCTGGATGGCACCCAGACAGATTTCTTTCAATTCGCTATAAAGATCATTCATTCGGACTGCTAATCGTTATTTAATGGGGCAGAGTGATTCGTATATACGCGTGCACAAAGCACGGTCAGGTAGACACCTGTTTGGATCGGTGGTGTACAAATACAGAATAAAAGGGTCATAAACAACGCACAGACCGATTGACCGCTGAGCTTTGGTGCTCGGGGAAAAACCGCTATACGAAATTTCCCTATTAACCCTCACCAGCTAACGACTTTTTGAGCAACCGCGTTAAAACTAACGATGAGTCGTCCGTCTCTTTCGCTCATTTCACAAAGTTAAACCATTTGAAAAAATCCGAAAATATTCATCGGCCTTTTTTGTACCCTTTAATAAATAGTAATAATTCGTCTCATCAGAAAAAAAAATTTCAAGACAATTTCATGCAAAATATGGAGACGTCCAGGCATTTTTCACCACAAACCCGGACACAAATGACCCATCGTTAGCGTTTGAAGATTAATTGGCTTTCGTACCTGAACCAGCATTATTCGAAAATCTCATTGACCACAGAAACGTCAACAGGGTGGATTAAACGGTCGAACGAAAGTGAGTAAATGGAACGAGGCAATATTTGGAGTTGCGACAGACTGTTGTCGCCAAGCATTATAAAAACAAAAAAAATCGCCGCGTCACGTCTAATCCAAAGAAAAAGCTATTGCTCCGAAACGAGGGTGCGACGGTTTTTCGACCGTTTAGTAACATGAGCTTGTCATTCGATTGGATCGATGGGCATTGATTAATTTTTCAAATCAACGCAAAACGTACCTTCAAAGGTGTCATTGCGTTCGTAAGTTGGAGACCGAGGCTCCTGGCGAGAACAATCGGAGCTGCGGTACCTTTGTAAAGTCTGTGTAAAGCGTCAATGGCCAACATTGTCGGAACATTGTGCCTTTGTCGAAGTGTCTCGTATTTCGATAAATACATCATATCGCCAAGAATCGCTCCGTTGGCCGATGCTTCTGCAAGCAACTTGACCAAAATCGTTACATCACCGAAACCTAAGTTCACACCTTGGCCGGCGAGCGGGTGGATGCGGTGAGCGGCGTCTCTGCAAGGGAAGCAATTCAAATTATTCAACCGACTGTGAAATTTCTCACTCTGTCTCGAGATTTTTTTCGAAATAAATTTACAGTGAAAAAAAAGTCTCAAAAGGGAAACAAAAAAGTTTCGTTTCAAAAGCAGTAAAAATCGTGACCTTGAAATTATTATTTAATTAACACGAGATCATAAAATTTATTAAAAATGTATGAAAAGCCGTTTTTTTTTACCCCACGAGAACCGTTCCAGGTTTAACGTAACAGGTGGAGTGTCCAAATCCCAGAGGAAAAGCACCGCGTGAATTTGGAACGATTCCTGATATCGAAGGTGGCAATTGTCTTGCGATGCCGGTTTGGAGCGACAGGCCTTCGAGCAATTGTTGCAGTGCCTTCATACCGCTTTCGACTATTCCATTTTTTGGATAAACTTTCCAGAGAGCCTCGTTCAAACAATCAACAAAATTTTCGTCCGATTGTTTCAACAATTCTTTCGCTCTCTTCGTCGTGACTGACCAGACGAGAGAACTCAGCGAATCGGTCAACTATCATTTGATTACGTTTCAAGTTAATCATCGACCATGCTAATCAATAATGAACGAATCAGTAAATAATTTACGTACCGGCAACAGTGCCACTGGACCGGTAGGCAGAAATCTTTGCCATGCTACAACGTTCTCCATAGGCTAAGAATCGTACATTACGATTTATTAGTGAAATAAAAATTCAACTTCATTTATTTATGCATTTTAAAAATTGTAGTTTTGACATTCACCTCCGACAATTGGACCGTTGCTACAATTCCCATTTGATCGTAATCCCATTTAACGTATTGCACGCCCATCGCCTGCCGGACTCGAGAATTGGCACCGTCGGCTCCAATCTGAAACAATTTCACAATTAATTAGTCTTCCGGAGCGACGTGGTCTGCCAGTTTTCTTATTTATTCAAAATAAATCAAAGCTTATCCTAATTCTCGATGCTCACTAAATATGCGCTTGGTAAATAATTCAAACGATAATAATACGTGTTATTTATATTTATGAACTCATTGAGCGTCAGTGCTATAGTGACAATCATGGATAAAATGTTATGAATATTTAAAAACTCAATTTATTGATAATTCAAAAAATAGGAATGGACTTGGTTTATAAACTTGGTTTGTCTTTCGATTTTGTACTTCGACAAAAAGTTTCTTATTGACTATTATTCACAGAGGAATTTGCCTGGAGTCTTATTGTAACACGAATTAGCTTAAAACTCGTCAAACGAGAGAAACGATCGTCGACGAACAATCGGTATGTTGGGAAGCAGATTCGAAGAATACGGTTCTCCACGTACGATTAAATAATAGGAATTACAGCGAATTCGACGACAATGTGGCGTACATACGAATAACGCAGAGTGGGAGTGTTGGGAACGAGAGGTTGCAGTTCCAAGTTCCGGAAATAACTTTAGTAACGTTCCAGATGTCCATCCGGCTCTGAGAAGTAATTTCGTAAGGGAACAGTCAACAAGTTCTCATTCCTCAACTATGCACAATTACTCATTCAAATATTCAACCGCCAACGTCCGTTTAAATAATTTTATGGGACTAGAAATTCTTCCGTATAATTTTGCAACGCTGATAAAAATTCGTCCAAGCTGCAAATCCCAGTAAACCGATGAACTCCGAAATTTTGTGACTCCCAAAAACATTTCATTGATTTCGTTGAATTATCGAGCACATTTTTGAGAAAAACCTCACATTCGTACGTTCATCATGTTTTGCAAAGCTGGCGGAGGACAATGCAAAACAGGGACTTTCCTTGATAAGGATTGAAATATCGTTAAGGACGGCGGTCAGCCTGCTTCCTGCAACGTCATAATTATCACATTTTCAGCGAACGGAATTTACACACATGAGCATTGTTCCACAGTGCGAAGAAGAATTTTCTTCGATGCCACATTCGTGTCGAATATCCTCGAGAAAGGTTTATAATCCGAAAAAAGAGTTCTCAACGCGCAGGAAAAATTCAGGTCGGACAACTTTAAGAATTTTTATCTGACATCTTCCCCAAGTTTATTTCATTTTTTTACGCGTTAAAATACGGAATCCAGACTTACGGTTCGGTCTAAATATATACGGATTCTGTTTGATAAACATCGGAGAACACGCGGCTCGTAGATATACAAGCCAGCAGAAGAAATCAGTCGAGCACTGTCCGAGTTTCAATAAGGAGTGAACTTTTCCTCTCACCAATTTTTGTCAATCTAACGAAACTACGAAAGATCAAGAAAAAAAAGGCTAACAGATGCGAGAAAACGGAAATGAGTTCCAGTGAAATTTGACACGAGCGAGAGCGCTGATTTATTGGTTCAGATTACTACGACTTGCCGAGTGGTATTATTAATAACGCGGGAGTTTGTAACATGTTTCCACGACGTCCAAAACCCACGGATAAGCTGTCGAGTAGCCGGCGTAGATTTACTGATTCCAACGACGGAGATGGCAACCACCTGGAGTCGCTGGTCCTGGAATACGAGGTAAAAATTAGAAGAAAAAAAGAAGGTGATAGGCGAATTTTATTATTCATGCTTCGTGGAAATACGTCGGGAAAATGTGGAATTTAGAGAAAAAAAACTTTCTTTATGGTGGAATGAAATCGCCCATCGAGCGCTCTTTTTACTTACGAGCTTCGAAATAATTAGTTGTGTCCGCGATATTCGGTGTTTTTGTAATTGTTTCAAGGACACTGACGAAGTTATGTGGCTGGACGAAATTGACGACCGGAGTATATCCTCGGATGGTAATTCGGCGTCTCTGATGTGCACGAAACTCTTGTCATCGTCCCAGCAACAACCTTGGAGCACCGAAGAAATAAATTTGGCACTGTACCGTCTTCCAGCCGGTGCGACCGCGCATTCAATCATCTCGACGATCCAGGGCGAAACTTTAGACAATGCACTCGAAGAGGTGCGGAATTATAATCTCTCGGGTCTCACCTTGACTGACAGAAAATTATCAATACCGGGCTTTGCCAATAGGTAATAAATGCCGATTCTCATTTGTGCATATGTTCCTTTCGAAAAATTATTTTTTGTATTTTCGCATGTGGATCTTTTTGGCCCTTTAATTAATATTGAAACGCTCCAACTATTTCTCGTGATTTTCGATCGATTTTAGTTTTTTCATTCCGAATATTTTTCCTACGAGCTGAATTTGGAAACGTCGTCAAATATATGATGAATTCATATGTCTCGTTTTTTCATCGTTCAGGGGTGTAAGGAAAGCTTCACTGGCAGCAGAAAACGACGAAGCTGCAAGTTCGAAGCCCGGTCTTGTATTCTCCAAGTGGCCAGAAACATGTCTTCTCGTATCGTGCTGGTTGGGTCAATACGAATTGGTGAAAGCGTTGCTGGAACGAGGTGTCAATGTCAAAACTCGAGACGGTGATGGAAGGTTAATTTCATTAGAGTTTTTGTAAGGTTGTGGCTACTCGTTCGGATATTTCGTACACTAAAAACACGTTCGAACGAATAAGCAACCTTTGCTCGTCCGGACAAAGCGGATATCATTGGATAAAGCGTGTCCGAACGAATATTATTCATTCGACTATCCGGTCGACTGGCCATTGCGTTTTTGTAAAAATTTCAATAACCTGATCGATCAGTTGGAAAAACGCTCTCTCTCTCTCTCTCTCTCTCTCTACCCGAAGTAACCGAGGAACTTCTTTCGTTGGCTGATAAATAATTTTATTTGGCAACGATCAATCAAGTTTCAATCAAGTCTAAGCAAAATTGATGATCTCAACTTGTTGATTTTGTTATTGATTGACAGGACTCCTCTGCATCTGGCCGCGTGTTCAGGCTCGTCAAAAATAATTGAAGAGTTGCTGAAACGGGGGGCCGATCCAAACGAATGGGATCACGCCAAAGAGCATACGGCGCTCCACTGCTCAGCGGCGATCGGCGACGTCGCTTCGATGAGATTGTTAATAAAATTTGGTGCTAATGTGGACGCGGGGCTTCCCGGACGTAGCCCATTGCATTACGCTGTCCTCAGCAATATTACGGAATGCGTAGAAATTCTTTTGAAAGCTGGCGCTTGTCCAAACAATCCGCAAGTTTATACGGAAACGCCGTTGCACGTAGCGGCTGGTCTTGGCGCGGTGAACAGTGTCACGTTGCTTTTGAGCCACGGTGCCGATGTCAGAGTTCAATGCGGCGCTGCACGATCTACCCCGTTGCATCTCGCCGCCGAAGATGGAAGTCCTCAGTGCACCAAATTATTATTGGATGCTGGAGCTCCTTGGGACGCCAAGGATTCTCGAGGACGAACCGCCATGCATCTCGCAGCTTTGGCTCAATCTGGCGAGACTCTGGAGCACCTCATACAGGCAGGAGCCAACCCAAATGCCGAGGATAACGATGGACGTACGCCTCTTCACACCGCGGTCGCGAAGGCTCTGCGAAGCAGCGAATTAGTCAAGATGCTTATTCAGGTCTGTGCCCAAGCCACGATTCCATTTTCATATCGTCGAAACCTTCTCAACCGAAAACTTTGTCTTTATGCTCACAAAAGTTTGAAATAATTGAAAGAACTGTAGCCCCCCGAACCGCCCAAGTTTTTGTAGATCCAATTCACACATTTTTTCATCCATTCGTTCGATTATTATTTACCAAGTTTTACACTGATTAATAACTCGCAAAAAAAAATAATTTTTCAAACTAATTATCAACATTGTTAAATAGTTTTGATAATTAACGTCAAGGAATCGACTACAAATAAATGTATTTTTGGGAAAAATGACTAGTTGATAAAACCAATGCTGACTGTAGTGAATAAGGCTTGGGAGAAATTCATCTCAGGGAAAAAAACGTGAGATTGGCAACCACACGCGACTTGGGCCATTGAATCATTCATCCGGGCCGGAAATTCTTTAAATTATTTCTTACTTTTTAGAAAATGTAAACGCCACACCATACGTGGGAACGTAGTCGAAAGTTTCGGAATTCCTCAAGGTTCTCGTCTTGAGTAAACTTTGATTTAAATTCGATGGCTAAGGCAGTGTTTACACTCTGTGCTCTTAATGGGTTCAGGGGCGACTCTAGCGCAAAAATCAATGTGAAATTTGGCCACGTTTTCCGACCAAATTATTAAATGAATCGAAATTTCCTGAAGGGTTTTTTTTTTCTTGCTGAACTTCTGAATATCGAAAGAATTCTTTGTTATAGTTCCACACTGAACTGTCAGCTGAACATCGATTCATTTATTTGTTCAGTCAAAAATGACACGATGAATTAGTGCCATATTTTTTCAACATTTGTTTAAATATTTTTTTCAATACTCATTTGATTTTGATTTCAATATTTTCGATTTCCAGGCTGGTTCCGAAGTGAACAAACCCGACAAATTTGGTTACATGCCGCTTCACATAGCTGCGTTGAACGAGAGTTCCCAAGTGGTGATACTTCTGTTGAGCAAAGGAGCAGACGCTACCGCAAGAACGACGGGTGGGATATCGGCATTGAGTTTTATAATTCGAAGAACACCCGAGGTAATCCCCCGTCTGGTGGCTCGTTTGGATCAGGCCATAGCATTGCACGATCATGAGTTGGGAGACGTTGATTGCGAGTTGCGATTAGATTTTCGGGTTTTGGTGCCAGGTGGTCGAGGGGAAATGGATCTTATGTTCTGTCTCGTGGAAGTGGGTCAACGTCATATACTGAGGCACCCACTTTGCGAGAGTTTTCTTCATCTCAAGTGGCTCCGGATAAGAAAATTCTTTCTCTTGAGTCTTGCATTTCACTCGATATTCGTTGCGATATTCACGGCTTACGTCGTTGTAGCATTTTTGTACGAGGGCAAAACTTTGGCCAAAGTATTATTCTGGCCGGTCGGTATTTTCACGTGTATGCTTACGGGCAAAGAAATTTTTCAACTTGCCCACGGTGTTTCGATTTATGCGAAACGCTGGGAAAACTGGCTGCAGTGGGGAGTGATCGTTGCGACTTGCGCCGTTCTCGTTCAGTCGAGCGACAGTTGGCAACATCACGCAGCAGCGCTTGGTATACTTTTAGTTTGGATCGAGCTGATGATGATCATTGGGAGATTTCCCATGTTCGGTCTTTACGTCCAAATGTTTACTCAAGTGGCGATAAACTTTTTCAAATTTCTCGGCGCTTACATCTGCCTCATCGTTGGCTTTTCCTTGGGCTTTAGCGTCTTGCACAAAAATTACAAGTCCTTCGAGAACCCTATGGTTGGTTTACTCAAAACGATTATTATGATGTCCGGTGAGTTGGAATTCGAAGATGTATTCTTTGATGAAAATTCAAAAATTTTGTATCCCGGCACTTCGCATCTACTGCTCCTCGTCTTTGTAGTTCTTGTCACGATAATTCTCACTAATTTGATGGTCGGTCTCGCTGTTTCGGACATTCAAGAGTTACGGAGATCCGCCGGTCTCGATAGACTCGTAAGACGGGCCGAGCTCGTTGCCCATTTCGAAAGTATGCTTTTCTCAAAACTCCTCGATCACGCTCCGCGCCGTATTATGAGAGCCTGTCGCCGAGGAGCTCTTCTTCTCAATCCTCCGCATTATTGCGCTATTCACATTCGTCCAAATGATCCAAGGGAGAATCGATTACCTCGAGACTTAATTACAGCAGTTTATCGTTTAGTTACCGAGCGGAAAACTCGCAATAAATATCCTAGTGATTTTTCCAATAGAAGCGCCAACGGCGTTGCAACTCCTGGTGACATAAGACTGAGCAGATTGTACAGCGTGACTTCAACGAGCGACGCTAATCGTCAACAACTGACGGAACTCGCTACTGAGCTTAAAAAATGCGCGCAAAATATTGGCTCGCGGTTAGATGCGTTAACGAGCCGATTCGAAACTATCGCTCGAGAACTCGACGTCCAAGCCACCGCGTAACGAGCGGCTTTTGTCAAAATTCATAGAGCCTAATCACTCATAATTTCATAAATAATACACTGAGAATGAAATTTTCTTAAAAATCGTCGATATTTCGTTGAATACGGTAAACTAAATATTTTTGGATAATTTCGAAATTTTCGTTGTTTTGGGAGTATATTTGGTTTCTAACGAAATTGTCAACAAAATTTACGAGTGGAACGACAAAAATTTGCTTCCGAAGAGACTTTCTAAAATATTTCTTGCTGCAATGACACAATTTTTGGGATTATTCAAAAAAAACGTTTGGTCGAACGTATCGAACAAAATATCGATCTTTTTCAACAAAATTTTGTATTCAGTGTACGAAAAAACTGATTCGTCAGTCCTATGAGTCTATGTATAAATACAACAAAATAAAACAATATTTACTGCAAAGATGTCGGCGGTTTTTCGAGAATAAATTATTATGTCCAGCCAATTCTCTGAATACTCACGAGAAGTTTTGTTCTGAATTCATTCCCGTTTTGCAGAACGATCCTTGCATCCTCTCCCTGATTCTTCGGCAGCGAAACTTCCTCGACCTTTGCTTCATGAATTATTCTTATGGAAGAATGCTTTGGCAATTGTTTATTAACCGCATCCAGGAGGAGGTCGTTTTCCACTATGTAAGCAAACTCTTCGGCCAAATGATCCTCGTTAAAAGTGATCATGGCGTCGGAACAAGCGTCCCAAACCTACTGGACAGACAAAACAAGTGTGAGCAACGTGTAATAATTAATTATGAAACTTGTACACGTGTCAAGATGTAAAAACATTTATTTAACCCTTCAGGTGGACACTGGGTCCTTTTGACCCGAACAATTTTCAGTCACCAATTATTCGGCATTTAATGGCAAGGAATGTTTTGACAATATATTTTTGTTTTCGTCAAAAAATACATTTAGGGCCATAAGACAATTTACTACAAAAAACGTCTCCCCAAAAAAAAAACAAACAATGCATATTTATCGCAATAAAACGATTTGAAAAACACTCTGGGTCAGATTGACGGAATATGCACTTGGAGGGTTAAAAAATTGTTGACTTTTACTTGAAAAAACTTTTTTTTTCATGCAAAACAGAAATGACCTTGTCCCTCCGACGAAAAGGTAAAAAAAAGCCACGCAACAGAAAAGTATTTTGTTCAATTTCAACCGTTCGAGATCAGAAACGGTCGGTTCAGTTTTCTTCGCGTATCACACCTGCATTTTTCTGACCGGAGCATAACGAGCTGCCTCAATGTGTTGCCAAGCTCCGATACTCGACAGCAAGGTTCTCGTTTGCTGATTCAATGCGACAACTCGATTGGAATACGTCTCTTGGCATTTGTATTCGTGCTTTTTGCCACCTTCGAGTAGCAAGATGCTCTTGGAATCGAGTTTCCTGTTATTGGCTAACGAAAAGAAGCAAAACACATAATTTAGAAAATATTCAATTTGTTGAACTTCATTTGTTTCCACAATGACAACTGCTTCTGATTGGCATTTACATTGTTATGTCAATTCATATCGAGGCAGATGTAAAGGTTGGTCAGAATTCTGTTTCCACAGAACAATTTTAGGACAGAAAGAACGTGACGATGTTCGAGTTTTTTTTTCGCCAAATTTGTACACGTTTATTGATTCTTCAAAGTTTTCAAACGAACAATAAACAAGTGTTCAAAATTTCAAACGAATATATACTCGAAAAGTTGCATAGTTTTCCTAATTAGAAAATAAATTCGGTGAATGACATTCTAGACATCGAAACGGTTTTAAAATCGTACCGGAAGATTGGGCCTTTGTTTTGCAATGACATACTTTTTTTTTCGCCATTTTTATTTTAAAGGAAGAAAAACGATAATATAATTTGAACGACGCAAAAGTTTTTCTAACCTAGGGCAACAGCAAGAGTAGTTCCAACCATCCCTCCACCGGTGATAACAATGTCGTAATTTTCATCGTTCCTTTGGGCTCCATTGTGCTGGTTTCTTTGTAAAACCAAAAAATCGGGACGGACGTTGCATTTTCGTCCAAATCGCGTCAAAACTCCTCGTGATAACGAAACTATTTTGACGATAGCCATTTTATTGTTTCACCGCGGTTTCGGCGTTTGCGCGGGCGAAATCCAACGTTCGAACAGCTGATGATGTTGTTGCCGCTTATCGAATGTGACGTAAAATTCCCTAGAAATGTGCGAAACCCCGAAATCAAACCGATGAAAAAATAAGCGCGTATACATTTACGATATTAACGAATTTTTTTTTTGTTTTTCCGTAAAAGCTGATCTAGGAACGCGGTGGACAAGTCGGAAATTGTATGTCCTGCATGAAAAAGACTCCGAATCTTGGAAAAATTGATCGGTGGACTTTTAAATCACGAGCTCTATTCGCGTTGCAAGTTTGCCAGGAAAAAAATAATAATAATAAAATGGAAATACAAAGCCGCTGACAAACGTAGGAAAATATAAATACACAAATAAGTTTATTATATACGTGTGTCGATTGTTACGTGGAACTCTTATTTTACAAGACGCAACCATAATAATGTTAAAGTGTATATATGAATATATACACATAATGAAATCTTCATTGCAAAGATTCATCACTTTTCAGATGTGAATTGAATTTCGCTCAATGTTCAAATGTAATTATGTCATAATTTTTTTCTTTTCATCCTCACAGAGCAAAATTACATTACCGTGTTAATATTAATTTTATCTACAAATAGTATCGCTATGTCGTGTGTGTACAACAAACGATGGAAGAATAATCACTTTGGAGCATCGGCCATCCTCCATCAACCCACGTACGGCTTAGGCTCAAGGTAAAAAAGTCTTTTGGAGTTCCAAAAGTGTGCGAGTATGGATATACATATGTATGTATATTTATTTATAAAGAGTATTGTAGACTGAACGATGAATTATGTGAACTTTGATTCGCGGTTGAGCTTCGAGTGGAAAAGTCCAACATTACTTTCGACGAATCATCGATCATTTCGTTTCGCAAACTCCCCCAAATAATGGATCGCCCTGTCGAAACGGTGGAAGATGGAGTAAAAATGCAGAGGTGCAATGTTGTAGAGCATGAAATTCCCGACAGAAAAGTTCCGGGTGCAACATTTCCATCTTAAGCACTTTAGTCACAAGCGTCATGCGAAAAAACGACTCAGCTTTAAACTGACTTTTCAGTTTTTCTCTATCCATTATTCTTACAACTAAATTTTCAAGACCAAAAAATTGTTGCTACAGACGTTTTTCTCAGATTCTTCATGTCCTACAAAATTGGTTCTGTCTCCGATAGTTTTTACAGCATGGACGGCGAAAGACAGGACCTGATGCTAAAACTTCGTAAACTCCAAGTTCATTCCCTGACTCGAGTTCACATTATTGACCATTCGATCCGGGACAACGCTTTATATATAGATATATATGTATATTTACAGATATATAGTTAGTCTTTGCCATTTCGAGTGCACAAAATGCACAGAGGATTTTTCACATTTGAAAGGAATTAAAAAAAAACAAACTGTCGTATCATTCACGATAAATACGATTACATTTTCGCGCTGTCTCGCCACAGGTAGTCGTCGCTGTGACTTTGCATTCGGGACCGAATTGTCACCCGAGATAACCGACGATATTTATATATCGAATCTCGTCTATTCCCGTGCGAATAAAATCAAAATGCACAAAATAAAATTTCTTGGAAAATAATCGGTGGGGATGTCTTTCTCTCATTCGTAGACAGTCATCGGAACGAATGGCAGGGAAAAAGACGTAAATACCGCGGCGAGAACCTTGAAAACCACGATTTTTTTCGAGCCAATCGCATGACTAAATTACCAAAGGTCGAAAAAACTGTCGCCAAGAACTTTTCCAATGGAAATTTCATGCTCCACGAAACTTTTTTCATGCATTTTCATTTCATTCGAAACGTTTTGATAGTAATTTCGATTATAAAATCGTGGGATCTTCTCGAATTTGAATTCGATCTCAAATGTGAGCTTTACAGTGATGGCGATCGGATGCAATATATATCGTATCGAATTTCTATCACTCGCGAGTTTTCCGGTGTGTCGTTGGCAACATCTGAAGCGGCGAGATGTCTGGTGACAATAGATTTTCGTTCGATAGAACTTGGAAATAGACTTTTATCACATAACGAAAGCATTTTGTTGATGTTGCGTATATTTTTTTAGTTTTTTTCTTCTTCCTTTTCCTTCCTTGTTGCTGTATTTTCGCTAGAAGTGTTTTTTTTTTGTTTTTTTGTTTTGTTTTCTAATCCGCCGCCGGTTGAACCGAAAATTTTTGCAACCGTCGTTTTCTTAACGCCGCCTGTTCGCTGTTGACGCCCTCGTCGCCCGCAGTTCGCGAGGTCGAGGCTAACGACGTTCCATCAATACTGCTGTTGCTGCTCTCCGATGTCGTCGATACATCGTCTCTCGATGTTGCTGTTGCCGTTCTCGACGTCGTACATTTCTCCGTCTTTTCCAACGGGGACTCTGGAATCCTCGTCTTAGTCTCTCTGTTCCCCGTCTCGGGGATCACACTCGCGCCCGACATTGTCGGTATCGGAATGCTGTTGAATACCAAAACGAATGTAATATTTCAGTTGACAGTGCTCAGGAATATTTTACTTTACGAGAACTTTAAAAAATGAGCTCTTTGATGATTTTTTTTCGGTTTTGCATGAACTAGATGCGCACTAAATCAAATTTCTCAGAGATCGTTTCCTTGCTTATGAAAAAATGAAGAAAATCATGTATGAGAAAGTCTGTTCGTCAGCATACGGCCCGGTTTTATGATCAAGAAGAGCGTGGGGTGTGTTCGGAGCCCAGTTGTGCGTTCAAGGTAAGCAAAATCATGTTAAAATTCGTGAATTGTTTTTTTACTTTGGGTAAAAAATGGTCAACGGAAATGGATATTTTTTTTGTTCAGGAAGTTTATCGAGTGAATGCGTGAATAATTTGAAAAAACTCACTTGGCAGTAGCTGCTGCCATTTGATATTGATTCATCATCGCGTTGGCTGCATCGAGTAGAAGTTGAACCCTCTGCAATGTTTGTATACGCGCCTCGACCGCTTCGCGTAAATTACCCTCCATGGCTCGTAATTCCTCTTCGCTGAGGGTCGTTAAATTGGGGGGTGGTGTTGGAACAGGAGGTAATGGGACAGCGGTTGGAAAAGGGGGTGCGAAAAAGGGCACTGGTGTTGGTGGAGTGGTCGCGCCTGGTAAATTTCTCAGAGTTCGCCATTCCGTGATAGTCCTCGGTTCTGGTCCATCTAAGGACGTACAAAGTATAATTATGGATTGAGTCGATGCTCCAAATAATTGACCTGAGTCAATTACCTCCCGATAACTTCTGCTCAGCGATAAAATTTCAAAAACGTACCAACTTGGAATAAAAAACAAACATAAAATCGTTCGTTTGCTTGGAAATGAAGATAATTGACAGAGAATGACAGACCTTGTGCATTGGGAGTTGTTGGAGCGGGTTGTGGCGTTGGCGTCGGGCCCTGAGGTTGATTGGCGGGTCTTGGTTCTGTATTTCCCGTCGCAGGTCTCAAAATGTTGAGCCTGCAAGTCGGACAGGTTTGTTGCCGTTGGAACCACGAGCGCAAACACGCCGTGTGAAATATGTGATTGCACGGTAACTTTTTACTAGCGGAAACCATTTCTTCCCTGCACAATAAAAAAAAAAATACGTGTACAACGTTTTTTTGCTGCAGAACTCCATTTTAACGAAGAAAAGCTTCTAAATTACCTGCATATGATACAAACGTTGTCAGCGGCTGCAAGTTCTTCGGGAGTTGCGTCCGGATAGAATGTATTCATATTTCTGATGGCCCTTTGTGACATGACAATGTCTTGGAAGGCTTTTTTGAAGTTTCGCATAGTGTAATACATAGGACGAAAAGCAAACAATGGCAATGCGTAAAGTTTTACCATTATCGCAACAAACGATACGTACAAAATGACCTGGAGAAAGAAATTAACGTTATACCATGCTCTGTCGATTTGTCCTTTTCAAGAATAAGAAAAATCTTGTTTACCTTGAAAAATCCAATCACGAGCTCCGTGTACAGTAAAAAAACTGGCTTGTTCTCCCAAGGACCCTCGCTTCGTAAATCAGCTATGTGCAATATATATTTTACGATTATATTCAAGACGATGGTCAACAGAATCGCGTATTCAAAACCAAACACCAGTTGTACCGAGGCTCCTTTAGCCTGCGTCGAATTGTAAGCGTATTGAATCATGTTTATGTTTATCACTGACAGGAGACCCAGCAGCGTCGTCACTCTCAAGTGAAAGAGCCACGTTATCACCGGACTTCTTTCCATCTGAAAATTCAGGCGATCGATATTTATTTCGATCATCAATTCGTCACATTTCCTTACAAATAACAAAACTATTTCACTCTATTCTTTAATCTGGAAAACTGAGATTGTCGCATCCACCAAATCTTGTTAAACGATCCAAATTTTCGTTACATCGATAAAATAATATTATTATTCCGTTCGCTACATTTTATCAAACGTGTAAATTCGATTTTCCAACATATCGTTAGTACGGTTCGCCGAGATAAAAAAAGTGTTTTATATACACTCACATAGTCCACTCGATCCTCGGCCAACCAGTGAAAAGACTTCAGAAACAACAGGAGGGTAAATAAAGCTATAAATTTGGGACTGAAATCGTCTCTGAAGACTGTGAACGCGAGGCATGTTTCGGTCACCGCGTACCAAGCTTTTTCTACCAGGTGCTGAAATTCACAAAAAATCAATAATTAAGCAGACTGCGACGTGAGTCATTCTGCGTCATAGATTTTTCAGTTGTCAAAAAAGCAGAAAATTGGTTTGTCGTTGCTCAAATCCGATTGATCTTTTCATGCTCAACAGCGACGCAAACTTTAATAGCTTTCAGAATATATATATATTTTTTTTTTTCAATTCTCACCTCGAGCTCCGCCGCGCGCAAATTACCAAAGAATATTTTTCTCAGAAAGGTGTTTGTGATATAAACGAGAATGAATCCCTGTACGTATATCACCTGAAAAAGTAAATTTTAATGTAAAACTCCAACGAAAAGGTAAGGGAATATACAATGAATTTTCTTTTGACAAGTCCAATTTTATTTTTGGTTGAAAGCCACGAAATATTGGCAAATTTAGTTTGACCTAAAAATAATTAGGCGGATGTAAAAATGAATGTATTGCCAAATAAACAAATCGAGTGCAAAGATCCAAATGTCCGTATTACGTGGAAGTTTCAACGACGATAGGAAATAGTCGAATTTTTGTATTGCTACGTAAAAATTGCTTTTGTATTGTAACGAAAAAAAAGACCGAAATCCGCTTTCGTAGTTTCGCATTGGTTATGTAGGGCAAATTCTGCCTATCTCCGTTGAACTTGAAGAAACGTAAAGATACGTGTACGATAATATCATAATAACAGAAATTCGTACTTTCTTTTTTTAAAAGTGTTATGTGTACAACGGAAATAAAAACAAGACGAAGGGCTGGTGGGGTAACGAAGGAAAGGTGAAATCGAAACTCACAGTCATACAGGGATTCGATTTGGTTATGTAGACGACAGACGGATAGAACTGTTTCTTCTGATAATATGCATTACTGATAACAGCGCACGTAAGCGCGAAACTGATGAGCAATATTCCAGCAGTCCTCATTCTCGCGCCTCAAAAAGCCTTATCGGCTTCCTACACCTCGGGTACGTTTTTTTAATTATTTTCGTTCCGTGTCTTATTTTCGTTGCTCTCGCGTCAATCGATCAATTCGTGCTTTATATTTAGGGAATAACAAACACAAAAGTAGTTCTCTCCCGATCCGACTCTGACAACTCGCTAGAGTAAAGTGCTGAGAAGCAGTACTGGATGACAGCAGCGCGCTGACGAGTACACGATTTGTAAACGGTGATTCGTCCAACTAAAGAGTTGGGACACGTACGTGTCGTCTGTTCGCGGCGCGCGACAATATCCGAGGAGGGAGAAGGGTTAGAAAGACGGAGATAGCGCACGCACCCCGGGACCGTGAAAAAGACAGAGAAAGAGAGAGGGAATGGGTGAGCGAGGAGGCGGAGAAGGGGTGAAGAGAAAAAGATAGAGAGAAACAATGTATTTCGCTGATAATATTTTAAGATTACGCAATTCGATTACAATTCGTCCTGAAAATTTTAGTCCAAACCACGTGGATAACGTTCCCGCAACAAAATTTTCGCGGCTCTGATACTTTTTTTCTCGTACTTTCGTAAAACACATTATCTGAACCAGAAATTTCTCGATCATTGGGAGAAGGCAAAAGAGCGAGACGGAAGGAACGACCAATAGCGCAATAAATACAGTTTTTCTTTTCAAATTTTACATTACCGTGCAAAAAAAAAAATTCATTGCCAGAGGACATTTCGCGCCTGCGTTCTTGTTGATACACAAAAAACTTTTGGTTCATATCACGGTATTCGCTCGGTTCTGCTGCAAACGAATGTTCATCGATCGTATAGATCTTTTCTCGCGTATTTCGTCCCGCGTGTAAATAATACAAGAAAATTGTAAACAAAAGTAACGGTCAATTTTGGACGAGATATGGAAGACATTATGAAGATCGAGGAACGATCTGACAAAGTTCCGCATTTGCAGGCTCAAAATGTACAAAGGAAAATTATTATTCCGATAAAACAGTGGAACGTCGATTACTTTTTCAAAATAATTGGTACTAAAAATAGCATATATTTTTATTTTTATTTCTTATACATGGAAATTAGTATTTTTTCTAGCAATTTCGATCTAAAAATCTTTCTAACGGAAAATGTCAGAAAAGTATGCGTTTGGAAATATGTATTTCACGATGTATCGTCCCAAGCTTGTAAAAAGGGTTAATTCTCGAACTTAAAAATAATGATGCACATAACAAACCCATCGACGCAAGTATTTTCGGAATGAGAGAATTGCCGCGTATGGGAAATAAATATGCAAAAAATCGAATGCTCGACGAAGAGCCGCCTAAAAATTGAAATTTTCGTATTTTACAGACCAAGGACTGGAGGATTTCCTCAACCATGATAGATGTTACAAATTAGCAGACAAATATCTCATCGCGATGGTGTTCATGTATTTTCTCAGAGCGTCTTTTCATCCTGAAGAATATACGCGTTTCAACTTTTATGTTGCATTGTAAGGAAAAAAAAAAAATTACGTTAATTCGAAACTTCTCACGTGTGGATAAATAAAAAAAAGGCTCCGAAGTTTCTAAATTTCTGCAGGCTCTTGAAAACGAAAATCAAAGATATAATTGAATGATATATTCCGCACTTCGCATAAATCAGCAAAGACAGAAATGATGAAGATCGCGATTAAAGTTGGTCAAAATAATATTCCACAGATACTTGGCCCACGATATGGAGGAAGACGACGAAGACACACGAAGCGATATCCTGACATGGTCACCGGCGGGATCTCGGGGAATTTGGACGCCCTCGTTGCTTTTGCGTGAGCGAGAGAAGCTTTTCAAGAGAATGGACTGTCGTGCTGTGGTCTCGCGCATTTGCTGCGAGCGTCTGATGAGAATCGCCCGGCCGAATCATCCGATATGGAAAAGACAAAGACACCCTGTCCACGCGGGAGCAATACCGCGATTTTACAAGTGAGCGAACAAAACGAAGCAAATGCGTACAACTTTAATGTCTAACCTCGCATTTTTTTTTCCCAGAATCCGCAACATTTGTCCGAACTGTATTGGATACCGAAAGACCGAATCGTCTTGATGACAAAATTCTTAGTCATTATTGCAAAGAAATAAATCGACGAATACTGCCAAATGCTGTTCCAAAAAACCGACCAAATTCAGTTTTTCAAAAGACTAAATCAAAACACAAGATTTACATTTTTTTAACAAACTCGAAAATCTATTGATATCGATTTCAAAAAGTTCAACTCTTATCAAAATCACTAGAACAATAATATCGCATAAAAAATGTTAATAATCAAATTATTCGCAAAAAGTTGTGCGAAATGTAAAAAAAAAAAACGTTTCAGTGATAATTTATTAATAAGCAGATCACCTGATCTGCTATTACTCCCTTTTCCATTTTGTATTTTGCGAGAAAGTAAGAAATATTAAATAAATAAATAAATGAAACAAACTTCAGGACTTTGAAAAACAATCGATCGTCGCTCCAAAAAGAATTTCGAACATTTTATAATAATCTTCCAAATATTACACTGAATAAAGCTTTCAAATTTCTTTTTTCTTTTTCAATTCATAATTAATCCTTCGAGTGCACACCTCGATCAGTACATATTGGGTCAATCTGACCCAAGGCGTTTTTCAAATTGTTGTAATCCGGTAACTATCCATTTCTTGTTTTTTTTTTTTTTTTGTAGTTAAATGTTCACATTTTATGACCCTAAATTTTTTTTTGACGAAAACTAAAATTAAATGCCAAACAATCGGTGACGGAAAATTGTTAGGGTCAAAACGACCCAGTATAGACTCAAAGGGTTAAAATTGTATGATTTTTCGAAGTAACTCTATTTTCTGCGGTTTTATTCGTCCTGTGATTGGTCGGTCCTGTTATACACCGTGTTTTGACTCTCCCACTGTCAGTTTGACAGTTCCGGCTGTTGGTTTCACAGTTGCGTATATACGCGTGCGGTTATATGTTCCTATCGGAATAAAACTTTTTTTCGTATGCATGCAAGTGGAATTTAGTAGAACTCTTCTCGAGGACACGCTTGGAGACTTTCTTCATCACTGGGAATTGCCAGATCCACGAAAACTCGTCATAGAGCCACAGCTTCGGGATTTAAATTTATGTATATATTTTTTTTTCAAAAATCGCGGATCAAAATTTATCCCGGAACGCGATCGACTAGAACTCTTCACGAGGGTGCGCAGGGAGACTTTCTCCATCACTGGGAATTGCCAGATCCACGAAAACTCGTCATAGAGCCACAGCTTCGGGATTTAAATTCATATATATTTTTTTTCAAAAATCGTGGATCAAAATTTATCCCGGAACGCGATCGACTAGAACTCTTCACGAGGGTGCGCAGGGAGACTTTCTCCATCACTGGGAATTGCCAGATCCACGAAAACTCGTCATAGAGCCACAGCTTCGGGATTTAAAGTCATATATATTTTTTTTTCAAAAATCGTGGATCAAAATTTATCCCGGAACGCGATCGACTAGAACTCTTCACGAGGGTGCGCAGGGAGACTTTCTCCATCACTGGGAATTGCCAGATCCACGAAAACTCGTCATAGAGCCACAGCTTCGGGATTTAAAGTCATATATATTTTTTTTTCAAAAATCGTGGATCAAAATTTATCCCGGAACGCGATCGACTAGAACTCTTCACGAGGGTGCGCAGGGAGACTTTCTCCATCACTGGGAATTGCCAGATCCACGAAAACTCGTCATAGAGCCACAGCTTCGGGAATGGAATTTTATATTTTTATTTTTCAGAAAATGGTGTGTCAAAATTTTTCCAGTAACGCAAACGACTAGAACTCTTCACGAGTACACGCAGGGAGACTTTCTCCATCACTGGGAATTGCCAGATCTACGAAAACTCGTCATAGAGCCACAGCTTCGGGGTTGAAATTTATGAATTTTTTTTTTTCAAAAATGGTGGATCAAAATTTATCCGAGAACGCAAATGACTAGAACTCTTCACGAGGACACGCAGGGAGACTTTCTCCATCACTCGGAATTGCTAGATCTACGAGAACTGGTCATAGAACCTCAGCATCTCAGGGTTGAACATTTTTCAACAAAATGTTTTTTTGCAAAAAAATGAATTTGGGCCTCCATTATATTGAAGCGAAAAAAAATGTTGACGACCAACGGGGGGCACTGTTGTCGTTTTATTCGTGCTGTGATTGTTCGATTGGCTGTTATAACACGGGCCACATCAACTTGAAAAACGTTTTGGGTGCCGGAATTGTCAAGACGAAGAGTTAATGTTGTAGTTTGGGCGCAGCAGCACAAATAAACCCCTGTACGCGCGCTGATATTCCCTAGTTTCGTTAAAAAGTTGCAAGAAAAAAAACAAAAGAAACGCGACTTCAATTTACACACGTTTAGATGGTAAAGATAAAAAATTGGAAATTAAATATCTCAAATTCTAAACGTCAGAAAATTTGTCTTCATAGGAGAAAACTGTTAGTTCTGATGTCAAGAACGTTTATACAAAATTTTGAAAGAACCCTGAATAAAGTCGTTTGTGATATTAATACGTTAAACAGACGAAACAAGAAACTAAAGAGTGATGTGAAAATATTGCTAATTACAATAATGACAATAGAAACAGTTCTTCATCATTTTTTATTTCGAAATACCTCCGAAATTCGAGCTCTTAAGGAGGTCTTCACAGAAGACTTGCAGTATAAATGGTGGGATAAAAAAAATGATTAAGTTTCATGAATCTTGTTGGAGAAAACAAAATCTGGATATAAAAGGTCGACTTTTTCACGTGTTCGTGATTATTAGAATTGAGCAAATCGTGAAACATGAATTATTTATCGAAGGGTTTGTAAAGGTAGATTCTCCTTTTTTTCTTTCGATTTTGTACAATGGCACTTTCGAGGGTTGATCCTATATTAATAGAGAATAAAAATGGAAATGAAATGGGAAATTGTAAAATAGATTAATTGAGGGGTTTGCTAAGGTGTCTGGATTTTAGAACGTTCCTCGGACTATGACGTTTCGGCGTTGTTATTGTGGGCACTGCCTTCAGAGGAGTTCTTCGTGTATCGACGATCGGTCTTCTTGCTAGTGAGCGGGCGCTCTTAGGTGTTTTGGTTCCCAGCGCTCGCTTAATGTGGGGAGTTTTGCATGTCAAATTAGCCTCAGGATTGTAGACGTTGACGATAGAATCTTGGAGATTGGTCGCGAGAGGAAAATTCTCATTAGAAGCAAAAGGTTTTGAGATTTTTCCCTTGTCACGGGAAACATTGTTTTCCCGATTCGCTTCGATTCTCTCGATGGTTGAATTTTCATATTTTTCACTGTAATGCATGGCCGTATGATTTTCCTGCTCGAAGTTTTGCGTCGTACGGCGCGCTGCGCGTCTTTCGGGAGTTTTTCGGGATTCTCGCTCGGACGGTAAGATCGTCAATTCCATTTTAATGACTGGAGAGTAATTACCGTTCGACGATGTTATTCTCACTCGGGCGTTGTTATTTTTGGGACTTTTCGATGTTTTCCTTCTCGCTACTTTTCTCGGTGAATTATTCTCCGTCTCGAGATTTTTCAGTTCGTGCACTCGCGGCATCATTTTTCCCGCTTGCCTCAGAGACTCTTGGTTCGTTTGAACTTTCTTGTCTTCACAGACTTTTCTGGTTTCGTTGTCATCGAATAGCTTCGCTTTGGCCAGCACCATACCGGCGTTTTGTGTTCTTAACTTGGCTATCGATGCTCTGCCAGTTTGTTGCACCGGTGTGCTCATGTTTGAACGGACTTCCGATTTGAAATAGCCGGCAGCGTCTTTCCAGGAGATTGTTTTCGGTTTTTCAAGTTTCTTCGGAGATTCGCCGTCCAGGGAATCACGAGACACGTTTTGGTGACTGTTGGTCTTTTTTTTTAATTCTTTGATACGGTTGTTGAAATATCGGGAATTATCGATGAACTCGTTGCCGTGAAAAGAGGAGGCGCGGCGAACGTGAGCGGGCAACGCGTTTGTACCAATTTTGAAAACGTCGTCGTCACCCGTGAAGTCATTCTCATCGCTGGAAGATCCTCGTGTGTGCTCAGCCGTATGATTTATCAGAGTGTGCAATTGTTCCTGGAGATAATTCAATCTGGCATTTGTCTCCTCGCTGCATAACGAGTCAGTTTGCAGCCTGGGCTCCGGATCATAATCGCGAATTCTTGCTCGTTCTCTCTTTGGCGATTGATAAACATTGTTCAATTTAGTATTTAAATTTGTTTCCCCACTTCGCGAGTCTGTTTTTGGAGTAATGTGCCAAGAGGCGTTGCGACTGACTCTTCTCGATGGCACCTTTTCCTGCGATCGCCTTCGCATGATACCAATTTTACGAGCACTCGGTGATCTTATTATTTTATGCTCGCTAGACCGACGAATTTTTAGCTCTTTGCTTAATCTTTTGGCTAAATTATCAGCAGTTATTGTGCTCTCGATAGGAGCTTCGCCCAAAACTCGCTCATATTCGCTCTGGACTTTACTCACTGAGTTTGTAGTCTCAGCCTCAACGTTCTCGTTCGCTATACAACCAAACTCTTGGGATATCCGCGATTCTATTGCCGATACTCTGCTCTTTATATCCTCGTATTCGCTCTTTGGTATTCTCACGTATTCCTCATCGTGCGATGCAATTTTCGATAGAACGCAAGAATCGACGTTGCTAAGTTCGCTCGATGTCGAGTTTTTCGTAAATTCGTTCGCGGACATTCGACGACACAACGAACGCAAATTCTTGTCGTGTTTCGGTGTGCTCTGGTCGTCCATCGTACGCTCCTTTGTCGTTGCAGCCAATAAAAACGCGTCCAAAGAACGTCGACAATTGCTCGTACGACCGCTCGCTACTTTTCTCTCCTCCGTCGTCCCTCTTGCTTGTCCTTGATGACTCGTCGACGTTGCTCCTTGTTCGTTACAATCGTCGGACAGATTCACATCCGCCTCCATAAAGATGCGGTCGTAATCGTCACGAACGTTCGCTAATGTCGTTGCCTTTCTTATCATTGGCGATGACACTCCCAATTTCCCAATTTCCCCTTTTCCGTCACGATTCTTTTTCGATGCGGATGCACTACTCGCTGAACTCCAACGTCTCTCGATACAAGGGCTATGAGGCTCTTTGACCGATTGGTCCATTTCGGAATCTGCGACTCTCTGGAAAGTCACAACAATTATACAGTAAGGACGAAAATGTTTAAAAATCAAACCAATCGTTTGAACGGAAATGAGCCTATGCGTTCGCAAATCGCACCAAATGATTTACTTTCAAGTCACATCACTGGTCATCAAACTTTAGAGTTTTATGCTCGATTCATTTATGATGTTGAAGTTTGCATCGTTGGAATGCAACAAAATTTTGTTTTTTTTTTTTTTTTTTTCAGCAGAGCTCATAATTAATATTCAATATTCAGTCTGGACAATAAAACGATCAATTTACACGCGTTTAGATGGGAAAAATAAAAAATTGGAAATTAAATATGTCAAATTCTAAATGTCAGAAAATTTGTCTTCACAGGAGAAAACTGTTAGTTTTGGTGCCAAGAACGTTCATGTAAAATTTTGAAAGATCCCTAAATAAAGTCGTTTTATGATAGCAATACGTTAAATTCCACGCGAACTTGTAGATTTTGGTAATTTTTTAACGATATTAAAATTCGAGTCTGTACCACAAATTATAATGCACATACCTGTTTGCTTCTCGAATACAAACGCTCCAAGCTCAGCCTGATTTTCTTCGGTTTCTCGACTTTGTCGAAAACTCGTCTAAAAAAAAAAAAGCAACATTTTTACAGGAAAAACTGCAGTTGAACGTGGAACTGACGATATAGAAACCGTTAGAATTTTCTCCCAAACCAATGATATTAATCCTTACATTTCGGAATGAACTTTTTGCGTTAGGTATTTTCGGACCTTGGACTTGTGCACTGGACTTCTATCGCTAACGGGGCTGTGGATATTACAGTGAGAATTAATGATTTCTAGAGTTAGTGTGTCGGGTTAACGAACATGCAAAACGGGTGATTGAGAAAGGAAAAAGAATAAATATGACAAAGTGCCGGCGTTACGTACTTTGGGTCGCTACAGACCGGAGATGTGAGCAAAGGTCGGGAATTGTGATTCGTGCGTTTGGGCATTGCATTCATAATATCTCGTCTGCAACATTTTTTTACATTATAAACAATTTTTGTCGACTCATGCAAAACGATGAAGCGAGAAAGGCGAACCAAATTTTTTGTCTTCTCACTTTTTTTTAATGCTGACTGGCCCGGCGGTGGATTCCGGAACTTTACGTTTTTTACCAACTTTTACCGAGGGCGTGTGTAAAGGATCCAACTCTGCCAAGACCAATTGACTATTCGACTGACCGACTTCACCCGGAGAACCGCTTTTTCCGACCATTTTTTTGAGCCCATGGAACATTCCTGAAAATATGAGATTTCCTCAGTAATCGATGAAAGTTTCTAACATTTACGAACTTGACGAGAAGTTTTAGAAAGAGCGGCTAGTTGTAATCGACAATTGGTAATCGAAACGAACTTGTCAAGCTACCACTGCGATGCTTCTTTTTTTTGTTTCGTCCACGAGCCAAAGGATCCGAGTTGTCCAATTCTGTTTCGACGCTGCCGATGGCTTCTGCACTGATAGCCTCCGAAATGTGCTCAGGCAAGACGCCAATGTCATCCGCATTCTCAATGAGAAGCTGGGAAAACAAATGGCGAGGTTTTCTTAGTTGACGCGACGTTTTTTTTTCTTTTTTTTCGAATTTTTCAAATTGTTTCCTTACCTTGACAATTACCAGGTGAGCATCGAGTCTGGCTTGGACAGCGGACATGGTAGTTTCTTGCAGCGGCATAATGTTTGGGCCAATGACAGTAGCCAAATTTTCAGCATTCATTTTGTTGAGATTTTCATGGAGGGAAACTTTTTTCAAAAAACCCATGAAAAAAGCGAGTGTGTTGAGATGCAACGGCGGCAGAAGGATGCAAGCGAGTAAAAGGGCTTGAATGGTACGAGTGCGCAGAACGAGACATCGTACGAAGAGATCGTGATAAGCGTAGGGGATGAGTGGTTCCGGGAGATCGCGGAAGAACGTTTTCAAACAATTGGCAACGTCGATAGCATGATTCTTATCGCCCAAGGTACCACCGGCGTCGAGACGTCCGATAAGTTCTTTTTGTCTCGCGTGCGAGCCCGCTTTTCGGAATAGACCCTCGTGAAAGAGGAAATTTTCGAGATAAGCAGTGGCTTGACAAACGAAGACGGGGACATGGACGATCGCTCCAGAGGACAAATTCACTACGTCCAGGGCTTGATAAGACAACGGAACTTTGAAAACTTTGCGCGAACTGCTCCGATTTCTCTCGAGCTTCTCGCTCTTAATTGCATTTTTTTTCAAACGATGTTTAACCCCCAACTCACGAAGATCGCTCGCGACACTCTGATACACTTTCTCTTTGTGTAACACGTCGTAAATCAACATTTTCGTCGTGTTATCTCGCCTTTGTAGTCTTTTACTGCATATCCGTCTCTTTTTCGTTCATTAACCAACTTTTATTTCTTTTTTTGTTCACTTTTCGAATCTCAAATATTCGTTAGCGATATATTGACTTTCGAATTTTGTTCGGTGTGTATATGTATGTTTATTCTTTTCTTGAAGGAGTGGGGGACGGTTTGAATTTCAACCGCCGGTCAGGATGTCCAACATTGAAACGTCACCAGAAAAATGTCACTCTGCTACACGTTCGAAACGTTCGCAAGCTTTGTGGAATTCGCCCCACTTCATTTTCTAAAAGTTTTGGTAATGCAAATCATTCGAGGTCGTAAAAGATTGATCGAAAAGAATTGAATTTTATACAATAGATTCGATGACCTCTCTCGAATGTGTCCTCCAAATTTTTCAACTATCGTTTATACAGTCTCCACAAAAATCACTAAAGAAAAGTTACTTTTCAAGGTGACGGATCAGTCGGTATTTCGCCACTGTGATGAGTTTGAGAGAGATCGACAGCTGCAATTTTTCAAATTGGACATTTTCCACACCTTTTTAGCGATTACAAAAAGCCCCTGTCAGCGGATCTTTGCCATCGTCCTGCGTCCACTGATCGAGCCTTTTTGTGATTAGTTTACACAGTATCGAAAAACTTTAATTTCGAAAACTCGAGGTAAGATTTCGGCGTCTCTGATCCATCATATGATGGTAAAGATGGTAAAAGTGGTGAAAGTAGGACAATAATTTTAAAATCGTAGCAGTCCGGGGCCCTACACAATAATAAATACAGAATAGGGATAATTTTCATCCGTTGCATTAAACATAGATCTAGAACAAAAGGAGTCCTTCAATTATTTTCACGTACCTAAAAACATGGGAACATGGGGAAACGTCTATAAATGTTCTTGTTCGGATTCATCCCTCTCGGGTTTTTTGTATGAGGCGTAAGTGGAAGAACGATCCAAGAAATAAAAGCAAAGGATGCTGTTAGATATATTAGCGTCATAATCTTGAAATATAAACATAACCGCGAACAGTGCGAGGAATAAAGAAAAAGAACTATAAGGTTGGCATATAGTTCTTGGTCCCTTGTCCGTGCGCGCAGTAGTTACATTCGCGTTCGATCTCCTCGTCGTCATCGATGTTGTTGTCAGTCAAGATATAACATCTCGCAAGAACGCAGTAGATACATTTACACACACAAACACACACAGCACACAATACACAGACAGAGTGACAGACACATCCAAACGTAAAAATAAAAATTTCCTTCCGCGTATCTCGCGTTTGCGCCGCAAGTGTGTTAAATCATCGATAATGTCAATACTTCGAAAGTGCAAGTTTTAAAAAAAATTAATACGTGATGCCGTGATATTGACGAGTCGAAAAGAAAAAAAAAAAAAAAAAAAAAAACATTGAGCAAAGAATAATCCTGTGCTATGTTGATGCACCGTCTTTCCGAGTGCCAGTGACAAAGCAGTTGAGTTTTTCAGAGTGCAAAAAAATAAAATCGACGTTGATCGTAAAAATCGTCTAACCAAGACGGAGTTTGAGAAAAAAAGTGAATCTATTTTTCAGATAAAATAAAACGAAAGAGAGGAGATTACCTAGCGTTGCAGGGTGGATTATGAAAAAGTCGAGTAAACACCGAACGGGTGTGGGTAACATTTCGACGGTGTGCCTGTCCGAGGCAAAAACGGACAGAGCCGATACTCACGATAAACTTACGAATTTTTACATGAAGGAACAAGACATTCCTGAATATCTCGAGGACTGCGGTCTTACGACTTGTTCCGCCGGCGTCGAGATGCCCGAGGCTCTCGAAGTCATACGCTCCGGCGAAACTACAAAGGAACACACAAAGGAGAAAAAATTATCTGCCGCTTCGATATCAACATCGGAAACAAAAAAAACAGTGACCGTTAAACATCCTGAGTCGAACAAACCAAAGCCCACAGCTAAAAAGTGCAAACCCATCCAGGCTGACTTGGACGTTGCCAAGGAATTTATAAGATGTCGAGACGAGTGCGTCACTCGTTTGGATCTCAGCAAATCCAGCATTACGAATCTTCCAAATACCGTACGAGATTTGTCCCTGTTGGAAGAATTTTATCTCTACGGCAACAAACTTGTCACTTTACCTCCTGAAATTGGTTGTTTGACTAATTTAAAGACTTTAGCTCTCAGCGAAAACTCTCTCACGAGTCTTCCTGACTCTCTGGAGAATCTTAAACACCTCAAAGTCCTTGACCTCAGGCACAACAAACTCAATGAAATTCCGGAAGTCGTTTACAAACTCACTTCTCTGACGACTCTCTTCTTGCGTTTCAATCGCGTCAGATACGTCAGCGAAAACATTCGGAATCTCACCAATTTGACAATGTTGAGTTTGCGGGAAAATAAAATAAGAGGTTTGCCTGCCGGCATTGGAAAGCTCGTCAACCTCATTACTTTTGACGTTTCGCACAATCATCTGGAACATTTGCCCGAAGAGATTGGCAATTGCGTACAACTCTCCACTCTGGACCTTCAGCACAACGAGCTCCTCGATATTCCAGAAACTATCGGCAACTTAACAGCCGTCACCAGACTCGGACTACGATACAATCGTCTTTCGTCGATTCCTAAATCGCTGGCCAATTGCAAACTCATGGACGAATTCAGCGTCGAAGGGAACCAGGTTTCCCAACTGCCGGAAGGTCTCTTGTCCAGTCTCTCCGATTTGAAAACCATAACTCTCTCGAGAAACGCTTTCACGGCTTATCCCTCGGGGGGACCGTCCCAATTCACAAACGTTTATTCCATCAATCTGGAACACAATCAAATCGACAAGATCCCGTATGGAATATTCTCCAGAGCCAAAAATCTCACCAAGCTCAATATGAAGGAGAACCAACTGACAGCTTTACCATTGGATATTCGCGCTTGGGTCAACATGGTCGAGCTCAACCTTGGCACCAATCAATTGACTAAAATTCCTGACCATATACAGTACCTACAGAGCCTGGAAATTCTCATTCTCTCCAATAATCTTCTCAAACATATTCCCGCAAGTATATCGAACCTGCGGAAACTTCGGGTTCTCGATCTGGAGGAGAACAAGATCGAAGTGTTGCCCAATGAGATTGGATTTCTCCGAGATTTGCAGAAGTTGATTCTCCAATCGAATCAACTCACTTGTCTACCCAGAGCCATCGGTCATCTCGTCAATTTGACTCATCTCAGCGTCGGCGAAAATAATCTCACTTCTCTGCCCGAAGAAATTGGCACCTTAGAGAATCTCGATTGTCTTTACATCAACGATAATGCCAATTTGCATAATTTACCATTCGAACTTGCTCTTTGCACGAATCTCAGTATTATGTCCATTGAAAATTGTCCTCTTTCACAGATACCCGCGGAAATTGTTGCCGGAGGTCCTTCCCTTGTTATACAATTCCTCAAGCTGCAGGGCCCTTATCGGTCGATGTAACAAAATTAGTGAAGACGAGAAAGAGCCTGATAAAGGACGTAACGAGGACAAGTTTTCCGTGCCGTTTGACGACTCGGCCACCTCTTCTTGGAGTCAATTCTGGAAACTTTGTTTATGCAGAAACTAGCTGACTCTTCAAATCGGTTTGTTTCGTTCAATCATAATGATATCCACTACATTTTTCCGAATTAATTTTCAATTAGCTCTGATTAATTGACGAAGATTTCTGACCGTCAAGATTTTTCTAACGCCTCACGCATCATTTGCATTACAAAAATTAAACATATTTCCGAAATCGGAAAAAAGAAAAGAAGGATCAGAGTCCTTCGCAAAAATCATATCATCCATGAAGAGTTCGGGGATGAAGAAATGTTTCCAAAATTCACCACAACGAGCGTTGGTTGTGAGACCCTAAAAAAAGTCTGACAAAAAAGTGAAGACACGCTCGTCACTTGGTACCGAAAAATAATTGTCCTCCCCGACAAGTCCGTCGATCGCTTCTTTCAGATAAAACTCCAAAGTTTCGTTTTTCCTCGACAATTAACTGCAGAGAAGTTTTCGATTGAATTATATCCAGTATATTCCTAGCATATCGATGACAGAAACGAACGGTGTGCTCCGGAAATTCACGAAATATTTGAAAGAGAAAAAATACATGTTTGCGAAGAAAGCATCAGAGGAAAAATCACTCGGTATTTATTCGCTGAAACACACACGTTATATAAACAAATATGTATACGTGGAAAGAAAAATATTTCAAGACAATAGAAGCCGTATCGATAACGACAAGTTCTCGTCAATTCTGCCTGCATCATCACGATCCTCCGTGCGTATCGAGACATTCAAACGTTTGGCTGTGCGTGCCTGTGCGATGATATCGAAATTCGTGTCATTGAAATGCAACAAATTCGTTTCAATCCTTAGCCTGAAATCTTTGTGCAAAAAAAGTTTCTTTGAGTCTCTTTCGGAAAGCTGAAGAGACAATTCGGGAAAAAATACTTGCAAGTATGAAATTTATTAGGAAATTGAGAATATAAACGATTTCGCTTGCATCTCGATGATACAATCTTCTTCATCTCTGTGTATTCGTTGTATGGACGTGACGAGTTAATTTCTCATTATTCTTTCCTACTTGTTCATGAAAAGTAAATATTAAAGAAATGAAAGAAAAAACAATATCGAAAATCTTGCACGAGGATATAAGAAAGGTGCCAATCGTGTGTCAATGTGAAATATTTTCTCACCTATTCTATGTATGCACATGCTGCGTGAAACGCGACACACATATACATGTAACTTATGAAATATTCATAAGAATTATAATAATACAATTATGAGTATCGAATTAAATGAAGAAAAGTCTCGTCGAGCCATTTGAAATATTGAGAAATCTACCATTCACAAGGTTACCGTCATATCTTTGTCTGCCACGAAAACGCTTCGAACTTATCATCACGATTTCATCGTACACCATTATTTCTTCCTATTGAATTCCATCACGTTGACATCGAGAGAAATACGAAAAATGATCAAAGAATTTCATTTGTATAACATTTTTATATTTAGGAACAAATTCAAAAAGTCTAACTTTTGTAAAATCATTCTTTACCCAGATTCGTCATTAGTTTTCGAGAAATTATGAAAGAAAATTATCGATCCCAATAGAAATGGCGAAAAAAGTTATTTTGTATTTTATTTATTCTATAAAATAGTTGTTTCCTGTTTTTTCAATAGTATTTCACAATTTTTAAATCGTAAAAAAAAAACGATTGATAAAATAATTTCTTCTTGTTTGCAAATTTGAGAAAGTGAAGCCAAGCTCGGAAATATAAGATTTTCATCTCTAGTGTCGTCGCTGCCGTTCAGTTACTTCGTTAAAAAAATAACAACACGCCTTTGCTCGTTTCTCTCGTTGGACACGTGTGCCCAATTACGAATGTAATTATTTTTGGGCTCATTCATTCATGACCTTCCATCTGTCAGAATAAAAAGTTCTGCTGATTGCAACTAAATGTATAAACACGTGCTAGAGTGTCATCCGTTTTTAAGTCTTTTTTTTTCTTACTCTCTGAGTGAAACCCACGCGAAGATGCAACAGTTTAGAATTTTTTGACTCAATCGTCACAGTGGATTTTGAAAAATTTGCTTGTTTTATTTCAAACGAGTTTTCCAACAATATCGTTCGTTATTTTATTATAAATTTCCTCCGAATTCTCGAAACGTAAATACCTAACGACATTACATGAACGAGGTTTTTTTATTGGTCGACAAAAAAAAAAGGGAAAATTGAAAAACTTGAAAATGAATGGCCCAAAAAAACATTCTTACACAGAAAAATACATGAAGAAAAACTTCCGAAAAAACGTGTTCCAAATAAATGAAGAAAAAAAATATTTCAAACTATGAACTAAAGGAGAAAAATGGCAGAAAAAAAATATTGAGCGATAAGAAACGTCGGTGTTGGGACAAGAATGAAAACAGGTGAAAAAATATAGTCGTTCGAACGTCCAAAGTTTTGTATTATAATCGTAAAGCGGGGATGGTTGAATCGATTCGGAATAGCAAAAAAATGAGACGATCGGTGAAGACCGAAAAAAGCAGATGAACGATAAATTTTCTGACGCTTTTCGTTCCAGCTAGATGCGTTCGTGGTTCCAAAAAACATTGAAAAAATAAAACGGGGGAAAAACATGAAGTGAGAAAGAAAAAATGAATACAAAATAAAAATAGAAATAATCAATCCGCTCCACGCAGACAATGTTGTGAGAAAAATTTCACGCTATTTCCGCGTTAAACCGTAGATATATAAATAATTAATTAAAGCCGTTAAACACTGATATCGTCGAGATACGAAAAAAGAAAAAAAATGATATTTTGTTATATACACGAGCAAGCCATTTTTCTATATGTACCTGCATTTTAAATCGTTGGAAACGCTGTATCTATGTAATTGTTACGTAAACGGAGCCTTATCTTCTAAAGTCTAAACAAACAAAAAGCGTTGAAGAAAGAAGAAACAGAGATAGGTAAACAAAATAAAAACAGAAGACAAAATAATGAAAAAAAAAAAAAAACAAATGTTTAAAAACAAAATGTACGTGTATCTTCCCCTGACGATTTTTCTCCGCATTTATTTTACAAATATCGTTTTGTCCATCTGGAATCCACTCTCTAGTTTCTTGGCTCAGAGCATTCAGTCTCCTTTTTTTAGTTTCATATGTTTCGTTGTGTTTGAGAAAGAGAGAAGAGAGGGAGAAACGAGAAATAATAATGGAGAAAAAATGTTCTCTGGGCTTCGCATGTAGATATTAAGATGAAAAACAGAATATGTACACGCACAACTCTTCGTTTATTGAATCCATTGTTTCATGTTAAACGTATTTACAATGACACAAGCGTCGATTACGATTTTGACAAGTTATTACGTCGAATCACACACTGCGAGGATTATTATGTGTTAATTATTATCGATAATTGGTCCGTCTCGTGGTCGAGGAAAAAAATTGTCTTTCAAAGTGCAATCGCGATAGGTGCGAAACGATAAATCTCTTTTTGTAAAATTTTCATGTCGTTTTTTATTATTACTCTTGTGCCGCTACACGATAAACAGTGTTACTATCGTTCCGTGTTACGCACATTGATGCTTCTTTGTTTTTAAATTGTTTCTTTTTTACTCTTCGCCAAACAAAAAAAAATCCTTTATCGTTCATACGGAACTGTAATCCGAAAGATTCGTTGTAACGCATATAATTCGAGGATTTTCAGAACCGCACTCCTCACAGTGATTGTCGACATTCTAATGAAAAAGAAAAAACAGGCGAATTTTTATAAAAACACAAACTTTAATGATAAATTTATATTTTCAAACGGAGAATCAGAATTTCGGTTTCCAATCGTTTGTTTCATATTTCGTCTTTATTTTTCTTTTCATTTTATTAATTCACTTGCCATAAGAAAATCCGGATTATTGAAATAATAAAAATATTGCTCGTTATTTCGGTGTTCATTCGAATGACGACGATCCCATAAAATTTCTCTCATCTGGTAGGTCCGGTTTGAGATGATAGATATTAAAAATGTCGCGTGGACGAAAGGTATTTTTTATAAAAAAGAAAAAAAAAAGCGTCGATTATTGAAAATCGTAAAATAAAGTAAAAATTGTGCCAGCATACGAAGGTGCTGAATCAATTTTGTTGCCGATATTATATATACAACAACAAAAACAATAGTATTTAGCAAATATTATGCTTATTATTATCGATCAATGAATTATGTGTATTGGAAAAAAAACCGCTCGACAAACTCTACCCAAGCTTTTTCGTGTTGGTCGTTTTTGTCTTTCTCGAGTTAGTGGATCCTGTAAAAATTGATTATTTTCTTCGTTCTTTTATTTTTCGTGGTTGGAAAGAATGAAAAAAGATCCAGAATGAGGAAAATAATATTTTGATCAGCGATCGTCAAGAAAACGAATCAAGAGAGTGCCATTAGTCGATTTTTGTATTTAATTCAATCTTCATTTTTTTTCTTTCTACGAGCCTCAACGAAGAAAAAAACATAATAACAAGAAACAAAAAAAAAACCAAGAACCTACGTTCCTTCGTGTTTTCTCGCTCTTTGTAAATCGTTGTTCGTCTTTTGATAGAAAAAAAAAAACAAAACCAAATTGCAATCTCCTCGCATTTAATGCGCGGGGTGAAACAATTTATTCCAGGGGGAAAAAATAAAGTTATGTAAAGAAGAAAAAAGTTCGAAACGACACTTTGTGGTAGTCGCTAACGATTTTTTTCCTTCTGTCATGTGGAGATCGAGCCTGTCGGGCGAAAAAAATTGTGTGTATAATTTAATATGTAATATTAATATGTAACTCAGTGTATATTGGAAAGGAACAACAGCAAGAAGGATGAAAAAAAAAGATGAATATTAATGTATAAATATTTCTAAATATACAAATGTATTAAAAATTAGTCATTTTTATTTTTTTCTTTCGTAATTTATTTATTTATTTTTTTTATTGACGAAGTTGAATTTATTATTCACTGCGATTCGTTCCACGTAAATTCGATTTTTTTCGTAATATGGCGCTTTCTTTCTTCACTGAAAACTTTGACTTTTTTTTTCGTTCGATTGTTTCGGATTTTTCAATCAATTCGGACGCTCTTACAAATTCGATTTTCTCATCATCAATACCATCGACGAATTTGCCCTTTTCATTCTTTTCCAAAATCCTCATTCCTGTTTTCAATGTTTTCAAATTAAAGGATTCAACCTTTTTGCACGATTCTTCAATGCTTTTTTCTAAACTGTAAAAAAAAATCATTTTTTTTTTTTCATCGAGTTCAAATAAAATGGATAGTTGAATATTTGTTTTTATAATTTGTCGTGTTGTAGTACCGTATTATTTCTGAGTCATTGTAACGATACAATTCCAATGATTGTAACTGAATTTCCAATTCGGTCAAATTTTCTTCGAGATTTTGGAACCTCGCGTTTTTTTCAACCAACTGTATTTTTAATTGGGCTGTCTCATTTATTAGTTTCGATACGTCAGGATCAAACTTGATGTCAAAATAAGGGACACATTTGCATTCGGAGTATCTCGGCATGTCCAAATATTTGTTGAAGATCGTACAAAGGTCATTGGATTTAGAAAATTTCCATATTTTGTCACAAAAATTTTCCATTTTTTCTAGTTTCTTGTACTGCATCTCTTCCTGAATAATGCATTTACTATTTTTTCATCGATTTACTAATATTTACTCATTTGTCAAACTGTTAAAGTACCAATTTTCGTTTTTCCTCGATTTCTTCAAGCTCCCTCTGCCGAAGTTTCACTTGAGTTTCAGCAGCGATTTTTTGTAACAATTCAACCTCGAAGATTTTTCTCGTCAATTTTTGTAGCGACAATTCGATTGCATTTGGCTTTTTCGATGATTCCCAATTTACCTCATGATGACACGTTTTTACACTCTTTACCGTCTGCTGTTGGTGGATTTTTATATTAAGTTGAAAAATGTATTACACACATTACGAATAGAGTAGAACCCAAGGACGTTCACATATTCGAAAGATTAAAATTGTGTTCTGTGTTTTACATAAATTTTCTCAAATTCTCTCTTATTTCTTTATTCGTCGAATTTATACTGACTCCGACACTTTCTAGATTATCGTAATTTTCTCAATTTTACCTCCAAACTTTTCGCTTCTTTCCTCTGCATTTCCTAAATTTTGGAACTTGAATAGCAATGTGGAAAAATAAATTTCAATTTTCAACCAATACGACCAGCACTATATACTTGGACGGAGCCTCGGAGAATTGACGTAGAGCGCCCCTGTGTCAAAACGCCGCGCGCGTATTCCGCGAAGAAGCGAAGCAAAAGCTTTATATTTACGGTGTTTATGTAGACGCGTTTCAAAAAACAATCAGCCGCGAATCTACAACAACAATGTACCCAAGTCACGTAAAATTAATGAAAAAAACGTGAGTACGAGTATTGATTACAAAATTTATTTTCAGCTGAATCGAATTTCTCCATTGAGTCGTCCACAATATTGCTTTCGAGGTTAACGACGCTTGAGTCGTACCGCCACCGGATACGTCTTATCGTTACGATACAGTGAATCGCTCGATTTTGTTTTGAAAATAATTCTTTTCGCCACTCCACAGAAATCCTTACCCACAAGGAATGCGCTGTCAGAAATGTCTAGAAATGGGTCATTGGAGTTTCGAGTGTAAAGGGAAACGAAAGTATGTACACCGCTCATCGAGAACTGTTCGACTGAAGAAAGCCATCAAAGAACAGGAAGAAGGCCAAATGTAAATATTCATCATTAACTGTAAAAACTTGCCAAGTATTTTACCATTTTTTCTATTCTAAACACACGCCTCATTGTTGATAGAATCAAATTTTATAATCTGTGTATACGATTGTCTTGAAAAATGGACAGAACCAAATTCACAGCACCGATACAGTCGTTAGGCAGCATTTTTAATTCTCGAATAATTCGCGGAACATTCTCGATGATAATTCTCATTAAATAACAGATTATTGTTCATTACAATTCTCATGGATAGATAAAAATTGTAATTAATGAAATTTCAGGCTAAACCGCAACGCGCGCGGATAAGAAAAGATTATCGATCAAAAGAATGGAGCGAAATTGGAATTTTTCATTGTTCACGGCATTTGGTTGTTCCTGACCAATGTCTTTCTAATGCATCGAGTATTTTTCCACATTTTCAATGAAATTTTATTAATTTTCGTCGATTTATTTTCCAGAGAACAACCGAAGAAAGCAGAAGTAAAAAAAACGAAAAAAAAGAGAAAGGTGGAAACAAGTTCGAGCGATTCGGATTCTTCGAGCAGCAGTAGCAGCAGCAGCAGCGGCAGCAGCAGTAGTAGCAGCTCTTCCGACACATCGAGTTCCTCGTCGGACAGCGAATCGGACTCGAGTGATAGTGGTTCCAGTAGCAGTTTGAACAGCAGTAGTTCAAGCAGTAATTATAGCAGGAAGGAGAAACGTCGGAAAAAAACTTCGCGTTAGTTGTTTAAATAGTAAATAAATGAATTATATAAATTGACCAAACGACGAAGTGAGGGAACACAATTAATTATACTTATTGTAATAAGAACGAATATGTCTCCGAAAATACGAATAAACGTGAAAGATTTTTGTTAAAAAAATTCTTTAAATCTTGTTATTTGAGAAAATGAAATTCGGATCACAGGAAATCACCAAATTTCAAGAAAAAAAAAAGCGATGTTGCAAAAACTCATTTTATTGACACAAGCTTGTATAAAAAAATATTAACTGGAAATCCTCGATTCATTTATAATTCTTTCGTTTCTTCAATCATCCACACATTCGGGAAGCGTCTGCACGATTACTTTGCGTTTTTTGTCATATGTAAAGTTGTTGCTTTTGAATATGTCGCTCTCATAGAACGGCACGAGATTGTGTACATCGATTTGTTTTGCCTGTTGAATTGAAAAAAACACAAATTTTGTAAATTGGTTGATTTTTTTCTTATCTGCTTTTCACATTTCATCGTTGTAAATTTTTTCAATCTGTTAAGGTGATTCATCAGTTGTGCGGGCGGTGAAAACGCTGCCTCACGCTTTATTTAGGGAGGCTTTGTATTTCGAAAAACTCGAAAACTACGCGTTATTCTTATTTTGTTAGAAAAAAAAATTCTATTTTTCGTTTGGGCGAAATATCAAAGACGTCCGAAAAAAAACGTGTTTCTGCCTTTTTGATCGTCACTCTCGCACTCTTGCAACTTATGGATCGCCTTATTAGTAGTCGAGAATCAAGTTTACATTGACGTTTCGAACTTACCCTATCCAACAAATCTTTCTCGTTGACCTCAATGACCGATACATTATTTCCTCGCCTAGCTCGCTGGAAAGCCAGTTGGTCGAGTGTCAATTGTCTTAAAATGTAGTACAGTAATTCGCTGTGATCTTTCTTGAATGTGAGATACTTTTGGAACGTCTGAAAATGAAAAGTCACGTCGTTAAAAGTGAATAAAAAGAAAATCGTAAAGCGCACGGATTATTACGAACGAACAGATTTGTCCATGAATATTTTCTTTACCTGTCTCATGCTTTTCATGACGGAATACTTTTGTGTATCGACAAAACTGTCGAGAGCCATTCTGATGGCAAGATTGACGTCATCTTCGCGCACGTGATCCCGTAAATGCATTTTTGCGCTTGCTTCAGCCATACGAATAATACTCTCAATGTGACGGACGGTTATGGGCAGACTTCCGGTTGCCTGCGTGACAGAAATGTTCATCGATGCGATAAAAATATGGCATCGCGAGAAATATATAAAAATGAGAGGCCGAGGTGACTTTTGCACGAATTTGAAAAACGAACTGATCAAAAATAATGCAAAGTTTTTTTGTTTTTGATTATTTACACAAAATTATAAATTTTTTAATAAAAATTAAATTTACTTACAAGACTCTCTTGTCTCAATTGACTGTATAATTTCGCTACTTTGTCCTGATCGACATTCGTGAGTTTCGGATGAATGTTTTGTTTAGCATAAACAATATATTTTTTGAGAAGATCCTGCGGTATTGAAATATCGTTCGTTTGGTCGTCCGGTTCATCGGCCAGCGTTTTACCCGCGTTTGATGGATGATGACGAATGTGCGATTTTACGACGAATTTAGCCAAATGCTTGTCTTGCATGGGATCAACTTCGTCCTTAACGATGCACAGGATATCGAAACGCGAAATGATTGGCTCCGACAAATCCACCTGGAACGTTATTTCATAAACTCAAAAATGCGAGAGAACCAAGTATAATTTATTCCGCAATAAGTTCAAATTTTTACTCACGTTTTCTGAAAACGTCATACTCGGGTCATATCGACCTCCGATTGGATTTGATGCCGCAATTACGGAACATCTCGCATGGAGCGACGTCACGATTCCTGCTTTTGAGATCGAAATACTTTGCTGTTCCATTGCTTCGTGGATCGACGTTCTGTCTTGATCGTTCATCTGATAAACAACGAGATTTTAACTTGTGCATTAGTTGTCACATTCAACACCGAATTTCATATCGACCACGATTATTTTATTATAAATATTTGTACAAACAAATAAAAAACAGAATCATTTTCTCACTTTGTCGAATTCGTCGATCAAACAAACACCGTGATCTGCCAGTACCAAAGCTCCAGCTTCGAGAGTCCATTCTCTCGTGGTGGGTGACGTTCGAACGTAAGCGGTCAAACCAACCGCCGAGGCTCCTTGTCCCGTTGCGAAAATTGCTCTCGGTGCGATTTTTTCGACATACTTTAAAAATTGTGATTTCGCTGTTCCGGGATCACCACAGAGCAACACGTTTATGTCACCTCTGACCTTGTGTTTGTTGCCTTGAAAAAAAAAAAAAAAAAAAAAAACAAGTTTTGATACTCTCGTCAATTTTACATGGGCTCGAATGATTAAAAAATCAGTTTTTTTCAATGTTGTTGGTTTTTTTTATCGTGACATTTTTACAATTTATCAATATTCTTTGACAAAATTCATGCAGTTTTTGTTAAAAAAAAAAAAAAAAGACACTTTTTCTTACCAGGATTTTTTGCTTCGCCACCAAATATCGCGAGCGCGAGTGCACGTTTTATGTAGTCGTGGCCGTAAATGGAAGGCCCTATGCTCGCGACTATTCTGTCTGCAATTCTGTGATCTTTGCTGAGGGCAAGAATACTACTGACGTCTTCTTCGGTGAGCGATTCAACGATGTCCTTGGAATCTTTGACATGAAGGTGATTGGCCAAAAGCACGGTTGAAAAGACGGGAAAACCTTGTTCGGTGTTCAACGAGCCATCGTAGCTGTTCGTATAAATTCCCGTAACGTCGACCTCGTCACCGGGTTTACAACGATCGCAAAGATCCGATAGGAGGATGCAATCTTTGCTGCGTGGGATTCTTCCGGCTGGAATTCGTCCTGGAGCTTCTTGGAGCGTTATTTTTTGGTAGTTGCGATAAATCGTTTGTTCCATATTGATCTAAGTTGGAACAACAAAAAATTTGGTTTTTAGGCATTTCTTGAGGTTTGGGTAAAACAAAAACATTTCTGGATATTTATTCACCATGAACGGTCCCATGCTCTGACACTCCGGACAAGAACCCGGCTTGACTTCGGTGATTTGGGACTGAACGAAAGGTCCGAGCACGTAACCGCATTTAGTACAATCGTACTTGACGACTGACAACTGCGGCAATACTCCCGTAGTCGCAGTGACAACACCGAGCGTACGAACCAATTGGTTCAGATGCAATTTACGAAAAGTGCGAAGTTCTTCGATCAACGGTAATTCCGATATTCTAACGTGAATCTCCGACGTGACTCTTTCGTAACTCGGGAATATCGTCAGCACAAGCTCCTTCGCGACAGCGTCGAAAATTTCCAATATTTGGAACGGGGCCTCGGGCAAAAAATAAGCGAGAACGTGCTCCTTGCTCGCGAGAATTGGAAATTCGACGACGAAGCTCGACTGTCAACCAAGATTAACAACCAATCGTTAATACAAACAGATAATGAATTCCAGTTTTCTCACCATGAGAAATTTCTCAGAATAATCAACGAATCACCGAAATACCTGATTACTCTCGCACATGTGTCTTATACGTTCTCGGTACATATAATGCCCAGATTCGTTGGTATGAGTTCGTAAAAAACTTTTAAAACGATTGGTAATTTCAGTTCGAGGTCCCAACATCATGACCCATTCCTTAACCGTGTGACCTTTTGTATCTTCGAGATTTTCGATCGATTCCACCATCTACGAATCGAATTATCAACATTTATCAAATGATACATCGAAAAATAAAATTTCTCGACTGATTTTCGTTCGAGAAATTCCATATTTACTTCGGTATCTTCCATTTCACCGGTTGCCGCTTTCTCGGCCATTCGACGTTTTCTTATTTGAGTTTCATCTTCGTCGCTCTCGTCTGTAAGAGAAAAAAATAATAATCTGTGTCGTTCCCAATTCGTCAAGTCCTCCTGGTGGAAAGATTAATTCGTCACTTGCCATAGAGAAGATCTCTGTCGTCTCTCACTATTCCAGCATCTCGATCTCGCCTTCTCATCGTTGCTTCTGCCGCAACTCTGTCTGCTTGAGATATATCGGAATAATCTTCGTCATCGACCATCGCTGGGTCGTAACGATCCAGCGCGGACATTGGCCGGTAGTCGCTGCAGAACGAATAGCAATTGAAAATCAAATTGAAAAATTTACAGAATTCTTGAATAATTCAACGAAAATTCTTTATATTTAAGGAATTTTGGTAAATACGCTAAAAAGAGAAAATGTATCGAGGGAAGTTACTGACGCTTCCATGTTGTCGCCAAACAGTTCCTCTCCATCGTCTTCCTCGATTATATCGTTTTGGGGCTCGTCGCCGAGCAAATCACCTTCATCCTCGAAGGGCTCGTCTATCGACGGAGCCGGCGAGGTCATCGCGTCGCGATTCCTTTCGGACCTCACTGGGGAACTTGCCTGACTCTGAATTGTGATACAGAAATAATGTGAACGACTTCGTTGCAGAATTTTTGCAAATATATTGCGGAAAACGAGTGTCCAAACGTGTGTGGCAGAGAAAACGACATCGCGAGATCGTTCGCGTGAGGTTTGGGATTCTTAAGATCAGCTCCTTTGTTTGTACTCACCATTTTTGCAAGTTATTTCACAATGAAACGCAAATAAATAAATAAAAGGGATTATGTAGCGTTATCCTAAAATAATAAACGTAACGGTAAAAGGGACTTAAAAAACGGAGTGAAAACTAAACAGTACGAAAATGCAAAAACAAACACCAACAAGTGTGCGCACAGTTTTGGCGGCAAATGCTCTAAAAGTCGAACTGACGAACCTCGTGTTCGTAAAACTTTTCAAAATCGGTCAGTTTTTTCTACGACAGTTCTTGCTGTTGTCCCTAGGTGGCAGAAAAAATTCGGGCAGCTGATATAAAAGCGGGAAAATCGAATTGTTTTATCTTAAAAAATATTTATTTATTACAAATATTGTTCGCATTGGGCATAATTATTATTAATCATTTAATGATGATTTAATAAGTTCTTTCTTCAATGTCCGGAGAGTTTCCAACTCCCTGGGAATGGAATCCAACTCGGAATTAATATTGGCAGCTTCAACAACGAGATATAAAGATTCTTGAAATCTTTTTTGTGCACTTTTCAAATTTTGTGGAACCAAAACACCGAACCATTTTAAAGGATCGCTTGATTTTTCTCCGTTCTGCTTCGATGTTTTCAGACTTATGTCAAAATTGGGCAAATCCTTGCCTCTCCTTTCGATCGAATTCCTCTCCAATTCGAAGAGAGGATTCACTTGACCATCTTGAGGTATTTGCAAAATTCCTATCGATTCTTTCCCTCGAATGTAACGAGCTTTTGCCAATTCGATGTGGCCTTCACGAATCAGTTTTTCCAGCTCAATATTCACCGACACCTTTTTCTCCATCAACTCCAATGATCGCAGACTCAAATTGTCGAGCTCTTCGCAAACATTTTCGATACTTTTGTCCATTTCTAAAAAAAAAAAGCCAATTCTGTTTTGCGATCGTTTTTTTTTTTTTGCTAAAGTGGAAAACAAACTTGTCGGAAAGTTTTATTTTCCAGTCCTTTTTGAGGTTAACTGACCTGTTGTTTGATAGTCAGTAAACGGAGCCGAAATTATCGGATTTTAAGCGATATGATGATTTTCTAGAACATTTAAACTTTCGCACGACAGTACACAGCGTTTGATTATTCCAATGGAGATTTAAACACAAACACTGATTGTTCTTCCACACCCCGAATCCTCCTGTTTACATTGATGTGTAGAAACGGAACATATGATCTCACGTTTGACATTCACGTGACAGTCACAAAATTGACTGTCCAATTCGGTATTCGGAGTAACGAAAATGTCGGGAATTACACGGCGAGCAATTTTCGTGTTCTTAAACTAAGATCACTGGATATGAAATTGCTGAATTGTAACATTTTTCATTCAATTCATTAATTATTAAAATATAGGTTAGTTTTTACGAATACAATGGTTCAAACACTGGCATATCGCCATTGAATTAGGAAATCTTTACGAAACCGTTTTATTGTGCTAAGGAATATTGCCGAGAATTCCTTTTCAATAGAGGGAAAAATATTATCCTCGACCTTGAAGTATTCTCGATCAATTTCGAGTATTTTCACGTTGCAGGTAATGATCACTCGCTCAACAAACAAAAGGATACTCCGATTAAAAATCACGAAACAGCGTTTTAAAAAAAATCCATATATTTCACAACATTGTAATTTTTTAACAATACTCGCAAAATATTTTGTACAATTTACAGCTTAATACTAAGACGATTTTCGAAGATGTAATTACGGAGTGTCGGAAATTGACTCTATACTAATAATTCATGAGCCACGGGACATCAGGCCTCGTTATTTTCGTTTGTAATAAACTTCAATGTATTCGCCGTAATTGGGTTGCGGATAATGGGCGTGAAAGACTTTGGCCAATAATCGATAATTCTTCAGAAAGGGCAAAATTCTCGGAGAAAGATTATCAAAGAGAACCAAGATATCAGCAAAAATCCAATCATTTTTTCCTATGTTCGCATCCAGCCATAACATCGGGTTTTCGAAAAATTCATCAGCTTCGTCCACATAGCCCAATGAATTATTCCAATTAGGCTCACACGTGAGAAACTTTACGGGCACGTTAATATGAAGATGACTGTACAAAGGAGTAGAATGACAGGGAGTCAAAAACATGAGACTTTTGGACGTGGAATTACGAACCCTCAACTCCGTTTCCAACAAGCTCATAACGTCGATGGAGCCTCTTTGATGAATAAGACAGAGATACAATCCAGGCAGAAGATTGCTGATGGCAAAAACGCTCAGTAAAATTTTTCGTCTATATTCTGTGATTCTGAACGTGAAAGGAAAGTTATTTCTGCTGGTACTGATTCGAATCAGAATGGGTAAAAGAGGCAGAATGAATCGAAACTCTTTGTGGGCAAGCGTCGAGTAAACGAAAAGAGTCCAGCATACAGTGACGAGCATTAACAGATCCTGGTGGCGAGAGGAGGAATGTCTGAGAGCTCCAAGAGCAGCGAGATAAAAACTGAAAGTCTGGAGGCCGAGAACAATCGGCAATCCGACTGTAAAGTACCACGAGAAGTTGTGCGTGCCATAGAAATCGGCGACGCCATTTAGAACGTTGACTTTAAAGAATTCCCAGGGCGTTACGACGAAACTGCCGTAGCACAAGAAATCGATGAGAGTTGAATAGGAAAACGTTGCTGCCCCGATAAAAACATAATTCCTCGTGACTTTGTAAAGGTTTCTGGAATTTGCGTGAATGTGATAAACGCAGAGCGGGGCCCAGAGTATCGCTGCAGTTGGTCTTGTCGCAATGAGAAAACCAACGATCCACAGAAATCCACTGCTTCGAGAATTCCCATTGGGCCATGGGAAGACGGAAAGTGCTATTGTGGTCAGAGCCGTTTCTAGACTGTTAGCGAGAGTTCTCGTGGCGCAGTAATACCAAAAGCAGTTTGTACAGATGCTGAACAAGGCCCATTTGCTTCGTGTCCAAAGGTAAAATCTGTAGTCCGCGTAGCCGCTTATCAGAGCTTGGAATAGTTTCGGCGAATTTGTTAGTAACATTACATTGTCCAGATCCAGAAACGCCAATATACGATACAATATCGAAATTAGGAAAGGATAAGTGTAACTTCGAATCCTTGCTTGCCATTCCCACGTCAAATAACCGTAACCAAATGCCAAACGATGTGCGACTTCCAAAGATTGCCAATACTCGTCCGGAACGTGAAACGTTTGTACAACGTACACGGAAATTAACCTCCAAATTACGAGGAGCACCAAAATGTTGCGTTGTTTCGGTGGGAACTTCATTTTACAACCGAGATACAAAAGAATTTCCTACTATTTTACAATGAATTTTTATACACCTTCATTCGGTTAGTTAACAAGTTCATGTCGGCGCAAATTTTGGTACTTTGCCGCTTTGCCGCCGTTTTCGTTTTCGTGAGGTTGTATTGAGGTATTTTGCTGTATGATCAAGGAATACAGTCTCGACAGAGTCGAGAGCAGGGTGAATCCGTTTGAGAGGTTTGAGGTTACCAGACTTCCAAGTTTTTAATTGGCTGCTGCGACTCGAATTATTAGAGAATTTCTTTGTCATATCCAATCGCATGTCATATAATGAGAAATCCAACAAAAAGAAAAATCGAACTAAAATTATTTGAGAACGCGTAACGTACAATTTGTTTATATCGGTCGTATTCAAATTCGCACATGCAATACATGCATAAGAATAAATTGTGAAAAGATAAAAGATGAGTGATTCCAACATAATCAACGATGTTTTAAATAATGCAGCTGTCGTTGCGAAAAAAGATAATTTCACTTATACCGATAGACTTTTTCCTGAGTTCGGCGGGAGTCCAGGAATTGTACTTATTTGCGAAAGTGTGAGTAAAATTTCTCTGTTTTCGTTTCAATTTTATTTTGCAATTCTAATATTCAGAGAGTTTCATAATTATAGATTGTTCCTTCCACGAATACGGTATCTCCCGAAGTACGCAAAGTAGAAGATGAATCTCGTCAAGAAACAGCAAGTAAGTCTATTCCAAACCTCGAATCTCGGTTCCACTGTCAGTTGACAGGAAACAAACAGCCTGTTTTTTTTTCATTTCCAGTTCACGACGTTACTGGATCACCGTTGAAACACTCATTTGGGGAAGAAAGTTTTAATATTACGATTGTCAGTGCAAAAAGAAATTGGTCCAAAGACGAAGAAGATTATTTACCATTAGCAAAATTTAAAGCAAGGTGGACAACAAAACTACACACTTCCGCCACCGATCTCAGTGGTCACACTGGGTTGATTCTACCCAGTCTATTTTTGAACCCGCATTGTGACAAGCCTATCGGCCTGAAAATTCTCAAAAAAATTACTGAACATCCTTTAGACATTCCAGTTTAGATACGAAAAACTTTCCTGAAAGAAATCAAAGGCAAACATATTTTTTTAAATGCAGAATGAATAAAATAAATGGGAACAAAAAGTTTGTTCACTAAAATAATTGTCACTTTGTGGATTTTCAATATTTTTGCCTAAAATTTGGACTTGATATTCATCAGATCTGGTTCTTTTGTGAAAAAAATAGTAGGATAACGAGTGTTTCAAAAAACATATTTATTCCATTATTGGAAGTGCGTTGATTTAAGAATAGATGTTAGAGATTCAAGCGATGACGGCGGTAAGTATTACCGCTGCTAGCGTATCAAACTATCGTGAGGTGACGATTATGTCCCCATTCAATACTGGGAACCAGTAGATATTTACGCCGAAAGGTGGTCATTGGGTGGACTCTACCCAGTGTGACCACAAAGAGTTAATTACACATGTAAATCAGCTTGAAATTAATGATTCCATTCTCAGTACCATCCTGAATCTGTGCCTTGAAAAACTGAGCAAAAAATGGACAAAGCCTTTATTCGTTCTTTGCGATGGTTCCGATCAAGAACACATAGTTTTGCTTGGAGCGTTTGTCCAGGCAGAATGGTTTTCCACTATGAAAGTATGCACCACTGGTTTGGTCGCATCTTCCAAAGTTCAAGATTGTAACTCATTGATGCAAGAATATTTGAAATTATCGTCAGTATCCGAACAAGAGGTACGAAGCAGCAAATCAATGGAAAAATGAGCAGTTGGCTTTCCCAGTAATTGCCCAATTAATCTCTACATAATTATTGTCATTATTTGCTTCCTCCAGGTCGAAGTTGTGGTATCGAGCACATATGAGCTTTTTGGGACAAACAAAAATTCTCTAGATTGGTCGGACAATGACAGAGCTGATTTCGAAGGATATTTGAGCCTGGAATTGAGCTGGAACACACTGTCGTTTCCACCACCTACTCGAACAATTTCCAATCATCTTGTATGTGAAATTCTCCAAGGAGTTGCATACCCGAATCTTCCTGGAGGGAAATAATAAAAATAATATATTTCGAAGGTGACCCAAATTGCGGCTGGATGGAAAGATAGCCCTTTGAATGATTTGTGGGATCAGCTGTTGCTGCTCAATCAGTATTTGACCTTTCTTGAGCAATATCAGAAGAAAAATTTAAGTTCAAGATACAGCGTCATGCCATTGGTTTTTCCAAAAAGTTTCAGCACTCCCTACATCAAGGTATTTTTTTTTCAGAATTAATTTCGACACTGTAAATGAGTTGATGGAAAGGGGCTTAAATTTTATAGACTTTAGGATTCATAATTAACCGTTCGAGTGCATACTGGGTCGTTTTGACCCGAACAATTTTCTGTTACCGATTGTTTGGCACTTAATTTTCGGTTTCGTAAAAAAAATGAATTTAGAGCCTTAAAATCTGGATAATTTACTACAAAAAACGTCTCTACACTAAAAAACGAAAATTGCATATTTACCGGAATACAACGATTCGAAAAACGCCTTGGGTGATACGCCTTGACTCGATACGCGCTTGTATGAGGTGTGCACTCGAAGGCTTAAAAATTTTACCATCGATTTTTCTATCTGCATTGTCTAAATACCAAACTCTGGCAGTGCCAATGAAATCTCACGAGACGAATAAAATTATTGCAGAATTCGGAGCACTTATTTGAAAATTTGAAGCTTCTGCTGAGTGGCGACGACGATTATGATAACGAGGATTATCACGGGGTTCATCAGAATGGCCGTCCGTTCGGGAACGCGCCGGATCTCGAAGATAATGCCCTTTTGCGAAGTTATTTAAAAGAATTGTCCTCCAGACAGAATCTCGACTTCACTGACCAGCTTTGGCGATTGATTATCGGGGCGAGTGATTATGCACAAATGACGGATTGTCTTCATACGGTTTTCAGAGAAATTGTTGAGAATGATTACAAACCACAGGTAAAGAATTCGCGTTCGAAAAATCAAGCTCCAGATACGGCAAAAAAAAAATGAACAAACAAATATTGCACGTTCGTAATCGTGAGTCATGGCGTTCAATTTTGAGGGTCGGCGTGAATTGTTTTTATTTTTAGATCAACGGCACGCAACCAACTCGGCTCGCTAATTTAATGCACGATTTGACTTCCCCAAATGCTACGGTGCCCTCGCTTGCTGGAAATCTTCCACTGGAACTCGTCATCGACATGGGCATGGAAAAAATGAGCCGAGATTACAAGTATTTGTTGTTGAGTGCAAATCTCGCTGATTTGCGTGACATGCGTGTGAAGTTTTCAAACTTTTCCGCGGAAGAGTTCGACACGAACAACTATCGGTTCGATATTTTTTTTCTCCACATTTTTGTTTTATTTTCAATCAGATCGGAATAGAGTTCATGAGTTGATATGATTGCCCAAAACTTTTAGAAAACTATTGTTGGATATGGCTCGAATTCACATCTGCCTCGAGTTTTTGCTCCTCGTACAAAACAATTTGGATTGCGCATTGGACACGTCATACGCATTTTTCGATTACGCTATGAAATTGTACACATCGAACGAATCGCCGGTTAAATCTTTTGCTGATTTGATCGATAACACGATTTACACGTTGAAGGCACCAGGGTCGAATGCGGTGCTTAAAGAAGTTGCCAAAGTGTAAGAAAGTCTTTGCCCCCCACGACGCAGCAAATATTTTCCAGTTTATTTTTATTTTCAGAATTTACTTTTTCCAGACTGAGAGAAAGTGACTGAATTTGTTTTTTGTTGATAGCTCACCAAACACGTGGCGAGCGACGTTGTCCTCTTCTCGTAAAGCCAGAAAATCTACAACTACGACGTACTACAGTCTTGTGCCAATATTCCCTCCGAATATTTATAATCCGGGTGAGTAATCTGACTTTTTTTCTTACAGAGACATTCCAAAATTTCTTACATTCACAATTTCGTTCTTTGTCTTCGAAGATCTGAGGACAAAATATCCTGCACGTTTATTCTAACGAAGTCCATTTTTTTTGCACTAGATGATCCAATCGAAGGAGAAGAGAGTTTTCACGTTACGAAGGTTATTTCATCCTCATACAGAATTCATTGAACCAAATGTGGAATACAACCGTCGAGCTGTAAATTAAATAATTCATTCCCGGATCGAGTCTTTGTACATTTGTTATTAAAAAAAAGTATCTAATCGGGTGAGGAAATTTGCGATCTTGTCTTTCTATTCTAACTCAACTAGCACGGTAAGAAACTCCTGAAAATGAATATCAGGACGTTAAAAATGATTTTAAGAGGAGCAGGGATCGAGGGGCCATGCCACAAATGATGAATAATAATTCCAACCATCATATCGTTTAGAGAAGAGATATTTTTCGCATACTATACATATATGATTTTTTCATTAACACGATAATTGTAAAAGCATAATTCGAATACATTTGTTGTATAAATATAACTACATATATGAGTGCTTTTGTACTTCTCAGTCATTGACAACGTACACTCGATTATCTTGCTAAAAAATTTGTCACTTTCGTGTTTTAAATATGTATTTATTTGCGGGGTGATTCGTTTCCAAGAATTTTCGAATTTGACAAAACTAAAGTCGAAGAAAAAACGGTTTCCTACATGTTGGTCGATGGAAATGAAGGCTTTTAAAAATTTACGAGGAAAACATTTTTCAAGTTCAAAAACATAAATATTTTTCCATAAATAAAATTTAAAAAAAAACCTAAAAAATACAAAAAGTCTTTTTTTCAACTTTCTTTGGCACTATTCGTGTTGATAGGTTGTCGGGTCAGAGCCGTTTAAAAGTTTGAAAATTGAATCACCCCGATATAAATTCATATTCGTATACTGCAACTACGTCATGCAAAAATTCATGCCAACTGGATTCTCTGTATCGCAGTCGTCACATTGAAAATTCATTATTTTACGATACCGAAGTTACAAGTTTTTAAGGGAGCTACTGCGACTGGGCACGCATTGGATATCCCTTGAAGTTCAACATTAACAAGCCCTTGAAGGTTTCATAGTTTACTGAAAATTCTGAAAAATTTCAGTCACCAATTTGTTCACTGAGTAAAATCGATTCCCTAAGAAAGTGTATTCATTTTTTTTTTTTTTTCATTGATAATTTAAATCCGACTAGCCCACTCCCGCGACCAATGCTCGTAGCAGTAACTACCTTAATAATGTACTTTTAATAAGTTTCACATAATACAGTGCTAACTATGAAGTTTTGTTTAGTTCTCGTAAAGCCGAAAGTTTCATCGATGGCTTAGTATTGCTTTATTTTTTATTTATTTTTTTCATTTGTTCTCCTAAAAATCGTGATAAACGGAATAAATTGAAGATTTCAATTCAAATTGGGGACAAATACTTCGAGTTTTACGTTGAACAAATCTGAACTAGATAATAATATTAATAATAATAATAATAATTGTTTAAACGGGACGAGACGTTAAAATCATGATTCGGACACATACTACACATATACGATAATAAAAATTCTCTTGCGAGGATACACAAAGAATAACGTATAAATTCACGCGATTTTTTCGTTAGTCGTTAAAATAAAATTAGGAAAAATACTCGAGTCGCTATACGGAAATGCAACTTGCGTTATCTTCCGATTTCGTCAACTATCGATAAATATAAATCAGTGGAATCTACAATTTGGCCGATCACACATCGAGATAAGTACGTGGAGGAATAAAAACCGTTTGGTTTGTCAGAATTTCGTGCGAGGTTCTGGCTAGAGATAAAAAAAACTCTTTTGTCGAGCTTCGTCGCGGTTCGCAGATCTTAATTCTTGCGAATATTCGGATTATTCTTTACACGGCCCGAACCAAGTTAATACTGCTTCGCCTATGTCTCCTCGATATTCGATATACTCGCTTGTTCCAATACCTCCAATAATTTCTGCATTTCCATCGAGTCCGATGAATTGTCCAGTGTTCTTTCCAACGCTCTCACGTAAGACATACACGTTCGACCTTCGTGATCGAGATTTTGTGGATTCGCTTTATGCTGGAAAGAAAATAATATTCTTAACTCGACATCATTCAAATGTCTAAATATCTAATTTCCAAAATTGACTTAAAAAACATTCCATTCCGATGATTTTGAATTCGATAATTAGGCACGAGAAAAATTTGTGATTTTTTTTCAGTTTTACTGTTTTTGACATTTACCCAAATCAATAGTTGAGCCATCGCTAAGTTTCCCGTTGCACAGGCGAGATGTAAAGGAGTTCGAAGGTCCTCAGCGCTCACGGATATATTAACATCTTCGTAACTGCATTTTGCCAGACATAACGTAAATGCTCGCATGTCTCCGCTGGACGATGCGGAAAAATTTGAAATTTAAACAATTTGGATTTTTTTTTTTTTTAACTTTTCATTATATTTGAAGCTCGTTAGAGAATTTAATTTGTAGGAGTTTATAATGCTCACCGACACACCGAATCAATGAGCAATTTTCCAAGAGATATATTGGGATTAGTCGGTGGTAAGAATAATTTTTCCTCGTATTTCCATCTTATCCATTGTTCTTTCTCTTCCCTGGACGAATCGGAGTTTGGCTTTTGTTTGCCATTCAAGCAGTACTCCCAAACGCCATTTGCGATGTCGTTTCCAAGCGCCAGCATTACGCTCAGTTGTCCAGCACTGCAGAAAATTATTTTCATTAGAATGGCGACTATCCCGTGCGAACGTTATACGAAGATACGATGAGTCCTGACTTACGACCAATCGTCCAAATCCAACGATCGCACTTTCGATATGTGTGAACCCAAATTCCTGTGTATACCGGAACACTCGATGCAAACGAGAACACCAAGATTCAAACTCGCCCAGTCAGGACCTGAAGATTGCGTATGAACAAATAATATAAACAACAACGAATTTTCAAAAACTCGCCAAAAATTACCAGCGTAACGTTTAAAGCGGAAAAAAATTCGCGAACTTACTTGCAGCTCCACAATCGGCGCACGCGTCATTCCCCGAAACTTTATTTTTTATACAATGCATCTTAAAAGCCTCGGACTCATTTTTCTTATCGCCGTCGCTGTTCTGCAAGCTTGACAAAATTTGTTGCTCGATCGCGGTGATCCAACTCTCGCGATCTTCCGCGTTATTCGCCTCGAAGTGCCAAGTTTTGTTCTCCAATGATATTATCGAAAATTCGAACCCATCGTCTATCGAACAATATTGAACACAAAAAGTTATAAAAAGATTTTATTTTGAATCACAGAAAAAAGCAATGAAATTTTTTTTTTTTACCTTGGGTCGGAGTTGATTTTGAGCCTTTTGGAGTTTTTCCGGGAACTTTTACGGTCACGTACTGAAGCAATATTTCTTTACCGTTGGTGTCGTTCATGTAATCGTGCAAACTTGAATGATAAGTCAATCTACCGTCCTCCAAGAGCGTGACGTATTTTTTCTTCCTCTCTTTTAACGATTTGCTACTTCGCTTAAAGAGATATCCTTGCTTTGCCGGAATTTCTCTTCCGACTCCCATTTCGCCCATGTTGTATTTTTCTTTTTTCGATGGAGTGAATATGTTTGATTTTCTCCGAAATTTTCTATAAACGTTGCAATTCGCGTGTTAGAGAAGAAAAATGTACGTCAAACGGTAACGATAATTTCGGTATCGTTATCTTTTGACACACGACAGTGGTCGCGTGTTGAGAAATTTCCTTACACGTTCCAAGGACTTACTGTAATAAGTAGGAACTCGAAAATAATTTAACTACAGAATTTGTCGCTACCAAGTAATTTAGTCTGTTCGAAATCGAAAATTCACCATTATTCTCTAGTGAAGAACGAAACAGAATGGAAAAATTCAAAAATACTGTTCAAAATTTTTTCTTTCCATTTTTCTGCAGTAGAGAAGAATAAATTCTTGGATGATCATTGTTTGGATAGAAGTTTGAGAAAGTCTTGAGGGGCGAGGACCGCCGGGTTAAAAATTCGTTGATTTTTCGTTACCTGATTGTCGTCGGAGTTAAAATCGATGAGCGTAGTTCTCCATGTTGATTGTGTATATATTGAAAACTATCGTTGGACAACGAGGATTCGCATTGCGTGATATTTTCCTGCATCGGTCGAAGAAATTCTTCCGTTTTCTCCGTTACCTGCAGCAAATTTGCATGTTTAATGGGAAAGTTTTTGAACACATAGAATCAGTGATTATTGAGAAGATTCGAAAAATCTCACGTTAACTTTCGAAGGACTGCCGATGTCCGCATCTTTGGTAGGTGGCAGTAAACTTTTTGAAATCACAGGTATAGAGTATTTCGTTTCGTTATCTCCCAAATTTTGTCCGTTACATCGCAGTTGTTTGGTAGATAATTTTTGGATTATTTTTTGACACACTGTGACAAATAAATACAAAGTTTTTACATTCTGTCGGTAGAATTAATCGTTTGGATTTTTATTGGGAGGTGGAAAATTCATTACCATCTTCAAAGACTTCTTCCACATTCAAGCCATAAATGGCACAGGTCTCGTAATAAGGACACCTCAAGTCACACGCCAACTTTCTCGGCTGTATATCTTTTATCACACGGGGACTGCTGCCACTGATTGAATCTAGCAAAAAGTTAAAAGGAACAGTTATTATTAAGCTTTTCGTTCACTTATTACGTGCTTTTTATATTTGCAACGAACCTTGAACTCCCACTAAGATTTTTGGTACATCGGACATATTCCGAAAAGAACACATTTTGTTATAGTAACTGCATACTACGGAGAAGCTTTCTTCGCTCGCTAAGCTAAACACGAGTAGCACAGCGTCTATCCAAGAAGAGAACTGAAAATTAATAAGTTTCATTTTATCCGAAAGTGCAAAAAGTTCGAAATCCAAAGACAGTTTAACGATCGGTTCTTAACGTATTACTATCACAAAACGACTTTATTTAGGATTCTTTCAAAATTTTGTATAAACGTTCTTGGCATCAAAACTAACAATTTTCTCGTATGAAGAAAAATCTTCTGACGTTTAGAATTTGACATATTTAATTTCCAATTTTTTTTTTTTCCATCTAAACGCGTGTAAATTCAAGTCGCGTTTCTTTTGTTTTTTTCTTGCAACTTTGTAACGAAACGAGATTTCAACTTACACGCGTTTAGAGGGGAAAAATAAAAAATTGGAAATTAAATATCTCAAATTCTAAACGTCAGAAAATTTTTCTTCATAGGAGAAAACTGTCAGTTTTGGTGCCAAGAATGTTTATGCAAAATTTTGAAAGAACCCTAAATAAAGTCGTTTCGCGATAGCGATACCTTAAGAGAAAGCCGGACAAATTTTTCTCGATCAATAATTTGAATAATTAGGCAAATTCTTCAGAGCTGCAAAAAGAAATCTTGGAAATTTTCTGATCAATAAATACCTGTGTTTCTGGCACACCACCCTCGTCTCTGATAAGCAACAAATAACTTTGTTCGTTAATAAAAACTTCCTTTTTGAAGCGCCCTCCTTCGGGGGATTCTTCATGCATGAAAGATCCCGTTAGGTATCTGTGCACGAGAGCCGATTTGCCTGAATCGTAAGAGCCAATAATTCCAAGATGTAGCTCCGGAACGTGTCTGGCGAGCGTCCATTCGTGACTATTGACGAAAGAGTCTAAAAAATTGTACAAGTTGAATGAAAAGATAGTTCACAATCGATATGGAACAGGATTAACTGAAATTTTATGGAATATCCAAAAAAATAAAGAAAACAGCTGTTTTACGTGAGGAAAAATGAAATTCCTACCTTCGATGGCGACAACATGTTCACGAATTTGTTTAGCGATTTGCGTATCCGAGATAAGATCTATGAGGTCGTAAATAGCGTATATCGATGGATGAACACTTTCGAAACGCTGTATCTCTTGTCTTATGGTGAAGGAATGGTCGTGTCCACTTTGGCCAGATGTCATTTTTTCAGACCGACTGGATAACTTTTTTCTTACTGTCTCTTTTTTTTTAAAATATTAAATAATGTTTACGTTAGATAGGAATAATATTTGTATATTTCATCGTCAATTGTTTTTAATGTACGAAGGTATTCATCTACATGTTACGGAGAAGATTAATATCATCGATAATGCGCAATGTGTAAAACTGTCAAATTTTCATATTTATAAACATCATTGAGCGTACAGGAAAAATTTGGGGCGAACAGGTTATTTGACGCAACTACGTTCCATAAGATTAAAAAAAATCAGCGTAGTAAGGTAGGGTAGTAGTTTCGCTTTATGGACGGAAAAAAAAAACTCGACCATACTGTATCCGTCTTTTGTCGGTGCTGCCAATACTTCCGGTAGCGCGCTTTTCGAAATGTATTCTACCCAAAGCAGATTGATTTATCCAAATGTTTCGTTGATCAATCTAGTTCTTCAATCCAATAAATCTTCTATTATAATCAGGAGACCAGTTAAAAACGTTGTGATAAGAACCAATTTCGATTCTTGCAAGAATACAATATTTAACGGAACAGAACTATTTTCTACGAAAAGAAATCGTCGCGTACTGTGAAACAAGATTCTTCTCGATTAGATACTAATATTTGATTATTCAGAATTATTCAATGATTTATTGCAATAAATATGATTAATTTATATAAAGAATATATAATCGGAATATGTTATCATCAATCGGTAAATTAGTTTTAGTTCTCAGCTTCTCCATACCTCATGGCTGTTTTTTCTGCGGCCGTTTTCCCGCCCCCGCCATTTCTGTCAGTAAAGCAGTAGGTTGCTGAAATAAAAGTTTTATTCTTCCGAGTGTTTGCATGTACGCATCATGTGGTCCAGAAAAGACGAATATATATTGTAAACATAAGAATGCTCAGCTTGTGATAATCAACAACACCCGCTACTTTTTCTACAAAAAACAATAAAATAATAAAACCCGCTACTCCAAGTAGAAATTATGGAGGGTTTCGACGATCCAGGAATATTCTTTTCGGATAATTTTTCCGTTGACGAATTTCGTGAGAATCAAGTCAATCTACAAGTGTCCAAAAAAAAAATTCGAAGAATTCATCAGGCAATTTCATGAAGGGAACTTCAGCTACAAATACAGGTAATTACACTCACCTGTTGCTCACGTTCCATCGAATGCATCTTATTGTTTGCCACAACAAAATTGAAAAAAAATGTTTATTCCATGACACAGAGATGCCGTTAAGCACAATTAAAATTTTGGACAATACTGGGTCGAATTTGATGTCCAAGATCTTGCCGCATTCAATAAGTCAAAAATTATATGCAGTGGACTAAATATTTGCTGTTTTGCAAAAAAAGTTGCTGATGAACTGACAGCTCCTTGGCCCAAGGGAGAAGAAAAACTACAAAGTACACGATTACTGTCTTCCGACAGTAATCCTAGTGCATTGTGCAAAATGAAGGTAAATAGTTAATTAATGAATAAATAATTCTCATGAGCAACATTTTCTAGTTTGCAAAGTTCTGGATGAGCGAGATGTTTGTTTAAGAAAATCCTTAATTTCAAGGATTGCCTTGCAAAATTTTTTTTTTCTTTTTTCAGCCCGACATTGTTTCACAATTGATGAAAATTCCTGGTATCCTGGAGTAAGATCCAGAGCGACAAAGATCTTGATCCAGTGTAGATCATGCAGGAGCGTTCAGACAAATATTCCCATCTTTGTAAATGTAACACGTGAGTTGCCAATCTCCGAGTTCCTTAATCCTCCTCATTCATTATTCCTCCTTATTCGAAAATGGAAGTGTCCACTTGATTTCCATATCACAAAGTTTACAAAACAAAAAACCCATGACAAAGTTTTTTAAATTTTTATTCAAGAAAATTGAGAGTCAACTTTCGAAGATACAGCCATGGGAAGTAAAAGTTCATTGTGTTGTTCACGGGATTCTCATTTCTCACATTCCAAACTTTTATAAAACATTGTTTCCAAAGTTTTTGTTTTCACATTCCTATCAGATGCAGCATCTACCATTGTCATATTATTCCTCGAGGTATACCCAGATATTTAGAAATAAAATTGTAGAGTTAAATTTTGTGGAGACTTTTGCGTTGAGTGGAATTTTGGTAAACAAATTTTAAAAAATTAATTCGAATATCGGAATGTCGCGGTGTCGGGGCGTTTCACCCTTTGGCGTATGTTCGTGCAATTTTTGTATTTTCAGGACTTGGAAATCGATGCAAGTATATTTTTCGGGCATTATGAAAAACGGATCCAATGGACACTGGACGGACGACTTGCTTGTTCTGTGTAAGTTTAAATTCTGAAGATACTTTGGTTTTTGTTTCGTTAAGAATGAGTACTACTTTGTTGAGCTGAGAAAATATTAATTACCAGAAAACCCTAGGATTTATTTTGTGCTCGTAGCAATTGCCAATCGTCCGAAAAACATTTTTACGGATTTGAAAAAATTGGATCGTTGGATTTGTCTGATTGTAATCGATGCTCGTAATGTTTTATAATTAATTTTGGAATTTATAATTTTCTATTTACAGATGAAAAGACATTTAATCCTCGCATTTCCCCTTTTTGTTTTCATGAAAGACTCTAAAGCCGATAACACTTAAAGTACAATAATCTGTCATGAATATTTAACAAAGTTCTCAAGTGTTTTTTTAAATATTTTTCCCCGAGGTAGTTGAACATTGTTATACGATGCGCATTCTTGAGTTGCTTTCATCTGTTGTTATGTTCCCGTTATCGCGTTCGAACATCGCTTATGGAAGTTCATCCTTGAACGGATAGTGCGGATGTTTCTCGATCCTGAAAATAAGAGAATCTCTGAAATTCTGTAGAAATAACTGTTTTATGTCGAAAAAATTGGTGTCCACGACGAGCTTGACGAAATATCCGAAAATTACCCTTTGAAGAAGAGTAAATTAAAAATTCTTCCTCCCGGTCCATGATCCAATGAATTGAGGGCCTTCATTTCTTTTTCAGTCAGCGTAAAGTTGAACAGATCGATGTTACTTCTGATTCTCTCGGGCGATGAACTTTTTGGTATGACGATCACTCCCTCCTGTACCAGTTGTCGCAACAATATTTGTGCGCTAGTCTTTTTATGTTTTTCCGCGATTTCTTTAACAACCGGATGTCCCAGGATATCAGGAAATATGGGAAGATTGTACTTGTATACGGACTGAAAGATTACTTTAGCTCCGGGCGAACCGAGTGGACTGTACGCCGTTACGGCGATGTTGTGCTCGTTACAAAATTTTCGGAGTCTCTTCTGTTGATGGTACGCGTGCAATTCAACCTTGAAAATTTATTTTAAAAAATTGCAATGTCTCTTAAAAAAAAAATCGAATCGTCGGTTCGAGGAAAACACTCCCAGTTGAATTTTTTTTTTTCAAAATCGAAACAAACGGAGTTATTCTGGAAAAATGAGAATCACCTTACCTGCAAATTGCTGGGTTTGATATCAGCGTTGTCCCAAACGTCTCGAATCTGATTCGCGTTGAAATTGCTCAATCCTATCGATCGTGCAAGACCATTACGTACTTGTTTCTCCATTTCCTTCGAACGAACAAGCCAAAAAGAGGCTAATGTGTATTGAACGATTTTTCTCGCATTTGTGCATGATTGGGAAAAATTTTGACCAATTTAAAATGTGAACAAAATGTATCTTTAATTTCAGACCTTCCAGACGGAGACGGGATTGCTGTCGATGTCAAAAACGTAGCTGCCGTCCTCGTTCGACGCCGGTGCGAAGGATTCCGCGTCTTGAACAAACGCAACTGGCACGTGCACCAAGTACATGTCAAGATAATCGAGGCCGAGTTTCTCCAATGAAAGTTTTATAAACTTCTCCACGTCCGATGGCCTGTTACCGTAATGAGGCAACTGAACATCAGAAAAAACACAATCAATCGATTGCATAAGCAACCTTGAGTTAACTTCACTTTTACGACGATACTTCGTGTTAATCATTAAGGTCGTTATATGGTACAAAAATTGTAAGTAGTAGTAACTTTTTCATTCCTATATAACTGACTCAAGGAAATTGAACGATATTTAACGTTTCTTTCTTAAAATACGGTGCTTTGCAATAAGTATTGTTGAACAATCGCTTGTGCTCTATAAATTCGAACTTCTCGCAAAAGAATCGAAAGAAAATAGTTATTTAGAACGTTATTCATTGTGGAAAACTTTTCTTAAATAGAAACTTTCAACTTATGACATTTGCAACTTCCGGTTTGTAGCTATTTTTTTCATGGATCCAATGGAGATTCCGTGAAAGCGCTGCAACCATCGGTAGTCCACGAACTTTTCATTGACATGAATAATCGAAAAGAATCAAACGAACCTTCGTCGTTACAAACAAGTCTTCTCGTTTTCCGCCATTGTTGAACCATTTCTTCAAACTCGCACCTATCGCATCCTCGTTCTTGTAATTGAAAGCAGTGTCAATATGCCGATATCCGTTTTCGAGTGCAGTCGTAACCGCAACCTCGATCTCTTCCGGTTTCGCCTGAACGAAAATATAACGAACAATCAAAAAATTGCGGCTCAATGCTTGAGGATTTTTTCACGTGTGTTTCCAGCCGAGTAATTTTACTCCATCGAGTGTTTTATTTCGCCGGAGCGCTCAGTGGAAATTTGTTAAACAAAAAGGAAGCATAGGTAAAAAAAATGTTTGATTGAGTCACCTGCCATGTACCCAGTCCAACAATTGGCATGTCATAACCCGATGACAATTTTACGGACTGCATTGTTTTTCGCGTACACGAGAGCTGGGCAACGCTTATTTTCGTTGATGCAGTAGCCCTGCATTAATTATACAATAATTATGTATTTTTAGAAACAATGACCACATGTTTAGACGCTTTACAAATTTTGGCTGGTTCGGCCATTCATTCGACGTCAAGCCGCAAAGCGGCGAATAGCGAATCGTAATGAAAACTTAAATAATCGGACGAGTAAGCTGTCAACTAAAATTATTTATAGCACAAGAAGAAACGGCTCTGGACTTGGATATCGTCGAACAATTATGCATCGCACGTATTTTTTGATTATGAGTTTCTTTTTTCTTACAAATTATGGTTTTTTATGGTGATTTATTATTTATTGTTTCAACTTTATACAGACTACACGACGTTAAAAGATTCGTGCCTCGTACCACAACGCGGAAGGGATAAGTTTAAGAGTTTAGCAGTGTCCACTAAATTTAAATACAATTTTACTCACAGGTGTTATCACTGTACAAAGGTATAAACGATGAAATCAGAGGAGAAAACAATTTGACCCGATTCGCGAAGTGACTGAACGTTGAAGCCCCGCGACGGTTATGCGAGAGACTGTGTTTCCGTGGAACGTTTATATTGGTCGTGTCCGTTGGGTCTTATCATTGTGCGCATGCACTTGTTGATATCGTAAAAATTATGAGACCCAACGAACACGACCGGAGATAGGTCTGTCGCTTCGCAAAAGTGAACGCGACCTTGAAACGGAGTTCCGATTGATTTTAAATGTCGGAAAATCGTAATACGATGGACCAAACCCGATAACCTCTAGCTCGAAAGCAAAAATGAGATAAATCGCGGGACCTGCAATTGGCAATATTACGTCAAAGAAAAGGCGATTCTTGGAGAAAGCGTGGCGGGGCGCCGATAATTCCTTCGCGCGTTACCGCCCTGAATTTCCGAACGGGACGAGTGTCAACGCTCTCAACCGACATTCCCCTCTCTTTTGGGCTCCTTGAAAAATGAAAACAAAGCGAAGGACGCGCAAACGTATGATCCTCGCTCGAAATACGTTATAATTTCGCGATGATTGGCTTCCATTGTCCCTCTTTGATTCGCTCGAGCGATTTAGCGTTGAGATTCTCTGGGATGTTTGAATTCTTCTCGTTCTCACTCTCCTTGCTCTCCGATTCAGCTCGACACGGAAAATATAATTAAAGGATTCGGGATAATTAATTAATTTATAACTAATTAATCGTAACTAATTCATTTAAATAATTACAGTTTTAACGCAAGCCCTGTGAGATCGTCGTGTGGCCGCGGAGCAACGAGGGAAGGAAGGGGTCGAATAAGGCTTATTCCTAAAAAGTTTCGAACGGAAGAAAAACCGTCACAATACCGTCACATGGCATACGGGAAATGACAAGCGCAATTGCAAACACTTGATAAGTAATCTACAGAACGCAAACAATTGCTTGCAAACGATTGATAAGTAATCTACAAAAGTGGCTTGAACAGAATGAAGGAGAAGATTTAGGAAAGAAATTGCGGGAGTCGGTCAAATAATATGAGTAGAGAGCAGAAGCAAACGAAAAAAACAACACGAAAAATGCAAAAAATTATCGATACTCGGTCAATAATGAGTCATTTTGTCAAGTCATTTTGTGATAGTAATATCTTAAAGATAAAACGATGTAGGGATAGAAGTCGGAGATCTTTGAACAAGGGAAAAGAGCAGAATCCGTACGACGCGAAAAATAAAGAGAGTATGACAAGATCGGACCTAGGAGACGTGATAAAAAAAAAGAAAACTTGATACGAACACATTTTAAGTTTCAGGGAAATGAAAAGTGAAATTGCAAACAATTGATAAGTAATCTACGGAAGTGGCTTGGGTAAATATTCGGTATCACGGCACCAGCGATAATCGAGCTGAATTTTTTGATCATATGTTTCGTAACGACATGATAACACTTTTGATTATATTGCTGGTGTGTTCCGAATATTTACCGTGGCTTGAACCGAATGAAAGAGAAGATCCAGGGACGAAATTGTGGGAGTAGATCAGACAAAATATGAGTGTGGAGAGCAGAAAAAGTTTCGTTTGTCGGTGCTGCCAATACTTCCGGTCGCGTGCTTTTCGAAATATGTTCGCGGACCCTGGGTTTATTTTCAAATGTTTCGTTGATTAATCTGATTCTTCAATCCAATAAAACTTCTATTATAATCAGGAGACCAGTTAGCAACGTTGTGAGAAGAACAAATGTCGAGTTTTGCAAGAATATAATATTTAATGGAAGAGAATTATGTTCTACGAAAAGAAATCGTTATACTGTGAAACAAGATTCTTCTCGATTAGATACTAATATTTCATTATTCAAAATTACTCAATGATTTGCAAATATATATGATATCAAATTCTTGTACCAATAAAAATAAAAAATACATCATCGGAATATGTCATCATCAGTCGGCAAATTAGTTTTAGTTCGTAGATTTTCCACCGCATGGTTTTTTTTATGCGGCCGTTTTCCCGCCATTTCTGTCGCAGTAAAGCTGCAGTAAGGGTGCTGAAATAAAAGTTTTATTCTTCCGAGTGTTTGCATCTACGCATCGCGTGCTCCAGAAAATACGAATATTGTAAACATAAGAATACTCAACTTGTGATAATCAACAAAACCCGCTACTTTTTTGACAAAAAACAACAAAATAATAAAACCCGCTACTCCAAGTAGAAATTATGGAGGGTTTCGACGATCCAGGAATATTCTTTTCGGATAATTTTTCCGTTGACGAACTTCGTGAGAATCAAGTCAATCTACAAGCGTCTAAAAAAAAATTCAAAGAATTCATAAGGCAATTTCATGAAGGGAACTTCAACTACAAATACAGGTAATTACGACTCAACTGTTGCTCACGTTTCATCGAATGCATCTTATTGTTTGCCATAACAAAATTGACAAAAAATGTTTATTCCATAACACAGAGATGCCCTTAAGCACAATTATAATCTTGGACAATACTGGGTCGAATTTAATGTCGAAGATCTTGCCGCATTCGATGAGTCCCTTGCAGAAAAAATTTATAAACAGCCAACGGAGTATTTGCCTGTTTTCGAGGAAGCTGCCAAAGAAGTTGCTGACGAACTGACAGCTCCTCGGCCCGAGGGAGAAGAAAAAGTACAAGACATTCAAATCCTATTGTCCTCCGACAGTAATCCTAGTGCGTTGCGCGGAATGAAGGTAAATAGTTCTTTAATGAATAAATAATTCTCGTAAGCAACATTTTCTGGCATGCAAAAATATGGATGAGCAAGATGTTTGTTTAAGAAAATTGTTAATTTCTAGGATCGCCTTTCAAACATTTTTTTCTCCCTTTCCAGCCCGACATTGTTTCACAATTGATTAAAATTCCTGGTATCGTGGTATCGGCATCTGGAGTAAGATCCAAAGCGACGAAGATCTCGATCCAGTGTAGATCATGCAGGAGCGTTCAGACAAATATTCCCATTAAGCCTGGTCTGGAAGGCTACGCTTTGCCCAGAAAATGTAACACGTGAGTTGCCGTTCACTCCTTACTTGAAAATGAAAGTGTCCACTCGATTTCTCTATCACGAACTTTACAACAACAAAAAACCCATGACAAAGTGATTTTTAATTTTTCAATTACGGAATATCAGAGCTGACCTTCAAAGACGCTGTAACGGAAAGTAAAAGTTCGTTGTGTTGTGCACGGGATTCTCATTACTCACACACTCCAGACTTGTATGAAACATTGTTTCCAAAGTTTGTTTTCACGTTTTTATCAGATGCACCATCTGCCATTGTCATATTATCCCTCGAGGTATATCCAGATATTTAGAAATTAATTGTCGAGGTTAATTTTGGTAACAAAATTGATAAAAAAATGAATTTAAATATCGAATCGTCGAGTTGCGAAAATAATGGGAAAATATAAAAAATTACAGAGAACAAGCAGGTCGTCCGAAGTGTCCATTGGATCCGTTTTTCATAATGCCTGACAAATGTACTTGCGTCGATTTCCAAGTTCTAAAGATACAAGAATTGCACGAGCATACGCCACAGGGTGAAATGCCGCGACACATGCAAGTTTATTGCGATCGTTATTTGTGCGATCGTGTAGTGCCGGGTAACCGGGTCTTGATTTTGGGAATCTATTCCATCAAAAAAGTGGCGGGAGGAGGTGGAAAACGAGAAGGTCGTGAGAAAGCATTGGTGGGTGTCAGAGCGCCGTACATTCGGGTCGTTGGAATATCCGTCGACGGAGATAATTTGGGAAGCGGTACACATCCCCCGATCACAAGTGCGGAGGATGAAATGTTCAGACGTTTGGCCGCTGATCCGAATGTTTACGAGAGAATAGCGAAGAGCATAGCTCCCAGTATATTCGGAGCGCTCGATATGAAAAAAGCAATAGCCTGCCTCCTTTTCGGTGGCTCGCGAAAGAGAATGCCCGATGGTTTGTGTCGCAGAGGCGACATAAATATCCTCATGCTCGGTGACCCTGGTACGGCAAAATCTCAATTGTTGAAGTTTGTTGAAACCGTGGCTCCTGTGGGAATCTATACTTCCGGCAAAGGAAGCTCCGCCGCTGGTCTCACCGCCTCCGTCATAAGGGATCCGGTCACGGTAAGAAAATGACTGCACAATGATTTACTGAGGCAGTTTAGAAACTTGCCAGAATAACTTTCACACCAATGACACAAATTTCCTTTATTTTCCAGAGGAATTTCGTTATGGAAGGCGGAGCAATGGTTCTCGCTGACGGTGGAGTCGTATGCATCGACGAGTTCGACAAAATGAAAGAGGACGACAGAGTAGCGATCCACGAAGCGATGGAACAGCAGACAATATCGATTGCAAAGGCTGGCATAACCACAACCTTGAACACTCGGTGCTCCGTTCTCGCAGCTGCTAATTCGGTCTTCGGGCGTTGGGACGACATCAAGGGCGAAGAAAACATCGATTTCATGCCCACTATCCTTTCGCGTTTCGACATGATATTCATCGTCAAGGACGAGCACGAAAAGAACAGAGACATCACGCTCGCCAAACACGTTATGAATCTTCACATGAACGCTGGTCAAGTCTCGGAAGTAGCGGCCGACGGAGAAATACCCTTAGGTGTTCTCAAGAAGTACATTTACTATTGCAGGACGTGAGTATCTTTTCAGACAAGAACGATCATCGTCCGTGATCCGTTGAAAAGTAGACACACGTGTTTCTCGGACTGGTCAGGTTTCCAGAAAAACGTCGATTTGCTTTTCAGTCTCCTTCAGACTCACGCAACTCATGGATTCCCTTGAATATATTCAAAGGATGAATTTAATGAATTTTATCGATTTTTCGTGATACAGCCGCTGTGGACCCAGACTCAATCCTGAAGCAGGTGAAAAACTGAAAAATCGTTACGTCATGATGCGAGCTAGTACTTTGCAACATGAAAAAGACGCTGAAAAGCGTTTGCCCATACCGATAACCGTTCGTCAACTCGAAGCCATAATAAGAATTTCCGAAGCGCTTGCCAAAATGAAATTCGCACCTTTTGCAACGGATGTTCAAGTTAACGAGGCTCTCAGGTTGTTCCAAGTTTCCACATTGGACGCAGCGATGACTGGGTCTTTAGCAGGTTAATCTTCGTTTCAAAACTTTTAGACTCGTAGCCACGTGGAATTTGTTGATTAATTCTTAAATATTTATGTTTATCAAGGCGCTGAGGGCTTCACGTCGGAAGAAGATCACGAAATATTGTCACGCATAGAAAAACAATTGAAACGCCGCTTCGCCATCGGGTCTCAAGTTTCCGAACAAAATATCGTCAGTGATTTTGTCAAACAAAAATATCCCGAGCGTGCCATCTACAAAGTTATACACACCTTGATCAGACGTGGTGAACTTCAACATCGTCTTCAAAGGAAAATGCTTTATAGACTCTTTTAAGCGGTATGTACTCTCTCCATCAACTTATTCGGCCTCTCTAACGATATGACGATGTTTACGTCGTCAGAGTTCAACGTAATTCGGTTTTACTTTTGCTCCAGAGTGGAAGAATCGATTTTTTAAGGAAATTCCGACGATATTTTAGTTTTTGTTTCGTAAAGAATAAGTACGACTTCGTTGAGTCGAGAAATTATTCACTGCCAGGAAAACCTCGGATTAATTTTGTGCTCTCAGCTTGGTCAATAGTTCGAAAAACATTTTTGCAGATTTGAAAAGATTGGATCGTTGGATTTTTCTGATTTTAAACGTTGCTCGTAATTTTCTATAATTAATTTTCAAATTCATAATTTTCTATTTACAAATGAATAGACATTTAATTCTCGCGATTCCACTTTTTGTTTTCATGAAAAATTTTGAGGCGGATAACACTCAAACTACAATAAGCTGTCATGAATATTTACCAAAGTCCTCAAGTGCTTTTTTTTTTTTTTTCATTTTTTCCTGAGGTAGTTGAACATTGTTAGACGCTGCGCATTCGTGAGTTGTTTTTATTTGTTGTTACGTTCCCGTTTATCGAGTCTAAACATCGATCATGGAAGCTCGTCCTTGAACGGATAATGCGGATGATTCTCGATTCTGAAAATGAGAGAATTACTGAAATTCTGTAGAAATAACGTTTTTATGTCGAAAAAAATGGTGTCCACGACGTGCTTGACGGAATATCCGAAAATTACCCTTTGAAGAAGAGAAAATTAAAAATTCTTCCTCCCGGTCCATGATCCAATGAATTGAGGGCCTTCATTTCATCTTCGGTCAGCGTAAAATCGAACAGATCGATGTTAATTCTGATTCTTTCGGGCGATGAACTTTTTGGTATGACGATCACTCCCTCCTGTACCAGTTGTCGCAACAATATTTGTGCGCTAGTCTTTTTATGTTTTTCCGCGATTTCTTGAACAACTGGATGTCCCAGGAGATCAGGAAATTTGTCAAGACTGTAATTGTATTTAGACTGAAAATGTGCTTTAGCTCCGGGCGAAGCTAGTGGACTGTACGCCGTTACGGCGATGTTGTGCTCGTTACAAAATTTTCGGAGTCCCTTTTGTTGATGGTACGCGTGCAATTCGACCTTGAAAATGAAATTTAAAAAATTGCAGTGTCTCTTTAAATAGAAATTCGAATCGTTGGTTCAAGGAAAAAATTTTCGATTGAATTTTTTTCAAAATCGAAATAGACGTTGAGTTATTCTGGAAAAATATGAATCGCCTCACCTGCAAATTGCTCGGTTTAATATCAGCGTTTTCCCAAACGTCTTGAATCTGCTTCTCGTTGAAATTGCTCAATCCTATCGATCTTGCAAGACCATTACGTACTTGTTTCTCCATTTCCTTCGAACGAACAAGCCAACAAGAAGCTAATGTGTACTGAACGATTTTTCTCAAGTGTGAAAAAAATTGTAATTTTAATTGCAGACCTTCCAGACCGAAACGGGGTTGCTGTCAATGTCAAAAACGTAGCTACCGTCCTCGTTCGACGCCGGTGCGAAGGATTCCGCGTCTCGAACAAACGCAAATGGCATGTGAACCAAATACATGTCAAGATAATCGAGTCCGAGCTTCTCCAGTGAAAGTTTTATAAACTTCTCTACTTCCGATGGCCTGTTACCGTAATGAGGCAACTAAAAATCAGAAAACACACAATCAATCAATTCCATAAGCAATCTAGTTCTTCAAATCTTTCGTTGACTTCATTTTTACGACGATACTTCGTGTTAATCATTAAGGTCGTTATATGGTACAAAAATTGTAAGTAGTAGTAACTTTTTTCATTCCTATGTAATAATTGACTCAAGAAAATTAAACGATTTTCAAAGTTTTTTCCTTAAAATACGGTACTTTGCAATGAGTATTGTTGAATAATCACTTGTACCCCATAAATTCTATAACTTCTTCCAAACGAATCGAAAGAAAATGGTTATTTAGAACGTTATAGATTGTGGAAAAAATTTTTTAATCAAAACTTTCAATTTATGACATTTGCAACTTTCAACTTGCTGTTATTTTTTCATGGATCCAATGGAAATTCTGTGAAAGCGGTGCAATCATGGATAGTCCACGAACTTTTCGTTGTCACGAATAATCGCAGAGAATCAAACAAACCTTCGTCGTTACAAACAAGTCTTCTCGTTTTCCGCCATTGTTGAACCATTTCTTCAAACTCGCGCCTATCGCATCCTCGTTGTTGTAATTGAAAGCGGTGTCAATGTGCCGATATCCGTTTGCGAGTGCAGTCGCAACCGCAGCCTCGATCTCTTCCGGTTTTGCCTGAACGAAAATATAACCAACAGTCAAAAAATTGCAGCTCAATGCTTGACGATTTTTTCACGTGTGTTTCCAGCCGAATAATTTTACTCCATCGAGTGTTTTATTTGCCCGGAGCGCTCAGTGGAAATTTGTTAAACAAAAAGAAAGTATAGGTCAAAAAAATGTTTGATTGAGTCACCTGCCATGTACCCAGTCCAACAGTTGGCATGTCATAACCCGATGACAATTTCACAGACTGCATTGTTTTTCGCATACACGACAGCCCGACAATGTTCACTTTCGTCGATGCAATAGCTCTGCATTAATTATACAATAATTATGTATTTTTAGAAACAATTGCCACATGTTTAGACGCTTTACAAATTTTGGCTGGTTCGGCCATTCGTTCGGCGTCAAGTTTCAAGCAGTAAAATAATTAATCCCATAAAAACAGCGAGTCGTGATGAAATTTTTTTAATCGGACGAGTCAACGAAAATTCTTTATAATAGCAGAAGGAGAAACGCCTATGGCCTTGGATATCGTCGAACAATTATGCATTGCACGTGTTATTTGGTTATGAGTTTTTTTTCTTACAAATAATATTTTTCTTATTGTAATTTACTATTTATTGTTTCAACTTTACAGACTACACGACGTTGAAAATTTCGTGCCTCGTACCACAACAAGGAAGGGATAAGTTTGAGACTTTAGCACTGTCCACTACATTAAAATACAATTTTACTCACAGGTGTTAATTTATCACTATACAAAGGTATAAACGATGAAATCCGAAGAGAAAACAATTTGACCCGATTCGCGAAGTGACTGAGCGTCAAAGGCCCTCGACGGTTATGCGCGAGACTGCATTTTCGAGAAACGTATATGCAAGCACAGAATATAGGACGAACGAATCGATATCACGACGGAAAATGCAATGGCATTGCGTCTTGCATTTGAAAATCTGAAAATCTTTTATTCCGCAGTCGCACAAATCTTTCCTCCCAAAACACCCAGACGATTCTGATTGAACGTTCAGATATTGTCTAAAAATGTTGCAGAACATTTGACGATCTTTGTAAATCTATTTTCAGACTCGGAACAGTACTGTAGCTATTGAAGCCTCTAGACCATCCTTGCAGTCTCAATTTTCTTCAAGTACCCTGAAAGATTTCATTAACACTTTGAAAATTGATTTTTAAAAAATTTACAAAATTTGGAAACTCCTGAAAATTTACAATAAGCGATTATTTTTCGTATTATTTTCGTGATGAATAACATCGTGGGTTTGAAAGTTCGCCACGGTCAACGGAAACAGCCGAGGCTGCCCGAAGATCGAGACTTTTTTGCCTTTTTTGTTACCTCGCTCTCAAACGCATGCGCTCTATTTGACAGAACGATTTTCCCAAGTCGATTCCTACGACATGGCGAACGAAAAGTAGTGACGCCGCCATGGTTTGTGTACCTTAATCTGAGTCGATATTAAGGAATGATTGATTTTTCAACGTCCCCGAGTATTTTTCTTCTGCAACGATTCTCTTCATACACTTTTGGTGATCGATTAATATCCGAAGGATTCTGAGCCAGAAAAAAAGTCGATGACGAATAAGCGATGCCTTATCCCTTTTTTCTAATTGTAAGCTATGAGCAAACTTCTAGGTTAAACCAACTTCCGGTACCAAGTAAAAATGTTGGCGCTTCATCTCAGCCACCAATCTAATAACGAATACAAATTGAACCACCGAGAGATGAGGCAATCAGAAACTGAAACCTTATTCCGAGTTGATTAAACGAAACGACTAACACAATTACGGGTTAATGAATAAAAGTTTTCGTCCATGCGAGCAGGAAAATGACAAGAATGGGCTTTTTTTTTCTCGTAAAAATACGAAAGGTGTGATAAATTTTCTCCCCAAATTTGAAGCTATTTTCCTCACACTCGATGGTGGCTCGTACGATCTGAGACTCATGCTCTTAAATTCCATAAAGATTCGAGAGTCTAACTACTCTATAAATTGTACAAAAACACGAAAGCAAATTTAACGTATTACTATCATAAAATGACTTTAATTAGGATTTTTTCGTAATTTTGTATAAACGTTCTTGGCACCAGAACTAACAGTTTTCTCCTCTGAAGAAAAACTTTCTGACGTTTAGAATTTGAGATATTTAATTTCCCATTTTTTATTTTTCCTATCTAAACGCGTGTAAATTGAAATCGCGTTTCTTTTGTTTTTTTTTTTCTTGCGACTTTTCAACGAAGCGGGACTTCAATTTACACGCGTTTAGATGGGAAAAATATAAAATTGGGAATTGAATGTCTCAAATTCTAAACGTCAGAAAATTTTTCTTCACAGGAGAAAACTGTTAGTTTCGGTGACAAAATAAAGTGTTTATACAAAATTTTAAAAGAACCCTAAATAAAGTCATTTTGTGATAGTAATATCTTAAAGATAAAACGATGTAGGGATAGAAGTGGGAGATCTTTGAACAAGGGAAAAGAGCAGAAACCGTACGACGCGAAAAATAAAGAGAGTATGACAAGATCGGACCTAGGAGACGTGATAAAAAAAAGAAAACTTGATACGAACACATTTTAAGTTTCAGGGAAATGAAAAGTGAAATTGCAAACAATTGATGAGTAGTCTACAGAAGTGGCTTGGACATAATAAAGGAGAAGATTCAGGGAAGAAATTTTGGGAGTAGGTCAGACAACATGAGTGAAGAGCAAGAGCAAACGAAAAAAAACTCGAATAATGGAAAAGATTATCGATCTTCAGCGAATAACGAGGGAAACATTGGAATGAGGAGAGAACTGTGTAGAAACTAGCAAGGTTTTCCTGAAAAAGAACGAAATCGCAGTATGAACTGGAAATGATAAGACAGAAAATTACTTGCGTATAAGCTTTTTCTTTCGTAAATGACTCATGTACAATATACATACAACTCGTTTTTTTTTTAAATACACATATATATATATAATGATATACATATATATATATTTATATATATGCATATATACTAGTCGGCTATAAATTAGTGAAAAAATAATGCTGCTTTGGCCATGATTTGCATTCAGGCGGATTCCTTGTAACTCAACCACTACATAGATGGAATGTTTGTGTGTTTATGTATTATTTGTTGTTTGTTCTTCCTTGTTTTGTTCACGCGGACAACCCATCATTGGTGAGAGTAACATAAAAATACTTTGATTGTTATAGAGTTTGAACGAAATTAATGTACAAATTATCGTGTTTATATTATTATTAGTAATTATAGAAAAATTAAACCTAAGGACGGAAAACAGAAACGTTTCTTTCCCTCGTTCCCTCTCGTTTATATATATGTATATCTTTCTCTCTCGCTTTTTGCTCACTTCTTTTTCTCCCCATCGTCGACAGAAATATTAATTTACTTGTATCTAGGGCTGTCCGGTGGTGTCGCTTGTTGCCCGGAACCCCGATGTTTCGGGTGCGTCTTGAATGACATTTTTTTTAATGGTCTTGGCGATATTCCGTGAAGTGCTGGACTATCTTGCGTGTCGCTACTGAACCAAACTCTGCTACCGTCCGAAACTACGAATACATAGATTTACGTTCTAGTGAGGAGATTTTTAGTAGATTGTGGAAACTCGACGTCTCCAAGGATGGGAATTTCTATTCCGATCAAATGATCACATTGTTCGGCTATGCCTCTCTGTGTCGGACTCTAACGATTGACTAGAAAATAATTTCTACACTGTTTTGTACTCTGTTAATTCAAAATTGTACTTTTTTAGGTTTTACCCTTGTTTTTTGTTGTTTTGGAAATAAATTTTCGACTCATGCATTCGGTCTCTTCGGGACTAAAAACATTTTAAAAGTCAACCGACAAAAAACAACTTTCTACGTCCACCGATCAGTTTGTGGTTTTTTTTTCTATTGCACCTCGGAAATAATAAATCATGTAATAAAGATCGTACCTCTGTTGGCGCGATTGTCACTCGATCCCGAATTATTGCGAAGTCCGGTACGACCCTGATGAGGATCTATCAGGGCTGCAGCCAGATTCGAAGATGCTGTTGATTGCATACTTGTCGTGGATCCTTCACAAAAAGAATGTGGCAGAAAGCACGAAAAAACCGATTTAAAAAATCCCAATGAATTTAATTCCGAATAATTTCATTCCACTCTTTTCGCACGGTGAAAATTTTCTAATCAATATTATGAACCGGTCAAAATATGAGCAAGTGACGAACCAGAGACTGAAGACGCTCCACTAAACGGACTCGGTGGTTGCACCGGCGAATAAACGTTAGCAGCAAACTCCTCGAAAGTTGTAGCCTCTTTGTGATTTCGCATGACGGTGTCGATTGATCGTGCCCGCTCTTCGTAACTACGATTCGTCAAGAGAACGAAAAAAATACTCGAACGAATGAAAAAATTTCATAAAGACCCCAGTAGGAATTTTTTTCAGCAAAATTGTTGAATCATTATTTAGAAAAATACGTACTAGTGCTGATAGAGAGTCAGAGTCGATCTCTTAGCTCGGCTAGCAGCCAGAGCCGTTGTCCTTACAAGACCCGGTAGTACTTTGTCCTCGACGATGCATTCGTCGAAAAGTGGCCCGAAAAAGGGAATTTCGGATTTCCGTGATATTTGAATTCTGTACAATTTATCCGGCAGGGGATATATGACTATGAGAACATCACAAAATTCCGTGGGTATGATGTCACGACGGTAATCCCGCCAGTGTTCGGACCAAACGATGTGAATTTCATCGTTGCCGAGATGACGAGTCTGTGAAAATAAACAGGGGAACAAATTAATGAATAAAAAAATGATGAGAATAAGGGGCGCAAATTAAAATAACTGTGTGTGTGTTTTTTTTTTGTTCTAATAGAAACTTAATTACTTTTTGTAAGAGACTTTCGGGACTATCGGATGGCATTCTCGTGGCAACGTGGAAAAGAATTTCGACGAATGAAGTGGCGTAATAAGGAGCAGTTTGTCCAGAGGCTTTGCCGGGGACGAGACCACCGAGGAATCCTGTGTGAGTTTCGAGCTCGACTTCCCAGGCTAATCGGGCGACGAAACTCTCGTACTCTTTGCTGGCTGTTACATTACCGAGAATAGAATTTTTGTCCTCTTGTCCATGACTAACGTAAATAACGGCCATTTTATGAGTCTCCCTCGATCGCTGACCATCGAGATTTCGTAATTCTCGCAAAAGTTTTTCGTTTTTCGCGAGCAAATGCAATTTCCGCCTTTGTTCCCAGCCCGAGAGGCCTAAATGCGAGAATAACAATCGACAATGATGAAACGGTGCTGGTGGCGGCCTCGACGAAGGGGGAATCGTTGCTATTCCTCCCGCAGACGGATCAGAGTCCAGATTCTTTACTCTCTCGCGCGCCGCGTTTCGTTGATTTAATATCGCACTTATCGTCTCGCTCTCGAAGCAATTACCCTGCGGTGGACTCGCTGGACTGTTCAATGCTATTTCCGGGTTCGAGATTACTTCTGGACTGGTGTGTCCGATATAACGGAGGAGCTGGAAGGAAAAAAACGTTTGTGAATCTGACGTTTTGCAGCATTCCTCGGAAAAATTGCAAAAAAAGAAAATGACGCTCGACACCTTCGAAATCATTTTTTTAATAATAATTCCAAGCTACTCGACTTTGAGTGCGACTTACGTCATCGAGGTTGTCCATATCGCTAGCGGCATTAGCAAAAGTTGGTAATATGTTAGGTTCACGGTGGCGCATCATGTGCCTGGGACAAATATTATTCCGAGATTCATCGTTTTTCGTCGTTTTTTTGAGATTCCAATCGTTTATGATTTCGCCAACCGGAGCTAAATGTTCCTCGCCGTCGTCGGCGATTGAAGAAGGAGCCGAGGATGGTTGACTGTACAAAATACAGCTGTCCCAGGATGTTTTACCCGCGAGATCACGAAGCAGAACTCTGACCATTGAGGGAGCCGTTGTTAATCCAGCCGTGACGCCACCCCCCGGTGCGTCCAAGGCTGCGAGCTCGACGAGCGACATTATTATCGAGTCAGATAGCATCAACAATTGTACGTTCGGTGCTTGAAATATCGCGGAAGATAGTTCATCGCCGTTTATGCCGGGAACGTCATCGAGTTCGACGACCAAGGAGGACAGTCGCGATGCTCCGATTCCCATTGGGAAATGTCCTAGATGATTGACCAAATGCATCATTACCATTTTTGCCGCGAGTTGTATGGATTGTGGGTTTCCACGACGTGGAGATTTGTTGGAAGAATCTTTGGCAGAGACATCGTCGATACTCGTGTCCGGATCAAAATCGTCGTTTTCGTGTTGATGACTTTGGCCACTTTTGCCCATTCTGTTGTGCACAATATTGTCCAAAACCTGTAGCAAAAAGCAACTCCGTTAAGCTGTGATTGCCCCGAATACGTCCGGAGGCAATTATCCTTTAAAAAATAAACGAAAAGTTAACTGATGGGCAAAATACAGGAGGTCTTTTTAACAATCACTCACATTGAATATCGTGAGAAGTAGAGCTTTATTTTGGAATGTATTGAGCAGAACGCTCGGTCCTAATTGCATCGCCCATTCGCCCAAGCAAAAGAGCATTGATTTCGTGAGAGCTCCGCGTTTTTCGCGGTTTGTCATCGTGTCGAGAGTCTCGGACAATACCTTTGAGAATTAAAGCGATAAGTAAACTTTAGTAACTGTTTGTTTTTTTTTTTTTATCGCAATTTATAAAAACTTACCTGAATAATTTTACACGCGACCTTCGGATATGATTCGAGGAGGACATTTGCCTTGTCGCAGATTAGAAGCAGACAATCGCAAGCTACTTGAGCTACTGCTGGCTGAGTCGCCTGAAAAAAATGGAATTTGAATGAAACATTGTGCCGTTACGCGATATTACTTTTGTTGACGTATACGTTAGCGAAGGAAAACGTTAGAGAAACACAGGAAATAAAAACGACTCGGGGAATGAGACGGCACCAACATGGACTACCTTGCCTGTCACAGGAGAAGAAAATCCGTCCCTTCGTCTGCCCATTTTTTGAGCTCTCTGCTAATTGAATCGACAATTTATACATTACACTATTTTTAGCAATTTTTTAAAATGACGCACAAGTATTTGCCCGACAATCTTAGAGTTTTCTTCCCTAGATTCGTCGCAAAGATTGCAATTTTTATTTCTATTCTTTTAAAAGGCCAGATTACTCTGAAAATTAAGTTTTCGAATTATTTTTTTCAATTCCCATTGTACAATTCTCATGCTTCGGACGGATGTAGTAAAGTCGTGAAACGTTGCAGGGATGCAAAAGTCATTTGTTCTGGCAATGTTTGTTACTTTTTCGCCGAATAAAATTTATGGACCGAGTAGTCGATCATTCGTGGGCAAATCTCAAATTTGGGAAAGGTAAATATAGAAAATTATCATCTTCGCCGTGGTCCAATGCGAATCTCAGATTTATGCAGTCTGAGGGACTTTTGTGTTCCAATCAGAATGCTTACCCTTAGTGCCTGGAGAAGTACGGTAATGGCCTCAGGAATTCTCGAATGTCGAGTATCGTGTGACAATTCGCGATAAGCGAACATCGCGACGCTGGAGAGTGCAACAGAACGCGCAATGCCGGAAGGTTCGCGTCTGCAGCTCCTTAACAAAATGGTGATAATATGTTCCTTAGCATCGGGACATGGCATCGTAGCAATGTCGTTGTTGTTGGTTGGTTGCAAAACTGGCAACTTTGCCATTGTTGCTGGAAGCGTTAACAACGAGCCGAGAATCGAAACGGCTTCTGTTCTCGGAGCGTCGAGATCTTGACCAGCTAATATGATATTAGCTGCGTGGATGTAATCCAAAATAAGTAAACTCGCGCCCGGAAGATTAAGACTGAATAATCTCGGACCCGTATATTTGACGAGCGTCTCGAGAACCTTTGTATCGTTACTGGCAATTCCACCGTGTACCGCTCGATAGAAAAGCGTCAAGTGAGCCTTTGGTAAACTCACGTCGAGTGGTTGAACCGTCAGTGAGCAGATCAAACGATACGCAGCCAGACGGCCGGTCTCGTATCGAGAAGGTAGTTGAATTGCCTGTAAATTGTATTTTTGTTGCCCATTAAATAATCAACAGAACATTTAAAACATTGACAAATCGATTTTGGAATCCAATTCTAATCAAAACATCGAAGGCTTTTCATTGACCTTGAAGCACCAAGGTGCGATAACCGTGAGAGGTGGAATGAGTTCAGGAGCCGGTGGTGTTACTTGATTGTCGCCAGAAATTCCCTGATTCAGTCGAATTTTTATGAGCGTCTGGGTCAACTGAACAAGATATTCCATCACTTGACCATGTAGCACAGGATCCTGGATCTCATTCACGTCTCCGAGTGCCGAGAGCATTCTCCTCCACAGAACTACGGCGACGTCCGGAAGCCAACCTCGTACTCCACCTCCAGCCATTACTGATCTCCTCTCTGATACATCGTTCGTGTCTACGAAGAAAAACCTTTCCATGTAAGTCATTGAACAGCTTGGTACAGAAGAAAATTGATAAATCAGAAAAAAAAACGGATAATTCATGTTTTTGGCAGGACGCGTTCACATTATTCAATTTCGACTTACCCGGAGCAAACTTGAACAGGAGAAAAAAACTTTAATGCTCAATTTTCAAATCACTAATGAAATTCCTGTTCGAAATCAGCGAAAATCAAATATTATTAAACTACTTTTTTTTTCAGTACACAAGTCCGTAACTTCTAATTTAAGAAAAAAATAATAATTCAGACTTCCTTGAGTTTTGAAAGCGTGAGAAAAATATAAAAAAAAAAAAGAAGATGGCAAATGCCAAAATGAAGTTTTGTGAAGAAACCCCAAAAAAATCAAAAAACTTTTTAGTGCGAGAAAGAAAGACTGAAAAAGAAATATTGTAAAAAATTATGAAAATCCTTCGAAAATGGACGGTGAAAAAAGTTCGAGGATCTTCCGTTGTTTGGGAAGAAGCGTAAACACGACACTGGCTCGGCTTGATCAACGAGCAGCCAAGACTATGGATCAGATACTCCTGCGCATCCCAAATTTTGAAAGTTAAAATTTTCACCACTATCCGACCGAACGGTCTAGAAAAACTGTACTTTCGAAATTTACACCAATTTCTTTGGCACTCGTGGACAGCTCGTACTGACTGATCCACCGCCTTAAAAGCAACAGCGTTGTCGAATGATATTATTGCTTGGTTTTTATTTGTGTTATTATTATTACTATTATTATTATTCCATTCATCAGGCGAAACGTAAGAAGCTTGTTGATGTTAAACATTCTGTCGTACATACCAATGCTGCTACCGTCAATATTTTCAATTTGTATCGGACTATCCTTGTTGCTGTCAACGCCGCTACTCGGAGTAGGTGATGGACAGCGAGGAGTAGGTGGTTCACTGTCAGCAACGACGAGACTATCGAGAGATTTAGCTCGTCGTCTTCCAACCAACGGTGGTTCAACGGTGGAGACACTTGGGCCGGAGGTCGAATCCGAAAGAAGTTTCGCCATGTCTCGTTCTATCGATAACGGTAGTACTGGACAGGTACGACGGGGTTGGGAAATTGTTAGTGCCTTACACGTAATTAGTAGCGTAAACGATCAAATTTTTCTCTGAGGGATCAATAAAAATAAAAGCTTACGGAGGATCACAGTTTACGAACAAATTAAGTGAGTTCTGATGAAAATGCTACGGCACAAAGCTCGTTGATATTTTTAGACGAGTGTACGTTCGAGGATAGAGACAAGCCAAAAAAAAATGAGAATGTATGTCAAAAGAAAAAAAAAACAACGAAAAGAGAGAAATGACTAACGAAACGAAAGTTAAAAATAAATCGCAGTGGCGCGACCACGAAATGCAATGATAAGTAAATTGTCATATAAAGTAAATCAAGTATGAAAAGTACTAGAAAATATCTAACGCGATCGAGCTCACCAGGGATACCAAAGTTGGCAGGGTTTGTCCGATTCCTGTGATACTTGGCCCTCAACTTTCCGGTGTATATGTTGTTGTCGCTCACACTGCGTGGCAATTGTCGGATTTTTCTTGAGTCTCGCAGGGGATGGTCTAATGGGTAACAACAAAAAATTCTTCAATTTTTTTTTCTCATTCGAAAGCTTGATAATAAAAAAAACGAGTCAACATTTTTCTCACAATTGACGGAAACTTGGCGATAATTTAGAGCAAATCATGCTCGGGTTTCTTAGACCCAGTGTGGTATTTAAAATTAAACAGTTTTGTCGGAGAAAGTTGAAAAAGCATCCAATTTACCAGGAACGTTCTCTTTGCCGGGCACGCTGGTTTCACGGTCGACGCTTCCTCGTCTTGGCGACTGAACACTTCCGGCGGATGCAGCGCGACTACCAACTCCTCTTCGTTTTTTCGATTTCTGTTCGCTCAGCCGATCCAAAGGTAAATCGTTCAGATCCAAATTATACACGTGCCTGGCGAGTACCCTCGTCAAGGTGTCCAAAGTTTTCTGCGATGCAAACGGCAAAGTTATAAATGACACGATTTGTTTTTTTCCTCAATTTTGATGCTACCATTCAACAACTTACAGCCCATTCCCGAATGAGTTCTTCCCATTGCGTCAACGAGGTTAATACTTGAAGAAACTGATCCCACAGTTGGTTAAAAATGACCACGTTCAAATTGGCTTTGATCCAAGTGACAATCAGAGTTTGAAAGATCGCAGGTGCGAGCTTACCACCGATCGTTTCTTGATGCTTTCGCTTCGAGGTTTTTCCACCCAGTACCAACGATGTTATTTGTAACAAAACTCTGAAAAAATATGTTTCGAATATAAATATTTCTTAAGGGTCCTTCATTTCGTGTTGAGATTGAATGCCATATCCAGAAAGCTGTCGTGAGTGCGAGAGCGATAGCTGCAAACTCTGAAGCAACTTGAATTTTCCCACACCCGCCGTTTAATCGTCAAAAAAAAAAAAAAAAAATCGTGGCCCATGGAGAATAATTTCAAAGGTAAGCAAATTACAAAAACGAACAATGTTGGAGATTTTAACTTTCAAAAATTCTGAAAGGGTCAGACACTCAGTCACGGTCCTAATTTAGGTTTTTTAAGAATTTTTTTCTCCTAATTTCAAATATTTCCTTCGACCAAATTGAGCATAAATAATAACGATTGGAAATTCTTCAAAATGTTAGTGATTCTCGGATTTTTTTTTTCATTCACAATTCTGTGTTTTTGTGACACTGCCGTAGCAAAAAATCTGCACCAACGATTCGGACGATAATTTTTTCACTTCAATTGCGCGTTGATAGGAAAAGAACTTGGATTTTAATTACCGGAGTAATTGATCCCAAGTGGCAGGTTCCAAACGAGCATGCATAACGACGTAACGATAAACGTTCAGAACTCTCTTGCAACTATCGGTCTGCTCTTCGAGAAGTGTTGCGGAAGCGTGACCTCCGGGAGTCTCCAAAAAGAAGACGTTCGAGGCTTGAGTTATAAAAACTTGTAGGACATTCTGCAGTCCTGCGCGGACAAATAAATTCTCGCGGTGTATCGCCCCGAGATAGGAATCGTTGCGAAGTCGAGTTTGACGGGAATAACTGTCGGATGGACTTTTGTCATTGTCGCTTCCATCTTTTCGCTGTTCCAGCTCGTTCTCGCATCTTTCTTTGTGTCCTTCCAAGGGTTCCAGCATGAACGGTGGAATTTCCTGAAAATAATCGTTGTTATTATGTAATTAGTCAAAATGTATAAAATAAACATTTTCTCGAAACGTCAGACGTGGAGGAAACTTTCGAGTTTTTCACTTACATTCATCTGTATCCAGTCTTTGTAAACAGCGATGGCTTTTCTTATAGCGCCTGCATGGCTCAGATCGAGAAGGAATGCCTGTCTGTAAATTTCATGCACGAAATTTACATTGTCACGACTGCCATAGAGAACTTGACGAACAAGAGCAACGGCTGATTGGCCACCGTCATCTTGCTGGAGATTTTGATCTTGTTGTTGTTGGTGATGCGCCGGTTGATTGTTACTCGTAGAATCATTTGTTAGGGAATTTGGTTCGCCTGTACTGGCGTTGCTCTGCTGTCCAACGGATACTCGCCGCATATCCGGCTCGGTGTTCTCTTCATTGGACGTTGGACTACGAGAAAACAAAGTTTCCAATTATTATTTCAGCACAATTGGTTCTGCCCTCTGGATTGGGCGAAGCCATGCATTTCTTCCAAGGATGGAAAAAGAGTTTAAAAAAAAAAAAAAAACAAAAACAAAAAAACAAACGTTATTTCGAAGAATCAAGAGACGCGGCAGCGACTCGACGCTAAGTATTTAAAAAAAAGCGTAGCGCGAGTCCGCGGCACTCTTGTATACAGTAAAATAGGCGTTTTATGACGTCACAGAAACTTTAAATCGTTTTTACGGGAAAACGGGGCGACGGAAAAATCTCATATCAGATTTGAATTTTCTACGATTTTTTATCTTTCGAATGGTCCTTGGTGGAAGAGAATCCGTATTATTTTAGAGATAAAAAAAAACGGAGCTTACTTTGGTTGAATCGGCGCGGCGAAAGGTCCGTCTTTCCGGGTAACATGAGTAAAACTAGCCAGCCATTTAATGAGCGCAACTTTGCAGAGGACGTAATTGTTTTGACTCTGATTTGACGGTTGCCGCATTGTTGGTAACTCCAAATTTGGTTTATACAGGGAGAAATTTTCATCGAATTCGGGGCAGATGTGTCGAAGATAAGTGCTTTTGAATCTTTCCAGAAGGAATTGGAATGATCTGTACTGACGATTGTGTTTGTCGCGCCATTCGACTTTTACAACCTGAAATAGAAAATTTGGATAAGTATTAGAGACTCAAGGATCAAATGCCAATTGTACGTGATGGATAAATCCATTGAGACTTACTTGAGTGACCATAAACTCGAGCAACGCTTCGAAAAACCTGAGTGTCTCATTGTCCAGAGGTTTTTCGCCACTCTGTGCAGGCAGAATCGGCAAACCACTTGCTCTCGTGATCGGCCCTTGACAAGAGTTATTGCCACCGTCATGAAAAATACTCTGACCCAATTGAGTATCGTAAAATTCACGTTTTTCACGTTCCTCGATATTAGCGACATTGGTGGATCGGTCTTTTCGAGGATCAAGTTTACGGTCGTTCGAATGATAAGGCGAAGCTTGACGCGGTGGAAAACCCGGGACCAAAGAGGCGAACATTCGATGAATGTGGTCAGGCGCATTTTCACCAAGCGCTTGATACCAAAGTATGAAATATCTGCAAATTTTATTCAAATACTTTCAACCTTTCTCGCATTTATCAAAAACTTTTGGAATTATTTCAAATCCGACGATTTTATACCTCAGCGCCTGCCTTCTCAGCTTCCAACTGTTTCCCGGATGTAAAAGTTTGTCAAGGATTCTTGCCAGACTGTGACACTGCCATCTCCTGTTCAAAAGCTCGGGCAACAGTGTCAAAACTTTTTCCAACAGTTGCAAAACTTGCTCCAACTCTTCCCTGTGAGCTTTGTGCACTAAACAAAAAAAAGTTTCATTGTTACTCGGCGAACAAAACAGCAGCAACGATTAAATCGATACAAAACTACTTTTTTTTATCACTTACCGAGGTGGAACGAAAGTTCTGTCGTCAAAGTGATTGCATTGAAAATAATATGCGTGTTTTATATTTCAACATTTATACAAACAAAATCAAGCACAAAATATATTCGTATTTCCTTTAATATAGAAAACTGCATTATTCCAATACGAAAAAGATCATAATTTTCCATCAGAATGAAAAATGACGCATCGCGTTTAAAACTTTTCCAGAGTATTCTATTTCCACATACCTCGCTGACGCAAGTTTGTCTCGGCGGAGACAAAACAGTCGTACAGGATAAAGTACACATGGCTGAAATTTCCCTCGAAAAATCCTTTTGCTTCGTCCGTGTCTACATTTTCTGCAAAAGCAATGATACTTTGTCATTGAAACAAGATCCAGGTCTGGCTTCGACGAGATTAGGTACACAAGGGACTGGCGGATACGGGTAAATCATGCGGAGATAAGCGTCGGTAGAAACGGGAAAAACATCTGGTTTGACACAGAGATTTGTTGGAATGGTCTAATGATAAAAATTCAATTGAAATCGAACGCATTTTAAAAAAATTCACAAAGCTCTTGGAAAAAATAATATTATGGCAAAAAAGCTTCAATTTGGTTATAAAAAATGTTACAAGTTTAACAATGCTAGTTAATTATTACAACAAATACTTTTAAGTATCGCTGGTTTCCAAATTCACATATGTCCTTGAAATTATTATGAAAAATAATGGGTGGATAGAGAATTTTGATTTTCAGTTGGATCGGCGTCTATTGAGAATTAACCAAAAAATACTGCGACATCACAGTACCCAACCACCATCCACATTACCCAACTCCAACTCCAAAATGGGTTTCATTGTTTGTTTCTTGAGAAATTTGTGTCATTCGTTTGAACAACTTGTCAGAAATATGTCAACGGCAATGCAATTTACGGAGCAGTACAAAGAATATGAAAAAAGATATGGACATGAATCTCAATTTCCTCGTCGATAAATTCGATGTTGCTTCAAATTTATGAATGCGAATATTAATGAGAAGCGAATGTGGTAATCGATCTTATTTATTCCCAATTACGATCTGAAGAAACGTCGCAATTGGCGGTTTTATTAAAAAATTGATTCACGAAAGAAAAAATAGGTCGATGCGAATTCTCGTTGATGGCTCTCCATGGATTCTTCTTCTATTTTAATGATTTCCAGAAAAAACGGGGCCTCAAGAAAAATGTAATAGACTGTATGGATGTGACGTATATATTTACTGCTGTGACATATATTTACGGAGGATGTAAAAGAAATATACACGAATGTGGAAAGTGGAGTAGGAACGTAAAGTTTCGATCGTACCTAGAACGATTTTGAGATGTTTGAAACGGGTAGCGCTGTCCTTTTTGACATCTTGAATTTTGAGCGTCGATTTTTTGACGTCTACGTGAAGTTTCTTGCTGAACATGGTTCAATGCGAGCCGCCGGCGGCCTCGCGAACACACCACACTATATATTCATCGAGGAACCGCGAAACTTTTTTCGCAAGTGAGAGACCATTGGAATATTATGATGTCTCTTCGAGCAAAGAGACCCGTACTACTCTTGTAGAGCCCGCGCTCTGCTATCGATAATGTAACGAAAACAAAACAAAAATAACTAATAATTAATTGGCGTCAAATGTCGCGAATACTGACACGATCACTCTGCTACGTGACAGCCATATTGCTTTTCTCCGTTCGATGTTTCTGTTTCGTTTTTCCTACTATATATGCGTATATATTTACGTGTATATATATTATATACATGTTGGATAATTGATAATGCATATGGAAGATAAATAAATGCGACAAAAAAACTGCCAGATGACGCTACGAGTCCGCTCCACAACCAGTTACCATCATACAGGCTTTCCTATCGGTTGAGTTTTTTGCTTCGCTCGGCCGATACTGCAGTACCAGCCTTTGTTTTTTTTTCTAATTAAGGAGGTTGGCTACAGACGACAATATGATAAGGATTTGATCAAATTTGGTTATGACATTCTTTAGCATCAAATGCGATGTCACAATTTTTTTCAAATTTTTCGTCTATATAGTTGCATGTCGAATAATTGGCGTTTACAATATGCAAAAGATATACCTATATATCTATCTGAATCCTATGCTTATGCATGTAAACTCTAGTGTTCAAAATTACTCGAAAACTATGTGGAAGAAAAATCTTTAAAAAATTTGTATATTACATTCTAATAATTTCGAATTTTCCTATGCTTTTAAAATGGCAGCATTGTTGTGTGTAGCCACACTCCGTAACCATTACTCTAGTCTCAATATAATGTGAGATTTTTATATTCATATATGTTACTTGTTATTACGAAAGCATTCCAGCGAATAATCCATGGGGCTCCTCGTGTAAAGTTCTTAGGTCCCGTCAGCAGGTTTTAGAATTTCGATAAAAAATATTGAATAGTCGATCGAACGTTATCATTACACTTGAAGAAACAATATTTTTTGTGTATTCAATGTATATTTTCAATCTCGTAAATAATAGCAATTCAGCAGCTTAATCTATCAAGTTTTTTATCTCCCGACTGTCCGCATGGACGTAAGCCGGGAGTTAAGCCTTTGACCGTGATCAGCTGATTTCCAAGCAGAATTAGTCGTGCAGAATGTTCGTACGAACGAAAAATAACTTGACCAAATTTAGCACATTTGTGCATGAAATCCTTTCCTCTCTGTACAACAATCGGTTACTGTTTGACTCATTGCCAAAATATGATCGATATCTGCAAGTTACAAAAATTATGAGGACTGGGATTTCAATATTTTCCGAACATCGATGCAATAACCCTGGACAAAATTAACAATGATGAAATAAATGTTCATTTCTGTTTCGATCTTCCAGTGCATCGAGTAAGTTTTTAGCGTACATTCAAGGTAAAAACAAATACTTGATTATTATTCATTATTTTTCTCAGTGTTTCAAAAATGAACAAATCGGACAAAGGGTATGAGAACTGAAACGGACAAAAGAAATATCGGGTTTGGGAGCCGCCGACCTCTTGGCACTGCCGTTAAGGTCACCATGGCGACTCGTACACCGATGGGACTAGCCATCGATCTGTTTGGTGGTTGCTCACCTAGCGTTGAAACGCATTTCGTTGAGATATCAAAGTGTCAAGGTTTACCGGAGAGTTGTACGATTTAACTCGAAATATTGAAATTCGTGAATAAACAAGACGAGTGTACAAAAGAAAAGAAAAATGTCGGAGCACCAAGGCTCGTCGTTCGTCGATTCGTGTGTGAAAGTGCCGGTGGATCCGTACAGTAGACAGCCAACGCCGTCGTACGAGCGTCCAAGAATCGACAGGATTCAAAAACAAGCGTTCAGTGGTAAAGGGCGAAAAATAAACTTCGTAGGACGAAACGATTCGGTGCAGAAAGTTACGAGCCCGAGTGGCTCGTTGGAAAATCTTCTCGAGTTTCTCGACAGTATTCCCGATTACGACCAAGTTCACCATTTGTCGAATGAACAATTCAAACGCAAACTTGACTATTTGAAACGAAAACAAAGACTACTGTTGAAGAATCTTCGTAATTGTTTGGACGAGGATGATGCCAAAAACGATAAAAACGTAAACATTGATTCACGCTCCTCCAACACAACTCCGCTCGATTCCAATAAAACGATCGCGAAACAGTGGATTCCCGAGACTGATTTGAAACTCAGAGGGAAAAAGTGCAGCCTCGAAGACTCGAGAATCGATAGCCCTCTTCTATTCTCGACTGGAACTTTTGCTGGACTCGCTGAAGATCAGGATCTTCTAACCTATCGGTACAAAAGTCTTTTCCCCCAAAAATCGTGTTACACGTTTTGATTTTGATCATATACGAACATTTTTTTTTTCACTTTCCAAATTTCTCGCATAAAATGTAGTTTTAGAACAACCAATGGAAAACAAAAATACGTATCAAAAATTCGATTAATTGAAATTTAAAATAATTAAAATCTAAAATAATTCAATTAAAAGAATTGAAATTCAAAATGATTAAAATTTCAAATAATTCAAAAAATCCTTCAATCACTTGAAGTTTGCGAAATCCTCTGATATCGATACGTCGAAAAGCAAGATCAAGTAGTAAATTCCGTTTTAATCAGACACACTCTTGTTTTTTTTTCTTTTCACGTGGACACCTTGGTAAAAAGTTCTCGTTTCGAAATTGATCATTGGAATTAGCATTTTGCCGGAAAGCGTTGAACAAATATTACGAAGAAAAACTCCCGATTTTTTTTTTGGTTTCAAAGCAATTTATCGCGTTCATTGATAACAAAAAATAGTCAATGAATAAATTTTCTTAAAATGAGAAAAATGGTCAAAACTCTATATACATGCAGAGTCCCTTTTTAAGTAAAACTCTGCTCATCGATGGAAATTATTAACAATCGTTTCTAATTAGAAAAAACGTTAAAAATTGTTTGGCCATTTTTTTATTTTGTCCGAAATCCGCGAAACCGTTGCGCAATGTTGCAACGAATTCGTTCCTTTCTAACGACGAAATTAAAAAAGCGACGAATTTACGAAACAGAACGCTCGAATTTATTTCAGATGCAAGGAGAAAGACAAAGCCATGAAAACAATGCGAAACAGGGAAATTCATTCGGCTGGAAAGAGCTGGAGCACGTGGAGCGAATCTAAAACCGAAAGCGTCGAAAGCGACTCGGAAAATAGTGTGGAAACGCGTAGTTTGCCACCGAACAGTCCAAAAAGATGGCATCCCACTATTCCGAAACCGTTTCGATTCGCCGTCAGGTATTTTCGTTATTTAAAAACAAAAAAGTCGACGCTCATTGAAAATTAATACTTAATCGCTAAAAAAAAAAAAAAAAAAAAAAAAATGGCTAACATACGAATTTAGAGACGAAGCTGAAAAGTACATGACAGCGACAGAGATGGCAGCAGAGGATCGCTCGTCGCGGGAAATTGACAACAATAAAAATGTCCAAACGAAGAAACGAAGAGTCAGGCCCATTCCACTCACTTCGAGGATCCCATTGTACGATAAATTAATGGCTGCGAAGGAAGAACGGTCGGATACCTGAATAGTATTAATTGCGAATTACCTTAAATCACGGTTTGATTTTTATTTATTTTCCACTATTTTCTAACGAAATTTCAAAAACTTAGAAAATCTATCCACATAGAAACATTTTTCGAAATTATCTTCATTTTTCGAAATTACTTTTTCCTATTTTTTCGATGATGACAAATTTTTTGTGGTCGATTTTGCTTAAAAAATTCTCGCCCATATTTTCAGGAGTCGAATGGTCCGTGAAGAGAGTGCGTGGAGTTTGATGTCGCAGGTGAAACCTTTCAGGCTCGAATGTGAGCGAAGAGCTGGAAAAGCGATAAGTCGATCGAGCCCGGAACTCTGTTCAAAAAGCGCGCGTTCCACATCGAGATTCATAGCGAAACCCGTACCGAAAAATCTCTTTGGTACAGAAGTTTACGATCGTATGTTAGAGGACGAATATTATAGGTGAGCGTTTCTTCACTCAAAAAGCATAAAAGCAGTCCAACTCAAAAATGAATTATTCACTTTTACTTTCTCATAGAGGAAGCTATGTGACGGTAAACATTTTTTTCCCAGTTTGCAATGTCAATATGTGCTTAAAATTTCCCAAAACATTGAAAAATCGTATCTAGAAAAAATGTCCGGATGTGTGAGTGGCACTGCAAAATTCAAACGTTCATAACTCGAGAACGGTTTGAGCTACAGGGCTCCCGTTTTGCACAGATGTTAATCTATACAAACTCTTCATTTTCTGATAAATTTGTTGGAATTGCTAGAAAAATACGAATTCTGGGGCATTTTGAAATTTTCAAAAAAAGGGTCTCGACGCTCTAACTTCCGCAAATTTTAACTCTTACTTGCCACACCTCTGTAGAATTACGTACTTGCCACCATGGGGTAGATTTGTACCCCAGTGACAAAGATTGTTATAAAAAATGAACTAATGAATATTTCGACTTGAAAATTGTCGTAGAACATATTGAAAGTCTTTCTTAAAAGATTGTTTACTTTATATAGCCAAAAATTAAATTTTCGGGAAATATCGGTTGAACGGTTTAAATTTGATGATTTTTCGAATTTTATAAAAATCTAAGTTTTTCGAAAAATCGTCCAACCGCTAGAATTTTTGCAAATTTTGTTAAATATTGTTTATAAGTTTGTACTTCCTCTTTACTTTCTAGAAGAATTGTCCAAATTATATAATTTTAAATATTAATACAAAAAACGCTGCAAATCGACATTTGCAAATAGCTTCCTCAACCAAAATTAAAAATACTGTTCCTCATAGAGGAAGATTTGAACATGGTGTTTTTTTTTTAAGGCAACTGCAAAAAAAAGTGAGAGCTGCCGAGCTGTTAAAATCAGCGTCTCTGCCACCGTCGATGGCACGTCGAGAACGCGTAAAATCGGTGATTCTCCAAACGCCAAGCTACATAGACGAGAAGCAACTCTGTCAAGCAGGACAAAGTCCAGAAATCTGCAGCGCAACACCCGTAACGTCGGAAAGATCGAGATCCGCGATGACAGAACATTCGACACGTGGAAACAACCTCGCAGCTATTTTACGATGTCAGGCCTCACGGTAAATTCAAATTTTGAGTTAAAAAAATGGTTTATTATGCAGTCAAGCCCTCGTACACATAAGACCAACCGTGTTTCTTGGATTTTGGCAATCATTTTTTTTGTAACGTGTAGATAAAGGAGGATGAGAGTGAAATCGAGTTTTCAGGGTTGAGGCTGTTTGGAGCTTCAACCGTCAGTCTAATTCAAAATCCTCCTAGGACATTATTGAAGGAAATTCAATTCCCTACAACAATGTCCCCGCTCGATTCTTCGTAGGATTCGTATTTGTCGAGATTCACTGCAAAAACTGATTGGGCGTCGATTTTCGAGATCGCGATCAATGCACAACTCGGTCTGACCCTCACACTCGTTCCCCGGGCACATGAAAAAAAAAGATAATCACCGCCAGCCGGAAGTGCACGTCTATACCGATCGACCAAACTACGAGAATTTTTCACAATTGACGATAAAAATGAATGAGAATTTTCTTTCGCACAGTGACAAGCTGGAGAGAGAAATTCGTGAGAAACTGGAGGAAGAGCACCGAGAACGTATGATGAAGCTCAGGTCAGATTTGATAAGTCGCAAACCTGCCTGGAGAGCATTGAGGCAAGCAGCAAGGTACGAGGAAACGTATGTAGCAACAAAGATTAGATCATTTTATTTGTGTAGAGCACAAAGTAGCATTGCGAATCTTCAGTTATTTTTGTAATGGACATCTTCCACGTTCGACGTCATTGCCTTGACCTCTAGAACAATGCACGTTGATTTGCTTGAGTTTAGACATTAAGTATTTCATATAAATCGTCTGGAATGAAACTCAACGTTTCGGAGAAGTCGAAGAATGATTCGAAACGCGTAGAGAGTTTCGTAGAATTGTCAAAATTTTTTTTTTCGTTGACATTTTATGAATATAACCGAAGAATAGTGAAGCCTGAAATAAAAATGCCTTCAAATTATTGTAACAAAAGATTCTTTAACTTGTGACTCAGACAAGAGCACGAGAGGGACTTGGATTTCCGGACTTGTTTGCGTCGCGACGAGGCACGAGAACAAGCGGAACGCCATCGCCTCGAGATGGAAATGATGCTGCGTCGCGTTACCGAGATTCCGACACTCTTCGAGCGTCATTCTCAGAGCTATCAAGCTGTCAGGCAACTGCAATCCAGACAAACTCCAAAAAGCTCCTACAAGCTTAAGAAAAAGAAAAGGAAACCGAAACGTCAGAATTCGAGCAGCTTGGAGACAGACTCCAGCCCGATAAGCGCCTCGAGGCCTGACTCGGGATCACTCACGAGCAACTCGAGTACTCGTCCATCAGCCAGTCGCTCTTCCAAATCGTCGAGCTCCCAAAAGTCAGAAAGATCTACACTCAAATCGGACGCTTCTACGAATAATAAAAAAAAAAGCGATCGAGGCACTCTGAGGGTTTCTATCAACGAGACAGCGGAGCTCATCGAAGATCGTCAAACGGAAAAAAACGGATTCGCCCCTGACAACGACTTTATTATCCACAATGAAAATACGTAATTTTCAAACTTTTTACACATTTACCCATTTAATCATAATCACGTGCTTGGAAATCACAAAATTATCCGCACTTGTGTTCGTTCGTTCGAAAATCATAATTAAGATTACAAAAATGTATAATGCTTTCTGAATTTATGTTTAAACGTAATTTTCTTTATAATCTACAGATTTTGTCTGACAAACTATTTCGGGACGAACTGTCCCGAGTTCTGAGTGCAATAATCGAATATAATGATTCACAGGGTCGATGCAATCGAAATTTACTCCGACATCCTTCCAATACAAAGTTTAACTTCATTTTGACGATGTAAAACAAAATTCTTCAGAATTTGAAGATTTATCGAAACCGATTCGTTCGTTCTACGACTAAAATCAGCCGAACTCGTGTTTGCCTTACAAACTAGAGATTTCGGAAAAAAAGACACGATTAGAATAGCAAACGTTCCATATTTTTCGTACAGAGTGAAATTAAGGATTAAGGAAAACGACATGGAGCTACAGTTGGATGAATAACCGATCAGTGAATTGGAGTAATCAGTTTCCGAAGAATAAACCTTGATCGATTCGATATTTTCTTCATTAAAAAAATGACCTTTTCCTTTAGAATTGGCATTTGGGATTGATGTTCATCTTTGGCGTCGTCTCTGGAGTTTCAAGAATTTCGTTACTTATTCATCAACTTTGCAAATACTTGTTTGCTAATTTGTTCTGATTAGCTCCAATTTTCTCACTTGTGAGGATACAATTCCCTTGGAACGTCCTCATCGTAGATGGAAACAGAATTTGCAGATTGTTTTTTTTACATTTTTTTTTGTTTTTTTTTTTTTAAATTACCGACTTCAGTTTCGTCATCTGTCCATGAACTCGCTGCTTTATCCTATTCCATTTTATGATTGCCCCGCACCCTACTTGTATTTCGGTCGCAACAATTAGCCCGTGAGGCATGACCGAACGATAATGTTGACCCTCGATACCCAGTGGTTTAGGGAAATTCGTTCACTTACTAGAAATTCGTGCGGAGAGCAAGAGCCGTTTTGAGCTCGAGGCTGGGGTTTCCATGAGCGTATCAGAGGTCACGATTATCATTCGGTGATGACTCTCTGGCCATCCGGTTCAGGCAAATTTAAGCAGAATTGGAAAATAGCCAAAATCACAGAATTCCTTTATTCTTAATTCTTACATTCTTCTTATCGTCATCCTTTAATAATGTGTCGATAAAAATGAAGAAAGTGTGTTGGTAGAAAATAGAAAAAAAAAATTAATAAAATAATGAAATCAGAGAAAAAGGCTGGCAAGGACTTTGCAGAAGAATTCGATGCTGCAAACTTGACATTCTGCTTAACTTTTGGTCTGCCATTTATTCGTTTCTGGATATTGATGCTTAAAAATCGATTTTCAACATAAATTTCAGCAGAGAGTTTGCGTCCAAAGTTCCAATCTCACCAGCTCATCAGAGCTAGCGTGTTAACCTGCTCATTCGAAAGGTGCTCATTCTCTTATGGTGTTCAGCACCCAATCGAGGTAGAATGACAGTTTAGTGTAAACGCTAGGATGTCCCGCAACTCCACAGTGCTGTGGTCCAAAACTGACGATACCGTACTGCACCATTCTCGTCTGACTTCCGACGGTTGCATGAGCTTTGAGTGGACCACCGCTGTCACCGACACAAGCGTCTTTCTGCTCGGTACCACCGGCGCACAATTGCCCCGACGTAATCGTCGCATTGTGCTGCCAAGCCGAGGCGCATTGAGGGTTCGGAACTGTTTTGATAGCTACTTGCATCAGTGCTGCGCTTAAGGTTCCTTTTTCAGTTACGCCCCATCCAGCCACGATCACCTTTGGACACATAATGTACATAAATCGTAAATACTTACTTCCGATACGGTGAGCGTAGAAAGAAAGGGAAAGGGAAAGAGAGAGAGAGAGAGAGAGAGAGAGAGAGAGAGCGCAGATCTGACGAACGTACCTTTCGGGCAGTTATAGTTGCGGCACTGCCAATGGGTAAGCAAATCGGGCGAACAGTGGCCGGACCGAAATTAGCGTTGCTGTCGAGACGAATGAGGGCAATGTCATTTTTCAAATGAGCGGTCGAAAAATCAGGATGATAGTGAGAACTCTCGATTCCAAAGTCTTGATACGGCTCAGCGCATTCGATTTCCATTCCATCTCCGTCGTAATCGCAATCGCGCTCCTTGCTTATATCGTGCTCTCCGAGCCGTACACCGAACAGTACGAGATCTTAAACACGCAGGACATCCCAACAAGAACCATTAACTCAATCTTTGACTCATTTATAAATTACAAGCGTTATGCGACTGATAGGTCATCAGCTTATGGGTTAAGGAAGTGTTGAGGAAGTATTTTGATGACTTACTTCCAGGTAGTTCTGTGACGCAATGAGCAGCAGTAAGGACGTATCTCCGGTTGAGTATCGTTCCACCGCAACGGAAAACAATGAGCCCGCCTTGTTTGTAGGCGACTAACGCCATCCATGGATAATCAAAAACGTTAGTTTTCTGACCATTCAAAATACGCTTTTGAGTACCTCGGCCGCACTCGTTATTATTGAGAAGTCTGAGATTCGGATGCGTCGTCACGTCCGGGGCTGATAAAGGGGTAGCAACTGCTTCGTTTATTTTTCCTCTCGTAGAGAGCGGGATCGTCGTAGTCGCTTCCTGCATTGAGATGAGTCAAGATTCGAGTTACCGCGGTGTCGATTTTTCATAAATACATGGCGAAAGAAAGGAAAGAGCTTGAATGATAATCATGCACTGGGAATAAAATTTTGTTAAAAATCGTCGATATTTTGTTGAATACGGTAAACTAAATATTTTTTTATCATTCCAAAATTTTCGTTATTTTGCCAGTATATTTGGTTTCTAACGGAATTGTCAACGAAATTTACGAGTGGAACGACACAATATTTGCTTCCGAAGAAACTTTATAAAATATTTCTTGCTGCAATATGACACAATTTTTGGGATTATTCAGCTTGGTCGAACGTATCCAACAAAATATCGATTTTTTTCAACAAAATTTTCTTTTCAGTGTGTACCTCATTTTTGCAGCAGACCTTCGGCCATTGGCCCTCCCAACCACAGCTCGAAGATCTTAAAAGTTCGATTGATTCCCGAGTCGTTTCCGACCCTCGAAGAAGGTTGTTGAGAGCTGGACAATTTTGAAGCTTTATGCACGTACCTGTTTCTCGCGAAACTGTCGTGCATAGTTCTTGTTCTGTGGAAAAAAATCATAGATTCATTTATAGAGAGAGCAAAAAATTCTGGACATTTTTAACATTTTCGGTGTTTCATCGACCGAATGCAATTTTCCGATATTTCGACAAAGGAAATTGCGTAATTTCCCTCATTCAGCGCTAAATACGAATCGGCCCACTCTATAGAAAAGAGGGGAGGGCGCAATGCCTGCACGTGTCTCTGAAGGAAATACGCACCACCGTCACTCTAAGAACAAACGAATATTCGATCCGGTCGTCCTTGAATTCATTACTTTTGTACACAAACTGTGAAATTTCAAATATTTGCTCACGTGAGTTGGATCTTGAAGCCAAGAGTACGACTAGGAGAGCTGCACCGACGAACTTGATCATCGTTGCTTTTACGCCGTTGAATTTTTATTGGACACTTGGATTTTTAACAATTCACTCTATTAATTATCGCTTTTAAGTGCACACGCGTATTTCCGTTCGATAACTTTACTCTGCTCATGCAGAAAACTTTCAATGAACGAGAGCAACCAATTGCAGTCAACCACTTGAGAATGTTTTTAAAAATTTAGCTATTCCGGAGTGTTCGAAATATTCAATAAAATTGAATATTCATAATAGAGTCAAGTCGACTGCGCGAAACCACGAAAGAACCCCCGAAAAACCAGTTAGCCGGGTTTCTTTGTGTCTTTCGGTTCAGAGTTATTTTTTAGATCAAGATTGTCGTTCGAACGGTTCACATTCGTCTGATAGTAACGCTTGCTTCCATCGAAAGAAATGCGTCGATAATGAAAGATGGAAATACCAAGAGCGTTTCTCTATATAACAACGTATCATTTTATCCCTTCTGCATATCGCACAACCGTCCGATCGGGCACTGGGGATCAACGGTGCAGAAAACATGTGCTGCCATCTCTGATACAGCCTTGACCAACGAGGAGCTATACTGCCTGGTCCAGAGAGAGAGAGAATGCATTTGACCACTTAATATGCCGAGAAAAACACGCATTAAAATTATTTACAGCAATATTAAATTCCACAACAACGGACGAACGTCAACTTGACAGAAAAAATGAATATTTTTAACATTTTATTTGTGAACCTCTGACGCAGGAATTATTAAGAAAACGAAAAGAAAAGAAGAAACGGAATTGCAATAATTTTGCAGTTTGTTCATTATCAAGAACATTTTTCTCAATATTTTCAATTATTCCAACTCGAACTTTGAACGAAAATTTGTACTTTTGAGGATTTTCTCATAAATATTACAGATTGAAAGAAGAAAATCTTATCGTGTGTAAGATTCAAGGCATTGTCAATGTTCACTCGGTCAATAAAATGATGGACATTCGGACTAAGAGATTAATCAGAGGAAACAATAAATAAACTGAAAACGAGATTTAATATCATATTCTAATAAAATGTAATGAAACGTTGATAGCTCTTCCAGAGGGGAACCTTTTCAGTCAACCCTAACGCAACGACCTTGGGATTTCCGTTGATATACGAACATATCGTGTGTGAAAGAACGATCTGGCTCGGCGATGGACAACCGATGGCGTAACAGACGCATTAACGTCACTGGGAAAGACCCAAGGTAATTCCTTTTTTTTTTTTAATAATCAGAACGGTGCGCCGTTCCACAATTTGTATATCTACGAGACGTGCGGCGAGAACTGTGTACTTTGTTGTACAGACGTCTTCTCCAACACCCGTGTGTCTATATTCAAAGGAACCCTTTAGCGGAGGGTCGCACTTTTTTGACGTTTCCATTTTTTAGTTTCAAGAAGTTGTAAAAATCTTGAAACTATGATATCTCGAAAAAAATGAATAAATAAAATGATAAAGATGGAGCAGGCACTTGAGGATGTTGAGTAATAAAACTTGTTTATGTTAATTGTTCAATAAATAGTTTCTTAATCGTCGTGAAATTTTTACACGACCTCCTGAATACTTCATGTAAAAACATAGCAAATTTTAAGAATTCTATCATCGTTACTTCAACCACCTTAAGGATTGTAATAAAAAATGATTAGAAAATTCTGAAAATTTAGTATGTTTTTGTATGAAGTATTTAAGAGGTCGTGTAAAAATTTCACGACGATTAGGAAGCTCGTTATTAAAAAATTAACATTTTGTTAAGAATAATTTTTTAAACAAATGCAAAAAAATATTTATCAATAAACTTCGTTTCTTTTTCGTCGGTTTCAGTCTACTGTAGATATTGAAAAATTGATGGGTCAAAAATAAAAACTTATCGCAAAGTTATACCATTTTCCATAAGACTACATTTGACTGCGTTTAATTTATTAATGTTAATTGTTCATAACGGGCTTCCTAATGGTCGTGAAATTTTTACACGATCTCTTTAATACTTCATACAAAAAAATACGAAATTTTCAAAATTTTCTTATCATTTGAAATTTCACACCCAACATCCTTAAGTTCACATGTTTTGAGTTTGACCGTGAAGGATAGTTTTCACGCTTTTCTCACGCGGACAAAACTGCAGAGGTCAACGATTATGGCACTCTTTTTTTTATGTCGATGTGGCATGGATTTCACAATCATGAAATCATTTTTCCTTTTTTTATCGTGAAAACGCGCGATTATGTTTATTTATATAGATGCACTTCCTGTAGGTGAAAAGTTCGTTTTACCGGACTCGCTCTGCCTCGTGCACTTTGTAATCAGTGTTATTCATCATTGACCTAACCCTCGGTGACCTTTAGCGACAAAACGCGATAGCCTCCGTAACTTCAAATCGCATTTTATAAGTGCATATTTGCAAAATACTTTATCGAGTCACTTATACCACATTTTCAAGCTCATATTTTTTCGAAGATTCAGGAAATGGCGAAATCTTCTATGTAAACATCCGGCGAAACAAGACAAGGATAATTCCCACGTTGAAGAAAACAAGGCGAACGGAGGAAACAGGGCAGACGTATCTTTCAATTTAATCGAGTATTTTATTCGTTTTTGCTCATTTCTGGAATAATCTCCAGAATTTAAATTCAATTCCATTTTTTTATTTCCCATATAATTTTATTTTGATCCAGTAAATTTACTGATTGGCAGTTCGAGAGTGATTATTTTACGGTAAACAAAAAAGTTGCAACAAAATATTTCTTATATTTATTATTTGTTCACGACAGAAAACTTTTTTTCGACTACAGTCTGAGAGACACTAGTCACTTCCGGTAACCAGCAAAACTTACGAAAAAAAAAATGTATCCTTCGATTCGTATAAACTGTTCATTATCGTTATTTGTTATTTAGGACAACGGAATTCTTTTTTTTTTCTCTCATCGTATAGTGGGTTCAGCAGCGAAGTTAAGGCATGAAGATATATTCCTTTTGGAAACGCTTACATTCCGCTGAATGAAAAATCCGTTTGGACGACACGTGAGAAAAAAAAAGGCATTTGACTGAAATAGAAATTGGTGAAAATTCGTTGAACGAAATTCTAATAAACCGAGACAGGAAATATTAATAATAAATAAAAAGGTGGTGAATGGATTGATGGAAATGAGAATTGCGTGAGAAACAGAAAATATCACGTACAAATATGTATTTATTACGTATATTTACAAATCGAATAATTTCTGTATAAAATTTCAATCGGTATGCACGAAATATTGCAACACGTTTGCATCGCGAAGATATCGCAGTGACGGTCAACGTTTCTGAGGTTTGATATTCTGTTGGAGGTGAAGTGCGAATATCAAGCTCGAATCTTGGACATGATCCAAGGAACATAGTCGGAGATTTTTGTATAAACTCCGGGCCAGTTTTGCATGCCGCAAGGCGATGGTCCAAACGAGACAATTCCAACGACCGTCCATTTTTTGAAACCGTCGGGTGTCTTCTCAGAGGACATGAGAGGACCACCGGAGTCACCGCGACAGGAATCTTTGCCTTTTTGACCTCCGGCGCACAATTGACTCGTTCCTAAATTAATTCCTGCGGTTCGGTATCTCTGGGAGCATGTCGAAGGATCGGCCAAAGAAATGCCCAATTTCAACTTGACGTTCGACTCGCTCTTTGTCTCAGTTTTTCCCCAACCAGCGACCCACAATTTTTGGGAGACCGCCGGTTGCTTTGGCAAACATATTGGTTTTACGTACTCCGAGAATTGAATGTTCTGCGATAATCTCAGCAACGCCACGTCGTTTTTCTGATCTCGAGCGTTTGGTCCGTATGACTCGTGAACAATTGCCTCTTCGATACGGACCGTGACTGCTGGGTCAGCACAAACCTGACTGTCCGGACCGTCCTCGACACAATCACGCTCGGTCGAAGTATCGTATTCCCCGAGACGGACCGCGTTCAAGGACCAAGTCTTCGGCAAACCTGCACCCTTTATACAATGAGCCGCTGTCAACACGTATCGCGAACTTATAAGAACCCCGCCACAGGCTGTTGTTTTGCCATTTGCTAGAACAACAGAGAAAACAATTATTCATCGACGAAATTTCGTTGAGAACGAGAAATTTTATTTCCTTTTATTTTAAATTTTAGGGTCGGCGATCCAAAAAATAAATAGGCCAGAAAAACTGTAACGATCCATTGAATCGTCAACATTTTGCAAAGGCTAAGGAATTTTTAGAAAAAAATTAAATTCTATTTGAAGAAAAAATGAAATAAAAATTATGTCTTTGCACGATATGGAGTTGAAGATTTTATTTCATTGGGATTCGTGTGATTAATCATTCGAGAGCAATGTGTAGCCAACGTTGTTGAAGTGAAGAAATTGTTTGACCGGTCTACGAGAATCGAAACTAATTTTTATTCAACGCTCGACATCAAAATCAAGAAAAATGCTGAAATTTTTTTTTTTTTCATCATTATCCACGCAGACTTTTTTTAGTGGTCTACGATTTTGTTTAACATCGCACAAAAGCCTCTTACGTTTGTCGTATTCGAGCAAAACCATCCAAGGAAACTCGGTGAGTTCAGTGACTTCTCCACCGACGATTCTCGATGACAGATCCTTACCGCAGTCCTCGGGCAACAGAGAATTAGTATCGTCTCTAACGAGCTCGCAACAAACTTTGGGATCGTTGCTCCTTGCGCCGGTGCCACATTGCGACGCTCTCAAAAATTGAATCGAGTCGGTGGTCAACGAACCCAATAAAATATTTAACAGCGGTTGACACTGACGAATCGGTACACAAATTCCTGCTGATCCGTTTGGAGTATTGCAATCACTGTTGACCTCTAAAAAAGACGATATTAAAATTAGAGAAAATTTTATTTGTCGCAGTCTCGTCACCTAAAAATGGACCACCAACGATTCGGTCATTTTTAAATTAATTATAAAATTGAAAAATTATCAGTACAATGTCTTTTACACTTGAACGAGCTCTGCGAGGAATTTATTCTCATAATTTAAATTTAATACTCGGGGCAGTTGCAAGGAATAATATTAAAAATGTTTTTGAAAATAAGAAGCGGAATTAATGGAATGCTGTTCAACGAACGACATTGGATTTCATCACTGATATAAATATCGGTTCTGTCAGAAAGGCAAAGACATTGAGAAAGACAGAAATAATATTTTTATGATATACATGTTTCATGGGATCGAGCTCTCAGTGGATTGTATTCTCATGATTTAAAAAAAGACTCGAGGTTCATGGTTAGCATCGAGTAATATAAGAGGAGTTGATGAATATGGGAAGCGGGGATTCCGAAACGCCATCAAATGGACGGCATTGAGGTTTAAGTTTGATGCAAGAAACGCAATTCCTTCGAAAAGACGATTGAGGTACCTTTTTTTTATTAGATCCAGCTCTTAATAAATAATTTTAGTCACATCGTTTATAAAAAGACTGGAGGTCGTTCGTGGTTGCTACGAATAATGTTAGAGACGTTGGTATAAATGGGAAGCGGAATTTTCAAAATGCCAGTAAATAGACGTCAATGGAGAACAGGCGAGACTTGCTAATAATTTAATCATTCAGATTTTTGACGAGTATTCATGAACTTTGCATAATTCTGACGTAAAACGGACCTGGTCCATCGAATGGTCACTGGACCCTGGGTGTTTGGTGTATACCTCAAAGCGTTTTGCATGTCAGTCAATTCATCGATATTTATTGAGAAATATTTTCCGGGACACGAGTGAGATCGAAAACAAATTTGTCAATAATGGTTTTTGGACAGTTGATTTTTCTTTCGTCTCGTTTTTTTTTGCACAAAATTTACTCACTGCTTAATCATCAAATGCGCCTATTGCTCTATACTTTAAATTCGTTAATTTGGTATGATCTGCCTAATTACGTGTCCCTCATAATTATTCAGAAAATAATGGTCAAACAAAAAAAAATGAATATTATGAATGAACCTGAGAAAAGTCGAAACCCACTTCGATGACTTCGATCAAAATTCATCACATCGACGAATCGAAGATTGTAAATTCATGACGAAGGAAAACACCCAAGGAAATAACACTTTCGATCCAAAGTAAACAATGATTGCAAGTTTTTTTAATTATTCTTATGCACACACGAAACACACTCCAAGCGTGACGAATTACAATGTCGTACGAATAAATAAGAAAAATACATATTTCAAAGATTGATTGTCCGGAAGATGAAGGAAATTTTCTGTATTCACGCTTCGAGGTGAGAATCCTGTGAATTATGGAAATTCGAAGCGGGAAACTGACGTTTGTCGATCGAATGACTCATTCGATCGAAACGTCGTGAAATGGATTGCTCGGTAAACAACTGAAGTGCATGCATCAACGGTTCAGGGTCGCAGGCTCATCATTTACTGGCCATAGAAATTTTTGTCTTTAGTTTATCATCATCAATTGCAGATGAACGTTGAACTTTCAGTGATGGAATTGTGATAACGAGTCTCGAGAAAAAAAATAACGAACGTGCTGCTGCTTGAGGACGTAATTTTATTATGTAATTATAATTTTTAATAACCCTCTCTTTGCAGTCCAACAACTTTTTTTTATTGTTTATATTAACCAGTCACTTTTGTAATTATCAGAATAATCTTCAAAATTTGGAAACCTCGAATTTGGGTCGTTCGTTGAAATTTCTTTTCCTTTTTTCACGAGAAATTATTTTTGTACATGGAAAATTGACGTGCTCATAAATTTGACTTCGATTTTTTGAATTTATCAATTCCCTCGTGATGGGTCGGTATCTTGCGGTTAAACTAACTTTTCATAAAAGTGAACATCAATATTCTGCTTCACGATGACAAAATACACATTGCCATTTTAGGAAAACACATCGCGATGTAATGTTTTCATCATCCGCATCAACGAACCAAAACCGTATCAATAATTCACAACAAGTCGAGATTCCAAAATGAAAATTTCTTATCGAACAGGTGCCGGGAAATTAATGAAGCATGAAAAAAATGAATATTCGGGGCTTTCAATTTTTTTGTCTCAAATCATGAAAATGAAATTTCTCTGAATAAAAAATTTAATTTCGAAAAATTCGCTGTTGGTACGAAACTTAGCTCGACAAATATTTTTCACTTCCTGTTGTCGAACTATTCATGAAATTTTTTTCACGTTTCCCAACTTAAAAATTCAAATATTGAACAAAAAAAACTGACGCGATGTTTTTTATTGATAAGAAAAAATTGTCTATAACGTTTAATCAAAATTCTCTCAAGCCTGCACGTTAAATGTCAACACACAAAATTCAAATAACAAACAACTCCACTTTCTACTTGACCAAACCACTGAACAAATTAGTCGCATGCGCTTTTATGGCACTTCCGAAGTTTCCTTTTATATACGCAGTAACATTTCGAGAAGACTAGATTTTCCTCTTATGCGGATCGTATTTTTATATTTGAGACTGTACACGTTCCCCAGGCTTCCGAGATGATAATTTAAAAATGCAGAGTTTTAATAATCGTATGAACTTGTTCAATTGTCAAGATAATAACATTTTTTATAAATACAACCAAAAAAAAATGTCGAAAAGTGGTTTTTGGAATGTTTTTTTTTTTATTCAATTGCTATTATGATCGTTTTTCTTGAAATTGTACGTTTCACAAACTTTTCAATGATCTCTCTATATTGCGACGAAACTGTATGGAGGATCATGAACCGATAAATGGTTAGGTTGGTCTTTATCGATTTTTAAAAACCACTGAGAACCGAATATTTTTGAAAAAGTTCATATTTCGTTAACGACGCAGTCAACTGAATATTCTTCAAAGATTTCGAAAGATTCTTGAGAGCCTGTCAGTAAGATTTACAATGAGAATTATGGAAATTCTGTAGTTGCAGAAATTCTCCGAAAAATGAAATGTCGCGGACAGACAAAAAATAGTTTTTTATCGAATAAAAAGTTTAGTCGAACGTATTGAACAAATGATCGAGCTTCTCCAACACAATTTGGTTCACCGTAAACGAAAACTTGGCTCTCTTATGGTGATAAGTCAAAGAAACTTACGGGCTTGGGCTGCGACGACTAACACAACAATTTGTAAAGCGAGGAAAACATGTCGAAACGTGAACTCCGCCATAACGCAATGAATTCGCGCTTCTTTGACTTTTTAAAATTCACGACGAGTTGTCTCGGCGACAGAGAGATCGACGGAGAGAAAAATCGCGTTATACGTCGAGTTTACTTTCTCGATAGTGTCCCGGAGCGGACTGTCGAAGAACTGAACAGCTACTGATGATGAGGGAGTATAAGCAAGAGTCGTAACCGCAGCCAGGGTCAACTGGTGTCTTCCCCCTCCGCATCATCTTACTCGGAAATCATTAAAGAGTCATTAATACTCTGCGAGAGATGTTCGACGAATAATAATTTGGTGTATCCGCGCTCCTGGGAACGGCTCAACGAGCGTATACGAATTTATCACGAAGAAAAACGGAGATTGGATTTTAGGGCAGTTTCGAAAAATTTTTCTATCGTTCTTTCGAATCAACGAATCTTCTTGCTGGAACAACAAAGTCGCTGCACTCGTTACGACCTCGTTACACTTATTCTTATTCGCTCAAGACAGCCAGCTGCGTTAGGGAATTCCAGAATAATAATCATACCCCTTGACCTGTTCCTGGAAATTCCAAACTCACTGATTGGAATCCATTCAATGAAGATGCTCGCTTGACTCGATAAGGAAATTGTACGGATCTTTTTTTAAACAGACAGAAAAAATCAAAAAACGTCCATTTTTTTTCGCTCGGAATAATAACCTAGACATCGTTTCTTATTTGTTGAATGTCCTTGCACGTTTTCGTGTTAACTTTTGTGCTTCTACAAACGAACAACACATTTATCTGACCATTTTTTTAAAAAGTATTTTTCAATTCATTTTTTCACATTCATGAACCGAGCAATATTTGTCATCGCGTAAATACTCACGTTTGAGTTTCAATCTTTTTATCAATAGTCGAGTTTTGAGGAGGTTTTGCATACTTTCTATCATATTTGTATTTTTGATCTCCTTTGAACTCTGTAATCTGCGTTTCGAGAGTGTATTTCTATACTGCGGTCTGTTTTCAACCAGAAGATCGCTTTACATGTTCGAGTTTGTCCCCTGCTGCCACGGAAAAAATGGCGAAATATCGTGAAACCTTCAAATCGTTAAATCAGAAATATTGTCACAATAACTTGACAGTTTTTTCTATTCCCCACTTATCTAATCGTAGTGCTGTCAAGAGTGTGAGGAAAACTCGTGAAATCTATGATTGCACGTACCGAACCAGCCACCGAAAAAACTTTCAATTTCGAGATGCCTCGATAGTTTTGAAAAATTCCAAAATTTGATGGGAATTTTCGAAAAAATTTCTAATTCGAACTTCGAGTCTGCTTGAAGCGTTTTTCTACAGAATTTCCAAAAAAGAATTTCGAAGACACATTCAAGAAAATATTACGAAAGGGCGTACGAAATTATGAAATAATTGATCAGCCTGTGTCTGAAGTCTTGAAAAAATGATTTTTTAGGTTTTTGTATCGATTCGTCCGTTCTGCGGATTTTAATCCGTGAAAAACTTATATAACTGATCGAGCTGATCGCACAGCTTTTACCGTGTACTGTACACTGCGAAAGTGTCTGATCAGCTCGTTATATGTGTAAGAAAAAAATATACACGTGCGATATGATGGGACGTAAAGAGTTTTGTGAATCGTGAGGATCGACAGGAGTGTTGGCTGGCTGCCAACAACGTCCTCGTTCGCAGCTGCTCGAACTCGGATTCGGCAGCGGTACGGTGTGTCCCGTGTGTGGGTCATCGAATGTCGTATGTCGCAGACCAAGAGTGCATGTTTTTGTTCCTTTCCGGTCCGTCTAGCGACGATAATAATAAAAAAGAAAACAAACCGAAAGAAGAATAAAAATATCGAGGGACACGAAAGCGATTCGTAGTGATAAGTCGTTCTTTCATTTTCTTTTTCGCGTGTTTTGGTGTTGGGTCGTAGCCCGCCTGAGTGTTTTATGTTCCTGGTACCTCCAAGGGTGAGTGCGTTGTTGAAAAGCTTCTTGAAAACTTTTTTCCATCGATAAAATCAAGTCGAACTAAAATCATAATTATCGTGGTTTTCGTCGAATCTATCCTGACGTTTCGCAATAAATAATACATCGTTTTTGAGGTTAAGTCAAAGTTTTCTCTCAAAATTCGGAATATTTCAAAACGTGTTCTTCCCACTCTCGGTTTTTTCCATTTTTTACACAGTTGAAATGACCGTTTCTCTTTGTTCTAACATATTTAATTATTTCAAATAGCCTAGAGACTGTGAAATATAATTTACTCATAAATTAACCTCTACTTCTAAATTCTTTTCTACATCAATTACATTCCCTACATTTTACGAGACCCACTGTATTTTCAATTCGACAAAACCGAAAGTCGTTTTTTACTCTTTTTTTCAATATCCATAAGTTCAGAAAAATATTTCAAGCTCTCAAACAGCTCTCTGCTGTCTGGCATTCATGCGAAAGCACGGTTATGTTCTATTTTGCTGCACATCGCCCAGAGGAAAATAATTTCTCGTCAATGTGGCTTTCGATTCGTTTTTTCGTACTTTATAGAAACTTTTTAGGAAATCATTTTCAAGTGGCATGTAAGGAATAAACCCCAGGCCGCACATAATATTGAATATTAACCGAAAAGGGTTTGTGGTACTGAAATTCCCTGAATTACGAAGCACCACAGAATATTTTTCTACACATTAAATTTTGAATTTACCAAAATTCCCAAAGTTTGGAACTTTGGGATACGAGAAAATAATGAAAAAAGTCGTGCTGCATTCGAAAAGTACAAACTCCGACAAGGTTTCCAAATAGTCGAATCTGCGGCTTGCTTTCTGGGCCAAAGTTTTTTACGGGCAATGTCATTGAATTATCTTTTCAAAAGGTTTATCGATGCTTTGTACGATCATTAGCAATAGATTTTAATGATCGAAGCTTGCTGTTCCAGAACGGCTATGACGGAGGGCAGCGCAGCAAGAACAAAGCGTACGGCAACAAGATTTTTTAAGAATCCACCTCAGCCATACATGTGCATAAGAGACACATTGGCGGTGCGTAAAATCCCTGCAACAAAAAGAACTTGCTCGAAATTACTTGGTTGATAAAAAAATGTTTTTCGTTCATTTTCCAGGGATCCCCGGATCCTTGCTACGTGAACGTACTCTCTTGGGACAAGGTGGCATCGGCAGGTTCTGAAAAGAATGTATCACTGTACGGCGGGATGAAATTGTATCCATCCAGAACGGAGAAAAAAGACGTTTCTTTATTCGCGGTGATGGCGCATCCTGACGTGCTTAAGCAACATGGCAAAAATACTCATAATCCAATGGTAAAATGCACGTGATAGAATTTTCATTCCAAGACAGAAAAAATTTGCAAATTGCTTCCTCAAGATGCTCAAGATACACGATGCTCAAATCTTTCTCTATGAGGAAGCTATATTTTTAATTTAATTAGCTTCCTCATGGAGGAAGCTTTGAGCATCGTGCATCTTGAGCCTCTTAAGCAAGCAATTTGCAAATTTCAATTTGCAGCCTTTTTTGCATTTAGATTTAAAATTATATAATTTGAACAATTTTTCTAGAAAGTGAAGAGGAAGTACAGAGGAAGTACACAATATTTTATAAAATTTGCAGAAATTAGAGCGGTTGGACGATTTTTCAAAAAACTTAGATTTTCGTAAAATTCGAAAAATCATAAAATTTAAATCGTTCAACCGATATTCCCCAAATTTAATACCAATCTTCCTATTATGATGCTCCATTTATAAAAAAAAAAATTAGCAACAAATCTTAAAATTTGCGCAAGCAAGAGCGTCGACACCCGTTTTTTGAAAATTTCAAAATTCCCTAGAATTCGTATTTTTCTAGCAATTCTAATTTTAAAATTTGCGCAAGCAAGAGCGACACCCGTTTTTTGAAAATTTCAAAATGCCCTAGAATTCGTATTTTTCTAGCATTTCTAATAAAATTCCCAGAGAATGAAGAGCTTGTATAGATTAACATCTGTGCAAAATGGAAGCACTGTAGCTCAAACCGTTCTCGAATTATGAAGGTTTCAATTTTACTGTGCCATAACATAGATACACACACATCCGGACATTTTTTCTAGATATGATTTTTCAATGTTTTGGGACATTTTAAGCACATTGACATTGAAAACTGGAAAAAAAAAAAAAATGTTCACCGTCACATAGCTTCCTCTATGAGGAAGCAAAATTGGCGGAAGCGAGCAATTATTGCATTTCCTTGGGTACATAGGAACTGGTACAATTTTTCTCTGAAATGCTTGGCCGTGTCTTTTGACACAAGACTATTATAATATGTCCTTGAAACGATGCAAAAAGATAAAGTTGTATTGAAACTTTCAGGAGCGTACATGGCTGATTGACATGTTGTTGGATTTTGTGGAGGAGATGAACAAGGGCGTTGTGTTCAGTCGGTGTTACCGCGTATTAAAAGATCGTGACATAACCGGCGAGTTGAAGGAAATCTGGATGGCCGTGCAGGAGGATCGAGCAAAAAGTCAGCAAAGTTTGAGTGGCGACGATACGAGGATGCCCGTACCACAGCATTCTCTTTACCAGGATCAAATGCAACAGCAACGTTTGTTCTTTCCTCAACAACAAAACCTGCAACAACAACATCCACAAGAAAATACTCAGGCCCAACATCTCAAGATGTATTGTCGCCCCAACTGGATCGGCAATCGTGAGGCTAACGTTGGCGATGATCGGTCACATTTCCACTATGGATCGCAGTTCGAAAATCATACGAGAGGTTCGCCGCATTCGATGCCGAATAAACATTCTCCAAATATGTCCCAAAACGATTATTACGTGTCTAACGGACTCGTCGTTCCATTAAACACTCAAATTCAACATCGACAACAGCAACAACAACTTCAACGACAGCAGCAATATTATCACGATGGACACACGCGGCAACCTCCTCAGTATTCTCCAGTTCCCTACTACGCTTATTATCATCCGGTCATGAACAACGCTTTGCGCTCCGCAATCACCAAAATGTTCGACGAGAGGGATTTATTGGGAAACAAATGAATATTATTTTTCGCAGTCCCGCGTCTCGCTGGCCAATCTTCAAATTCGGCAACAAAACTGCTTGATTCGTGTATTTCTTCAGATACACCGATCGATCTTTGCCTGAAGGGTGTTTATGCGGATTAGTTTACGGACAAAAGTTGTGATTAACGACATTAAGCGATAAGTGCATTAGGGAAATGCGCGAAAATACTTGCACGAACTTTTTTACCAATGTTTTCGTAGATCCCTACTACGAAGTAGTTTTGAAATTTATTACTTCGAGGTTCGCATCCTCGAAATAGACAAATCTTTGTTTTCTTTTCTTTTCTTTTCATATTGGCAATTATTTTATTGCAGTTTTGAGCTCGCAAAATAGAGCAAAGTCTCTTTACATTTGTTTAAAAAGCCCAGAGACGAAATCAGAATAAAAGTGCTAGTTATTTTTTTGATTACCACTTTAATCAGTTGTGAATCGAATGGGCGTCAGCTTCCAACGATGCAAACGTTAAATCTGTTATTTTCTTCGCTCTGATACGCGGAGCGACGAAAAAAATAATTTCAACGATTTCAAAAATTCCGCTGTACATTCATGCTGTTGGCTTGACCTTGAACTTGATGACATTTGCGCTCGTGATTTTGAGATGCAAAAGAATTTTTTCTCTACGAAAAAGTGCCATAAATTTTGATAAACAATTAGACTAAGAAAACAGCGCACGCGTTCTTCCGCACAAAATAAATGAAAAAAAACGAAATCCTTACGATTTTCGGAATCAAGCGTATTCGAAGAATTTCGTTGAAGCTTCGTTATTCAATTTTTCAGTACCCTCGACTTTGGTACTTTGCACCCGCCATCGAAGCTTCCGAGCAAATGAAAACATGTCGACAAAAAAACGAAACCGAATGGAAAAAATTGTGACGAATGTTATTTCCAGAGTTGAACTCGATAACGAGGAGATATCGATTTTTTTTTTATTGTATGCATGCTTTTGTACAAGTACGAAAGGATAGAGAAACAAGGCAATCGAACGAAAAGTTTACACGAGCGTGCAGCGGGGCTGTGAAAACGATTACGAAACTCCGTACACTCGGGAAGCGAGCAGTACGGAGAGAAATTTTCGAGAGGCTGTAGCTAATTGACGAAGGTTTAATTAACTTATTTTTTCTCCCTTTCTAAATAGTTTTTTTTTTTTTACTGATAAGAGAGTAGGAAGACTAAGATGAAGAAAAATTCATGCTTTCAGAGCTTTTTTCCATTTAACGTATTGCGCCACTGTGGAGCTGTTTTTTTTTGTTTTAGCAGGAGACGAGTAAGGAAAGAATCATATTCGGGGAAATGGTTGGGCACATCTTCAAGTGACGAACGAAAAAAAATTGATATTGATAATTTACTCGAAACGGGGACGTTAGAGCGATTTTTGCAAGTGTGTGGCAAAACGAAACTTCGACGATTCTCATTTTTTAAATTTATTTCAAATTTTGTGCACTATTTTATAACAACGTTCCGAAGAGACACGCGTAAAGAATTTCGAAAATAACAGTTTTTGTGTTATTGACAAGCACTTGAAGTTATAACTTAATTTACGACTAAAAAAAGGACGATCGTTTGATAATGAATCAACGTCATTATTAAAGTATGAACAATTCCGTATAGAATCCTCTCCAGAACATTGTTTACATGATTTGCCAAAAATTTGGGGAACATCGAACGTAGATCGTTAAATTTAGACTACGAACCGTTTTGGAAAAATGTATTTCGACAAAAACGAGTTTGAAATTGCGTGACGTGTCATGAGCGTGAAAAAATGCACAAATTAACTGAAGGAATTTATTTACCGTTTATTTGCTGCCCCAGGACGATAAGGCTGCTATTTTCTGTTTCAATATTTTTTATGAAATTGCCACAGTGGCTCCTCCATTTTGAGAAAAACTTTATCGAACAATTATGGACAACGGCGCAATAAAATATTTCGGTACACTACTTTTTTTTTTTATTTATTTTTTTTTTTGACAGGCTTAGAAAAAATGCAGAGCAAATTTACGAATCCTGTTGAAAACTTTTCTTCGACCGAAGAAATATTGAGTTTTATGTCAGCCGATTGTTTTATGTTCGGAAAATGTTTTTTTACGATTGCAATATATTATTTTTGCGTATTACGAAGACGAAGAAACACAGACGACGAGTCTACGACCGAAATATTTCAATAACGTATTTTCGAAGACTGCTTTTTATGTTTGAGGTTTATTCGCTTCTGTTTTCTTGCGATATAGATACTGAGAGTTTGGAACGAACGAGCCTACGTCGGGTCTACTTAGGCATAGATTTTAATAAAATTTCATACCTCAATCTAAATTTCTACATGTCTTCCAAGCGTTTTATTCCTATCGAGATTATATTCCAACCTTTCGAAATTGTCTCTGTACGAAAACATCGGAATTATGGTTCCGAGGAGCAACGCGTTGCGAATTTTTTTTTCTAAACTCCTTCCAGTCGACTCGCCCAAATTTGATTCTCCAAAAAAACAATTTTTCTGGATCCTCTGCATTTTTATAATTTTTCCAAAATTTCAAATTAAATATCCGTCAGATAAAATCTCCAACAAGTGAATAATTTGGAAAAAAAAACATTTCGGACCAAATAGTCAAACTTTTTTCACGAGTCCATTTTATTCGATGAAAAATCGCAGTGAATAACGAAGAACGATGACAAAATATTTGAGCGAATTTATTTTCATCAACATCCAGATATCGTTTGTTTTCTTTTGATGCTATTCTCAATGCACTTTTCTCGTCTATTTGGCGGGATAACTCGACGCAATTTTGCAGTACAAAATGAAAATGTGTGACGAGACTGAATCGCACGATTAATACAGTTATGAGATGGAGGATGGGCAGGACAGAGAAAGACGATGGTGAACGGGCGGTAATGCGACTCGAACTCTCGCCGCATCGTACTTTCACCTCCACTCGAACAACCGGTATCGTGGATGAACCTGACTAAACAACTGTACAGTAGAAACTTAATTTAAAATTTGAGTCAATAATTTTTCTTCCGATTTCGGTTACCAAAAGCTTTGACACAGCATTTTCAATTGATTTCTTCAGTTCCTACTGCTTTTCCAATTAATTTCGAATGCGTGGAAAAAAATTTGATTAACGTGTGACAAAACGACTTTATTTAGGGTTCTTTTAAAATTTTGTACACTGAGAATGAAATTTTGTTAAGAATGATCGATATTTTGTTGAATATGGTGAACTAAATATTTTTTGATAATTTCAAAATTTTCGATATTCTGACAGTACACACGTTTCTAACGAAATTGTCAGCGAAATTTATGAATCGAACGAAAAAAATTTGCTTCCGAAGAGACTTTCTAAAATATTTCTTGCTGTATTGACACCATTTTTGGGATTATTCAAAAAAATGTTTTGTCGAACGTATCGAACAAAATTTTCGTCTTTTTCAACAAAATTTTGTTTTCAGTGAATAAACACGATGACTATGAAGAAAAATTTACTGGAGTCTAGAACTTGAGATATTTAATTTCAAATTCTTTATTTTTCCCATCTAAACGCGTGTAAATTAAAGTCGCGTTCCTTTTGTTTTTTTTTTTCTTCCATCTTTTTAACGGAACGTGACTTCAATTACATGCGTTTAGATGGGAAAAATAAAAAATGGGAAATTAAATATCTCAAATTCTAAACGTCAGAAAATTTTTCTTCATAGGAAAAAACTGTTAGTTTTGGTGCCAAGAACGATTGTACAAAATTTTCAAAGAATTCTAAATAAAGTCGTTTGTGATAGTAATACGTCAAACGGAAAAATAATTTCTCAATTTTTTCGTTTGATCGTTGAATTGAATTTGAAGAAATATTTCGATGGGAATCATTTGGTATTAATTCTTTTTACTCCCCTTTTTCAATTTTCCGCGTGATCGCATTTTAAAAAACTGCAGCAACGTTTTATAAACGAACTCTCAATACCGAGATGATTCAGTGAAAATATTGTTTTCGAGACAAGAGCCTCGATATGCGCTTTGAATGCATTTGACGATTCTCTCAAAAACAAACACAAAAGGAACTCCAAAAGTGTCGAGCAATAAAAACTCGAGTATCGAGACTCGATCGCCGAAATAGATGATTAGAATTATTTTTAAAAGTAAAATATTTATCGTTTCTTTTTCCTGAGAATATTTCACTATTTTTTTTCTTGTTATTTTTTAATTAACAGCGATTAGCTTATCATTGTGTATTTTTTAATTAAGCGATCAGCTCCGACATTGAAACTGGGAGTTAAAAATAAATTGACGTGTTAAAGTTGAAGAGCAGAATCCCTTGAAAAACAAAAATGCGATCGTCTATCGAAGTCATTCAAAAAATATTCTCTTAAGATTCGAGTGTCTCGTCCCGAGTGTTTTTCATATTTTCCGAAAGTTATGTCCAAATTAAAAAAAAAAAAAAAAAAACTAATCTGAGAGTTAATTTTGGAAAGTTTTTGGAGATCGTGACATCGTGAGATTTTGAAAATTTATCGTTATCAATATTTTTCTCGACTAATGCGACCCACGTTGCATTGAAAATCCAGCGTTGATTCAATTGATTATCATCATCAACTTCACTTACAATTACTCTCGACTTTGAAACTTTTTCGACGAATGCAAATCAATTGTTTCACGTGAAACGCTTTAAAAAATCGTTTTTTTTCTAATTTCCATTATTTGGCCGCGGTCGTCAATGGAGATTGTTCGAAACGTGAACGAAATTGGTAAGCAGATATTAAACGACCTTCCACTGTACATGTGAAATAATTCCCGAGCGAAATTGAAGAGAGTGCACAGACTAAAACGCCTTGTGGTACACGTTGCATGTTGAGAGCTCCATAAAGCCGCGAATGTTGTTAACAACTGACGAAGAAAGAAAAGCTTTCCCCCCACGTTTGAAGCGAAGAAAAAAATTAACTCACACTACGTTGGCTTTCTCGGATCGGCATCGTGACAACGACAGTATTCATTTGTTCGTTACTCCGGAATTAACGCTTTCGATCCTATAAATCTTCCATCTGTGCAAAGTGATCGAAAAGAAAGAATAATAAGCAAAGCCGAATAATCATCGGTAATAAGTGACTTAACGAATATTCCGGCTGGCGAAAATGAACTCCAGAAAATATGACGTCGCGAATTGTCGTAGTGAAGATAAAAAAGCAATGCACTCGCTTTCGTCGCGTGCGTTTTCAATTAGACATGTCGCATTATCGGATTAATCCAAGAGAAAGTGCACGACGAGATTATTCTGTTATGTACAGTACAATCTTGCGGTCATGTTTTTTTTTTTTTTTTTTATTATTTAAATATACTTAATTGCGTAATAAATATTCCAAGCCCAACTTCATGAAATAATCTTCAACGAATCGGAACAACTCCTCGCGTTAATTTCTCATTGAAAACTTCAATTTTGTCTTGTGCTCCGACCCAGTTTTCAATCGATTCGTAAGTGACGTTGAACCTTAAAATGTAAATCACAGACTTTTAAGGACGTTGTATGGCGACGGTCAAACCTACATTTTTGTTTCCAGTTTTTCTTACATACAAAATGGTTTGCGAGCTCAAGTTCATTGAAAAAAGTTGTTACAGATTGACTAAATAACAAAACATACTCTAAATGCAAGATTTTCCGAGGTGATCTGTATTTGTTATATAATAAACAAAATTTCGAAAAAATTTAACGACCGATTTTTTTGAAAAACTAAATAAAGCCTCTTCGATGTTGCATAAAAGTGTATGCAAAATTTTAAGAGGCTTCACCGCATTTAAAAATCGAAATATTTAATGTTGAAAATTGCAACGTTTAACACGCGCTCTTATGAGAAATTACGGAAAATTGGGATTTTTATAAATAAATATCTCGACTTTTACATGGTGAAAGCTCTTAAAATTGCACGAGCAATTAGATGTCACTATTCTCTTAGTGTGGTGCAAATTTGAAAGAACTGTATCGATAGAAAATTTTGCATACAACGTTCTTAATGAAATGGAAACGAAGGAAACGCATTTGCTGTGTGCGAAGTTTAATTAAATTTCCTGTTATTAATTCGTTCGGTATGCCCATAATTGTTGGAGCGATTGGAACAACTGTTGTGATGCTCATGCGTTGGTTTGAGAAGGACGAAGATTAATGGATGGACCAAAACTCCGCGCGGGTCTTCCGCATGAGCGCGTGAAATAATTGAACGGCGAAGTTTTCGAAAAACCGTGGGACAGCGTGTGTGGAAAAAAATATTGATGTACAAAAATAAATGAAACGCGCGCGGTGGTTTCGTGGGAAGAGAAATTCGCTGAAAATCATTGTTTCATAATCGCAGCCTACGCACGGGCTCAGCGGAATCGACACGAAAATCGTCGAAATATTTGAAAAAAATATCGTCACATATTCGAGATTTTTGTAGACGCGCAGGTGTCGAGATTTCGTACCGCAGATCGCGTTCGACGCGTGTTCCGCTAAAAAGACGCGTCAACTGAGCAAGACGGGAGATGAAAAGAGAGACTGGGGCATTAGCACGGAGAAGGAGAAGCTTCTCAAGCGTGATAATCATTTGACGGGATATATTCCTTTCTCCATAGGATATCGCCGTCTTGTAGCTTGACAAAATGCGCGGTGGGGTACCTGGATTGCCCTTCCTTCGAATCTTTCACGAGCCGGGTACGACGACGAGGGAAAAATGTGTATGTTGCTTTTACACGGTGTGTAGCTGGACGATATTCTCTCCAGTGACTATACGATCGTTCACCAGGATGTAAACATACGAAAGACTCGGCTTTCCCACTTATTCGTGTTTGCCCAACGATACCAGCATCCGGATTCTCCTTCGATCTTTATTTTGTCACGTCATTTGTATTCTTCTCGTCCAGAGAGAATCCTTTTGCTTTCACTCACATTTTGTGACGTTTTTACAACTCGGTACGTAATACACTGAATTAAAAAGACGAATCAGCATTATCGGCAATCTTCGCTTCGTTTTGTACTCGTTACACATTTTTTTAATGTCTGCCTCCCATCCAATCGCCTGTTTCCCTCTGCCAACTCTTATATCAGGCATCCACGAGGCTTCTATGTCGCCAATGCTTCGACGACTTTCTCGCGAGTGAGTGCAACGTGCGTGATCCAAGAAAACTCCATTTATCTTTCCCTTTGTATTGACGTTGATAACTTCACCCAACAATTTTCTTGGGCTCGCTTGTGGCTTCGCTAGCCGAATGAACAGAGCTGTTGCACAATATGGAGCTTCTCCATGAATCCGAAGACTTTCGTTCCAGTGTCACCAAAAAATTGGATAAATTACCAGAATCAGGTGAGATTTGTATAAATAAATCTTTTTTCTTCAACTGCTTCTTCGTGCTCGATATTTTGGACTTTAAATTAATAAACAACATCCAGTTTTTCGTCGGAATGATAATTCCCATTCCATCGAATGGGAAGAATAGCAAATTGAATTTATAGCCCGTTGTTATTTCTCTCGTTCCTTTCAAGCGTATACACGTTGCTTTTTAAGTTTAAGAGAGTTGTGTTCGTGCTTTGCGATCGCTCGAGGAACACAATTAGCGGGAGGATGTGAAAAGATTCGAACGATGGATACCAGGAGGCTACTGGATTGTCCAAATTCAGCGAGACACGTCAAATCAGTTGTTACTGAATGAGATATTTAAAGAAAAAAGCCCTTTCGATCGAAATGTATCGTAAAAATTTGTAATTTTTTGATCGAATGAAAATATTTGAAAGTTTCGACATTTATGGCAAAATTTTTATGAAAAAATTCGAAACCTATATGTGGGAAACTGTAATAAACTGGAGGGATTGGAAACTGTTTCGCAAGTGAAATATAAAGTAAAGAGGAAGTACAGACTTATACACAATGTTTTACAAAATTTGCAGAAATTAGAGCGGTTGGACGATTTTTCAAAAAACTCAGATTTTCGTAAAATTCGAAAAATCATCAAATTTAAACCGTTCAATCGATATTCCCCAAATTCGATACCAACCTTCCTATTATCATACTCTATTTATTTTTTTTTTGAAAATTTCAAAATGCCGTACAAATCGTATTTTTCTAGCAATTCCAACAGAATTCCCAGAGAATGAAGAGCTTGTATGGATCAACATCTGTGCAAAACGCTAGCCCTGTAGCTCAAACCGTTCTCGAGTTATGAACGTTTGAATTTTCCAGTGCCATAACAGACACACACGTCCGGACATTTTTTCTAAATATGATTTTTCGATGTTTTGGGACATTTTAAGCACATTTACATTGAAAACTGGAAAAAAATGTTTCACCGTAAACATAGCTTCCTCTACAAGGAAGCAAAATTAGAGAAAAATGAGATTTTATGTTTTGTAGAAATTATGATTGAGAATAAACGTACCAAACTTATTGGTACATGCCGGTTAGTTCATAAAAGTGCGAGTACATAGCTCACCGTTACTGTCTTCTTATGGATATAATGGCCATATCCTACCAAGCACACTGCTATTCCTGGCCTCGACTTACTTTCGGTATTTGCGCTCCGGTGCACTTTGCACGCGATCCACCAAGAGATTCCACGAGTTATGGGGAAATTTTCTCGGACCTCAGTTTTTTCTAAGCATGTTCGTATTTGTAGCTCGTGAAGAAACGATTTTTCGATGTTGTAAAACGAAGGAAAGATTCAAAATTTTATTTTTCCATTAAATCTACTCGATTTGTTTATTTTTTATAGTTTTCTCGAAAAATGAACAACATATAAACAATTTCGTGGAATAAAACGGATCCAGTTGTTAACAATTTGAATTTTTTTTGGCAAACTGAAAAGAATTTGATGGTAAAAAATTATTTACATGTGATTTGAATGGTCTGAATAAATTTGTAGAATTTCCAATATAATCGAAACACGAAATATCGAGGAAATTGTATCCGCCGTTAAAATTCAACGGACATAGCCAAAGCGCGATGGTTGCGACAGCATTTTTATATAGCCGATTTAGAATGATGAGGAGAAAAAAGAAAACAAGAGTTAGCAACGACCCAGTTTTCTAAAAATCATCAACCGTTCGGGAAAACACATAAATTTTCGGATTTCGTTGACGAAACGATGAATTTCATGTTGGTGGAAAAAAGTGCCTTGGTTCAAGTTGATTGGATATTCGGAAAGCGTTTGTGTATGCAGGTTTTGTAAATCGACAAAACATCGTGTAAAATTGATTGCACCTGCTTCTCGATGTCGAATTTGTACGCATGCTCAATGGTAATGCCATTGTCGCATGTATACCGCGATTCCTGAATCCAGTTCGTGTCAGTCACCCATATACAGGGTGGAACAATAAGACTAACTCACTCTAAAGCTAGAAAATATCGCTGTGCATCCTAAAATTTTTTTATTTCCCAGCTAAATTATTCAACCGATCGGAATTCTTCATTAAACTATATTAATGAACCACAATATATTAGAAAATAGAAATGGCTGGAATTAATTTGAGTGACTGCACAATATTTGATCGATGCCAGTTTTTCCGGGGCCAGCTGGAATAAAAAAACCGCAATTTTTTTTCATTCCACATAAAAATAGCTTTGGTAGAAGAGCGCAGAATTTTCTCGACACATTGATTTCGCTGAAATGGCAGTTTATAAAAAAAAAAAGAAAAAAAAAAAAACAGTGTAACGCACAAACCGTACGAACTTCTTTCGACAATTGAGGTTTACACGTTTCGATGGATTTTCGTATCGATCGAATAGAAATTCATCGAGATTTTGTTTCCGACCAATTTTTCATTCTGGCTGGTTTAGTTTGAGTAGAGATCTCCATCGTAAGAATGAATTCCGTATCGTCAACGAAGATCGAAGTAAAAAAGTTCCCCTGTATATAAAAACAGCTTTGTTGATACTCGGTCTGTGCGAATCTCGAACGAATGTACAAGAATCCTGCATCGTGGAATACGAAAAGATTCTTCATGTTCTGTTTGAACAAGTAAAAAAAAGAAAAAGCTATTTCATCCAGGTATTAAAAACTCGCAGATTTCTGCTGTGAACGCAATGTTCTCGATCTTATATTTAATAAAAAAAAAGAAAAGAAGATTCGATGTCATTCGATGTCAACGAGGAACGAACGTTTTTATGACGTACGAATTACACAAGTTCATGACAAAAACTATGCAAAATATTCTCGTGCATCTCGCACTCTATCATTATAATAATAAGACTGTACGTCTTTCAGTCTTTCAAGTGAAAATCGTTACTGTTGAACACAAATGATGGTAAAGTACATAGCATTTTCGGAGAACTTACAAGAAATGTTGATCTTTCTGCTGACTAATCCATGAAGAGAGAGAGAAAGAAGGGGGAGGGGGGGGGGGTAATTACATACCATCGATAATACCTCAAGAAAAATTTCACAAACTTTTCATTGATCATTTTTTTTTTGTCTTTTATTTGAAGTTATATTTTATAAAATAGCATGAGACAGAGCGAGAGAAGATGCAAAATGTTGCGATGTGCCAAGGACACCAAGTATATGGTGATGCAATGACAGCGATGATTTTATTTGAACCGTACACAGAAAAATAGGAGATTTAATCGGAAAAGAACTCGAGTCGACTCATAGTTGGTAATTCGCCCGCTGGATTTTCTAGACGACAGTAAAAAAGTTCCTTCGTGACCTCAATGACTCGAAAATTCATTAGATTTAATTGGATTGTTGATACACTGGGTCATATGGACCCTGAATAGATTTCTTAGGGGGTGACTTGTTTTTTTACGAATTTTTTCTGGCGAGGGATTTCATTTGATAAATAAAAGCCGAAGGAATCAAATGTAGTGTCATCTTTCAACTCTCTATCGCCATTTTTTATTTTCAAAAATATAGCTTTACATAGCTTCTGTATAGTTGATCTCCTATGCGTCCTCTAAAAAAAATGCGTTTTGCGGTGAGCAAGAAATCTCCGGTTTGGACCAGCTGAAATAAAAAAAGCAAAGATATTTGTTTAGTGGATAGATGAATCCAGGTATTCATCGAAGGAATAGTTGAAATATCGAATTTTGATAAAATGGCGGCTCCTCAAAGACGAAATTTCAATTGTCGACCAATTTTTTCTTCATTTAATGGTTCAAAAAAGATAGAAATAATTTTCGGATATCTTATTTCTTCCATGAATACCTGATGGATTCATCTATCCACCAAACAAATCTCTTTGCTTTTTTATTTCAGCTGATCCAAACCGGAGATTTCTTGCTCACCGGAAAACGCCTTTTTTTTAGAGGACACACAGGAGATCAACTACAGCAGCTATGTGAAGCTGTATTTGTGAAAATAAAAAATGGCGATAGAGAGTTGAAAGATGACACTACATTTGATTCCTTCGGCTTTTACTCATCAAATGAAATCCCTTTCCAGAAAAAATTCGTAAAAAAACAAGTTTTTTTTTGGCATTCCAACTTTATATAACCCCTTAAAGTTAACTATCGTTTTCCTACGAATATGTCCGAAAATTGCAAAAGTTTTTGACCAAAACGAAAGCCACTCAACGTGTCAACGAAAAGACAAACTTAATTCGATTTTTTAATAATCTATTTTGATGTTGGTGATTGTTTGTAATTAGTGGAGGATGCGGCTGAAAGGAAGTTACGAATGCTGATGAAAGAAGGATTCGATCTGCCGGCAGCAGAAGATTCCGAATTTTTGGAACCGAGGCTTCCGGCGTACTATGATCCTGCCAAATTCAAATTGGGTCAGCAAGTCTTCAATGGGAATGTATTTGCGATGATGATAGGAAAACTCGCTGGACTTTTGACGTTACTCGCAGTTCCCTCGATCCTCGCGATTCTTAAATTTACCAAACAAAGTGGCACACCGTGCGCGGCATTTCGAAGATACGCTTCGACGATTCTGCACACTTGCGTCTGGTACGAGAACTCACCGAAGCAACAGATCGAGTAAGTCACAAAAAACGAAAGGAGCTATCGAGAAAAACCAACTTTTCTGATACAGTCTTTCCCTCGTTTTTCTTCTCATTCGTTGCGGCGGTAGCTCGAACGTTTCTCCGCCATCTCAAAATAGCCTGGAACGAGGAGAACTTTGGTTCATTGACTTTGCGATGCAGAAAGTGAACTTGCCACAGTTTTCTCTAAATCGAATGCCGTGGCTAACTTAATTATCACGCTGCGAAACAATTTCGGCCAAAAACAAACGAAAAAATGTGATGCACCGATGTATTTCCTTTCAATTTTCACATTTTTTTTTTTTTCTTCATTTTTCAACTTTAAAAACCTTCAATATTTTTCCCCGAGAATCTTTTCATTCAAAATAAATGTCCGATGGTGCATGTTGTCACAAAAAAATTGCCGTCACTCGTTCCAGTCGAAAATAATGATAAATAATAAATAATTTTCCAATTCCTACAGGACATTGTTAATTTGATTTCTCTCACCAGATTCTTCGAGTCCTTGAAGAATGTGCGAAAGAAACATTGCGTTGCTTCACGGCGAAGCTTCGAGGCCGGAATTGGTAAAATAACGCAGCTCGACATGGCACTCACCCAGTTTGGTTTCATGGGTTTCCCCCTTCTTTGCGACAAACGTCTTGGTATCGTTACCACAGAACAAGAATTGGAAGGGCTCATTCATTTTTGGCGAGTTATTGGCCGAATGCTCGGGATCGAAGACCGGTAAACTAACAAAAAGATTTTCATTCCCGCCCCGAGTTAATTTTCCATCCTATTACGAATTTGAATAATTAATACTATTTTTTTTTTTCTGTCGATGATGGAGAATCAATTTCTACAGCATCGATGAATAGCATGGTTTTTGATGTATTTTATCGCTTGTTAATCCATTTAGGGTTCTTTCAAAATTTTCTATAAACGTTCTTGGCATCAGAACTAACAGTTTTCTGCTATATGTCACGTTTCGTTAAAAAGTTGCAAGAAAAAAACAAGAGAAACACAACTTCAATGTTTAAATGGGAAAAATAAAAAAAATTGGAAATTAAATATCTCAAATTGTAAACGTCAGAAAATTTTTCTTCAGACGAGAAACCTGTTAGTTTTGGTGCCACGAACGTTTTTGTAAAAAATTTTGAAAGAATCCTAAATAAATTCGTTTCGTGATGGTATTAATTTCATTGGCTTCGTATAAATTATTTCATGACTTTGTATAACAAGGAAAAATTTAAAGAAACTCAAGACTCTGGTGTACTCGGTTTTCAGATTCAATATTTGCAACGGTAGTGTCGAAGAAACACGAGCCCTTTGCCGAAGACTTTTGGAGGACGTATTCCTGCCTCATCTTGCCAATAAGTCTGAGGATTTTGATGAAATGGGTCGCGTACTCCTCGAGGGCCTCTGGCCAGTCAATCCATTCATCGACAACGACGCTTTCCAAGCGTTTACCATTGATCTTGTGACGTCAACTGTCTCCAACAACAATCATTCCCTCGTAATTGGTACGTGAAATAACTCAGTGATTACGAAAAAAAAAAAATTTGTCTTAATTTGCAGTGAAATTAATTAGCAATCAAATTAATTAGCTTGAAGAAAAAATGTTGATTGAAACGGAAAATGAGTTGAAAAATCGATCGAATTGTTTAAACCGAAAACTTTCGTTAATGGGTGTTTTTTTAATTGATTAGACACGAAGACGATGTCGAGATACAGCAGATTCATCCTGAATCTTCAGTTCTTCGTCCACGAATATTTGATCGCAGAGACTTATCGATGGTCATTTATATTCCGAGCGTTTTTCAACGGTCAAATGAGATTGGCAATATTTCTCACGGCAAAGTTTCCATTTTTGGCGTACTGGCTCTTTGGAAAGAACAATTCTTACATCAACATTTATAAGTATCATTTCGATTGATTAACACGAAGATTCTAATGAAAACTTCGATGCCGATATCCTTTGCACAGCACTTGTAAATATTGTTTTAAGTTTTATACTCAAAAAACCCTGCCAAAGGAATATTTGTTACCCTGTAGGTTATCAACGACTTAATAAAAAAAAAATATCCATGATTTTTATACTGGAGAATTTTGTTTGTAATTTTTTCCTCGAGAAAACAACGGCGAACCGCCATAAAAAAATGTTCGATACGTCATGGGGAATTATTAAAACGTCAGCCTTAACCTGAAACGTCGTCAAATAGCATTTCCGACAGATGACAATGTAATTTTAAATGTATTAGTTTTTTCTTCAAATATTTGTGGAGAAGATTCCGAAAAATAAGATCAATTTTTGCAAAATGGATGGTAAGTCGTCAATTTTTTTCTCATCGTCGATTCAAGTCTTAACCGTTTATCATATACGAAATGTCTCGTTTGCTCCGTTCGAAGAAACCTGGTAAGTGGAGCTATTTTGCAATCAAAGACATCCAACAAGTTCGATCGTCCGGGTACAACAAAAAATCGCGTTCCTTGATTTCTTCGCTTGGGTCGAGCCTTTGATATTACATTTTTCCTTTAACAATAGCAATTTATTGAAAATACAAAAAAAAACGCCTCTGTACACGAATCGAGAATGTTGTGTCGTCACATAAAAATAGAGAGTGTCGACTGGACGTTATGAATAGACTAAATATACGTTTAGATCGAAGTTATAGAAAAAATCGAATGAGAGCTGCGAATTGCTTCTTCAAACTAAACGCGAAATTTTAGAATTATTTTATTTATTTATTTATTTTTATGGTGTGTATCGAGTGGGTGAGAAAGTTGTCATTCCGATATTTACAATTGTTTGGTAATTAATTAATTAATAACGATTTTTTTTTTAATTTCCGAACATTGTTGAAAAGATAGTTGTTTGGGTTACAGAGTTAAGGAGCTAGGATGGCAATTCCTTGAGTCGAATAATCGTTGTGAATTCAATTTTTTATGAATTTTTATTAATTTGCCATGTCTAGAGTGGCTGCTTTGGGTTAATGGAATTTTTTCCAATTATGAGATGAGGATTTGACGAGAAGAGGAAAAAACAATTTTTTGAAACCTTAAGGGTGTCTGGAGGCTTTAATTAACGGTAAAATTGTTTTTTATTGCCATGCATGATTCGTCGACTCGTGCAAGGAGAGCGAAATAATAAAGGGGACTCTTTGGCAATCGCAAAGTCCCGGCTTCGTCAGTCTTGTTTTTTTTTTTTTTTTCTCATTCAACGAATTCGTCTTTATTTAACGCGATTGTATATGTATACTGGAAAGCATGAAACTATCTCCGGGGTTACACGCACACACGTCCATCGTTCGCATTTATCCGGGGACCTTAATTACTTTGGCGAATGCCGCTAAAGATATAATTGCACTCGGTACCATTACACGCGGCATCTTTGTACTTCCGGTGCGCGCATGTCTGGAATTGACGACGACGGATCGTGACGTTCTATTTCGTCGTCGAGGCCAAAATTTTTCTGTTTCCACTAATACCTGCCTCTACGTACAGAAAACAAAATTTTTTTTAAAAAGACGAAAATTTTGTTCGATACGTTCGACCAAACGTTTTTTTCCATAATCCCAAAAATTCTGTCAATTCAGCAAGAAATATTTTATAAAGTTTCTTCGGAAGCAAATTTTTGTCGTTCCACTCGTAAATTTCGCTGACAATTCCGTTAGAAACCAAATATACTGTCAAAATAACGAAAATTTTGAAATTATCAAAAAATATTTAGTTTACCGTATTTAACAAAATATCGACCATTTTTCACAAAATTTCATTCCCAGTGCGTCTTCGTTTTCGTTTATATACAAACATTCCATTTCATTGTTTCCAAAATTTCCAAATTTTGTTGCGTACAGAATAAAATTCCGAATAATTTAAATATTTGTAGATTTTTCAATTGCGTAGATTTAAAAATAACAATTAAAAAAAAAAAGAAAAAACCACAGCGACGTAACCAATAGAGTTTTGGATGATTCAGAAATCATTTATTTTCGTTACGAAAACAGGTCGTTCAGGAGCGAATATTTTGTGCGACCATTGAACGCGGATGCCGAACACTGGGTACCGGAAATCGAAACATCGATCAGAATCGTCGAGACTGAGCTACGACATTGGGAATAACATAATTTGTAATTGCGACGCGGAATTGCGGCTCGGTTATGGGGTCGCTGTGAGCCTCGCTATTTTCGAAGCCAAAAGATTTTGTCTCCTCGCGTTTGAACTCTTCGCCGAGTGGCAAGTTATACATTTCGCCGGTGGATACAGGCCGGTCGTTCTCACTTTCATCGACACCACTCTCGGCTTCCCATGTGCTCTTGCAGCAGTTTTTACCATTCGCAAGTAAATTTCAAATTTTTCCAAAAATGTGCAATTACTTCAATATTTTTAAATCGACTTTATTCTCACAGAGCAGCTTCGATGTTTTTTTCTTGAAAATACGAAAAATAATTTCATTCGAATTTATAAACCTCTCATCGAAAAATTATACGTGAACGTGTTTAAAAAATAAAAGAAATCGGTCGAATCGAATTAAGAGATTTTTTCCAACTTGAAAATTCGATGGGTTAAAAAAAAACTCGCGAAAGGATAAAATTTTCAAGTTTTCAATTAAAATAAACAATTATGGGCATTCCGCAGGATAAAAAGGCGATGTGTGCCATTTCTACGTTAACGAAATCGAAAACTAGATGCAGTAACATTTTTTTATCGTCCAAACTTGAAGCGGCATTCCTAGAATTTTCATTCTTTAGCCGCGGCGACAACAGCGAATTAAGAAATCTATAAATTCAATGGCCTTAATGACAGTTGCATTCCGTAAAAAAAATTCCACTCGTCATTGTCCTGCGTGATCATTTCTTCCCAGATGGACGAGATTCGGTTTTATGTATTAATTGTATTTCTACCGATTTTTTGGACATGGAAATATTGAGCTAAACTCCTTAACACTTTTCCACACGTTTTTGTCATCGTAAGTGCATAATTTTTTGTCCTCTTGAATTTCAGACTCCACGAACAGTCTCAAAATCCAAAAACTCGTAAAATCTGCATCTATCTGCTGGTAGCGATATCGATTTGTGCAGTTTTGAACATTTTGACAATGGTCTCGATCGGCACGAACATAAGTGTCAGACAAAAAACAATATCCAATATTTTCAATGCCTCTATGTACTTCTACGAAACTACTGAATGGTACAAGTACACGATCGACCAAATACAATTGGGATTGCAGTGTTGTGGTCACACATCGTACGCCGATTGGTTTCTCTTCGATTGGCAGGTGACCAAGAAGATTGCAACAAGAATAACGATTGCAATTTCAATGAAAAATTATCGAAGAATTCCTCGTTCCATGCTGATTAACGCTCCGCGGATCATATGATTTTTTTATGGTACCCGGGATCCTTATTATGACACTGCTGAAGTTTGCAACGTTGAGGTCCAACGAAAAATACATTTTCCATTGATTGTTTGTTCAATTTAAAAAACCATGACAATTTTCGTACCGATTTTCGGTTTGAATCCCGAAAAAATATCGTTTCATTGTGCTGACCAAATTTTGAATTAAAATCTTGAGATCTGCTCAAGGAAAAGCGAAATTTTGTTGCAATCCAACGATGCAAACTTCAACATCGTGGATCCTTAGAGTCTTTTGATTCCTGCATATCCGACGTATTTGGAGAGAAAGAAATGTGAAAAAATTCTGGAATACTCTCCATCAATTCTACTCTAAACCTATGAGAACGGTAACCTAGGGTCAAAAACGACCCCAGGCGACTTTAAATCCTATGCCCTTTCCCCTTCTCCCGTTTTTTATCGCTTTGCCGCATTTTTGACTAATTTTTCGACTTGAATCAAAATTGCCCCAGTCTCGCGTGATCCTGCATTAAAAAACGAAAAGAATGAGCCCAAGTTTAACCGTTTTCGTTAAATTTTACCGGAGATGTGAATTTTTAAAAATTGGGGTCATTTATGACCCCCAGGTTACCGGGACCGGTAAAAAAAGGCTTTAGTCTAAAATAGAAGATTTAAAAAAAAACAAGATTTTCGAAAAAGTTTTCGTTTGAGACGAAAATGATTCGCGGAGAGTGGAAAAAAACAAGAAAACGATGATTTTCGTACGAATCGATGAATTGATGTTTTAATTATATTTTTTTAATTAGATCGAATAAAATTAATGATTGAAACGTGGCAGGAATAATATTTGGAATAATTTCAACAGATTATACGATTCTCGTCGAGAAAAGAAGTCTCGAGACAAGGAAAATTATCAGGCGAGATTTATCTCGACCGAAGCGTTCCCTTCAGTTGCTGCAATCTTCGAGTGCTCTTGCCTTGCGGGCATACACAAATGAATGAGGAAGACACGGAAACCATTAACGTCGATGGATGTTCGGGAATTTTAAGCAACTTTCTCATGAGAATCGTTTTCGTCGCGTACGCAATGACGACGATTCTTGTGCTAACACAAACGCTGCTCGCTTTCTTCCTCGCCAGAATTGCCAAGAAATCTATTCCTGCTGACAAATTCTTTAGAAAATCGCCGGAAGCAGATTCCAACAACGAATCTTTGGGTCCGGTGGCCGACAAGCTTAAAAAGTAAGGCAAAACGCACGACCTTTTAATCCTGGGGAGAACCCTTAATTGTTTATTTCAATTGAATAAATTAACGCGATAATTTGCTAATTTTCAAACAGTTTGCAATTTTTTAATTCGAATCCCAAAAATTCTGAGAAAGGATCGAAAAACGTAAAGAAAACAAAAAACATTTCCACTGGCGTCTACATATTTTGATTTCATCACCGTTTATTTATTCGAAAATAGTTCCGGAAAATACAGCCGCAATAATGAAGATTGTTTGAAGTCGACATGGAAAAATTCCAGAAAATATGGGAAACGAAAAAAAGTCGGAATAAGCAACAAGACCACAGGCAGCGGTCTGTTGGCTTCGGGATTTTCCAACATTTGTCAGGACTCCGTAAGTTGCTCCGACGAAGAGCCTTGTAAAAGCAAAGCTACGAAATGCCAAACAGCAAGGATAAAGCCGAGCGTTCACATGGAACACAGAGTACCAATGAAAAAACCAGCAATCAAGAGAATACGATGAACGGAAATGGGACTCGTCCCTCTCGTCGATGAACGACCGTATGGTTCACGTCTGTCACCCCCGCACGGTCCTACTTGCTACACACGAAGTTTGGAAACATTTCGAGGAATATATACTCACGCGCAGCTTCTCTCTCTCTCTCGTAACGACCGAGACAAATGATGGGCATGTTGGTCTATATAATACACACGTAGGAGACGCGACGAAAAAGCTTATGAAAATGGAAGCCTATATACGGTTTGGAAAACGTACGGTGACAAGGAAAATTAACGCGAGCATATTTTCGAATCACCATATCGACTTCCATAACCTAAAAGTGTTAGAGCTAGGCGTCCATTCTCTAGAAACCCGTTGATAACATAATACGAGATAAAGGCTCGGTTCACGAAGCGAAAGACGTTGCTGGTACATTTTGTAGATGCGCGTTTCCATTTTATTCTTCACCGCAGTTTTCAAACTCGTAAAATGATAATGGAGCAAATGTTGTGCTTGAAAAAAAATGCTAGAAGCAGCAGACCCTTTTAATCATTGGCAAGTTTATATCGATCACTAATTGTATAAAACTTTATCGATAATATAATTTTTACAAAATGTCATGTTGCGACATGTGGACACCGAATTATATGGATTTTTTATATATTTTTAGATCGGCATTTTTTTATTAAAAAGTTAGCATCGGCAGATAAAATGTTCGATAAACTTACCGGCTCGGGATCGCGTTACTCAGTCGGTAAAAAATCTTGTTTGCGCGCCATTTCCAAAGATCGAAAAAGAAAACATTGATCAAGGGCATCAGGTTCGAAAAGTACAGAGAAGTACGTACAAAAGTTCCAGACAGCCAGAGGGTTTCGGTTGTAACCTTGAATTGCATTGTCTTGTCAAATGTTGATAATAACGAAAAAAAATGGAACATGCAAATGAGTTTTTGAAAAGGTTTGTTCATTAAATACAGGGGCGAATAAATCGATTAATTGGAGGAATTCCGACGTCGAAATAAAACAAATAAAAACATCGTGATCTCGAGGGCCACAAGATCGCGTTCGACACGCGTAAATAATGCTACGCCGCCACACGGGGGAAACACGCGCTTCGCTCGGACCTTCGGCTGTTTCCGGCAGCCAGCCGAAGCTCGGCCCGAAGCTTCGCTTGTCTACATGGAGGAGCGGCGTGGCTCCGCGGCAGCGCGGCTTCGGTACTTTGGTCTTAAGTTCGTCAGTTCTTGTTCGTTCGTCACTGCGACGGGAGCGTAGCATGTGCCCACCAGTCCACAGTCGCGTACACGTTTACCTGCCGCACCATCAGCCTCATAATAAACTTTTTTCTTACGGCTACCGTTAGTGTAGCTAATTCAATCCGAGACGAGAGAAATTGAAAAATTTCCAACCAATTTTCAATTATATGAAAGACCATCGTGGTTTTTCATTTTTTTAAATAAAACCGACCCGACGAGTGTTGTTGAAATTGATGCTCGCGCGCCAATCACACGTGCTTCTTTTTCTCTCGTTCTTCCTTTGCTCTTCCTAGCATATTTATTTGTTTGTATAGATTTTATCGAATTTCAAATAATTTTACGTGCAATTGAGACCCGGGAATAATATTAAAAGCAACGAGTGACGTCTGTGTTATTGTCCCCAACAATTCAGTGTAGTCGTTTGGACAAAGTTATAGTGAACCAAAAAAGAAAAATGGTTTTCGAGTATCAAAGTAGTGAAGACCAAAAACACGAATTCTACGAGTCTTGTTGAGTTCTATCGTCGAATATTCTTGGAAAAGGACCTTCGACCTGAAAGATCCATCATCCATCATAAACTTCCAACTCCGATTTTTCCCAATCGACTAAATCTGTGTAACGACCGTTGCGAGGTCACAAAATTCGAAAAGCGGTTATTTCGAAGGAAAAAAATCGTCTTTCGAGTGCTGGGCACCGTTGCCAAACGGTCCACGCACGTTCCGAAGCAACTCAAGTCCCTCTGAAGCAAAGGCAAGCAAAGGGAGTAAAGGAAACTAAGGAAAAATAAAACAACTCGAGGGAATTTGTTTGCTCTGCTGAACCGAGCGGAAAGCGCATCGACCCGAGAAAAGTTAACGTTCATCGAGCTATCTCAATTCATCTCTCCCTCCTTTTTGCAATATCAGCATCTCCTCAACTATAATCGCCGAGCATCTTCGTTTGTCTTGCTCGTTTTCTCCAACTCCGATCTTGAAGATTGAACGCGTTTCGCTGATCCGGTGATAGCGGATACGAACGCGTGTATAAATCTAAAAAAAAAAAAAAAAACACCGCATATATATCGAGCTAACGAAAAAAGGAGAGAGCTGTCGTTCTACACACACGAGCAATCCCATACAAGGAAAAATGAGTTGTACAAGAGCACCGGTCGCGAGCAAACCCTGCGAAACTCTTCTCAGCAAATGTGAAATACCGATCATCGATCTCGAACATATCGGTACGTAATTCTCTACTTATCATTAAGGTGATTCAACGGTTGCCTTAGTGCGAGAGAATAATCACAAAGCAGGCACACGTTTTTCTCAGAAATCCTCAACATTTCGAGAAAAATAAAAGTTCGCCTGCTTCGTGGCTGGTGCAGAGGACGAATTTGTACTTTTATTTTTCTTGGAATATTAAGACTCCGAAGAGAAGGTGTACGAGGATTTTCACTCACCGTACAACTGATGGATCACCTTAACGTATTACTATCACGAAACGACTTTATTTAGGATTCTTTCAAAATTTTGTATAAACGTTCTTGGCGCCAAAATTAACAGTTTTCTCCTATGAAGAAAAATTTTCGGACGTTTAGAATTTGAAATATTTTATTTCCCATTTTTTATTTTTCCCATCTAAACGCGTGTAAATTGAAGTCGCGTTTTTTTTGTTTTTTTCTTGCAACTTTTCAACGAAACGCGTGACTTCAATTTACACGCGCTTAGATGGGAAAAATAAAAAGTTGGAAATTAAATATCTCAAATTCTAAACGTCAGAAAATTTTTCTTCATAGGAGAAAACTGTTAGTTTTGGTGCCAAGAACGTTTATACAAAATTTTAAAAGAACCGTGAATAAAGTCGTTTATTATAATCGTAATATCGACGAGAAACGGTAAACATTTGCACAGATTGGTAATATTTTTTGACGTTTCAAATCGAACGGAATTTTCGAATTAAATTTGACGAAAAACAAAAATATTTTATTTTTCCATTCGTCATTATTCGGATTTATGGTCGAAAAGCTTTTCGATATTTGATCTCCCAGTTTCTAACACAAAATTACGAACCGAATTTTCAAACTTCGAACAATTTGCATCTCGGCGAATTGGAATGCTTCGTAGAATTTCGTCAAATTCCGTTGTTCATTCAACATTGTCGAAATATTCATATTCGCGACTCTGGAAAACAACGAAAAACTTTCTTTTTTTTTTCATTGACTGAAACGATCGAAAAACTGTTCGTTTCGGACTCGATCGAGGCGGCGATCGTGCCGATGTGTTGGGATCTCGAACTGTTGTTATTAACGTGTATGTATTTTTTGCAAATCGTCTGCTCGATTGAATTGAGAGAAGGAGGATGATTACAAAACTCGTTAACTCGTGAAAACGTAATTGTCTTGCGAGCACGATGCACTTTGAAACGAACCGCTGACGCCGACGCCAATTTACTCGCGAAGGCAAAACGTGTGACGAAAGAGTTTCTCGCGTCCTTGGTACAGGATATAGGTGTGCACGTTGTTTATATACAATCAAGAGCCTGTTCTACAAAAAAAAGAAAGAAGCATAGAAAAATCTTCATTTCGTAGTTTCGCACAGAATTTTCCAAAATTTTACGGAAACTCGTGTGTTAATTTTTGGAGGCGACTGTGGCGAGAATACCCCCTGCGAAGGCAGTTCGACACTCGATGCCGATCGTTTCGATCGTTTCTTTGAAAAATCCGAACGTTTATATGAAAAATTTTTAACGATCACAAGAATTGCTCGAAAATTTATAAAATCGCCCTGCTCTTCGACGTCTTCTTCTTTCAAGGTCGTTCCAAGGTTCGTTTTTGCGTGTGTTGATAAATATTGTATAAAATCCATTGCATGTACGCGCATCGCAACAGCAGCTTGACTGGCAAAGCTTTCACGGTTTCATGGTGTGCACCGTTATAACGACTCTCGTATTTACAAATACGTTTATTACTAAATAAATTTTTATGGGTAATATAGATTTTTGGCAGTGTAGTAAACTGGAGTTTGCACTTTCCTTCATTTTCATTCGTTCCACAACTGTTTTACGTCTTTCGAAAACGATTCGGACGGGGGTTTATATCGACAGAATATTCCTTCGTTCGTTTCGACAGTAATTAAGACATTAAGGAGTATTTCTGAGAATTCGCAGTTTTCGAGAAATCGTCGATGGCTTAAATTTTTTTACAAATTTGTTATCGTTTCGTCTTTTTACAATTTTTTCACGATTCCTTGTTCAAAAGGAATTGATCGGTATGACTAACTCGGGTAGATTTTTATCTGACAAAAGGCAAGTTCGTATGAAATTTATTTCTAAATTGGGAGCAGCAATTTCTAAGCAATTAACGGTTGCTCCAGAGTAAGGAATTTTCGAGGTGATCGATTATATCAAAATGATGAAATGCTGAAAAAAGAAAAAGCCACGATTGTTAAAAGAATCTTTTGTGAGAGGACATGGCTCCGGAGAGCTGCTAGCTCGATCGAAGAATCTCGATTTGTTGTCTACTATCTCGCTTGTTGGGCAAATGATTCGATTGATCGATCGACTCCACACGATTCTTTCACACGTCGTTCGTTTATAGCTGTGAAACTATTATTTCTCACGGACGCACTTGAGCGTCCAAGCTTTCTCAATTTATGAAAAACGTATTTTTAAATTTACCATCATTAAGTTTTAAGGGAAAAATCATTTTCTCGTAGCCGTTCAGGTTTGAGTTGAACAATGAATGCATTAATGTGGATTACACTAATCCAAGTTGATCCATAGATGTCATTACAATTGCCGAGAGTCGTTGAGCACTCATTGACGATCCTTAGACTCGATTTTATGTCTGACTGGTGTTATAAAATATTTCGACAATTCTCATTCCAACGATTCTTTGAATTGTTTGATTGACTGCTTAGAAAAGCGTTGTAATTGTTCGGAGAAAAGTAAATTTCTAAACCGTGCAGTTCGTGGTGTGAAATGATATTTTTTTATGATGTTGAAGTTGGCATCGTTGGAACGCGAGGAAAAGTGATTATTTTTTATAGCAGAGGACAAAATTTTCATATAGTATATTCGTCAACGATTATGGGAGAGTCTTTTTTCTCATTCGAAAACTGAATTTACTGAAAAAAATTGAAACAAGTGCATTAATTATCAAAATAATGAATTAAAAATATATTTTTCGTTGTATTCAAACGATGCAAACTTCAGTATCACATTTTTTCATCGTAAACTTCATTGCAACTGGAGATTTATGTCCTGAAGGAAAATTTTAAATTCAAAGCAAGTTTTAAAAAACGAGCAGAATTTATTTTCTTCGTAAGATTATCAAGTTTTAAAAAATCGATTCTATCGATAAAATTTTTGAATAAATGAATGAAAACTCGTCTAAGCGATTGCCTGTTGGTCGATGGAAATTGAATCAATTCTCTGAATATACAATCACAGTTCTGTCCAGGGTGTTGAATACTTTAATGTTCGTTCCTGCTGAAAAGTGAGCCAAGAAAATCGTGAAATTGTCGTGAAATTCTTCTCTCTTTTACTCTGTTCTCTCCCTCTCTTTCACTCTTTCTCTCTTTACATCTGTACGTGCCTTCGTGGCAGCTTGGAATTTCGTCGCTCCGAGAATACGTCGCTCCGAGAATACAACCAGTGTTTAAGATATACAGAGACGTGACTTCGTGAAACATCGTTCGTATCCGTAAACGGAGCACCGACCTCCGAAATGAATTTCACCAGACCCGACTAGCGTCAGAAAATCTGTGTGCGTGCACGTAAGTGTGTAAAATATGGTTGTGTCTGTGTGTGCGAGAGAGAGAGAGAGAGAGAGAGAGAGAGAGGACGAAAGGATCGAGGGGAGCATGAAGCAATATAACTAACAATATTCCATTCGAACACACTCACTTCTCTCTCAAAAGTTTCAAAATTTCATCACAATTATACACGAACCTCGAAAAATGTGCATTTATCAGTGTTGAATATCATTTGGTTGTCTAGTCTTTAAATTCTGTCGATGACTCGACATTTTTCACGTATCGTGAAAAGGAAAATGGAAGAGCGGAGTAAAATGATGGTTACAAAGAATAGATAGAGAGGAAGATATAGGTAGCGTGAATGGAAAGAGAAATATTTAGTGTTCGTTGGCAACCGAATTGCCTATGTACACATACACACGAGCAGGCACACGCATGTATGTATAGGGACCTGGCACCACGGCCAGTTCCCTCGTCCTTTCCCTCAAACTCTTCACCACTCGACCAAAGGGGCCCGCCTTACCCGAGCCGTTGAGGTCAGAGCCCCTCACTCTTCCACAAAGGGCCCTTTCTCACCTACCCACTGGCTGCATTGCAATCTGCACGCACACACACACTCACCCTTTTTCGAATGGCCTAATGCTCTCTCTCTCTCTCTCTCTCTCTCTCTCTCTCTCTCTCTCTCTCTCTCTCTCTCTCTCTCTCTCTCTCTCTCTCTCTCTCTCTCTCTCTCTCTCTCTCTCTCTCTCTCTCTCTCTCTCTCTCTCTCTCTCTCTCTCTCTCTCTCTCTCTCTCTCTCTCTCTCTCTCTCTCTCTCTCTCTCTCTCTCTCTCTCTCTCTCTCTCTCTCTCTCTCTCTCTCTCTCTCTCTCTCTCTCTCTCTCTCTCTCTCTCTCGCTCTCTCGCTCTCTCGCTCTCTCTCTCTCTCTCTCTCTCTCTCTTTTCCATCGAGCCTTCCATCCGGATTCTAAGACGCTGTGACGTTGGAGTCTCCAAATTTCCGATAATTCTCATATTTTTAAAAAGACAAAGAAAATCGCTCCTAATGGGAGATTTTAGGGTTTTCCCAAAATGGGCAACAAAATCGATAGTCTTGGTGCATTGCAAATCTCGTTTTATTGAGTTCTTGGGAAACTTTCTCATTTTTCCGCAAAAGTAACGTTGTCGCGAAACAATAATTGTGCTCATGATTTTCTTGAAATTGAACACAACCATTTACTTTTTCGAAAGCTTTGAAAAATGCAGGAAAATCGTAAAAAGCTCCGGAATAGACTTTCCAATATTTCCACACGATTTTTCATTGTTGCGGCCCGTTTGTCTGGGATCCACGTTCCCAAGGGTAAACTCTGTACAAACGAGTCGGTATGAACCGCCCATCAGTGAGGAAGGGACAGCTACAAATTTGAAAAGTGAAATTTTACTTCACATCGCTCGTCCGATCAGAACAAAGAAGCTTCAGTCCATTTCGACCTCCTGTAAAGACTCTCTCTCTCCCTCTCTCTCTTTTTCGCTCGAGAGGCTTCTCTCTCATTTCAATTGCTCAAACGATGCCGAAATATTTTACTTTCCAAATCCGAGGTTTCCAGGGTCGACCTTATAACTGCTAGAAAGAGAGGAGCGGTATATACTTTCCCTTGTCCACGATGATTGTCCTGACACACACTCACAGCCACGAAAAGCCTCTCTGCCGAAGGAACACAAACGTATCGTTTCGTTTTCTCAGCACAAAATCAACATTTTTCCTATTTTATGAATTATTTTTTTTCCTCTCGTTCCTCCCGTTATTCACTGTCCAACTTGGAAAATTCAATCCTCAAGAAACCAGTTCTCAAATTTTCATTCCATCTTCTCTGTCACTTGAAGCAAAATTTATTTATTGGAACCATAACGTCGAAATTTCTAAGATAACTCTTTTAGAAATTCTGCTAATTCGTTAATTTATAGCTTCTCAATCATTCCTTTTGAATTTCATTGAATGTTGCAATATTTTGTGGCTCGGAAATTTCCATTGTCTTAACATCGTCAAAAAGACACAATATTCAAATTTTCCACAGGAATTTCCATGTCGAAAAAATATTTGGGTGCCTTTGCCGTCATCATCGGCCGTTTAACGAATTAGATTCTCGAAACGTTGGCACGTCGACTGTCTGTTACTTCGACCACGGTTCGTTCGCCCGTGGGAAAAGTCTCGCCGACTCATTATTCCGAAGGACTCGCCAAAATATGCAGGCCTAACTTTATATTTTCCTATTATTTACGATACAAGCAGCCTCACTCCTAAAAAAAAATTATAAGAAATCCGTAACGACGATAAAAATAAGGGGTAATCGGATGTTTAACGGAAATATTCACGATAAAAGGTGAAAAAATATCACAAGCGTTATGTTCAGCAACACAAATTGGCAAATTGGCTGCATTCGATGTGTAACAACTGATTGATAAATATATACGAAGTACCGTTTTTGACACTCATAATTTTTAATATCGAAACAAAAGACGAGTGCCCTTCTCAGGCGCCCACAAAATATGGCCCTCCGCGAATGGATTTTCTTAACAAGCGATGAATAAAAAAAGTATTTTTCGTTGGATCCCATCGTTGCAAACTTCAGTGTCGCAGTGCTTCACAAATGTTGGATTTAGCCATCTTTATCCTGGATTCTTTCAACTGGTGGCTTTCATGTCGGATCTATATTCGTAAGCATTCGGATTCATGGATCAAACTGAGTATGTCGTGTGTTACGTATTCGTGTAGAGAGAATGATGAGTGAGGATGAATCAGAGATTCTGTTATCCACGAGTAGGCAGTGCCGGACAATGCATTGCCTCTCATAATATCGGGATAATAAGTAATTAGCTTACATTATCGTAAAAGCTTTTATAATGTCTTTATGAGTCAACAGCAACATTCGTATGAGAAATGCATCTGCCAACAAAATTATAACGGATGCTACGAACGTAGCTGTTGAAACAAATGCTTGACAGTGTTAACGGATTCCGTTTTGTCATCGATTTGACAAACTGCAAACGAGTGGAAAACACGTGACAACTCTGTAGCCACGTGCATCCAGTCGTTCGCCACGTTGACCATTTCTTTCTTTTTCATCCGTGTCATTTTAGCTTTTCCTTTTTTTCTATGCTCTTCAACGTTTCGATCGACATTACGATAAAAATGAAATTCAAGTTTGGTCGAATGTAATGAGATTCGTTGACGAGATGCTGCTTCGATGACTGGAGCTTGCAGTGTTCGAATTCAACGACAAAAAATTTTTCTATTAATCGATGCAGACTTCCATAAACTTGGCTTTTTACAAAAACAACTGGACTCTCATACATTCGTCTTTGCTGTAGATGATATAATCCGCGTTATCAGAATTGAATCATCGTTTGAAAAAAATTATTTTTCGTTATACCGTTCGAACGTTCTTCCCCCTTGAGAAATATGGTCGCTGTCGAAACAATTTATGCACGAGAGTCGAGTAACAGCTTTTTTCAAACCGCGGGTCGCCATTTTCGTCACTTTGCTGGCTTTATCTATGTGAGTGGCCGCCAATTCTTTTGGGTTCAAATAGATAGAGCTCCGACTCACTAGACCTCGAACTGAAACTAAAGGTGCAAATATTCGAAACGATTCAAGTTGGGCGCCTCTGTCTCTCTGTCTGCCTGTGTGTGCGTGTGTGCGTGTGTGTGCGTGTGTGTGTGTGTGTGTGTCGTCGCGTAATATGAAAAGATTCAGGACGCTTATTCATGCGTTATACGATTACAAAGTAAAGCACGCGCCTCGATCGGTATGCGTGTCTACAAGTTATACAGGGTGTGTCGAAAGTAACGATCAACAATTGTTACTTTGGTTCAGGATACTACAGTTGGGTCTCTTTGACCCGAGAAAAAGTTTTTACTTGTTTTCTATTAAATTTTGAACTTTTTCATTGATCGAAGAAGCTCAGGGAAAGTCGAGAAAGCCCAAGAATTAGCTTGTATGAGGGGAGAATTCGAATTTTTGAAAATTTGAAGGAGACACTCGGGAATTTTTGATAAAACTTTGTAAAAACTTTGGGAAGATGTCGGTAGTCGAAAATTGCTCAATTGTGTTCACGCGGCCTCGTACCGATGAATAGAAAAATTGACATTTCACGACGTAACGCCGAAATTTTTTCTTCCAAAGGTTTGTACACTGGAAATAAAATTTTGTTGAAAAACGTCGATATTCTGTTGAACAAAGTGAAGCAAATATTTTTGGATAATTTGATTTGATTTCTAACGGAACTGTCAGCAAAATTCGCGATTGGAATGACAAAAATTTGCCTTACGAATACACTTCCTAGAATATTTCTTGCTGCAATGACAACATTTTTGCGATTACTTGAAAAAAAAACGTTTACTTGAACGTATCCAACAAAATATCAATATTTTGAAAAAAAAAAAAAAACAAAATTTGTCAGTGTACGTTTTTATATTTTTCTGAGACACGAGACCGACGTTACGAAATTATTCCAGGAGTTTTGTTCTGCATATGCAGATTTTATCAAAGAATTTGATTTATCAAAGAATTTGGACTTTCCATCGTGTCTGTATCACGATTACTACCTTAAGAGCACGACTTTATTGAGATGGCAATTTTGGGTCACACTGTATTTTATAACTGAGCATCAAGATCTATTATTTTATAACTGAATATAGTGTGGGTCAGTACGTAGGCTAAAAATATGTGTATATAGAATTCCATTGCTCTTTCATTGCTCTCTATAGATGTATACGTGTGAATATATGTTTACACATATATATGAACCGCCAACGTTCGTCGACTCGATGAGTTCTCTGGTCTGTCCCCGCATGATTTCACATTCAACACTGAATCATTCTCACATCCGTACGCACACAAATATTATAGAGCGCCAATGGGCCAACAGTCTTCGAATCGCGTCTCTGGATTGTAGAGCAAAATATTTAAAACGCATCGTGCCCGCGCGCCCGCCAAACGCCCCGAATAGTGTGTCGTACACTCTTCTCCTTTTTCTCTTCAACCTCGTCACTCGAATAGATATATATGTATATATACGTACATAGAAACCCACGTATATACAGTTGTATGTATTTAAGGAGAACATGATTCTTCTCCCCTGGGAGATCGGAATAGATCGCGACACGCTGCAAATACGGTTTCCGAGAGGCACATTTTCTCCCTAAGAAAATTACAGGGACTCGTACTTCGTCAACTGTTACGTTGAAATATTCATTTTTATACCATCGCGGTATCGCTAATCATGCCAATTTGTTGTTTATACTAGATTAACAACGGGAAACAAATAATTTTAATTATTCCGAATATAAAATGCGGAGTATCTCTTGATTTATTATTTACAATCAACTCGCATTTGATTTCACTCATAACTCTGACGAATTAAAATATACAACTTTTTCCCATTGCTCTCTGCATCAACCCAATCTTTGGCACAACAAATTTCTCAAGTTACTGTTCCTCAGAGATCGAGACAATAAATAATCCAATATGAAAAGTTAGAGTTTCATATGATAAACCCTTTTGTTGTTTATCTCCATCCGGTTTTCATTCCGTCTCTTTGAGCTAGGCTGCTCCATGTATTCCAGTTATAAATCGACGTTTTTACATAGTCAGGCACACATGCAAGACTATAGAGGATTGGTTGAGTCTAGACTCTCTGAAAAAGAGTGCAACAACACGTCTCGCCCATATTACAATCCTCTTAATATCACATGCATATATTTATACGTTTCTTTCTCTTTTTCTCTCTCTTCCTTTTTCTTTCTGTTGCTTTCACGACTGCTCTGTTTTGTGAGACGGGCATCGGGCCAACGTCCAAAGGGTTCTTACGAGACTCGCTATATCGCTCTTACAAACGCCTGTATTATTGTATATACACATAGAAACGCCTATACGTACTATTTTATTTACTACTGCGTGTGGTATATAACTTTGCACATATACAATTATATACCCGTGAATACACGCAGCAGTTGAATTTTTACTTTTCTCTCTTCTCTCTCTCTCTCTCTCTCTCTCTCTCTCTCTCTCTCTCTCTCTCTCTTGCTATCGTGCTCGTTCTCGGGCTTGCGAAACATGCAACTGACACCAACTCCACCGAAGACTGACCTGTATTCTTTGTTCGTTCTATTATTCAGTATTTTTAGGCTTTTTTTCGATAGCAACGCGTTTAGATACTTTGGTCAAAAATTTTAGAAACATCGTCGAGTATTGAAATGTTTCTTTTTTACTTTTTGCTCATTTTTCTCCACCAATGGTCTCGTCTATGCTTAGAAAAACGTTTGCCATCGAGCCTAGCTCCCGCAGTAAATCCCCCACGGAGACAAAACCTATAACGATACAGACAAAAATCATCTATTCACGTATTTTCATTCATGATTTTCATTTATTTCTTCAGGGACCTGTATACATTTTTTTTTCACTGTTTATAATATTCGTCCACTCGAACAACTCATTTCGAAATTATTTTCTTTCCCTTGGCATGAAAACTCATGGGCAGTAACGCATAAAATTGCAGTCTCGTCGGCGCTTTTCCACATTTCTAATGGATTCGCCGTATGACAACGAAATATTTGTGTGAGAAATTGTTAAGGAGTTTCGGTAGGAAGATTCAAATATTGAGAAATTTATAAAATTTGGTGATAACGTTCTTCAACATCAAATGCGAAAAGACAATTTTTTTCAAATTTTTCATCTGTCTAGTTATCGAGTAATTCAGAATTAAAACAGAATTCTTATGCTCGGGATATATACTTATATATATGAAAACGCTATGCTTATACACGTAAACGTCAATGTTCAATTACTCGAGAACTGGTTGGAAGAAAAATCTGAAAAAATTTGTATTGTCATTTATAATACTAAAGAATGCACTCACAAAATTTTATTAAATTCTAATTGGCGTCGAGCCGCTGCCGCGTCTCTTGATTATATTTTGAAAATTTGTATTTTTTTAACATGGCTTAGCATAGCAAGATTATATCGCCGGTAACGAAACCCGTTAATTTTTCATGTTCAGTAGTTGGAACCCTGCAGAAATACAATAGATTTCCCTTCCGCCCCCCCCCCCCCCCCTTTACAATCAGTACAGAAACTCCTTAATAGCAGATCGCATTATTGACTGGTCCTTCTCACGATAACACGGACAGCTATAATTCGTTTTTTACGAATGGCAAAGAGGAAAACATGAACAATGAGTTTCGTTTTTGATTTATCGAAAAAAATGCAATTTTGATATTTTATTTGGTACGATATGACGATACAGAAAAAACTGTGAAAGGATTCTCACAGTTTTGTAAATCGAGGGCATTTTTTAAATAAATTTTCGGAAATTTTGATATTTTTGAATTTTTCCTGACGACGGGGTGTCCGTTGGCAAGAATATTTACATAACCGTGTGGAATAAGTTGCGTACGTACATTGTGCGTACGCGAATGATCGCAGTGTGTCGGTCGCGGATGCGTATAAACAGGAAACACATTTTTACACGGCAAAATTGTTGCCGCTGTGCGAACGCGCATTCTTCGCATACTCAAATGTGTTTCTCGTCTTTTGAAAGTTATTTGTTTATTTTCCCATTCGTACGATGATCTTTCCACGTTAAACAGGACAATTATTTATTTACGACATAATTATACTTTTTGAAACTTTTGACCTTTTGAACCTTTTGACCTTGGACCTCAAGGTCATCGTTGGTCGTAAAAGGAACTCGGTTTTCCTAACTGCAATAAGGTTTTGGAAATTATGTCGACGTGACTTGGATTTCTTTGTATTCCGGTTAGAACCGGTTTTTACAGTTCGAATAAACGTCGTAGCTCGATCCTTAATTTTCATTTGACGTTGTAAAGAATATGCCGAGTGAAAATCGCGCGCTTTCCAAAAACTAGGGATTTTCACAAATTAAAGATTTGATCTCAAAGAACGCTGGGAAAAGACCGCTTGCCAAATGACCGCGTTCCCATTTCACTTCCGGCAACGATCTATCAAACTGCACGACACATTTTTGTCAAAATAATTTATTCGTGGATTTAATTATTTTTCCGAAGGATTCGTCACATCGTGGGTTCAATTTTTTTTTCCAAAAGGTTACCATTCGTCATTGGTTCGTTTTGCTCCTCATAAAAACGCCTTTGGATCTGTATACCGTCTTTGATTGTCAATGTCTCGAACAACAGACCTCTCGAAATTTTCTAACAATTTCATAATAGTGTCCTCGAAATTTCGAGGCTACGCACTTACGTCATGATACTCTAGAGAATTATGAAGATTCTAAGAAGCTTATCGTGTTATCCATTGTCGCGCAGGCCACATTACGAATATCGATAATTACGAAACAACCGCGTGGACGAGGGAAACAAAGACCGTACCAGTGTGTACAGAGTTGTCAAGGTTTATACATTTCTGGCTGGATTTGTTAGCAGAATTGATCGATTTATCAAATATTTATGAATTTATTCGTAGTACGTACATTTACCGCAATCCTTAATTTTAAAGTTCAATTCGATGTTTATTCGATGTAGAGTAATGCGACAATTTTCGCAATTTTCAAAGGTGTACGGGAGTCTACAATTTTGATCGAAAAATAAAATGGAAAAATGAGAGAAACAAAAATTTCGAAATTTTTAGCACGATTTAAATTAATTCATGCGCGTTGCCCGAGCAACGTCCCGTTTTTATTCATTGAGCAAATACAAAGATAACGTTTGCAAATCGAAAATGCGCGCACAAGTCACTTTCAGGCCAATCAACATCGCAGTCGTTCAGCTGGGAAGACATTTTGAATCTATTGAACTTTCGAAATGTGGGGAAAAAACCGAACAATTACGGTGTTATTTTTAAACAAGCGTCTGCGACTTTTTTGAAAAGTTGCCACTCGCTCATTCGATGAATTCACCAGGAACGAATTAATTAACTTTGTCCCTGAAAAATGAACGTCGCTGCTCGTACAAACCCATTCGTCCGACGGAGATCGACTCCGTTCAGATAAAGACAGAATGTGAGAATAAAAAAAACGAGAATGCCTGATGATCATTCAACTGCCTCGTGCAAGAAATTCTACGTGGTGACTTTTCTTCATACCTTCAATATTTATCGCTATTATTTAACCGACTCATCATCCCTATTACTTTTTTCTTTTTTAATACTTTTTTAGTCGCACCATTACGTCGACATTTGAACAAAAAATTATTCAACTAATCAGCGAAAAAGAAAAAGATGCTCAATATGCACGGTGCTCAAAATTTTCCTCTATGAGGAAGCTATATTTTCAATTTAATTGGCTTCCTCATAGAGGAAGCTTTGAGCATCGTGCATCTGAGCATCTTGAGGAAACAATTTGCAAATTTCAATTTGCAGCGTTTTTTGTATTTACATTTAAAATTATATAATTTGGACAACTTTTCTAGAAAGTAAAGAGGAAGTACAGACTTGTACACAATATTTTACGAAATTTGCAGAAATTAGAGCGGTTGGAAGATTTTTCAAAAAACTCAAATTTTTGTAAAATTCGAAAAATCGTAAAATTCAAACGGTTCAACCGATATTCCCCAAATTCAATACCAACCTTCCTGTTATGATACCTATTTATAAAAAAAAAAATTAGTGATAAATCTTAAAACAGCGGAAGTTAGAGCTTCGACACCTTTTTTTTGAAAATTTCAAAATGCCGTAGAATTTGTATTCTTCTAGCAATTCTAACAAAATTCCGGACATTTTTTGTAGATATGATTTCTCAATGTTTTGTGACATTTTAAACACATTGACATTGAAAACTGGAAAAGAAAAATTTTCATCGTCACATAGAGGAAGCAAAACGTGCAAAAATCATCCAAATGCGACAGAACGGAAATTATCATCTTCGCGTTCCAACGCCGAAACTTTGACAGAATGCTCATATTCACAGATATCGATTGAAATATTAAGGCCTCGCTGACACACTGGGTCATTTTGACCCGGAACAATTTTTTGGCTTCGACATCCATTGCACAGAAATGTCTTCGAGGACTGCTGCCAAAGTTTTTTCTCTAAAATTAACAGTTTTTCAAATAAATACTATTTTTGAAATTCCTTATCCAATTATTTCCCGAACAAGTTATGAAGATTTTTTTTTTTCGTCATGAAGATTTGTAGTAACGATTTTTTCGCAGAAAAACGTAAATTTTTAATATTTTATAATAAAACTGGTGTAAAGTATTGAGACTTCGATCGAAACGGCCTTTGCGGTCGTTAGTCAGGCGTCGAAGTCTCCGCAATCTCGTACTGACGTCATTCGCTATTTATTTGTTGGTGCGGACAATGAGGCAACTTCGAGTTTATGAAAAATATATGTATTTCTTTTTTTTCGAAAAATTTCCACGTACGAAATTCCACTAACGAAACGTTTCGAAACGAAGTGGAATTAAAAAAAAAAATAAAAAAAATAAATAAAAAACATTTCTTCGTGTTTGCACAAGTGTGTCAGTCGCACGAAAAAAAAAAAATCATCACTGATTGGAGTCTCGTATTGTTCCATATTCACCTTCATTTTTTTTAACGATTCCTAAAAAGAGTCTCACGTGCAGAACGTTTATCAGGCGAAAGTTAGAAAACAACGCCGATGCGAACGTTTTTCACGTCATTCCGTGCTAGTTTTTGCCACGTTCGCCAACACTTTCGCCCCCCAAACCTCCCACGATTGTTTATACAAAGCAATAGACATGTACACACGATTCTAGAAAATCGAGAAACGATTGTGCACATACGAATTTTATAATTCAAGTCACTGAGAACATTTTTCTTTCCAAATTTCACGCTTTACGCAAAGAAATGATCGAAACCCAATACGATTTTTTTGAGGTCACTCGATTTCACGTGTATTTCCATGTTAATATCGTTTAATCATGTTTAATCATTCAATTTAATTTTCGTGTTCTTCGTGCTTCTCGACAACTTCACAAAGTTTCCAAAAATTCACGTACTATTTACTTTTTTTTGTCGAGAGATTAGGCCCTGCCTCGAGGCCCACAATTTACGGCCCGGGTAGGATACGATCCTCGGAAAATTTGACATTGAGATTTGACAGTTTTTGTGTGAACGGTTCGCCTCGAGAAAACAGTCAACAAAGCAATGTTTTAGAAATCCATCACGTTTTCACGGTTTTCGTATCATGACCACGTCACAGAATGAAATGAAAAATTCGTGATGAAATTTCATTATTTTCGACTCTTAGAAAGAAAAAGGGAAAATTTAGTGCTCGAATTTGTTACATTTTCGTTACATCGATCGATATGTGGATCGAAGTTTTCATTGATTATCATAATTGAAGGACTGATTCTGTTTACTTCGGTAGCACGTAATTACACTGTCTATAGTGAAACATGTACTAAATTTCAAGACTTTCTCTTAATTGATATTGATTTCAACTTTCGTCCGAGACGTTTCGTTCGTGTGCGTTTTAACGCTGCAAAAGTCATCCAGACTGATGGATGCGAGCTGGAACCGCGTGCAACCGTTTGCAATGATTAATAGTCGCTCTGCAGAACATTCGACTCCGAAGAAAATCAATCCTTCGTGGTTTCACTTTTTTTTTCAATCTCATTCACACACTTTTTTCTCGATACAATGACATTATGTGTCACGTGCGTTTGCCATGCATTTACTTCTTGAAGTAGAAAACAAAAAAAAAAAAAAAAAAAGTAATGGCGAATGAAAAATGACCCGCGGACAGTTTACCGCAATAATAATACCCGCCAGCCAATCCTTTAATCTCGCCAGTTGTAGCTTTTCAAATAATCCTATCGAATTACAATTTACTGCGCGTTCAAACTCACGATAACGACAATAACGGCGGTAAAGTTTAACAAAATTCGCAACCGTCTGTCAGCGTCGTCGTATGTTTCCTCGTAATAAATAGCTCTCCATTGCTTTGAGATTTTATCTCGCAATGACAATCGGACGGAAAAAAAATTGATGGAAATATATGAAGAAAAAAAAACTTGGATTTTTGGAGCTCGGAGCTGAATCGTTGCAGATACAATTTTAGCAAAAATTCCACGATTTTAAAAACATTTTCTAGTTAATGACAATCATATAAAGAAAAACTGTAAAAAAAAAATTGCGTTATATTATTTCCTTTGTCAACGAAGACCTCAAAACAGGAAAACTCCATTCACTAACCGTTTTGAAAGAAAAAAAAAAAAACAAAAGCGTTCCAGCGACAGTTGCTCGTGATTCTTGAGCGAAAAAACATTTTTTCCCCAAGTTAATTGTTAGTTATGTTAAAATCGTAGCATTATAATTATTATGAGATCAGACCGTTAACACGAAGGGCCTTGAAATCAAATAATACCGTATCAACCATACACGTTTGTGTCGGACGAAAAATCTCCATCGTTGTCAGAAACTTCGGCAGTTTCGATCCAGCCCACAGAACCGAACAATTAAATAGCACGACCAGAATTTCTTACGAGCAATGAGCCAATTTCCTCGAAAATTCAACGAAAATCCAGCAGCGAGCAATTTTTTCATCGATGAAATCGATTCTGGCTGATTATCTCTAAGAATAATATTCTCGTAACAACAATTACTCCCATGCAAAAGAAATCCTTCCTTTTCGAAGCTATTATCTCACGTGAAATGGCACATGCAGGAAATTACAATTATAGTGTGTTATTTTATTACACATACACGGCAATTAAACTAAACGTATTTCTTCTCCTAAATACATTCATGAACGTGTGGGCAGGAGAGATTGCGGAGCTGCTTTCAATTCGAATAGTTTTACACGATTATTATTATTATTATTATTATTATTATTATTATTATTATTATCAATTTATTTTGTGCAGAGATTCTTTACAGACTTGGGACTTTGGAAATGTCAAAGTGGGCTGTTAGAGATGTCGATTATGTCGATAGCTTAGGCCGTAACGTTTGACACGTGTCCTATAATCAAAACACACACTTTCTATGTCATTTATAATTATTATATTCTGTTGGTAGAAATATATATTTGTATGTATATAGATTTGAGTTATCTCTTGGAGAAACCATGGTGAACGTCTCAAATCCAGTTTTGGCTAGTTGACTTTTTTTGATGTTTGAATTCTTAACGTATACGGTTATAATGTCAGAATCCCTCGGGCTGTCGTATAACAGTCGGTTGGAACTTGTAGAAATCCGAAAGCCTCTTGTCAACGAGCAAATCCAACACCGTTTGAACTTTGTGTTTCAAACTCGTTCGAAATTACATATACTTTCCTGTGTTATTATCTGATGATTATCCTTTGATTTTGTAGCCTTTGTGTTTACGTCAATCGAATGGAAAACGAACAGCCTTTTCTTTAGACTCTATTCAGTGGACGTTTGTTTTCTTTTGTACGCTTGACCTTCAGGCTCTTCACTAGCAGAGATTATTATTTTGATTCCGCTACGAAGTATGATGATTAAAAAAATGGATGATGAAAAAAATTTAGCAATTGGCAGGAATAAAAATATTTAATGTTGTTAACAATTTGAAGACGCAACCGGTTATTCTAACGCGTTTATACCTATAGTTTCCTCCTTGGATTTTGCTATTGGACCGACCAACACACTCTTTGACCTTGTTTTCAATATTATTATGGATGAGTTTCTCGTATGTGCTGACAGCCAAGGACAACACTATTATATTCTCTTTGTTTTTATGTTTCGAAACAAGCGCGCCCCATGCCCATGTTAATTCGAGTTTTAAGGGGTCATGCCTTCTTCTAATCCAAACAAACACATGTCCTTGTCGTTTTCGCCTTTCCCATGAAAAACATCGCCTCGTTTTTCATAAATAGTCGCCCTACTTTTTTTAATATAATTCGACAAATGTTTCACACTTTTTTAAATTTCAAATTTATTTACTGATTACATTTTATTCGCTGTTTCATTCCAACAAACATTTCACTCCCATCCACTCCAACAATATCATTGCTGAATTAACAATTTTCACTCTATATCCGTCACACTGAACAAAGCGTGGTGACGGATGGAATTTCGTATCGGAAAAACCTGTCGTTCGGGGATCGCGTTTGTTTTTCCGTCACGTAGATTTTTTTTCTGGGTTTTTCCATTTTAGATAAACCAAATATTGGAAATTGTGGTCACGACAAAAGTTTTTTAAATCTTTTTATTTTAGGGCCTTTTCAAAATAGCTACATTTCCGTTATCTCGAAATTCTTAACGACGGATTAATTACGAAATATTCTTTATATAAAATAATACGATCGATTGTTTACATTTAAATTATCGAAATTGAAGAGTTTTCGTATTTTTTTATTCCAGTCAGTTTGAATTCCTCGAGTTTGAAAAAACTTTTACGCGTCGTTTTTTTAATCGTTATTTTCGGAAATGACAATTTCTAGACATTCGAAAGTCACTTTTTCAAGAAATTCGCTGAAATAATGCGCTAAAAAATTTAATATTTTGTTAAGCGGCTCCGGGCAAAGTCAATGATTGGCTGCGCGACTGCTCAGCCATTCGCCGGCTCGCGTGCATCATAGAGTCACTGTGGGCAAATTGATAAATGGGGAAAAGTCGGTTTCGAGTGATGCGAAGTGCTCGTAAAAATCCATAAGAATATGCGCTGTACTTTGCAATAAATTCAGCGAAAAATTGCAAAAAGAAAAGCTGAAAAATTAGCAGAATTTTTTTTTCTTTTTTTATAATCGTAAAAAAAATGAATGGACTGAACTTTGTTCGACGATTCTCATTTTTTGTATTCAAACAAGATTCGTTGCACTCTAACGGCGTTAACGGCAATACGCGATGCATTCTGCTTGCACTTTTTCTTTTTCTGATCGGAAATGATGGCTAAAGGCAAATGCACCGATAAAACTAATTCAACGATCAACGATCACTCGGTCGCACACAGCGCGATGCGCTGCAGTCATGACGTGTCAGTGCTTCCCCCATCCAGACTCGTGGCAGTACTTTTGAAACTGCGTGTTCGCACGAACCAGGAATATAAACGCGAGGGTTCATCAATTATTTTCCATCAGGTAGAACGGAAAATATATTAAACCCGACAGATCAAATAAACCGAGAAATAAATCATTCCCATGTGTTGGCATTCCTTGGAGTTGATCGTAAAAAATAAATGATAATTTATTGGCACGTTTTATTAGGGCAATATTTATATTGGAATGCAGTGGGCTTGATGCAACGGTTCTCAGTCGTTCTCCAAACAAAATACTGAAAAATTGCCACTCAGACTTCATCGCGCCGAAGAATAACAGTAAACAATCGAATTTTTTTCTACAGGAATGACAGAAATGAATTTTTAATGAATCTGACGAGTCGAGACTCGATTTTACAGTCTGATATGGCGCTCCAGTTTTCAGAAATTTCCTTTAAGGCATCTCATCGTCTTTTAGGATTGCTTATTTACTACCAAGCCCATTTTCGTACATGTTTTTTCTTCGTAAATGGACATTCCGGTAACCGCCTCCTCATGCGTCACCAGCCACAAGCACTGTTCCGAATTCACGAGAACCGCGATACAATATCAGCTTGAACGAGTCGCGTTTCCGCTCAATCATATCTCTCTGTCTCTCTCTCTCTCTCTCTCTCTCTCTCTCTCTCTCTCTCTCTCTCTCTCTCTCTCTCTCTCTCTCTCTCTCTCTCTCTCTCTCTCTCTCTCTCTCTCTCTCTCTCTCTCTCTCTCTCTCTCTCTCTCTCTCTCTCTCTCTCTCTCTCTCTCTCTCTCTCTCTCTCTCTCTCTCTCTCTCTCTCTCTCTCTCTCTCTCTCTCTCTCTCTCTCTCTCTCTCTCTCTCTCTCTCTCTCTCTCTCTCTCTCTCTCTCTCTCTCTCTCTCTCTCTCTCTCTCTCTCTCTCTCTCTCTCTCCTTTTTCTTCATATTCTCTTCTTTTTCATAGATCGTTATACCATCACGACGTGTGTGGTTTTTAACGTTGTCCCTGAGAGCCTCTGCCTATCTTTATATCTTTGAACCTTATTATTGAATTTAATTCGATATTCACAGACAGTCGCATAGCCAACAAACTATCGTATGAAACTTTTCGGGTTGTAGTATTTTTTTTCACTTTTACAAATTGACGGAATGAGTTCGCATCCAAGACATTTTATTTTAAATTATGTTGTGTAATTTTTTTTTTTTCACTCTGTTCGATGTTTCTCATTTTTTTTTCGTTTACTCGAAAGAAATAATAAGTCATTTTTTAAATGAGTCATCCATCGAAACCCGGAAACTATTCCTCGAACTTTTCGATCAAGGTCGAGATGATTAATTTTCAGACTCATTTTTCGATTCATTGGAAGGCCAATCTCTGCGCTATCGGTATTATTGAGCAAAAGTTTGGAGAACCGTGCGATACAAATAATTACGCACATTCGAGTATCGCCACGTGCGTCTCGTAGAAAATTTGAAAAAGATGGCAATCAATCGTGACTCGCTTAATTTACAAGAAATAAAAATAACATATTTCTATCGCGTGAAATGAAAATTCTACAACTCTGGCGACACAATGACGATTTTAGACTTTCTTTATCAGAGATAAAAAATTAATTTTCCCGATTCCTCAGGGCCTACTGTCAAAGGTTCTTCTCTCATAAATCCGAGTATTCACAAATAAAAGATTCTGTCACACGATAAAGTGGTCATCCAATGTTTAACCCTTCAAGGTCACACTGGATAGAATTTACGCAGTTAACACCTTTCGGCGTAAATATCTACTAGTTCCCGGTATTGAATGGGGATATAATCGTCATCTCACGATAGTTTGAAGTGTCCTCTATATGCGCTGGCGGCGGTAAGTATTACTGCCAAGCCAACGCTAAAACCTCTAACATCTACTCTTAAATCAACCAACTTCCAATAATGGAAAAAATATGTTTTTTCTAAACGCGCGCTATCCTACTATTTTCTTCACAAAAGAACCAGATCTGATGAATATCAGATCCAAATTTTAGGCAAAAACATTGAAAATCCACGAAGTAACGGTTATTTTAGTGAAAAAAACTTTTTTTTCCCGTTTATTTTATTCATTTTGTATTTTAAAAAATATGTCTGCCTTCGATTTCTTTCAGGAAAGTTGTTCGTATCTAAACTAGAATGTCTTGAGGACGTTTAGTAATTATTTGAGAATTTTCGGGCCGATAGACTGGTCACAATGCGGGTTCAAAAATAGACTGGGTAGAATCAACCCAGTGTGTGACCGAGATCGGTGGCGGAAGTGTGACCACGAAGGGTTAATAATAATATTCAAGGGAAATCATGGAAAATCTGGAATAATGTAAATAGCCGCTGATTTTCAAGATCTCACAAAGTTTTCTCGAACACTTTAGTATAAACGTTTTCGACGCGAGGTTTCATTTTACTTATCGAACTCAAACACTTTTCGAACCATTCACTTCAGTCAAAATTTCCGATTTTTCGTCATCGTGTCGCGAAAAGGAGTATCACACGAGTCGTCGTTATGCGTTCGACGAGGATAGGCACTCGGTGAACGAAGTACCTTAAAGTGTCAAAATCTTGAGTGGTTTCAACGGTGAATGCATCCTCCTGAGAGTGAACAGTCGTTTATGCAGTTCGGCCAAGTTATACATCGAAACGTTGAATCTCAACTCTCGACTGCAAATTACTTCATCAATCGAACTATATGCTTGAGGATCCATTGAGTCGATGAGCTCGGGTTTGTACACATTGAGAAAGCAGGATAGACGGTGCACGTACGTGCAAAAAAACCGAGAATTAGAATAACTAAATATAAATTTAGCTTTTGCGTCAACGAACTTTATTCACGTAAATGTTGGCCAAATTGCCGATGCATAAACATTTATATATATATATAGATAGCGAGAGCATGAATGATGAAGAGCAGAGAACGTTGAAGATCGAGGGGAGAATTTCGTCTGCCGGTGCCAGCAGCGAGTGGATCCGAGTCAGCGTCAAAATGTATTCGTGAAAAAGTCCCGAAGAGACTCAAAGTCGAGAAAACTCATTTGATCTCTCGACGCTCTTCGATTATATATATCGAAGCCTTTTAAACGCGTCTCTCCTCAGCAACGTCTCATCAATCATTGAGACTCGTAAATAATTCCGCCACGAAATTCAAGCTCGTAATAATAAATCTTTTCATTTCGCACTTTTCATTAACTCAGAAAATTAGTTGCGAGGCCGAGACTCAACAGACTCCGTGCAACGTTAAGGATTGGAACAATGATTTGTTTTAGAAAATGTTTGAACGAATCATTCGTTGCAATATCCCATGACAAGTCTATCATCTTGACGCACGTACCCAACCGTTTTTCGAATCCAAAGTTTAGCACAAGTGCATGGGAGAAGGAGGAAGATCGTGAATACTAACGAACGAGGTCGCTCGCAAGCCTTTCGAGCGAGGTCGAGCGAACACATACATTTTTGTATGTATATTTATGTATCCAACGCTTCGGGTTGTCCGTGAAATTCGACGTTTAGAATAAACGCCAGGATTACAAAGAGCTCGCTCTCAAGAACTCGTGTTAACGAGGTTGGCTACATACGAGAATATGATAAGAATTTAATAAAATTTGGTGATAACATTCTTTAGCATCAAATACGATGACACCATTTTTTTCAAATTTTTCGTCTACATAGTTGTCGAATAATTGAAGTTTACAACATGCAAAAAATATATATCTGAATCCTATGCTTATGCATGTAAACTCTAGCGTTGAATTACTCGAAAACTATGTAGAAGAAAAATCTTTAAAAATTTGTATATTCATATTTAATACTAAAGAATATAGTACTCAACAAATTTCATTAAGGAGATTGGCTACATACGACAATATGTAAGAATTTAATAAAATTTAGTGATAACATTCTTTTCAAATACGATGACACAATTTTATTCAATTTTTTCGTCCACATAGTTGTCGAATAATTGGAGTTTACAATATGCAAAAGATATACCTATATATATCTGAATCCTATGCTTATGCATAATGTTGAATTACTTGAAAACTGTGTAGAAGAGAAATCTTAAAAAATTTATATATTCATATTTAATACTAAAGAATATACTCACGAATTTTCATTGAATTCTAATCAGTTCAAATTTTCCTATGCTTTTAATATGGCATAATTGTTGTGTGTAGCCACCCTCCTTAAAATAATGGAGGAAGACGCGCTCGCTACACTTTGTAGACAAGCTACAGATAAGGCTGAGACAGACACACATCGATATTCACGGATACCTTCTTTTGCTTCCGCTCGAGCTACTTATTCTCTCTTGTCTTATCCATCCTCGTTCAGTTTTCTTCTAGCTCCGTCTCTCTTTTTCCTCGTTCGCCACTTCTCGCTCCTTCGATATAATGCACAGAGAAACGCGAGGTGAAATTGTAGATTTTTATGGCTTTCTTAATCGGCACACGCCTCATCACCACAACCGTTTCCATGACGATTAATTCTCCCAACCGAAACTCAATGTATCCACTCTGCGCCGTTTAATTATCGAACTAAAAAATCAACTTTTCTCTTAATTCGTTTCGTTCGCTTTTCCAATCGTAAATGTCACGTTTTAGAACGAACAATCAATCAGTGTTGACCTTCTTTCATGCGAACTCGATCTGGTTCATTAAACTCGTTCTTACCTGCTTCGAAATCTTCTGAACTGATGAAAATGCACGAAATAACGTATCAATCTTCCTCCAGCGATTCTCACCAATACTTATCGGTTCATATCGCTTGCCTGTTGTTCGAAAACTCAATCGTATGATCCAAGGCACGTGTACCTCCCACCTTAACCACTTTCGTCATTTACAAGCGGTCACTCAATCTTCAAGTTATTTTTTTTTCGTCTTCCAGCTCACGTGTAGAAGCTTTGAAAAATAAAATATATTTTTATCCACAACGTGCTGAATAAGTTATGCATGAAAGTCGAAACGATTTTTGCTACGAAATGAAACACATTTTTCTTTGCATTCTCTTTGGGTTTATTGAATTTTAACGAGAAGGTGAATCGCGGTGAAGGCGTTTTCGATTTTGTTGAATTCTTTAAATTCATTTTAATGGGACCGAATAAAAGAATCGAAGGAATTGGCCAACGCATCGATTCCCATGCGGCGAGCTTTTCATTAATGACACTCAAGGTCGCAACGTTGGAATCCAACGAAAAATACTTTTTCCATTCATTGTTTGTTCAATATAAAAACCATGACAATTCTTGTTCACGATTTTGGGGATAGATCCTAAAAAAAGACAGTTTTATTGTCCTGACGAAATATTGAATCGGAATCTCATTGGAAAACAAAATTTCGTTGCATTCCAACGATTCAAACTTCAACATCGTTTTCATGAAGATTGTCAATATTTGTGGAGGACCCTCCAATATCCGTTTCAAACAATTCCGAGTAAGGCAAAGTGTAAATCTCTGCCAGCCTACTGATAATATACACGCGCGCATATGCACTTTGGATTCACGTCACCACTCTACAGTCGTCCAATTACGTTTCGAAAGAGACGTTGTCAAGTTTCTTCGGAAAACGCGTGAACCTCGACGAAATATATGGTTCGCTGTCGCACACTCGCTTTTCGAACGCTCAAAACGTCACACTGAAAATTTATAACCACTAGAGCCACCGTAAACACTCTCGGTCTCAGAAATTCAAACTTCAAGGGGTTTTTCAACGTCATGAAATACAACGATCATACATCATCGAAGTCAAACTTGTGTGTGTTTTTTTTTTTTTCTTTTTTTCATTCTCATTCATTCAGCAACTCATAATATACGATACTGTTCGTTAGCTCGACGATTTCAGAGAAGAAAGAAATGTAAAGACAAAAATTCGTACGGTCTTTGTCGAATTTTCAATTAATTTCTTCTTTTTATTTATTATTGAAGAAAAAAGAAATGGATTTTTATATTTTTGTAAGCAAATCATAAGTATTTTATCGAAAAATTACAATTTTGATTTTTTTCAAGGTCGTAGAATGAGGCTCCGAGTCTATTACCTGCTCCTATTAAGGTGCTCTATCACTTGCTCGGTCGGTAAAAATCCCCCTACACGTTTTACTTGGAAGGACTGAATATTTCGAGAAAAATATTAGTTACACGTTGTTCCCATCTCACCAGAGAAGAAGTTGTAACTTTTCTTTTTCTCAAAATATGAAGGGTCTCTGAGAAAAACGTGTATCTACTTTTTGATTATCTCTCTCGTACTCACGCGACTGCTAGATCACCTTAAGGAGGTTCGCCACATACGACAATATGATAAAAATTTAATAAAATTTGGTTATAACATTCTTTAGCATCAAATACGATGACACCATTTTTTTTTTTTAATTTTTCGTCTACATAGTTGTCGAATAATTGAAGTTTACAACATGCAAAAAATATATATCTGAATCCTATGCTTATGCATGTAAACTCTTGTGTTGAATTACGCGAAAACTATGTAGAAAATTTTTTTTTTTTAAATTTGTATATTCATATTTAATACTAAAGAATATACTGACCAAATTTCATTGAATTCTAATCATTTCGAATTTTCCTATGCTTTTAACATGGCAACATTTTTGTGTGTAGCCAGCCTCCACAATGTTAAAGCAGCTGCAAAATAATTTTCAGCATCGTGGTATACCCTGGAAAAACCCTTTGCCCACTCAATTTCATAATTAATCATTTCTGGCGTTGAATGGTCAAAAATAGCGAAAAACAAAAATAGTTGGAGCTCAACGAAAAATATTTTATCCACTGACAATTTTTTTGGATTTTTGGAATCTCCTTAATGTTTCTATGACATTAAGTTTTTGCCAATAATTGTCACAGACGGACTTTGTATCAACATTTTTGGCTCTGCTTTCAAAAAAATAGAATTAAATAAGGGATTCCGTTGCACTCCAACGATGCAAACTTCAACATGATGGAGAAATATTTTGGACTGTGAGCAGTGCTTCGATTTTGTCAATTTATAAAAATAGTTTATTATTTATTTGTTTATTGAAAATACGATCGTTCGAAACTGAAACATCCGATAATATACAGAGCAAGACGGCCTTCTTCAACTCTCCTTTTGTTTTTCCATTTCAGGTATCGAACGATGCCCCCAGAAGGCAGTGGTTAAGCAGGTCGCCTCAAAACTCGTGCGAGCTCTCTCCGAGAAGGGATTGGCGTACATCGTGAACCACGGGATCCCTGATTGCAAGGTAACGAAGGAAAAAAAAAAAAGCATACGGATGAGACCTCGGACATGCGGTGTGTCGTCGTTGCTTCGTTGTTACGTATACAGTGAAATATCAGCGAGTAAAAAACAACTCGATCTAACGGAACGATGATTTAAAAAATTCACGTCGATCATAACGAGAAACAACAAAAAATGAAGCTTTTCCATGAATCAATTAAAGGAACTAAGAATTCTCATGAAACATCGGGTCCAATAATTGCTCGAGAGCAATTCAGTTTTTTGTTATCGATTGTTTTTCGTTTTTTATACTGGTGAACGAAATATTTTTCGAAATATTTATCCCGAAATGAAAATCATTCGAAATCGTTACGAAGTTCAGGAAAATCATTTTTCTCTGGATGGGAAACGTATTAAGGGATTCTTCCCATAACGAATCTCATCGGACCATATACTCGATGGACGAATTTTTCATGATTTTGGAAATACTTTTTATCATCTCACGAACCACGTGACGTCATGAAGCGCTATCGAACGCGAAAAATTGGCAAATTATCTCCTCAACAACTTTAATCTACCGCTTAATACTTTTCAACAATCTCAACCCAACAGCCGAGCACATAAAAAATTTATAGTGTCTACACGAATTCGCGAGTCTTTGTTTTTAATCAAAGCCACGATACGAAAAAATTCGTTAGCGAATTTATTTTTTCGAAAAAAAAAAAATTTTAATATTTTTACGCGTTGAAAAACATTCGAAATTTACGATATCTCGTGGACCCTTCGTGCCACTTGACAACGTTTCACTTTGCCTTCGATCACCGCAGCTTGGATGTTGTAAAAGGTTCTGTAAAATGGATCGCGAACCATGGCCACAGGCGTATCGTTTGTTTCTGACCTTCCACAATAATCACTCCGTCGCCCTGGCGAAAGTTGTTTTTCGTCGCGAACGACCGATACGTGTTCATTATCTGTACACACACACCACGCAATTTTAAAATCATAGTTCGTTCTCTCTCGGCAATCGAAAGGTGAAAAAAAAAATCGAGTAGACATTTTTCAATCTTGAAAAATAACACGTAACGAAAATTTCACTTTTTTCTATGACGAATCATTATTTATTGGCAATAACGTTGTGCAGATTATTTGAAAATAAAGTTATGTCAATAACTTTCATTCGTCCATCCATTTTCTTTTGTCGGTATATTCGTCAAGTTTGTTTTTAAAAAATTGAAATAATATCGAGTTTGTAGACCTCGAGTGAAAATGTGTGGGTAAATATTTACAATCAACACTTTTTCCAAAAAGTGGCCTAATTTTTTTTTTTTAATGAATTATCAATAAAAAGTGGTCGCACATTTTATTTCCCATCATTTTTGGGAAAAGTGGTGATTGTAAATATTTACCCTCATTTTTTCATCGTCGAAGTAATTTGCGATGTTCGTTATCATTGTTCGGTGAGTTTTTCTCGGCGATTCTTGTCAACGCAGCCTCGGTAGACGAATGCCAATTTTCCGAGCTCATTTTCCTCGTCAGAGCATTTATTTATAATCCACCTGAGACATATGCATAAATCATATTCAAACCCGATAGCGTTGCGAACTGAAGAATCCATGAAACTCGTCGAGAGCGAAGAAAAAAAAAACAAACAAAAAATCCACGGGCTCAATCACGTGACTGGGACGTGATGAAAAACTGTTCCATATACGAACTCGAGAAATTCTCACAAACATTCACAAAACAGTTGCATTATGGTGACGCACTGCCTTCAACAAAATTCGAAACACCTTTGCAAGACAAATAATAATTATTCGTTGTTTAGACTATGAGCCGAATGTCAATATCGTGTTTGTCTTCGTGGCCAACATGTTTTCGAACTTCTTGAAAAATAGAGTTAATTTTGTTAACGAAGAAATGCGTGAGTTAAAAATTTCATTAAATAGAAACGAAAATTTTTATCTTGTCGTTTATCCGATCGAAGAGAATTTCTTTGGAATTTCGTGGATTCAGTTATTTTTTTATTTTTTTCAGACCAGCAAAAAAATTCGATTCTCGGGAATGCGTTTACATCAGAAGGGTTCAGTCGGTTTACCCACTTTTTTGCGGTAATCCATGCACACACACGTGCTCCTGTTGTTATCGAAAAAGTGACATAATCTCTCGTCTATTATCTCTCCACTGAGCGCTTTGTCTCTGCGTCCGCTCAATGACAGTAATTCCATGCGCGAAACTGCAGACCAGTCTCCATGTGTCGGACTCCTTGGTCATTTGGTCTCTTGCTTTTTTCTTTTGTCGTATCATATTCGCCGCTGTATAATTTGTTACCTTTTCTTACGAGATTCTTTGTTCCGGCAGATTAATTACGCGCACGCGTCTCTCGACCTGAGACTGCGAAATGAAAAACTAAAATCGAGGGCAACTGTCTTGCGAAAAACTGCCCAAATAAACGTTTCAATAATTTCCTTTACGAGCGTTTGGCAAAATATTCTAGGAAACAGTTTTGGACACCGATCGAATTTTATCGGCCCCGTTAGATCATCGCAATCTTTTCTGGAAATCATTCAAATCTTTTCGAATACTCGTCAGAATAGAATCGTTTCGCAATCGTTGAAGAAACTCCTAGTCTCGCTGTTTATTATTTTATTTGTCCATCACCTTGTTCCATGAAATAAATGTTGAAATTTCTAGTATTTGTGACTTTGGTTGAATCGATATTGCGAAGAGAGTGAAATTGGATCCATCAAAAACTCTGTGGCTTCTTTTATTGACGTCGAATTAAATTTTGGCAGTTTCGAGTTATCGAGGCTTTCCTCGAACCTCAACCTATTTTTCGTCACATCGACCATCAGCCATTGGCATTGACGTGATTGAGTCAGCGTGCAATAATGATCGCTCTAAACAAACAGCATCACAGCTTGTTTATTCAGATGCCAGATAAATCGAAATTACAATGAATTCTCCTCGTCGAAGGAATAAGAGGCTAAAAGAAAATGGCCAAGTGCTCGAAAACTCCGGGAACTTTGAGGAAGTTTTTATACACACGAATCGACAGCTTTGAATTTTATTCTATCAAAATATCAGGATTTACTCGATCATTTGACTGCGGAATCAATTAAATACAACGTTCTGCTGAGATCCAGTGAAAAGTTATTCTCCAGCCTCGTATGGCGCTTTGACGATTTGAAATTTTAGGATTTTTAGGGTTTTAGGGAGTCGAGAAAAATAAAATATGAATCGAAGTGTTCCTTTGTTTTATGCGAGTTTTTCGAAATTTGTCAAATGATCAACCATGACGATAAAATGAAATGAAGAGCTCAAAAGAGGTGTTTTTTGTATGGCGTCTCATTAATTTTCATTTCGTCAAGCACCTTGTGAATGACTTGTAATTAAATTAATTTAAAACAAGGTGCTCAAAATGCACGGTACTCAAATCTTCCTCTATGAGAAAAATATTTTTTTAATTTTGGCTTCCTCATAGAGGAAGCTTTGAGCATCGTGCATCTTGAGCATCTTGAGGAAGCAATTTGCACATTTCAATTTGCAGCGTTTTTTCTATTTGCATTAAAATTATATAATTTTGACAAATTTTCTAGAAAGTAAAGAGAAAGTACAGACTTATACACAATATTTTACAAAATTTGCAGAAATTAGGGCGATTGGACAATTTTTTAAAAATCTCAGATTTTCGTAATATTCGAAAGATTATAAAATTTAAACCGTTCGACCGATATTCTCCAAATTCAATACCAACCTTCCTATTATGATACTCTATTTATAAAAAAAAAAATAGTAATAAATCTTAAAATTTGCGCAAGTTAGAGCGTCGACACCCTTTTTTTGAAAATTTCAAAATGCCGTAGAATTCGTATTTTTCTAGCAATTCTGACAAAATTCCCAGAGAATGAAGAGCTTATATAGATTAACATCTGTGCAAAACGGGAGACCTGTAGCTCAACCCGTTCTCGAGTTATGAAGGTTTCAATTTTACAGTGCCATACATACGCACACACACACATCCGGACATTTTTTCTAAAAATGATTTCTCGACGTTTTGGGACATTTTAAGCACATTGACATTGAAAAGTGGAAAAAAAAATTCACCATCACATAGCTTCCTCTATGAGGAAGCAAAAAAAAAGCGATGGTCCATTTTTTTTGCAACAATCTGAGGGATCATCGCTATAATTTTCGTCTGCCTCATGCAAAGTGTTTTCCGTTTCTTTCGTGTCTTATCGCTCATTCGCTCTTTCATTCTCTGTTACAGATGAAGGCCGTGTACAGAGCCTTGGATGCTTTTTGCGGCTTGCCAGAGAAGTCTCGTGCCAAGTACGAGAGCGTCGCACCCTGTAGTCACGGATACGTCAAACCGGAAACGGAGGAGTGAGTTCCGTTTTTACTATCATTTTAATTTTTCCAAATAATTTGGAACGCTCGCTTCGAAGGCGAATAAAAAAATCTCGTGAATAGTCAATTGCCAGCTGATCAGAAACGTCGCTGCTTGAAAAATTCACATGGCCGCACATTGAGGACAGAAAATTGTCGAGCCAACAAAATGTAAGAAATAAAACGAATTTAAATGTTTGTTGTACAAAGCGAATATTTCGCTCGCTGCTCGTGGCCGCAAGGATCATTGATCCAACCTAAATTTTGCAGATCCATGAATTTTCTTCCCTCAATGAACGAAACTTTATACTTTTCATGGACACGAACGTTTTCCAATGGACTTTAACGTTATTTTTCATATTTCAAACAAATTTTTATTCTTAAGATGATGGAGCAGTCACTATCTCGCCACTGTGAGTGCGAGAGAAATTGAATATTTCCGACACGGTTTCACCAATAAAATAAAGCCCCTGTCAGCAGATTTTTGCCATCGTCCTGCGTACGCTGACAGGGCCTTTTTTTTATTAGTCAAACGATATCGAAGAATTTTCATTTCGAAAATTCGAGGTGAGGTTCAGTGACTGATGCATCATCTTAATTGGTTTCTTATTTTTCAGTATTTCAATCCCTGTCGATAAAGAGGCCAGACACGCTTTCATCGTGACTGGAAATGGAGCTTTGCCGGAAGATGACGTTCCTGGCTTCCGCACTGCTGTGGAAGAGCTCTCAAAAGATTTAACGCAACTGTCGGGAATGCTGCTCACCGTAAATTGTTTTTTTTTTTTTACCATATTTTCCTATTTTTCTCTCGATTTCCTTCTTTTTTTTGAGTCCAGTCAATGACAAACGTGGTACAAAAAAATCGCACGAAAACATTTTTGTAGACAATTCGATTTTTTGCGAAAATAATTCCCTACGATTCTTTGGCAGACTCGGAGTTTCTTAGATCTGCTGAATAAACTCATTTTCTTACTCGCGGTCAACTCTCCTATCCAATGAAAACGGAAAACCGCTGCCTGCCCAAAATAAACTATGAGAGCTCCTGCTCACTCCCCTTTTTTTTTCTATCTTGCCTCTTTCGAGACCAATCGAATGAATTATCAATAACAAAAACGATACGGTATTCAGGCTCTCTCACTGGGTCTGGAACAACCTCCGGATTTCCTGCCAAGCAAGCACGCTCATATGCTCAAGGAAGGAAACGAAACCGCTCTTCGTCTTCTTTACTATCCGCCACTGGGAACTCCCGAGACTGGCTTCACTCGCAATGCAGCACGTTGTGATTATGGAACCTTCACTCTACTGGCTCAGGTACGCTCTTCAACAACGATATTAAAAATAATCCATTGGATAATCGGTGAAATCGGAGAAGAGAAGAAAAGCGGAAGTGAATGAGAAGAAATGAAAATCCGAGGACAAGAACATTAATCAGCTGAAACGGAAATCTCTCAAAGACATTTTATACTCTTCGTGTCTTTATTACGTGTCACATTTTTGCAACGCCACCAAGAATAATGACTTATCCGCTGGCAATGTCGTGACGAACTCGCGTGATCGCTAAGCACTTGGCATTATTGCTGGATCAAAAGATCCACACTTTTAGCACCAACGTGCCAAGGTGTTTTTTTTTTTCCTTCGTTTTGTATCGACGGCTTATTGTCTATTCGCTCTTATGATCGTGTCTCTCGTGTATTGCGCGAAAAAATTGAACCTGATTAAACGAGCAACTGGAAATCGCTGCCACATCGTTTCTTCGGCATCAGGATTTTGATCGAGTGGAAAAAATAGCTTAACTATCGACTAGCCATCCTGCGGCTTCTCTCAACGTGATAAATGGCATTTTAAGTTTCTCCTAAAGTATCGAAAAAAAGATGCTTAATGAAATTTTCAAGTTTTGTAACAATTCACGAAAATAATTGCAAATTTTTTTCTTTCCGAAATTTAAACACCCGCCTGGGTTCGTTCTCCTTTGTTTTGGAAGAATCTTCAAATTTGTAGTTTGCGTTTTTCTTTCAACTGCATTTTTTTTTTTTAGTGAGTTTTTAAAGTTTGGGAACGAAAATTTCAAATCATTCGTTGGCAGTTCAATGAGCTGCCTTCCTGTGAAAGATTCGTTGAAAACGCTTCAGTCACTTTTGCCCCAATAACCGATCACACAGATTTAAACAGTCAGGAGATAAATAACGTTTTTTTATATTTGTTTCTTTTTTTCCTCATCCCATAGGACAGCGAGGGTGGTTTGGAGGTGCAGAGATTGAGCAGTGGCCGTTGGAGTCGAATCGGTCATTTGCCAGGTGCCATTCTGATAAAGTGCGGTGACAAGCTGTCAGGCTGGACGAATCAGCAGCTTCAAACGTTGAAACATCGAGCGGTTGTGCCCGAGTATTATGGCAGAGGACGTCACTCGGTTGCCTTTTTCGTTCATCCGGACAAGGATGCAACGATTGAGCCGCTCGAGACGAAGATTGCGACTGCCTCGAGTCAGGAGCCCGTGCTTTGTCGATTGCAAAAAAAGAAGCGAGGAGTTTTAACGGCTTACCATCATCTTCAACGTCGGTTTAGAGAGACTTACGCCTCTTAACCTTTCCACTCGGTCTTATTTGTTCTTCAATTTATTTTCGACGGTACACACATTTATCAATACCATACGAGCGATTAGTCAAGCCGAAAGCATAAGATGAAGCGACACGTGCCGCGACGAACGTACGATCCTCGACAAAACCGTATCCTGCAGACAAAAACGAAGCGAAATTTGAGGAGCAAAATATTAACATCTTTCCGACTCATGGGCCAAGTATTATAATCGTCCCTCTGCCAATCCTTTTTTTTTTTTTTTTTGTGCGCTACAAATATAGCGGACGCGAGTTGATTTCAAGAATCAAACGATTGCGATAGACTGAATAGAATTTTAAAAGAAAACGACGAATTAGGAGCAAAGAGAGGAAGAGAGAGAGAGAGAAAATTTTTCTAACGGGCTCGTGTTTCGATAAACTTTCAAGTTTTGTGTATTCTGTGCATTTAACGCCGCGCACGTATCCAGACTGATGAACCTGCAGCTGAGTTTCTTCCTTTTTCTTTGTCACACCCAAAGTTTCAGCCGCTACGTCGTCAACCTCGAAGAACCTCCATCCTGGCATTTCCACGTAACCGACTAATTGATTTTCTTCTTTTTTTCTTTGTCACTATCTCCATTTATTGAATTTCGCGACAACCACACCTATACCGTCCGACACGAATTCTTTCGTCCTCCTCGTTCGCGCGTTCGATATTCATAATGGGAAATTTGCGATACTCCTCATGCCTGTTTGTAACGTTCGCCAATACGAGATTAACAGTATGGAGTCTCGAGCAATAATTAAATCAATTTGTACTTAATATATATGTATTTTTCATTATTATGACCTACCGATTCTCTGAGCAATCTCGGAGCTTGTGAAAAATCAATGTATCGTTTTTTAGTATTTCGTTGAAGTTTACATCATCGGCGTGCAACGAAATTCTTTACATAATCGAATCGAAATTCATCAAATTCAGTGTTTGCCTACGAGTCTTCAATTAATTTTCGAACTCTAACGTGCTAAAAAAAATTGGAACGGATAAAAAGGAAACAAAAATCGAATGAAAATAGAAAAATTTCTTGCCTTCCGACGATACAAGCTTCAACCCCATTTTTAAGTCGATTCCGCGTTAAAATATTCGCAGATTTATATTAAAAAAGATTTTTCAGGCAAGCGACACTTTTGACGAATGGAAAACAAGAACCCAATGAGGTTGTCAATTCTTTATATGTAACGTTATTGTTTGTAACACGCGGATATTCAAGTTCTGCTGATAATATCATCGAGGTTTTGGTAAAAATTATGAAATCGTTCATTTTTGTCTCACACCCTTCATTGTCACTATTTCATAATAAATACCGCAAACTCCACAAAAACCAAAGCAGCAGCTACATAAAGGAAAGAACGGAATGCCACCGCATCGATCAGCCACCAACTCTCTTCGAAATTTTCGACGAACTAAATAAACAATTTATTAGCGCACTCTGAAAAATGCAAAGTTGTAGCACAAATGAGCTGAAACTTTTAAAATCAGTCAAACAGTGCGTGGATAATTTTTTTTTTTTTTTCATTATGTGCAGTTCCCTCTTGCACTTGTGGCTGCTCGGTCGGTATTACATTTTTGGCTGAGAGGCACAAAATCGTTTTTTTGTTCTTCTGTTTTGGGAGATTTTCGAAACGATTTTATTATACTAATCGCGGTTCGAGATATTCGCTAAAATCTCTGAACACGTCGAAGAGAAACACAATCTCAATAAACTTCAGAACAATCGAAGGAATCTGCAGAGTCATCCGAGTGCAATTAGATTTAACGAAAAATTTACCCACTCACCGCTCTGGAGGCGCCACAAGTAAGATGCAAAAGATTTATATTTCGAGAGAAATATTATTTGCACGTTGTTCCCATTTCACCAGAAAAGAAGATGTAACTTTTCTTTTTCTCGAAATATGAAGGGTCTCTGAGAAAAACGTGTATCTACCTTTTGGTTATCTCTCTGGCACTCACGCGGCTGCTATCAGTCGCTATTTCGCAATATGAGTGCGAGAGAGATAGCTGCAATTTTCGAAATTGAATATTTTCGACACGGTTTCACCAATAAAAAAAAAAGCCCCTGTCAGCGAATTTTTGCCATCGTCCTGCGTACGCTGACACAGCTGTTTGTTTATTAGTCAAACGACATCGAAGAATTTTAATTTCGAAAATTCGAAGTGACGGATCCATCATCTTTAAGGATGAAGTTGGCTACACACAACAATGTTGCCATGTTAAAAGCATAGGAAAATTCGAAATGATTAGAATTTAATGAAATTTCGTGAGTATATTCTTCAATATTATAAATATGAATATATACAAATTTTTGACGATTTTTCGTCTACATAGTTTTCGAGTAATTCAACACAAGAGTTTACATGCATAAGCATAGGCTTCAGATATATATATAGGTATATTGCATATTGTAAACTCCAATTATTCGACAACTATGTAGACGAAAAATTTGAAAAAAATTGGGTCATCGTAATTTAGCCTAGGTTTGAATTCAACTCGATCGGTAACAGCCATTTCGGTCATTTGCCATACCGACCGAGGCGCCATATGTACGCGAAGGAGCAAATACCTACAAAAGTGGAAATCTTTCCTCGAAATTCCTCAAAAAAGAAAAACGCGAGCCATTTGGTAGCGGAATGGTAGAAGGCGTCGGTTTATTTTGCAGTTTTTCAGTGAAGACTAAATATTTTTCTGCACCGGTCCTTAGTGGCGACTCGTCGCGGAGCGGAGTAAATTTCTTAACGGAGCTTCGATCGAGCGACCAAACCCAGAAATCGTCGTCTCCACAAATATTTAGCTTTGCATCAATAATAATATCGGGCAGAATTAATACTAATTTGTCAGTTAAAACCTATCCTGCTTGCAATTTGGTGTGTTGAGACGGTTGAGACGCCGCCGCGTCTCTTGATAACATGTATTCAAACCCAGTTCGCCAACTTGATAGTAGTGAGACTGGTTAGGTTAGTTGACTGGTAATCTAACCAAGAAAAATGACTAGTGCGAGGAATCGCTCAATGAAATAGCCGAAGTGCTCGGTCGAGGTAGGTACGTAGGACTTTGTACCACTCGTTCAAAACGCACGTGCATAGTGAAGATAAAAAGAGAAGGGAGTAGCGTAAAACCGATAAAGTAAGAGCGAGAGAGAGCGAGTGGGTAGTTGAGAAGGGGGGAAGAGAGAAAAAAGTGTAAATCGGAGTGAGAAACGGAGCGCAGAAGGAATAGAGCAGTCGCCCTGAGACATTGGTCGACGAGAAAAGAGCGGTTCCGAAAGATTTTAGTGAGAGAAACGATTTTCTTCTCGAATAAAAAGGCAAAGATTTGTTGACGCTGTGTTAAAAATTCAATTACGTTAAAAAAATCTCAAACGGGATTAAAATTTCGGCTTGTGACAAGGTGAAAAGAAAAAATCGTGTGTTTTAAAGAAAAAGAATTTGAGGAGGAGACGAAGACGACAAAGACGACAACGACGACGACGACGAGAAACACGAGACAGAACAAGAGAAAGAAGAAACGGAGGAGAAATAAGCGGAGATAGGGGGAACGAAGAGAGTGAAAGAGAGAAAGATAGCGAATATATCCGAGAGAGAATAGAACGTTTTCTCGTCTGCGCGCGCGGTGTACTCCCGAACCACACAAAACTCGTGCTTCGAAGTGTGTTATACACAACACGTTAATACGAGACCTAGTGACTTAAAGTAACAAAAGCTTAAGAAGAATCTAATAAATAATTCAAGTGAGAGAATAGGAGGCTATGGCTCTGGGTTCTCAGGTTGATGCTAATGGGGAGGATGGGGCTCTGAAAATTCCGTTGGTCAACGGCAACGCTAGCAAGGAGGAAGGTGCCGGTAATAGTACTCGTGAGTATATAATCAACATCTATATCGAGTTTAACGATAATCTAATGTGTTTAGAATGTTTTTTACTTCATAAGTAGGTGTTGTCATTTTAAAATACCGAATGTATGAGCAGCTTTAAGGTTAAAGGAAACGGGGGGAAGGGGTCGAGATTCAGTGAAGTGATGAGAAAATAATATCCCATAGTGATCGCCGGCAGTGTGGTGCGGGAAAAACGTTTGATTACGTAATATCGTTGATAAAATTGTCCACAATGGGATCACGGTATCTCCGGCTTATTTCGTTCATTCAATAACGTTCCCTTTGTCCTCCGTATTCAAGAGCATCGTTTTCTCAAAGGATTTCAGGCATTGTTAAATCCGACAAATACGCTAATGTGCGAACCAACCGAAGATGCGTTATGTAAGCGAGAAAATTAAGCGAAGCTCGTGCGTCTCGGTCTCGGCGCCGAAATCCGAGCCACATGCTCTCTCGCGTACTATATACGTTGGGGGATACAGTCATGCATGTGAGCAACCAGCAAGAGCTCGATCTCCTAGCAGAAGACTCACAATTTTGCCTTCTCTCTTTTTGAGCAGACGAAATTTCCCGTAGCTTCGAAGCTCCATACTGTGTGCATGCTTCTCCAGATACTCTTCAGGCGACTGCAGCGCTCCGCCGACCGGTACTCAAACTAGAGAAAGAGAGAGAGAGAGAGAGAAAAATCGAGATGGCGCATCTTTCGGACTCATTCCTATCAAGAACGTGGCGCAAAAATGCTTTTTACCCAACATTTAACTTTTTATCAGAAGCTCAATAATTTCTCATTCGCAGTCTACGTTTATGAATTTTCGCAATCGACCTGAATATATTTTGCCCACATTCGTCGACAATTTCTCTCCCTACAATTGCAACACAGAAATGCCGGTCGCCGATCACATTTGCGTGTATATGCTTGTGTCTGTGTGTCAATACGAAAAAAAAACCAGACCCGAGTTGTGTATTTAGAAAATGTTCAATTTTATTCCGATTACTGAAATGTTGAACGTATTTTTGCCATTTTTCCACGTTTTCGAAGCTGCTCTTCATTGCGATCGATCGAACCGTTCGGATTATTTTCGCTTTACAAATTTCGAGACGAGCCAAATTCCGTTTCCGTTTTATCCCACATTGTTGACTATTTTCCTACTACATTTTATTTATTCAATAACAAAAGAATTGCAGCCCAGTTTTCAATTCGAATGTTTCTTATTATAATTTGAAAACATTTTCAAAGCGAGACTGTTGCATCATCCCCGGTTTGCCTTCGTTACTGTCTTATAGTGCCACATTCTTTTTCTTACGAGATAATAGTCTCTGTTATTGCCCAACAACCATTCATACGTTCGATCGCTCTCAGCAACGAAAAGTTTCGTATATTTAACTCTCTGTTTTACGCTGCACATGCATTTTCGATCCTTCGACGCTAGAAAAATTTTTTTTCACTAAAGTTCCTCGCTTAAACCCTTTGTGGTCACACTGGGTAGAATCCACCCAGTGACCACCTTTCGGCGTAAATATCTCTAGTTCCCGGTATTGAATGGGGATATTATCGTCATCGCACGATAGTTTGAAGTGTCCTCTATGCGCTGGCGGCGGTAAGTATTACCGTCGCCAACGCTAAAATCTCTAACACTTACTCTTAAATCAACCCACTTCCAATAATGGAATAAATATGTTTTTTTAAACGCGCGCTATCCTACTATTTTTTTCACAAAAGAACCAGATCTGATGAATATCAGGTCCAAATTTTAGGCAAAAATATTGAAAATCCTCGAAGTGACGATTATTTTGGTGAAAAAACTTTTTTTTCCGTTCATTTTATTCATTCTGCATTTTAAAAAACATGTTTGCCTTCGATTTCTTTTAGGAAAAATTTTCGTATCTAAACTGGAATGTCGAAAGGATGTTCAGTAATTTTTTGAGAATTTTCGGGCCGATAGGCTGGTCACAATGCGGGTTCAAAAATAGACTGGGTAGAATCAACCCAGTGTGACCACGAAGGGTTAATAGAAATTTTTCAATGTCACTCGTGCATATCTAACGTCCGATACCAATTGCATTGCCAGAGTTTTCTGGGGCACTATTATGCGTAGACAATGATAAGAGGCTACCGATAGAGACTCACACTTATCTCAGTCTTTAACATTCGTCGATTTTTCTTCAAAAACCTCATCCCAACAATCTTTTTAACTCAACGATTAATAATGAATTTTTTCAAAAACAAAAAACCAGTTAAATTCCGACTTTTCAGTCACTTTATGCTTTTGAAGTGCGCATTAACTTTAAAGTTTCGATTCTTATCGTTGTCTCGATTTGCATCGAGATAACTATAGGAAAATAATGTCTTGTTGTTGACGACGAGAAATATCTGCGAGTAAATGGATACAATGGTGTGTGCTACACTCGAAAATTACGGAAAAGATTCGCGTGATGTCGCGACGAGCCATAATCGATAAGCATATTTGTATCATGTGTCTCGTTTCAGTTTTCTCGTGCGGCTCATGAATGCTTATGAATATTCTTGAGCTTCGTGTCGTATTCGCGAAAGGCTTCGATCCGTCGCCCTCTGACGGCCTTCCGATGAATATTTCCACGCACAAAATCAACAAAGTGCATATGGTTTTTATTGTTTTTCCGCGAAGTACAATTCATTTTGATTAGATCGAGATTTTAACCGGGGGTCTCGATTACGTTGACGTTTACATCGTTGCAATACGACGAAATTCATCATTTTTTTCGGCCAAGTCCAACATTGACACGTTGTCTTTACCTTCGAGCATTTTTCCACGGTACTCACTGCAAATAAACTAAGTAATTAACTGGGTGTTAATAATTATTGATGAAAACAGGTAATTAGGGTGAAATAATATTTGCTGAATTGATTTTTTCGGTAGGATGAGGCATTGAAAAATCGTCACGATTCATTTTACTTCATTTTTGGCAACGTGTGTTCCATTAAATTACACCGATCTTGATACTCACTGAAAATCCACTTTTGCATCTTCTCGTGATGCCAAAATTAAGTGACCATGGACCGTGATCGTTGAAAACTAAAGATTTCTAACGTTCTTCTCCACGATCACTATCTCGTAACGTGTCTTCACAGCAAACGTTTTCAAAGTGAAACAAAACACTTGAAATGTAAATCTTTTTTGTAAGGAGCTTGATGACACAAAGCAAAACAGTAGTGAATCCACGCTATTTTGAAGGAGCAACAACATCGAACTAGCAGAAGATTTTGTTTTTCAATTTCTGTTTGCCCTTTTGCCATCAGAAATTGAAGAAATTCTCTCTTAGACATTAAGTTTTTTTTTTTTGCATCAGAGTGAAAAATTTCGTTTGAATGCGTTTTTTATTTTTGTAAGGCTGCTTTTTTTTACTGGATTTGGATTTGAATTTCTGTTTGCTCTTTTGCCATCAGAAATTAAAGAAATTCTCTCTTAGACATTAAGTTTTTTTTTTTTTTGCATCAGAGTGAAAAATTTCGTTTGAATTCGTTTTTTATTTTTGTAAGTCTGCTTTTTTAATGGATTTGTTATCTGACCTCCTTGTGGGTAATAAAGTTATGAGAACTCTTAATGGGTCAGAGAATCACTTCCGCAATATCAGCATAAAAATTCGACACATTCGCTGGAATTTTGAATGTTAAAATGCTCGACTATCGTCTCGACCTTGAACTTGTCAACATTGCACCCTTTATTTTCTTGACCACAAGCCACATCGTTGTATTAATCCTCGTTCTGATTTTTATATCGAACCTGCTATACTTATTTACACTTTTCGTTTTATCACGATCTTCATCGAAATCTTAACCTTGACTTCGACCTTGAGCGCTAGCTTCATAGTCTTCTCGATCTATAGACGTTGATCCGCGTTTTCATTTTCGTCACGACACGGCCAGGAAGGACAGTCTCGACTATCGTGAATCGTCAAGGTTGACTAACATGGTCTGTGTCCCTCGAAGAAGAGTGATGCCCGCGATGTAAACAAACCTCGCTCGCATCGTTCCATTGCCCAGAAACGAAATATCGAATAAAACTTTTCAGGCTCGTGAATTTCATTGTGTTTGCGCGATGTGACGACATTACCGAATCGTCAAACCATTCGAAAGAATAACGAAATGATCTTTCTTTGTAAATTTTGCCAGCAATGTTTCCTTCACTTCGCCCATTGAGGCGTTTAGAAAGATCTGCAAGTTATTCGTCGATAAACAATTGCACATTGACGTTTTTGAGAGAGCGGCAACCCTTGAAGAATCTTATGATTTCATCTTGAAAATGTCTTGGCTTTGGTATTTGGCGGTGTGAGCCGCAACCGCGTCTCGTTCATACTCTATACAGCAGCGATTTCGTCTCGTTCAAGATTCTTGCCAAATAGTTTCTTCGCTTTCTCGCTCGGCCTACCAATCACGTGTTTCAGAAACGTTCATTGTTTTTTTTTTTTTTCTCGGAACTTGAATGAAAAGCCCGTTTATATAGCTTTGCCATAATTTTGGCTGTCGTCTGTCCTCGAAAATTATCGAGTGTTCAATGCTCGTACGTTCTTTTACATTCTGAATGGCGGGTAATGTACGCACCAGCAGGTTAGGTACCACATGAGAAAACGATCGGTAAAAATAGTACGGCATTTGAGTGCGCACTATTTACATTGCCGTTTATTTATAAGTAACGGTGAATGCAAGAGCAATCCCAACCCTCGTCCCCTCATTCTTCCCCTCCTTCTCTTCGTATGTCCGTCGTTCTCAAAACTTGTCCCTACGACAATACCGTATGAATAATAGATTCTCGTTGTACTGAGAAAATAAATTTGTTCGCTACAATTTTGTTGATTCAAAAAAGTAATGTTGTGGTGAACGCATATGTAGTGCAGGCGATAACTTTGGTGACCGAAACAATCAATTTATCCTGATGCAGTCGTTTAGTTGCTTCAACACCTTTAGTCGTTTATTGTGACCAAATCAAGTCTTTTAAATAAAAAAAATCGAAATCTGGTTGACTGAATGTTTGATTGATTCGAGAGATTAAGAAAAAAAATACCGTGCGTTCCGTCTAACAAAACTTTCAGTTGTATAAACTAAATCATCAGTTTGATCAACTTATGGGTTGTTGGGTGGACCAACTGTGGGTTGGAAGTTATGGGTTGTCTATTGTTGGGCAGTTGAAATGAACAAAATATTTTTTCGCCCTCCGTGACTGCGCAGGATTCAACACAAATTTTGTTGTATCAACAAATTTCGTTTTCTCAGCGTAGGATTAATTTGTAAACTTCATTCTTCGATTCTAAAAACTTGGCTCGAAGTTGGAGACTCAATCTTTAGAAAAAGACAAAAATACTTTTTATCTGTCGATTCAATTCTTTGAACGTTTATTTTTTTATTTTTTTTTATTCCATTTTTTTTGCCTCCCCAATTGAGCGTGTGGTTTTTTTTTCTAAAATATCCTTTTCGTTGTACGAATCGTAGGTGAAAAAGCGAAAAACGAGGATCACGGAACACCGAGTACCTCGTCGGAGAACATTCTCGAGAAAGGCGAAGTAGAAGCCGCGAAAGAGGGCGAAAAAGAAAAGGACAAGGATGAGAAAGAAGTGGCGGATAGCGACAAGGATGCGGAGGGAGCGAACGAGCAGGAGGTCGTTTTCATTCAGGACATGGGATTCACGGTCAAGATCGTCAGCCCTGGGGCAGAGCCTTTTGACATCCAAGTCTCCAGTATGGAGCTCGTACAAGTGAGAGAAAAAAAAATATAAAAAAAAAAGTTTGCCCTTCGATCAGGACTTTGTTGGGTGGAATAAAAAATTAATGCGGTTTTTTTTTTGTTGATTTTAGGAAATTCACCAATTGCTCATGGACCGCGAGGACACGTGTCATCGTACGTGTTTTTCTCTGAATCTTCATGGTAACACGCTCGACAATTTCGCCGAGTTGAAGAACATCGAGGGCCTGAAAGAAGGCTCTGTGATCAAAGTCGTCGAGGAGCCTTACACCATGAGGGAAGCAAGGATTCACGTACGACACGTGAGAGATCTATTAAAATCGATCGATCCATCGGACGCCTACAATGGGACCGAATGCAGCAGCTTGTCGTTTCTCAATGTCGTTACCAACGGCGACATTCTCGAGAAGAAGAAAAGTCGAGCTGATGCTGTCGACTGTACACCGCCTGATTACATTATTCCTGGATGCAAGGACAGGCCTCTTTTGCCTCTTCAACCACAGGCTAAGGAACAAAAGTGCCCGCCATGCTTGAAGGTGAATCCCCATACAAATACACCTGACTATTCACCATAAATTTTATACTTTCGAATTCAACTTGACAACGAAAAACGTACCAACTGGTTTTCAAAACGATCAGTCGATCTTCCTTATTCCCAGAATGTTTCGTATTTCAAAACTGAATCCCATGGATTTTGTCCTTTTCGCAAATATTATGAAAATTTTCTGAAACTTTGGAAAAAATCAGATAAAAAGTCGAGATTTCTGAATTTTTTTGTAAAATATCTAAAAATATGAATTAGCGTTGATAATTCTCAGCTTTGCCAATTATAAGTTTTATCGAAATTTAATCAAAAAATACGCCGATTCATCATTATCATCATTTTTGTAAGAATCTCACAAACATCATGTTTTTGGAGTCAAGAATTATACTGAATAATTTTTCTTTTTCTTCTTTGCAGGTCTTGACGACGTCAGGCTGGAATCCTCCGCCCGGTTACAGAAAACTGCATGGTGACTTGATGTATCTTCAAGTGATAACACTCGAGGACAAGCAATATTATCTGACAGCCTGTGCTCGTGGTTTCTTTGTGAATCAATCGTCGAAAGAGACTTTCAATCCCAAACCGGCTAGTCGGAGTCATCTCTGTCACAGTCTAATCGAACTTTTGAATCAGCTGAGTCCAGCCTTCAAACGAGGATTCGCCGCAATGCAAAGACGCAGAACTCTGAGGCATCCTTTCGAGAGAGTTGCCACACCTTATCAACTTTATGCTTGGAGCGCACCGCAAACGGAGCACACGATCGACGCGATACGCGCGGAGGACAGTACGTCTGAGTTTCCAAAAATTTCTATCGAATATTTCGACCGCAACGAAAATTCTTTTCATTGCATTTTGGTGTCATCGTCGATTCAATTTAACTGAATTAATTGAAAAAGAAAAACAAAACGTGTTAATGATCCACAGCATTTTCTTCGAAACTCGGTTACGAGGAGCACATACCGGGCCAAACGAGAGACTGGAACGAGGAGCTTCAAACGACAAGGGAATTGCCGAGAAAGAATCTACCGGAAAGACTATTGCGCGAACGTGCGATATTCAAGGTTCACAGTGATTTCGTAGCGGCAGCAACGAGAGGCGCGGTTGCCGTTATCGATGGAAATGTTATGGCTATAAATCCGGGCGAGGAAGCGAAGATGCAGATGTTTATATGGAACAATATATTCTTCTCATTGGGCTTTGACGTCCGTGATCATTACAAAGAGCTCGGTGGTGATGCTGCAGCCTTCGTTGCACCCCGTAACGATCTTCAAGGTGTTCGAGTTTACGCTGCTGTCGATTTGCCTGGCCTTTACACCCTCGGAACCGTTGTCATAGATTACAGAGGTTATCGAGTTACAGCTCAATCGATTATTCCTGGTATATTGGAACGTGATCAGGAACAATCGGTTGTTTACGGATCCATTGACTTTGGCAAAACAGTACTCTCGCATCCCAAATACTTGGAACTGGTAAATTGTTTCTTCTTTCCGTTTTTTTTTTTTTTTTTCAAGTGCAAGACCCTCTTCGATGATCAGTCGTTTTGATGCTTCTTTTCTTCCAGCTAAACAAAGCTGGTCAACGATTGAAGATTCTACCGCACAAAGTGATCAACGACGCCGGCGATGAAATAGAACTTTGCAGCAGCGTCGAATGCAAAGGAATTATTGGAAACGATTCTCGTCACTACGTCTTGGATCTCCTCAGAACTTTTCCACCGGATGTTAACTTTTTGAAACGTAAGTCTGCAACGTTCAATGACAATAAAAATCATCTCGTGTAAACCTCTGATTTACTTTCCTGTGCAGTCGAAGGCGTCGAGCTGAGCAAGGAGGCCAGAGCTCTCGGATTTCCCGTAGAACACAAGCACAGACTTGCCTGTCTTCGCCAGGAACTCATCGACTCGTTCGTCGAGGCTCGTTACGTACAATACATCAAACACGCGGCTGTTCAATTGCAACAGCTCACTTCAGCGAGAATATCCCAAAAAGATAAAGAACCTAGCCCAAAGGTATGGCAAAATAAACAATTTTTTCCTCATTCCCTTTTAGCTCTGCAATTCGATAAATAATTCATTCTTCATTCATCGCTTTTGGACGTAATTCGATATTACATTTCAGGAAGAAAAGGAAGCAGAGAAGGAGAAAGAAAAAGAGAAGAAAAAAGAGGAGACGAATGATGCGATCGTTGACAGCAATAAAGAGAGTTCCATACAATCGAGCATCGAAGCTGAAGAGGCCAAAAAGATCGTAGAAAGTATCACAGATTCTATCACAGGCGGAGATAAACAAGAATGTAACGAATGACTTTTTTTTTCTACTTGGTTTTTCTCACTAAGAACAAAAAAGTGGGATTTTTTTTTATCGGGATTTTGAAAAAAATGTTTTTCAGTCGAGGAGAGCACTAAGGAAATCGTACGCAAAGCAGCCGCAGCTGTTGGTAGTCTACGGGATGCAGAATTCGACGTTAAATTCAACCCCGATGTTTATTCACCAGGAGTTCGACATCCTGAACCGAATGGTGATGCCTTGAAAAAACAGAGACAGTTGGTTCGCGATGCTGCTGACTTTTTGCTCACAGTGCAGCTTCCAACGTTCGTAAGTTGATTATTTGAGTTTTCACCCATTTTATGAAGCGACAATTTTGAAAAAAACTCGCCTTTTCGCTTCGTTCTCATGAAATTGAATGAAAAGACAGCGTAAGATTGCATTTCGTCTAAACATAATCATGGAATATTGGTTGACAGATACGTGAGTGCCTTGATCACACCGCAGCTGCTATGGACGGTAGTACTTTGGTCGAAGCTTTACATGGAAGAGGCATTAACGTTCGATACCTCGGCAAACTAGCAGCCATGTTGGCCGCTGTTCCGCAATTGAAATATCTCCATCGAATAGCCGTTTCGGAACTTCTGCTTCGCTCATCAAAGCATATCTTCACGTCATACATGCAGGCAAGCATTTTGACAATCAATTTTTTAGTATTGACGTTCGCACTTGGCGATAAAAAACTATTAAAAACTTTCGTAAACATAATTTTTTCACAGGGTACAGAGCTGATGAGCCTTTCCGCAGCCGTCAGTCATTTTCTAAATTGTCTTTTGTCCTCGGCACAACTTACTCATCCGCAGCTTAATCTGGAAGAAGTACGTTTCGTTTGATCAATAAAAAATATTCATCTACTCGCAGTTTTCAATAATTGCTTATTAATGGAAAATTGACGATTTAGCTTCAGAGCAAAACTGCAAAAAGACGCAACAAGAGGAAGGGCAGAAATAACGGACCTCAACAGTCCGAGGTCGAATGGGCGAGTCTTACACCAAAGTTACTTTGGCAACAAATAAAAGCGGATCTCAAGGCATATTACGACTGGGAGACACCAGCGCCGGAATCTCTTGACGCCATGATCGAACATTTTCATCTTCAGAAAATTTCTCTAATGCGCGGTTTTTGCGTTAAAACGGGTATTCAGATACTTTTAAGAGAATACAACTTTGAAAACAAAAATCGCGCCACTTTCTTCGAGGAGGATATACTCAACATATTTCCCATCGTTAAGCATATCAACCCACGGGTAAGTGTCGCAACTCGAGCTTCAACGATCTCATGCATTCAGCCAAGAGATTCCTCCACATTTTATCTTTCGTTACGCATTTTTTTTTTTTTTTTTACTAGGCAAGCGATGCCTACAATTTCTATACGACCGGCCAAAGCAAAATTCAACAGGGTTATCTTAAGGATGGCTACGAACTAATAAGCGAGGCATTAAATTTGTTGAACAACGTTTACGGTGCTATGCACCCCGAGATCGCTCAATGTATAAGAATGCTGGCCAGACTCAATTACATCATGGGGGATCACGGCGAAGCACTCTCTACGCAACAAAAAGCTGTACTGATGTCGGAAAGAGTAAATGGAATCGATCATCCGTACACGATCACGGAATACGTAAGTTTTACTTTTCCCTCGTGAAACCGTCGAGATTTCTCAACCGCTAATTAACCGCTAATATTCGAAAAATAATCGTGCTGTTTATTCGAACGACTCGTAGATACACTTAGCGCTGTACTCGTTCGCGAACGGTCAAGTCTCTGTTTCGTTGAGGCTTTTGTACAGAGCGAGATACCTCGCTCTGTTGGTCTGTGGCGAGGATCATCCCGAAGTTGCCCTCATCGACGTGAGTTGCAACGAATATCGTTATTTACAATAATATCCGTGGATTCCACGGTTACGCAGAGTTTTTCTCAATCCGTTTGTATTTTTCGCCTTTTTTCAGAGCAACATCTCTCTGATTCTTCACGCAGTGGGTGAATACGAATTATCTCTTCGTTTTCTGGAGCACGCGTTGGTTCTGAATCTCCGTTATCACGGACCACGATCCCTAAAAGTTGCAGTGTCCTATCACCTCGTGGCACGAACACAATCATGTATGGGTGATTTTCGTGCTGCTTTGAACAACGAGAAGGAAACATACGCGATATACAAACAACAATTGGGCGAAGAACACGAGAAGACAAAGGAGAGCAGCGACTGCTTACGTCATTTGACGCAACAGGCTGTAGTGTTGCAGAAAAAAATGAACGAAATATACACGGGAAAGCCGGGTGTTAGTCTACCACCGATACAGATACAGCCGCCGAGTATGGGCAGCGTGTTGGACATGTTGAATGTTATAAACGGTATATTGTTCGTTCAGATAAGCCAACAAGACATTGAGAATCTTAAGGCTGAAATAGAGAAACGACAGAAAGAGCAAACACCTGATCGCGAGGCCAAATCGATCGAAGCATCCAAAGAACAAACCGACAAAGTGTTGGACAACGACAAATTGATAATCGAAGAGGCGAACGAGCACGAGGCGAATTCGAACAATATCGATGAGAGCGCTAAAGGACCGAGTGTTAACGAAACGTTGAGCTCCATAGTGACCAAGAGTTGAACTCTCGAAGATACCCGGAGAATCCGTGGTTTATCGAGTCCCGGACATTATCGCTGCGCTCAGTTATACACCGGTGACGCGAGTACAATGTCCAATTGTCAAGTTATCACAGAAGACATTCACACCAATATATGCAGATAAACCAACCCGCGAGCGGTCTTTTAGCGAAACAATCGTCTTCATACCTTGATTTCGTTCGTTTACATTTTCCCATATCCTTTTTATCATTGTTTTATACGACGATCCAGGATCGTCGCAGCGATGCTTTACGCTATATCGACTTATAATCATGTGCCGCCACCATCACCGAAACAAAAACACACACACACACACACACACACACACACACATAAGCATTAACAGGAGATTAGTACTTCCGAAGTGTGATTAAAGAGCGGTAGAAAAAAAGCATTATTTTACGCAGTTAAATGGCGTTGGAAACCTGATTGAATTGTATCAATCGCTGGGATATCGAGCTATCCCCCGATCGCCTATATAGATTTTACTCCGTTAAAGTAATCCGGTGTAACGAGGGAAACGATGCATGGTATTTTTTACGGTGCCAGGAGACGTGCGCATTGAAAAAAATCAGCCGTTTGACAAGCAACGGATTTTTGCGGACTCGAATGATAAAAAAAAAAAAAACATGAAATGAATAAAGAGCAGTACGGTACGGAACAAATCGTTCGATCGCAGATTAAGGAAAAAAAAAACATAATCCCTACATTCGTTAATACGTCTGCGTAGCAACGGAACATTTTTAGGGCATATAGACACAGAAAATACAAGCGTTTCACGCTCTACTCGGTGGATGCATACTAAAATGAAAAAAAAAAAAAAAAAACTTCACCATAAATTTAAACTACACGAAATCGTGTCCATTATTTTACGACGCCGATGTTGGATCAACACTGCCTTATATTGCTCGACACTTATTTAGAATCTTACAAAAAGATTTATTGAAATCACATTTTACTGATCTTCAGTATTAGTTGCTCGCTCGACTGCATCACAATGTTTGATTTTTAATGAGCCAACAATGATATGAGAGAACAACGATTTATTTGCACGATTACCATTTTATTATACGTTCCTCGTGGACGCGTGATTGGCGATAGGTCCGCCGGTGCTTCCTACTATTATTTCATTGTTAATTAAGCCCATTTCATCCTCGAAGGAACTTCCCTCCCTAGGGAAATACGATTATTTTATTAAAGTTTATTTAGTGTCGACTTCAAAATATATTTGAACACGTTTTCAATAATCTTTCGTCGATACTGTATTTTTTTTTTTTTAATGCACCGTTATCTCCGATATGCCTCCCATGGAAACGTGATTTTTCAGAAAGTGTTCGAAAAATTGCACTTCTTTTGCATTATCCGTTTGCAATGTTGTCGTGAGAACAGCTCGTTCTCGCGGACAGTGCTGTTCACACAGTTCAATCATTTCATCGCACATATACCAAGAAAGAAAAGGACCTACATTTGCAGTAAGACGACAGTTGTGTTTGAAATTTTATAAGGAGTGTTCATCGTGGGCAATGCTTTGTTGTGTTCAATTAGGATAGCTAACGTTTGTATATGCGAGAAAATTCAGTGCAGGCCTATCGGGAGTGTCGGACAGTGTTTCTTTTCAATTTTGAAAAAATGTGGGAAATATTATTGCAATTGGCGCTGATTCGACATGAAGTACTTCTACCATCCGGTGTTATTGTTATATGATTTTGTTTTTTGTTAATATTACTCGTGCGATTATTTGCGTTGAAGGAATTTCCGCTCGTCCAAGACCGAGAAGGCACTAGGATTTATACGGATAATGTTGCCGGACTTGGTACGATTCGCTGCAGGATCATCCGGTAGTTATCATTTTTCTAAGTCTAAGAATCATTGATTAATGGCATACCAAAAAAAAACTGAATAGGTATGACATCGCGATCATTCAGGTTTCTATGACGACGTAAGGCGAGTCTCGAGTCAAGCGGTAGGTGAGACAAGAATCGACTTTAGTAGAGACAGTTAAATAGGCAGATAGTCACGTAAGGATTAACCCGTTACCAAGACATTACTTTTGATTTTTTTTTTTTCGTTCTTTGCTGATCATCCGTTGAATATTTCTATAGAATAGTAAGCTAACGTTAGTCGCTCAAAAATAAATGAAAAAAAAGACAATGAATTTGATACGTCGATAGGAACGACAATTCCGATAAATAAGAGCGACGAATGACGGTATGGTGAGAAAAGAAAGTTCGATTAAAGATCTGTTTTTCTCTTTTTTTCCCTCAGACAGAAATATCGAATAGCCTGAGACGTTCACGAAGATCATTACCGGTGCATTATTATTGCTGTGTCTGAAAAGTTAATGTCGGCTGCACAAAGGCGCTCGTGACGACCAAAACCAAATAACAATAAAAATGAAGGAAAAAATAATGAAATATATAGAAACGCGGGAGTTTCTCGTTCGAAATATAGATTCATACGTTATATAGTTGTACCCAAGTACTGTAATACCACACCTGTTAGTAGAGTTGTATCATATATGACACAATAGGTCATACGAATGAATGATTAATTGTTATGAAGTTAAATACCTGATTTACGTGTATATCTGTTATATAATTTGGTAAAACCACCAACGTGAAATAGACCATTTTGTATGCAATCCAACAGCGTTTATTTAATCGTTATCACCACTTTCGACTTTCTTATCCCTTCGTTTCTTTTTCTTCGGACTATTTGACTTGCTTTTGCTCAGTAAATATTCCCGGACACACAATTTGTTTATCAGGTGCTGGCGAAAAGTTTCCATAGCGTTTTTACCACCGTGTCCGTCCTCGTACAACAAACAAATCTTAACGAGCGTTCCATCTTTGCTCTCTTCGCTGGCCTCGTCGTTCTCCTCGAATTCTCCTACGATCATACCGCACTCCAACAGAGGATTCGTTGCTCTGACTAAGCCGCAACTCTCCGCTTCTTCATCTTCATTCCCTTCTGTACAATTCTTATCGCTTTTCGCTGCTACGGATATTTCGACTCGAGATTTTTTCGCACATTCCTCCTGTCTTTGTGCCATTCGGCGCTTTCTTCTCGCGTGCGACCAAGTGTCCTCGTAGGCTTTCAATCGACACGTCCATCCGTCTATTTCCTTTTCCGCTATTTCCAACTCTTCTATTTCGATCTAAATGACAAAAAAAAAATCACAATTATTTAACGAAATTGTTAATACTGTTTCTTATGAATACACAAGATTTTTGGAAACTTGGTACTCGCCTTTAATTCTCGAATCCACAAATGCAGCGTTTCTACGAGTTGGTCAACATCCTGAAATTTATCACCCAACGGGAATACGATTTCGCTTGGCCTATCCTTGGCTTGTTTAATCGCCTGACAGCTATCGCGGGTTCTTATAACCGGTGCACTTGTCAAGTCAATTATTTCTTTCGGTAGAAACGTCCATGCCAAACCCCATCGCTTGGTATGTCCTTGGCAAAATTCTGTCCAAGTTGCATTCGTGATATTTCTTCTTTTCAATTCCGACCTGAAAAACGCACAGCTGCTCTTCTGGCCCAGCATCGACGTATAAATCTTAACGCGATCTCCCAGTTTTGCACTTTCGCTAATCAGTCGTTTTACAAACGACTTTTCACCACCCGCAACAACGAGCTCGGAATCGCTTCCTGTAGCTGCATTCCTCGGTGGCAAACGTTTCTTCCTCTTAGTGGATTCGTTCATGTTGAAAAATGGTGGATTACACATTGTGAAGGAATACTCCACCGATTCTTCCAATGCTTCGTTTAGCAACGATGACTCATTCTTAACATGGATCACTAAAATTCATCATCGTCAATCATTCAGCATTTTTTTTTTATCCCTTCCTTATTTTTTTATCAAACACTTACAAGGACAAGTGCGAATTCCAAGAATTCGTCCTTTCGTACATAATTCTGAGTTACCTTTTATCGAATCCTCTCGCCCATTCCTGGCGACATTACTTTTTGCGGATAAAACACTCGTCTCGCTTATTTCTGTACCAGTCATTTTCCACCCGTACATCTTTGAGCACAGCAGCGGATAAATACAGACTGCGCCGGTGCCTGTTGGAACAGATCAATTACTTTCTACCGTGGATGGGTGTTTCACGGTCTCATACATTGTTACCCAGGCCTTGAATAGTGGGATGTATTTTCATTTTGACAGTGGAAGAATAAATTCTGGACGGATATACGACATTGAAAATGATTGGCAGGTAAAGTTGGGGGCAATTTAATGGCAAACTGTTTGATTGCTGCAACGATTTTGAAACGTTTTCCTCACCTATGTCAATTCCATGGATTTTGTCAGAATCTGTCATCTTTGCATACGTCAAGAGGTCCTCGATCCAAAGAACGTAGTTGAGACGCAGTGGCATAACTGGCACCAACTTCTCAGTGGGAATATCAACATCCAAACCAAAGTCATGTTTGAGCAGTGTCTTGGCCAAGATTTGTAGGCTCTCTACGTTTTTAAAGTCATAACGTATCTTGCCAGATAAATCCTGTACGAGGCAATTTGAAACTTTAATATTTATTGCTGCAGAATAAACGTCATAAAATCGTTGAGGTTAAGTCGCGAAGTATTATTTACTCACTGTTGTCGTATGCTTGCGAAAATCTGGGTAGAGAATCGCTAATTCTTTAAAATCCGGTCCTTGCTTGTATTTATTCCGCGGATGCATGAATTTACGCAGAGCCATCGTTAATATTCAGAAGAGTTTTTCGTTCGAAACGACGATTCACTCCAGGCGCCCAGCCGGCGTTTCTATCGCGTGTGCGCAGCAACGAAAGTTTACAACGATAGTATAACACACCGAAAGCCAAAACAAACGATCCGACGACGATAAAACGTGTAGTTCAAGAAACACGAATTTTTACAATGAAAAAGATAATTATTTACACTAATTTTGTTATCTTAATGGAAATTCCAATGAACACTCTGTTTCCGAATTCAAATAATACCACATAATAACATTGCTTCCAGGTTTTGCGACTTACTCAAGTGCATTTTATTTTGTAAAAATATTAGTTTTAGACGAAATATTTGATCTTAGAAATACCTTTCGTGGGTGGTTCGAAATTTGGACTTTGAATAGTAAAGGAAGAATGTACAACCACCATTCGGGAGCAATGCACTTTATAAAGTAATAAACGTTGACGATAATTTATTAGAGGGGCAGTTCTAAAATTTCAGATGCACCGTCGTCACGAACTATATATCGAACAAACACTGATCGTTTCGGGATAAACAGAGCTGAAGGAACGGACGAGTTGAAGGAATTACTGAAGTAAATTATTGAGAAGTAAAGTTGTAAAGATGCCGGCGAAAAAGAAAAAAGGCAAAGGATCAAAATTAGCGCGTATGAGTGATGAGGAACGTTTGCGTTATTTACAACATCGAGCGGAAATAGAATTGGAAGCAAAACGACGAAAACAAGAATTAATCGCCGTCTTCACGAAGGTATGAATCGCGAGAACTTATAACCAAAATCGAATCGAAACTTATCAATAGTAGTTGAATTTTTTCATTCAAATCTAAATTCAACTTTTTTTACCCAAAATGCATTGACGCAAAAATTTCTTTTGATCACAGAACAAACTGCAGCGCGAAGAAGCATTCGCTCGTCTAAATACAGCAAAGATAAACGAGCAATGGCGTTTTATTCTCCGTCAAATAAAGTGCAAACAATTGTACGACGAAGTTGATTATCTTTGGAAAAACTTTGACAGAACATTAAATGCGAAAAATGCTGTGATTCATAAATTGTACAATGAACTGGAAGCGGCGGACTTGGAAAATAGAAGAATGCAGGAATCCCATATGGCCATGATAGACAAGTTGATTAGTAAGAAAGATCATTATCAGCATTGACTATAAATAACAATAATAATCATAAAAAACAATCTTCGTAGTATTATATTTTTCTTCTGGCATTCTAAGGATTAATAGCATGAGAAGAAATCTCGAAAATTAATAATTTTACGAAATTTCACCACATGACAAAAAAGACCGTAATTTTTGCTTCCTCATAGAGGAAGCTATGTGACGGTGAAATTTTTTTTTCCAGTTTTCAATGTCAATGTGCTTAAAATGTCCCAAAACATCGAAAAATCATATCTAGAAAAAATGTCAGGATGCGTGTGTGTATGTATGTTATGGCACTGTAAAATTGAAACATTCATAACTCGCGAGAACGGTTTGAGCTACAGGATTTCCGTTTCCACAGACCTTAATCTATACAAGCTCTTCATTCTCTGGGAATTTTGTTGGCATTGCTAAAAAAATACGAATTCTACGGCATTTTGAAATTTTCAAAAAAAAGGTGTCGATGCTCTAACTTCCGCAATTGTTTTTTTTTTTTTTTATAAATAGAGTATCATAATAGGAAGGTTGGCATTGAATTGGGGAAATATCGGTTGAACGGTTCAAATTTTATGATTTTTCGAATTTTACGAAAATCTGAGTTTATTGAAAAATCGTCAAACCGCTCTAATTTCTGCAAATTTTGTAAAATATTGTGTATAAGTCTGTACTTCCTCTTTACTTCCTAGAAAAGTTGTCCAAATTATATAATTTTAAATTTAAATACAAAAAACACTGCAAATTGAAATTTGCAAATTGCTTTCTCAAATTGCTTAAAAATATAGCTTCCTCATAGAGGAAGCTTTGAGCATCGTGCATCTTGAGCATCTTGAGGGAGCAATTTGCAAATTTCGATTTGCTGAGTTTTTTTTTCCATTGAACGAAATTGATCAGGTAGACATATGGAGAGGCTGGAATCGATGCGAAACGATTACAATTTGTCGATCCGTGCAAAAGAAAGCGGCGAGATAGAGGAACTGAATATTATGAGTACAAAATTTGCAAGTGAGCGAAAGTATCTCGAGACGGTGATTTTTGGCCAAGCGATGCGGACGGAGGAGACATTAACGAAAACGAGAACAAGGAACGCAATAAACACATGTGGAATCGAGCATGCAAAGGAAGAAGATATTTCAACGATGAAAAATCGAGTCGGTGGTCAAATGGAAAGTCTTTGGAAACAACTGAACGATGTCATAACCGAGTACGAATTTTCTACCGTAGACAAAAGAAAACAATACGAATATCTGAAGGAACAGGACAACGCAATGAGATTAGAAACTTTGCGATTCGTGAGACAACACGCGAGTTTCCAAAAAATCGTGGAAAACCTTAGAAACAATTATTACACACTAATGAACGAGCGATCTGCACGAATTGACGATCTCACGAATCAAGTTAAACGATCTGACGACAATGTGTGTAAATTGAGACAAGAAATTCGAATCTTTCAAACGATGGACGCAGTAAAACTAAAACGTATGAGCGTCATGAGCGTCGCAGTGATGAAAAATTTAGAAAGTATCGAAAATAAAGGCTCGACTCTATTATTGCTCGTGAAAATGTGTTCGCGATTGGAACCGACAGCGTTGGCTGTAAAAAAATACGCTATATACTGCGCCGAAACTGCTGAAGAAACCAACAAACCTTGCGTAAATGAATTTCAATAATTATTCCATAATATTCAAGTTTGCATGGTTGAAAACCCGATAATTTTCCTACTCGATTTCCTTAATTCTCTGATGCAACGTTGTGCTCGTAGGTCATAAGCCCTTACGACAAAATGGAAAAATTCTGGGAACAGTACAACTACGTTAAGGCTGGAAACATTCACAAGAAGAGTGAACTCGATCAATTGGCACTGGAGAACAAACGTTTAAGGCAAACGTTGCGGAATTACCTCATAACGTTGTCCAGAGTACCTTTGAGTAGGCACCAGAAAAACATCCTGGGGTAATTCTCGTATGAATGTGCTTCTCGCTACATGCAGAAAATTTCTAAGAAAAAGTGAAACCATTTCGATAGCAGTGTCAAAATTTCATTCGAATAAAACTCAACGTCGAAAAATTTACAATTTTTTTTTTTTTTTTAACATCAGAGCTTCCTCATCTGGATATCATCAACGTTGAGTAAAAACTCCCCCACCTAATGCTATGTACTTGTAGGGTCGTGCACGAGTTCGTCCTTTTACCGAATGGAAGAATATCTGCTCGCGCGATGAGACGATTTTCTCGGTTTCAAGATAGATGTCGAAACACGCTCGAAGACGTTGTAGTTGCAATGATAACGTAGGTGGCTTCTTCCACATCACGTTCACCTCGCGTTCCATATCTCGGACTGTGTCCACTGACGATGGGATCGAAGGATTCAAACTTATACTGAAAACCGGTGAGACTTTTGGGTAATCCGGTTTTATGGCAATTCGTGCGATAAGTTCACCTGCGAAAAGAGTAAAGTTTCTATGTTATGCGTCTTGTCAAAGGGATTTCGAAGGTTTTGTCTCGAAATTTTTATCAGGTTAACTTCCAGCGTGTTTGCTTTGCATATTTTTTAAAATATTGAAAAATTTTACTGAATTTTCGTTGTAAAAGAAAAAACGAATATTTTTCCAGTACTTACAACCCCCACGTCGGAGTATCGCTTCGTAAAATATATCGACCGGTGTGACGAGGCCCTTTTTACAAAAGCCCAAAGTGTCCGGACTGTTGGAATAACTTTTCCACGTTGCAGTCGTAAATCGATAAATTTCTGTCACAACTTTCTCCGGCATTGGTTCAGTCCCCGTCGCCATGGGCAGAAAATGTCCTTCTTCCAAGAGCCTTATTTCGCTGCACAAATCAAGTCGCGCCTTGACGCGTCGTTTGATCTCTCGTAAGACACTCTCTGTGCTGTCTTGTGCAAGTTCTTGATTGGTTCGCTATAGGGAATCAAAATGAAAAGAGAATTAACTTTCCATATCAATTATTGAAACGAAATTACAATCAAGGTCATTCATTGGGAACGGTTTTTCATTGCATTACTTTCTTTATACACACCTTTTGCTCATTGACGTCCAAGGACAAGAAATGTAGCCCGGCCATGCGCTGAGCCCATCGATAAGGAATTCCAACTCCGAGAGAATCGAACGATGGCAAATTGTGTCGCATGAGTTGATAATTATTGGCAGGATTTGGACTGTCGAGGCCCAAGTCTTTCGGGTACAGTTCACGAAGTACCGACTCGGAAATAAGCATATCGCTGTTTGAAACAAAAAAAATAAAAGTACGATATTTAGTTGCTATTTCTCATGAGCGAGAAAGTGAGCGATAAAAAATATTAAAAAAATATTCCTACCCAGCAGTTATACCCCCGCAATCTTTGGTGTCCAGTTTCGATTCCACCGTGATGACTTTCAAGTATGTCATGTAGAAGAACTTCAACGTAAGTTTCGTTTCGTCTAAACAAAACGATTAATTAATCAATTGTTAACGTCAGTCGAATTGTTGAGATAATGAACAAACAATTACTCGATAGGCTGATGACGATTTGAACACTCAATGGGTGTCTTTGGAGGAGACGCATTTTTTTTTCTTCCTGCCTTGCTTCACGCGATAATCTGTGGTGCCTCTTCTTATGAACTGGAACTTCTTCAACTACATTTTCCGATTGAATTTCCTGATCGGAGTCAGAATCTTGAGAATTTTCTTGATTGTTAATTCGTTTTGCTTCGTCTTCGTCGCCCTCGACGCTTACGCATAGGAGCGGTTCTACGGAAACGGAAATAAATTATCGATCCTTTTTCATTGATAAATATTCTTATGCACAAAATTTTATGTCCGATATTGAGATTTGAAAATACGATCGTTATTCCCAAATAAATAAAGCAGCCAATATTTACCATACGCATCTCTGTAGGCCGAGGTTTTCGCATAAAGTACATACAGCGGCGACACGAGCAGAGCAGCTTTTTGATGCTCCTGGTGGATCTTATCCAAAGGCAAACCAAAACTGTCCTGGAGAGGCTTACTCGCTTCTAGAATCGTACGAAGCTGAGGACCAAGATTGTCCAGCCGTTCCTGTTTGGTTTCTATACTCGAGGCGACACCTTTTTTACTGTCGGATAACTCATCGCACAGCGCAGCTAGTTGTTTTCTTTGTGTCAATTCCCACTCGAGTCGAGCGAGTTTCAACTGATGTGCATCCGTTTCTGTAACTTCCTGCAAATAGATTTTCATCGCAAATAAAAACGGTCATTATTGCCCCAGACATTGGGTTTGGAAATTTCAGAGCAAGGACAGTCCGTGGCTTACTTTTCGTAAAATTGTTTCCGGCGCTTCCCTGTAAAATTCTTCCAACGGCACTAGTTCTATGGACTCATCTTTGGACCTGGATACCAAATTGAGAAATTAGCATATTAATAGAGTTATTCTAACGCCGAATGTTTAAAGCCAACGCACTTGAATTGGAGACACTTTATAACTTCTTTTTTGAGATGCATCACTTCGTAGAGTAAATTTTGTAATTGAAGGTGTTTGCTGTCAACCGCGCTTTTGGCAGCGGTCAGAGAATCCCTAGCAAACTTGGTTCTGAACTTTTCCATTCTGTTGAGCTTTTTCAATTCAAGAAAAGCCAGAGACGTTTGAATTTGCATTTCTCTGATGTCGTCTTTTGCCTGCATCAAAACAGAAACGTTTCAAAAATGATTTATTTGTAAAACAGAACTAGTAAATTAAACGATTTCCGTTAATCCATAAAGATAGAAATTGCTGATATTGTTCTGTTTTGCGTTGAAGTATTTAATGGTTGATAATTACTGATTTACTAATTTTCCTGCTTTATATGATTTTTTTCCCGTAAGAAATTCTACTATTTTGTAAGCTAATTATATATTCCTATGTTTAGAGAAAACAAACACGAGCTCGTTAAGGTTCTCAATACATTTTCAATGCTAGTTATTGTTGCTTTCTGTACTTACACTTGGATTGTCACTAGCCTTGAGCTTAGCGATTTCATTCATTCCTCTGCGAACAGTTTCGCAGAAAGAAAGAAAACTCTTAGAATCATCTTCTGGTGATCTGTCCATAGCTTCTTTTTCTTCATAGTTTATTATCGTCTAGAAGTAATGAGAATTATATTAGGGTCTGACAAAGTTCCGGAAGAGAAATTCAATTTACTTCACAGCTGGTCTATAAAAGTAATAAAGAACCAAGATGCAAAAAAATGGCAGTTCGGAAATAAGATTCGTTTACTAAATTCATAGAAAATTTTATTTTTAATCGTTAGACTTTCTCTGAAAGGGATAAAAATATTTCAACAATCATATACTTTGTACATATCCGCATCTTTGGTAGGAGTTCCAGGTGTTGTTGTAGCGACAGTTTTTCTCCTTTTCTTCGGACTTTCTGGATCGGTTTCCTTGCCCATGTCTCAAGATAAAACACCGATCGAATATATTGTAAAATGTTATCACTGAACGGCAATTAGTGAACGAATGCTGCGAGATTTTTGTACAACGAAAAGATTCAAATTAGAGGTTAGAGAATCAGCAGTCAGCACTCAGCAGCGGCGGCGTCCTCGAAAAACAAACAAGGTATACACAGAAGTGCAATGATTTCGTAAAATGCGGGACTGTGTCGAAAGGGTCGAAAGTAGATGATCCCCGTCGTTTAGAGCTATAGGCGTCGCGGAGATATACAGGTCAAAGAGCGGGAAACTCAAATTTTCGATCTTCGCATTGCGAACTAAAGTTTTGTTTCGAAACGTTTTCAATTTTTTTAATTAAGTAAGGCATTCTAACTATGCATTTCCTTTATTTTTCTTCAATTGGTTGTGCACAAATCATTCGTGAATGGCGCAGTATACAAAAATCCAACGCCTTTACGAAAAACGCGATCTCAGCATTGGGAAAATGGTGGTTCTACAAAATAAAGAGAAATCATATGGTTTTGGCTGTATCACCGGCAAGGACTTTTAATACCGTTTTATTATTCAATCATTGTATAATTTTAAAAAAAAGAATTAAGGTGCGAAGGACTTCAGTGAATTTTGTTGATTCACTGATCGATCGTTAAGAGCATATATCCCGAAAGGTTATAGGCATATACATATTACTGCCGGTTCGTAAAAGTGTGTGGAGTTTTGTCACCGCGTCGACAAGGTTATAATTGTTCGTACAATGTCAAATGAAATACAAGCAGATCTTCGAGTAGGGCCGGATCCAAGTGTCACGTATCCAATTCAAGTACATTACTGCGGAAATTGTTCGCTTCCCATCGAGGTAAATACAAGTTTCTTAATTAAATATGATAATACGAATTCGCTCACTAGTGAATACCTCCGATCCCCGAACTTAACCTCTAACGTCGCCGAAAGATATTTTTCGAATGCGAATGCACTTGACATAGTCCTTTGTTAATTTCCTGTTTAGTACTGCGAATATTATCCTGAGTATGAAAAATGCAAACAATGGCTCGAAAGGAATCTTCCCACGGAGTTTGAGAAAGTCAAATTGGGTGAGTGCAATCACAGTTTTGATGCTCAAATACAGCAAGATGCTATGTTGAAATCGTTTTTCTTTTCCATCGAAATTTCATGAAGTATTTCGTCCAACATTTGAAATTTTTGGAAAAGCCTTCTGGAATCAGAGACATGATTATCACTGAGAGTCACTTTTAGGTTGCACAACGAAACACACAATTTTCGATATATTTTTTATCGATCGATCCGGTGCTTTTCCCATCAAAAAAACAATACTGAATAAACTATGGGAAAATGATGGTTCTCTATGTTACAAAAATAGTAGTTTTTTTCATTTCTCTTATAATATTGCAAAATTTAGGTGATCAATGAAAATTATGAAAAACGTGATCCGTCTATTCTCATAACTTGATTGATTTGTTTTCCATTTCTAAAAAATAAACCAAATTATGTTTGACAATATCAGAGGATGGAGCAACAGAAGTAGGAGGTGCAGAAGATGAGAAAAAAAGACAGAAGCGAGGGGGCAAGGGTATGCTCAAAACAAAGAAGAAAGAGGATGTTCCCAAACTAGTCACTGTATCCCGAGCTCCGAGAGGGAAAAAGAAGTCTGTAACAGTGGTAACTGGCCTCAGTACCTTTGGTGAGTGTATAAAACATTCCCTGATTCCCTGAACATACAGAATTTGTTTCATTTTCACTATTTTCAAAAATTTCAGATATTGATCTTAAGGTCGCAGCAAAATTCTTTGGTAGCAAGTTCGCTTGTGGCTCGAGCGTAACTGGTAATGATGAGATTGTTATCCAGGGTGACGTTAAGGATGATCTCTTTGACGTCATTCCAGATAAATGGCCACAGGTAAATCTTTCTATGTTGCGGAACAGCGTTTCATCTTCAAACGATAAAAGACTTGGGAATATTAAAATTCATGCTTTTTCTTCTTTTTAATGTTTTTTTTATTTACTGCAGATCGACGAGGACTCGATAGATGACCTGGGAGATCAAAAGAGATAGAACTAATGGATCAGCGATCATGTTCGCACAATATTTGTCACTAAATTATCGTCGATACTCCTATATACATGAACGAAAGAAAAATGTAAATAAAAAGGCAAAATCATCGATGAACGTCCTGAGCATCTTCTTCTTCCTCTTTAACTTCTTCACCAAAATGTTCCGTTATTACTTGCAGCAACGATTCGACTTCTTCTTCCGACAGGCGATCTTCCCCGTCTTCCACTATCTATACAAATGAACCCGGTATAGAAAATATTAATTTTTTGTTTTTTCTTTATTTCGTTTAAAATCTGTCCCAGAGGACATTCAATGGTCCTCATGGTGGGAGTTTATCTTTGTTTAGGGGGATGACCATTGTCGTCCCTGCTATTGGTGTACTATTGAAATAAAGAGTGAACGGACATTCCGAGCCGACCAACTTACCAGTTGAATTTCTAGAGCAGTTTTTGGACATAAATTCAGAAGCATCAGTTTCTCGCTTTTCGTAAGATTAAACGTTTCTACAGCCTTCAGGAAACTGCGAATTTTATCTGGTGTCTGCTCTTTGCAAGGCGTTTCTTCCAAGCATCTTATGGTTTGATACGTGATCGTTGCCAGTTGATTTCTTGATTTTTGTGTCTTGTTAGATTTCAGCCCTTTCAGGATGTCCAGAACTTCGTAGTTGCTCAAATGTGCAGCAGTTTCTTTCAACCTGTTGAATCATAAATCGTTTGATTTACATTTGTTCGATTTAATCGTTTTATTTCGATGTATTTAATTAATAAACCGAAGCAAACGAAATCCCGAATAATAGTGGGTCGTCAACACGATTTGCTTTCAAAGAACGTCCGAAATATATCAGATATGATTGTATAGTGACAAAAAAAAAAAAGTTAAAACTACTTACACCTCCATTACTCTGCTTTATAGAATAAAAACACAGAAGTATTTACTGAGAATCAGCGAAATTTTCGAGTAAACAAAACATTAATATGCGAGAGTGAGGTTATGTTCAGTTCGAATCAAATGTCCGCACGATTCTCGGAATTTCCACAAAAAGCAATTGCTATTTCATGATTTTTCATTATGTCGAGCATTGCTTTAATCTTGCGCGAACATTTTTTGAATTATCTCTGAAACAAGTTGTGACTGCACGCACGAATCGTATTCGCGGGTATTGCGATTTCGCAGCTGACGCACATTGCGACTACGCGAGTCAACGATATATCAAACAATAACAAGCATCCTCAAAGAGTGACAGGTAAGAGGATCATCACAGCAGCATCGAAATATAAATAAAACACTGACTTGCCCTGTAATTAGTTTAATCGTTTCGAAATTTCTGATTCCCACTAGTATCCTCTCAACTTATTCGTTTCGTTTTCGATAACGAAACTGACTACAGATGAAATATTTGTTTGCGTGATGTCTACCATGCCGAATTTTATCTTCCTTTTCCAAAAAGTCTAGAATGACGTGTGCTGCGCATTAAGGAGGTTGGCTACATACGACAATATGATAAGAATATAATAAAATTTGGTGATGACATTCTTTAGCTTCAAAAACGATGACACAATTTTTTTCAAATTTTTCGTCTACATAGTTGTCGGATAATTAGAGTTTACAATATGCAAAAGATATACCTATATATGTCTGAATCCTATGCTTATGCATGTAAACTCTATAGTGTTCAATTACTCGAAAACGATGTAGAAGAAAAATCTCAAAAAATGTGTATAGGGTAAACCACCCAGTACTCAGCCAGAAACCTGTAGTCGGCCTCTGCCTATTCTTTGTATGAGTGGGAAGAGTACGAAAGATATATTTTCCACTCTTCGCACTCATGTAAGGCCGACTATTGGTTTCTGGCTGACTATCGGGTGTTTTACCCTATTCATATTTAATACTAAAGAATATACTCACGAAATTTCATCAAATTGTAATCATTTCGAATTTTTCTATGCTTTTAACATGGCAACATTGTTATGTGTAGCCACCCTCCTTAACGAAACAACGAATACACGTTGACTTTTGAGTATTATGATTCGCAATGAATTTACACATCACTATATAAAAGCAGTCTGCCAATATGAGGCATTCCTGAAATAATACGAGGGAGAAATAATTCAACACAGCTATCTATGTAGATTCAATGTGAGTCATTTATTTTATCAATTCAAATTCCGAAGTGACCCAACCGTCAACGGAAACTTGCTGGTACATAAATCTACGACGATATCGATGTGATTCGGAACCATTGAGTTTTGCGCAGTTAATTTTTATTATTATCTTTGGAGTAGATCTTAGTTATGGCGTCCCATTCCTCTGGGTAATTCGTTTTCATGAAAGGAATCAATTCTCCTGCCAATTCTTTCTGTTTCGAATTACATTTTTCGCAGTTGTTGTCAAGAGCTTTAGGCAGTACCGCTGCAAGGAAAAATAACAAAAATTATTTTTATTATTTGACACATTTGTACTATCCCAAACCAATTATATTCGTATAACTGATTCATTTCAAATCATGTGCAAAATATGGAAACAGAGTTTCGTACACTATTGATTATGACTTCCTTACAGAAGGATATTAATTGATGGATTCAAGTGAGGACTCTCACTGATATATTTCATATAAAATTATGTTATTCTTTGTGTATATAATTGAACAAAATAAAATGACATCTCGAAAACAATTTTTGAAATTCTTTCAATCGAGGCAAATTAACCCTTCGTGGTCACACTTCCGCCACTGATCTCGGTGGTCACACTGGGTTAATTCTACCTAGTCTATTTTTGAACCCGCATTCTGATCACTCTATCAGCCCGAAAATTCTCAAAAAATTACTGAACATCCTTTAGACGTTCCAGTTTAGATACGAAAAATTTTCAAAAAAAAAAAATCAACGACAAACATATTTTTTAAAATCCAGAATGAAGAAAATGAACGGGAAAAAAAAGTTTTTTCACTAAAATAATCGCCACTTCGAGGATTTTCAATATTTTTGCCTAAAATTTGGACCTGATATTCATCAGATCTGGTTCTTTTGTGAAAAAAATAGTAGGATAGCGCGCGTTTCAAAAAACATATTTATTTCATTATTGGAAGTGCGTTGATTTAAGAGTAGATGTTAGAGATTTTAGAGGACATTTCAAACAAAACATTTAGAGGACATTTCAAACTATCGTTAGATAACGATAATATTCCCATTCAATACCGGAAACTAGTAGATATTCACGCCGAAAAGTGGTCACTGGATGGATTCTACCCAGTGTGACCACGAAGGGTTAATATTGCATCATAACTGATGACCTTGGTTTTAATAAAATTATTAATTACCCTTTAGTCTATTTCCAATCAGGTCACAAGGTCCTTGCTCCAACAGACATTTGATTTCCCGTTGAACGATTCGTGGATTCTTGAGAATGGCGTTGATGTTTTGAGCATGTACGGTAGCCAAGATAGCAATCAAGCCAAGTGCGAGAGCGAATTGAATTTTCATTTTTATGCCTAAATATGAACGAATCTTTGGAACAAATAAAGCTTCCAGGAAAAAATTATCACAGGTTTTTCTATGGAAATTGTCGTTTTGACAGAATTCCGAGAAAAATATCAAACGACTAATTCTCCCGGAACCTTTTCACAGAGTGTCCAAGGCTCGGGAAAAATTCTCATTTATATATGAGAAAATAGGCGAATATCCAACACCTCGAGGACATTGTTCTCATTGGTCAGGGAATTACTTGAAGGGTCTTTTGCCCATCCGATTAGTTTAGGATTCCAGATCTAAAGAGGGGAAGGAGGAAACTCGTCAATGCATATTTCACGTTCTGTTTCATTATCGGTGAGTCACACTCTACTAATGATAGCCCTTAATGACATTTTCCAGTTTGATTCTTCGATAGACGTTCTTACGAAGACTCTATTTGTTTGCAATCCCCGAAAAATCGGTTGATATACAAAAAAAAAACAGTTTCGTATAACGTGAAAAATGAATAATTTCCAAAATCAATAATAAATGCAATGACGATAATTAGCTGACGAAAAAATAGAAAAAAAAAGTGAAAAAAGGAAAACTAAAAGAAAAATTAGAAAAGGAAAAGCCCGAAGAATTATTTTTCTTCATTTGCCAACCAAAGAAATGGGTGATTAAAAAACTATTAGCCATTAGCTTTCAATACTTAATGGAAATCATTGGCGTTGACTATCAGCAGCGCGCTTCGTACCTCAGATTGTGAAATTCTAGCCTCCAATTTCAAAAATCGATTGCTGAGGGTCTGATTCTTTTGGACAATATAATTGTTCAAGCATGAAAAAAAAGAGGGAGGGTCCAAAACGTTCAAAATGATTTGAAGACGTTATTTCAATTGTCTAAAAACCATTCCAAGGGACTGTCGCTTATCCCATCAGTCGGCCGTGCACCAATCGGGCCGCATGTAATCTGTAATGCAGTCGTAAACGATCACACATGCATTTTCTTTTGAAACTTCTGGCACTCTCGAGAACTACATCAATTTTTACTACATTTGAATTAAAAAAAAAAAACAGCTCAGCTTAAAGGTGGCTTGCCTTTAGGTCAACCTCGAATAGTTCATACTGGAACCTGCCCTGAGGCACGTACGCCACTCAAAGCTTGGTCAAGTGATCTTGTACGATTCTGTTGCCCTTGTCTCTCAACCGCGAGTAACTTTTGTAACACTTGTCATACTTGTTACTGGGTTTAAGTCAAAAAAATAGAATACTGTCAACTTTTCAATTTGTGGCGAACGAACGATCAAAAATATCATCAATAATTAATAAACAAATGAACGAACCAACTAACAAATAAGAAAATAAATAATCAAGATTTTATTTACTCCGAATTCTCTGGGTACGAGTATTTTTTATGTAAATCTCAAAAAATCCAAGTTGGATCAATTTTCTTTGCGAACAAAATGTTTTGTTATAATTCGACGGATGAGACCGAAATAGGATTTTTTGTAAAATTACGTAAGATTGACGAAAGTATTTTATATCGATTTTTATTACGAACATGTTTTACAAAGCAAAGTCGTGTTGGTGATCAGAAGTCGGTGGAAACTTGGGGCTAGCAAGCTGAAGGTGTTTGATCATTTGTTGCTTTTGTTGTTGGGTCGAGGATCGAAAGAACAGAGGAAGCCTTGCCGGGAGTTGGGGGGGGGGGGCGAATACAGGGAGGTTTTCAACACATTAATATCAAAAGTATTTTCGAGAGACAGTGCGAGGATTAGGCCGGCGCATTCGTATCATTCGTACTTGATAAACATTCGCAACTTCGAGTATACCGCAACTTTTGTACGCGTGTCTTAATTAATCTTGCAAAACCAGCTTTTTGAATCTTTCATTAATTTCCATTGATCGAAGCTTTTCTCACTCTGATGAAACATTGATATTAGAACCTCGATATGCACACGAGGAGCTTCCGTAACGAAATTGAATTTCATTTTAACAAATCGAATTCAATAAAACAATTGATTACGATAATCCGATGAGCCCCAGACAAAATGTGTTTCGCGCTTCAAACTACAAATGGTATTTTGAATAATGTTGAATCACGCGTACATGTAAACGTAGACATACACACGGACACAAAGTATCGATTTAACAATGTCAATAGTTTCGGATTTAATTTTTCTTTTTGTTTGTTTTGGTTCAACGTCATTGATTATGAAAGGCAATCAATGATTGGGTTTGCCTTGAATGGTTTATGTTTAACGATAATTGCACCGATTTAATGACATAACTGTTTCGTCAAATTTTGTTTTTGCGCCGAGTTGCTGATAAATGGTCGCCGTAAATTTGTTCCGTATGGGCGCGCCCGTCCATGCATTATTTACAAATGAGATCGATTATTAAAAGTAGTGAGCAAACGTTCTCGCTCCGATTTTTTTTTTTTTTTTTTTTTCATTTCACTGAGTGCGCATGCATAGGAAGGCGAATTCGATCATCCCTTTTGTAGATAAACTACAAGATTATAGAATCAGTCACACACCAAAGCCTGCACAGCCAACGAATTCAAACCTCAACAAACAGGCCGATTCTCGAACGACGCAGCTATCGATTATCTATTCCACAAGCCAGTGTGACAGTTGACGTATCGAACGTTCCATCTACTGTGAAATTCAACTCACTAAAAATCCGATTGAGCTCGCAGCACGATGGATCATTGCAACGCGAAGCCAAGCTATTGTTTTCCAATGAAAAAAAGTTCATTACCCTCAAATATCACACAAAAAATTTAAAAAACAAATGGTCCACCTCAGCAAGAGTGCGAAACATCGATACAAGTGTTTTCTCTAAAGTTCGAATTGGCAACTGCCACAGTCGCAAATTAATAGCTGTCCCATGAACGACGTACGTGTTACTGACAAAACTCTGAAATCAGCCGATGTACGGATAACTGTTTAGTAATTCCGTATTCGCTCCGTGCGTTTAGACAGCCAGCGCCACGAGTAGCCAACTGGAATATTGTTCGTACCCACTTTCAAATTTGACAGCTGCAAGATTGTACGCAATTTACGCATGGTTTTTTAGAATTATTATCGCTGGTTACTTGTAAGTGTTCGACACGTGCAAAATACAGCCAAACTTGCGAATCAATTACGCCAAGAGATCAGCTGTCCAGAGTAAAACTGGGTATATGTGTTTACAAAAACAGCCACCTCGCGCGCTAGCGGCTGTCAATAGCCCCCTCTTTCTAGCCTTTGTGCACGGAGCGAATATTGTGTAACGTGATGATATTTCGTGATGTTGAAATTGTAGTAATGGCAACTGGCAGACAAACAGACAGTTTGGCAGGTATGGTGAAACGTAAAATCAGACTCGTACTCCCAGATACACACAACTCACACACGGAGCCAGACCTACCTCAATCTTTAATTAACTTCTCCGTGTTTAATCATCTTTTTCCATCTCTCTCGTATTTTTGTTCACCGTCGCCTATCGGCCTACTCGAATATTCTTAATACCTATTATCCACGAGTTCTACATAATAATGCAATATTATATGTACATATACGTATGTATAAATATATTTCAACGTAGATGTTTTTAGTTGTATATATATATATATGTATATGCATACATACATATATATAAATATAAGTTTTAATACGCTAATGTTATAACGTAGGCTACGCTGGGGCTGAATCCGGAGAGCGACGTAACGTGGCCCTGCAGATTTTGTATTCCCACATTTTTGTTTCTTCGTTATCTTTCTTTTATCCTCTCCGTGCACGACGTATTCGTCGTGCAGATTCAACTTGATTTTTCATCTCGATCACCTGTTTTCTTGTTCTTGTTGTTGCTGTTGTTTTTGTTGTTGTTGTTGTTGTTGTTGTTTATTTGTTTGTTAATTTTATAATTAGGAATATCGGCAGTGGAATTCCAACAATAGACGCGGCAGGCAGGCAGTCAGGTCCAGCAAGGTGCGTTTACGAGTATGACGGTTTTCATTATGAAAAATTCATTCAATTACGCATCGCGAACAACGACTACCCCTTTTTTCAGAACAATGAAAACAGCACGTACCACTTGGACGCACCTGCAAAGTCTGTGGCACTTCCACGCCCCCGCTCCTCGGTGAATTACTATTTTTTGTATTTCTACATCGAATTCACGGGGCGCCCTCTTCTTGTGTTCTTTCATGCTTACTCCTCGCTCCTTACGTTACACGTTTTTCATACGAGGCACCTACTCGAGTTCAAGAAATAGTTAAGCTGCACATATTGTTTTTTTTTTTTTTTCAATTGTTCTTCAATTCTGATCGCGGGTGTAAAACGTTTAGTTTTCTTTCAACGATCATGGAAAAAATCTTCAAATTTACATTCGTTCTCAAAATTTCTGATTTTTATCATATGAAAATCTGCATCTTCGGAAGGCAATAAAAAAATTACATTGTTTTCCATTCTAACCATTTTCCCAGGGTTCACGAAAACTTTTTCAATTAATAGTCGAAATTGGGTCCGTCCAATTGGTTTTTTTTTTTTTTTTTTTTTGAGTAAGTGTTTTTTAGTTCGCACAATATGAAAGAGATACTCGGCTTGGGGGCCGATGTGAGTTCGGTCATGAATAATCCATTTGCAGATGAATCTTGTGATACAGATGGGGGCACCCCATAACTCGGAAAAAACGTTCGATCATCTCGACCATTGCACCTTTTTCACCATAATTCACCAACGCTCGACCTCATTATTTATTCTACAACCTCGCTTTCACGCTTTTTGTCTCGTCTTCTCTCTCTCTCTCTCTCCCTCTCTCTTTGTCTCTATTTCTCCTTTTCCATCTTTCTTTCAATATATCTTCAGTATTTCCTGTAAGTTGATTTTTGTTTGTTTCTTAATCTTCTGTTCAGTTGTGTTGTTTCAAAAAATAATTTCTTTACAATACTTAGTGAGGATATTGCAAAATATTCCTCTCGTCACTGTGTTCCCTCGCGTTTTCTTTTTCTTTCATTCTCCTTCTAGCAATTCGATAACCGTCGTTCCGAATCGTACTCGGCAATGAAAAAACACATTTGCGAGAGAATGACGACGATTTGGCGAATTGTTCGAAATGATAAAAAGAACCGTAATGAAGGTCGCTACTAAGATTACAAATCACAAATGAAATCACAGACTTTCGTTGGTGGTTCGTCGGGGGGGCGTTTAGTGGTGGTCTCGAGTTGCATTTTTCTTTCGGCAACTGTAGCCGCGACAACGATATCGCGCTTACCGCAGTCGCCATCTTCGTTTTATGTTGCTGCTTCATCGGTAACAGTACAACATCGATGCTAACTTTGTTCTCCGAAAATTAGTCGATTCCTCGTCGCCGCTGCAGACGTTCGGTACGATATATATAGACACACACATATACATTAAATTATATATGTTATCTATACATATACATATATATGTCGTTCCGGATCCGCTCCGTCACTGCCTTTCATTCCCATCCATTCTCCTTTATCATGTGGGCAAGCTCGATTATGAACTTACCCTCTTTGTACTTCTGACTCGACTCGAACGCGTGCTCCTGAAAACAATCAGCATTCATAAACGACTCTGCGATACTCAAATACCGATTAGAGACCAATTTAAAGAAACTCTCAACTTTTTGTTTTTTATTCAGGCATCGATTGTAGAAAGAAAAAGTTGAAAAAAAATCTTATCGAAATGATATTTAGCGAAGGTTTTACTAGAGTTTTGGTTCATTGTGCAGTTTTCAAAGTTTTTGCTCGCAAAAAATGAATATTGATTGGTTACACAACGATTTTTTTTTTTATGTACCAAAGTTGGTATTCAATTTCTACACGAAATATCCGAAAAGGAAACATTTGCAATTCGTTCACTCACATATTTCCATCCGAGTGTCGTTTTGCAGCACTCGCAATAAATATCGGCGACAGCGTGAAGGCCAGTCAATAAGACTCGTTCCTCGGCAGGACCGCAGCCTACGTTTACCCTGTGAAACGAGATAGATCGATAAATATAATGGCGAGAACACAAAATCACGTTGCGGGAGAACTCAAGGAGGATTGAAGTTTCGTGTCGTTGGAAAGCAACGAACAAAACCTTCTCCTCAATTTTTTAATAGCTGTTTCAGACAAATATCGATATCTATACTCACACGGAATTGAAGAGATAGGCACGACCTTGGCTGCCCTGGAAGGACTGGAACCCAAACAAATGCAAACACAACAACAATTAAGAATCGTCAATTCTTGAACGTCAGTCGGTGGAATTTTCGCAACATGTAAAGGAAATGTTGGCTTTAGTTCGTAACGTAATGCCAATAGATATGCCTCTGAATGACTCAACTAACGATGCATTGCAAATGGACATTTTGCATGAGTCGTAGAAACATAAAAAATACTTTTCGCGTCAAAATTCAGCGCTGAATTTGAATTGACATTGAGAACGAATTATCTCAGAGCCACTGGTATATTTTGTGTTTTAATGATTCAATTTCTCATGTTGAAATTCAACAGCGACACGTGCACAAAGATGCTCAACGTGACGATATTTCTTATGCACGAAATTTTCTCAAACATTCAATATTTTCTTTCAATCTGCTTTCTTTTCGTATTTTTCTTCAGATGTGTTTATTTCTTTATTCATTTGTGAGTAGTTGGTGCTCGTTACTTGCTAAACGTCTCAGTAACTTTCGGAAAATAGCCGAGAATGACATTTTTCAGAGAAACTCTATTCTAGCAGGAAAACTTTAGTAAGAAATTCGTTCGGTAGTTATCGAGTTGAGAGCAATCAAATGTAAGGGCAAAGGTTTTTCAACGTACAACTTTTGTATTTGGTTTCGTTGATACTTGATAGACTTGTGAAAAAACTTTATGGAAAGTGGAAAGTCACACGATGTAGAAATACCACGTGATATCTTTTTCTTATGGGTATGGATCGGTGGACCCAACACGTCGCGAACTATCGAAAGTAAAATTTTTCTCGCCCGCCATCGGCGACTCGTATCGCTGCCTAATCCATCGCCTCAAGCACCTTTAGGCTACGAAGGTTATTCATTTATTTTTATTTTTTAATTTATGGCATTTGATTGGAATTCATTTTTTCAAATTTTGATTAGGCAAATTAATAATAATAAATCATGGGATTTTTGTTATAATCTGACATTGCGAAATTCGATTCTATGAAGTTAAGGTGATGGAGCAGTCACCTCGAATTTTCGAAATGAAAATTCTCCGTTGTCGTTTAATTAATCAGAAAAAGGCTCTGTCAGCCGACGCGGGACGATGGCAAAAATACGCTGACAGGGGCTTTTTTTAATTGGTGAAACCCTATCGAAAATATTCAATTTCGAAAATTGCAGCTATCTCTCTCGCACTCACGTGGCGAGAAAGCGACTGCTCCTTCACCTTAAGGAAGGTGGCTACACACAACAATGTTGTCATGTTGAAAGCATAAGAAAATTCGACATTATTAGAATTTAATGAAATTTCGTAAGTATATTCTTTAGTATTAAATATGAATATACAAATTTTTTAAGATTTTTCTTCTACATAGCTTTCGAGTAATTCAACACTAGAGTTTACAGGCATAAGCGTAGGATTCAGATATATATAGGTATATCTTTTGCACATTGTAAACTCGATTTATTCGACAACTATGTAGACGAAAGATTTGAAAAAAATGGTGCAGTCATCGTATTTGATGCTAAAGAATGTTATCACCAAATTTGATTAAATTCTTATCATATTGTCGTATGTAGCCAACCACCTTAAGGACAAAGCTCCGCCAGAGTTCTTGTCTCACCTTAGAGATGAGTTCGTCGTGGCTCGCGAGGTGAGCACGGCAGTGTATGCACGAGTAAGTGCGGTGGCAGGAGGGCAGATAAGCCTGAAAAGTTTTGACCATGATGACGTATCCAGGAGACGTCAAACACGAGGGGGAGAGCTTTTCTTTAAAAAAAAGCTGTTTCTTCCTTGTCTTCGTGATTTGTTTCGAATTAGACTTTTCTGTCTTTGCGGCTCGTTCTTACGCATTTGTCCACAACGTTTTTGACCACTCTCCAAACTTCCTCCTCCTTCGGCTCTTCCTCTTTTCCGTATTACGATTTATCTATCGTTACGAATGTAATCCTTCACAAATTCGTCAGCAAAGACTCTTTGCGATTTTTATCCTTCTCGAGTTTCGCTCTACTTCCGCGATTTCATTATTCTTATTTTTATCATTGTTCTCCTGAATTATAATAATACGTTTGCTATTTAGTTTTGTCGATTTTCTTCCGGACGCGGGGTGCTGGAGCAATAGCGGCCCCGTTCACCGCCGCTTCGTACTGCGATCAGCTGTTGAGCTGGTTCAGACAGCGCCGGTTCGGGGACACCTGAAATAAATAAAACACAAAATTACTCGTAACAATATTCCACAAACGATTATTTACCATTTTGTTATATTTATTCGCAACTGCCGTATTGGTTGCAAATATTTTTTATTCAATTATAACGAATTCCACAAATTATCAAGCATTCTTTCGAGAGAATTCTCATCTTTTGTGCGGCGCGGATGACGTCTCATGATTTAAGGGAAACTGAGCAAAAGATTTCGGAATACAAACGTGAACGACACGTTTTCGCACCTGCCATAAAAATTACGAGCATCGATATGGACAAAACGACAATAACGTTGAGCGCGGCAAATTAACGTATTACTATCACAAAACGACTTTATTTAGGATTCTTTTAAAATTTTGTACAAACGTTCTTGGCACCAAAATAAACAGTTTTCTCCTCTGAAGAAAAATTTTCTGACGTTTAGAATGCGTGATATTTAATTTCCAATTTTTTTTATTTTTCCCATCTAAACGCGTGTAAATTGAAGTTTCGTTTCTTTTGTTTTTTTCTTGCAACTTTTTAACGAAACGTGACTTCAATTTACAGTGGCGTGCAAAAGTTTCCGGCCGTAATAGCTATAAGAGACCATAATAGAATTGGCCCGAAACTTTTGCACGCCACTGTACATGCGTTTAGATGGGAAAAAGAAAAAATTGGAAATTAAATATCTCGAATTCTAAACGTCAGAAAATTTTTCTTCATAGGAGAAAACTGTTAGATTTGGTGCCAAGAACGTTTATACAAAGTTTTGAAAGAACCCTGAATAAAGTCGTTTCGTGATAGTAATACCTTAACGTGATGCTCTTTCGTATAGAACGTCGAACTATTACACTTGGCCCAGCATGGATTTGATAGACCAGATTTACGTCCGCTACTCCTGCTGATTTGCATATTCGTAGCTCACCATTCCGTATATGAATAATGACGAATTGGAAAAGGGGACAAGGATACCATCGTATTTAGGACAGTGCCATCGCATGAAGCACGAACAAAACGGTACCATTTGTTGTGGTCGGTCATAACTGCATCATTGCGGATCATGCTAATGGCATTACCTACCTTTGTTCCCCAAATTAAAGGTTCGAGTGCCCTATAAGGCGTTCCGTGTCAATTCAACTCGATTAAAACCTCCGATACTCCGATAATAAAATTCTCTGTGTCGCAACCAAAACCCGCGATATTTTCAACTTGACTTTTCGTCGTCAAGTGACTGGCTACTTACGAGGAATCTCGACGATACTATCGCGCAATTGAATCGACGAGAAGTTGGTAGTTTAACAAAACCATTTTCACGATAAAATATTAATTCTGCGAAGTTTGCTTCTGAATACGAAATCTTCAGTCTTTTCCATTTTGCTAATAAACTTATCGAATTTTTGAGACAGTGACTCAATTTTGACTCAACGGGTAAATTCCATTTCCAAAATTTATTTTAATGTAATCGGTAAAAAAAAAAATTTAATCATTGAGTCTAGGAAGCATCATGAGGACGCGTGCTCGTGCCAATCGAAAAAGAACGTGGAAATACGAAAATAAAAATCAGACAGATTTGAACCCGAGCCAACCAATTTTTTATTGGCCACAGAATTTTTCGAGAATTTTTTCTCAATTTCCTTTTGACTCGGTCGTTGACCCAAGATATTTCAGGAAAAAACAAACATCATCGTTATCGACATGAATTTCAAGATTTTCTCAAACAACAAATAACAGTTGAATTTTCATCGAATGAAGAATTGCATGTTTAGAATGTTATTGTCGATTTGATTCGACAGAATTTTAAACTGAAAAGGTCGTGGACCTTTCGATTTGGCTTGGAATGCCTCATGTATGAACGAGTACGCGGTTGTTCAATTCAGCCCCAGTACGAAGCCTTGGGCCAGTTTGGCGTGGGTTCGTCATGACTACAGTAATAATAATGCACAAGTTTAGCGGTTGTATTGGAGTGTGAATCTATGCTGAGATCTTCTATGCAACGAGGTAGAAAATACACTCCAGTATATATATTCAACGGACTACGTATTCATGTAAGATTTGAAATAATGTATTATAGGATGGAATTTTGCTGCAAGAGTGACCGCGACGAATCACTGAACCAGGAAATGTATTCCATCAGCGAAGAATCACGCTGGTTTTATTGTTTCATAATCACGACATAACCTTGTGATTGAACGAGCAAAAAACCGAGCTTATAATCAAAAAATGGAATTAACCATTTGCAGCATTACAATGCAACGAAACGAGTTTTTTTATTCTTGAAAAAAAAACAACGTTTGGTAAATATTTACGATTGCGAATGTTGAAAAAATCGTTTTCATCATTTTTTGACATTTTTATTGGCGGGGTAAAAACTGCAAAGAGAATACTTGGGAATGATGAAAACTACAAACTCATTTTTCAACGTTTTGGTGATGGTCGTTTTTTTTTTTTTTACTTTGACTTGGGCTTTTGAAAATAATTTCAGACGAGTATGACGTTTCGGTTGATCGTGTTTGTGGTTTGTTTGTTTGTTCGTTCCTCCGTTGATTTTGACGAGCGTGAGTTATGTGAATGATCGTTCATAAATAAATCTGAGCAGACATGTATTTATTGTTTTTTTTTTCGTTATGGAAAATCGACCTCCCAACGCTGCGATCAGTCGACAAATAGACATAGATAAATACACATTTTTGTTTTTCATAAAATTCCAATCCAATAACGAACGAACGGGAAGCGAACGGAAAAGAAAACCGAGCCTCCAAATCCAAACAGCCAACATACGTAACTAAACAAACAATAATATTTTTATCTCTCTCATGTGCATCATTTTGTTTTTTCCCCTTATTCTCCCTTCAAATTGTTTGTAACGTAATTTTTCACTGATGATGAGACTGAAAAAAATAATTTGCAACGCTTTTTGGCAGGATTGGCGATTGCAAACATTTCCCAACTTTCCCGGAGACCGTTTGACCCGAAGTCCCAAATTTAATAATTGTTTTTAATTGCAGCAGAAATTTGTTATTTAAAAATTTTTTTTTTTTAAATTATTCAAAAATCTGTGATCAAATCTGAGAGCAATTATTATGAGCCCGACTGCTTGGTGAGTTTTGGCAAAACTATATCACTGTTTTACGCTCTTCGTGCTTTATGAGACTGAATTTAAAAAAAAACGTGGATTCCCTTGGGCAGGACCTGCTATTCAACGCTACGCTCACTCCAAGCAACTACTGTTTTAAGGTGATTTAGCAGTCGCGTGAGTGCGAGAGAAATAACCAAAAAGTAGATACACGTTTGTCTCAGGGGCCCTTCATATTTTGAGAAAAAAAAAAGTTACATCTTCTTCTCTGGTGAAATGATAACAACGTGCAAATGATATTTTTCTCTAAATATTCAGTATTTTCAATTAAAACGTGTAGGGGGATTTTTTACCGACCGAGCAAGTGACAGATCGCCTTAATACTCTTCGTTGAGTGCTTTTTAAAAGACCATTAATTTTACATAATACAAGAACGAGGCAGCAATGTTTGCTGTAAAGTGTAGACAGGGGTTAAATGTCCTGCACGGACGGCCAACTCTGCCGTAACAAAAGGGTTAAAAGTTCAACTCGTTCAAACAAGTGGTCCGTTAAAAATATAAGATCAAACTAAAAGACCATACTCTCGAGCATTCTTTTTCTTCAAATTATGCAACGTTAGACTCCAATCTGTTTGTCAACGATATTTTTACAACGTGGTTGAAATTTCGGCTTCAGAAAAATCACGTGACATTAAAATCTGCATTAAGGGGTCATTTCTGCCTTCATTTTTACGAAACGAAGCAGTTTTCGGGCGGAGGATTCTCAATTTTCTAAAATCGTCGTTTTTGCTCAAATTATTCGCATTTTTTTTTGTCTCCGTTCGTTGCCACATCGCGTAATTATTGAATTATCCATTTTAGTGGCCCGTGCAAGTGGCTTGAGCGAAAATATTCAAATTTTTTTTTCATTTTTAAAACATCGATGGATTTCAATCGTTTCTAGTTTGGCTGAAGAATACACGATCCTTTTTTTACCAACGCTCAAACTGTAACGTCATACTATTCGGAGATTCGAGCATAATTTCGTTTTACCCCATGGGCAGCCGGAGTTAAATATAAAGGAGAACTACGTCGAAAATGTTTCTTTGACAAACGCTTTACGAAGAAACCTGCGTATTTTTAGCTACACCATAAAATCCAACGAGTCCTCTCTGGCCGAATAAAACGGGAAACGTTAGGTTCTCGAACTGTGGTCAACAATTATTGCACAAAAACAGGGTTTCACGCAAAAAGACAAATGGCTGTCTCAAGTGGTTAGTTCTGAGCGATCGTCGATAATAACTGAAGAAAAACATTCTGAAAAGTGACGATAGGCGGAAATGAAACGAGAATTAATTATTCAAAAATCGCTTCCGGTGTCGCTTCGTATATTTGCCTTTCTGTGCGATCTATATTTATTCCGAAACTTTTTTTCAATGTTGCAATTACTATTATTCGAAAGACTGGGAAAAAAAAACATCGTAGCAGTGAACCGACGAAGCAAAATCGATTTTTCCCATGATGGAACCAATCTACTTGTGTGTGCTTGTTATTGATTAATCTTGGCAAGAGATATTTGAACTTGTCACAATACGACGTTACACTCGAAACGCGTATACGTGCGACGTTCATGTCAGTATTATTACGTACATAATTGTGCAAATATACGTTGATAAGGGACTCGTAACAATCGCGTCATATCAGAACGAGTCAGCTGTGCAACGTCGTATATCGCAGAGGCAAGAAAAAAACACAAAAAGTCTCATAATAAAAGAGAACAGCAGACGGGCCGAGGTTTATCGCTTTTGTTGCATCGTTTGACGATCTTTATCATCCAGAAGGGCATTCGTGGACTTTACAACATTCGAAATCAAGGGAACTGCGTGTAGCAGGAAAATAATTGAAATCTGCATCGTTCACGACAGAGATTCTCAAATTCTCAAGTCTCTATTATTTTCAAAGGATTTTCTGTCCTCACAGCTAAATGAAAACATTTCAATATAAAACTTGACAAGCATCGAAATCTTAGAGAAAAAAATTCCAACTAAATTCGTTGGCGTCCTGGAAAGTTATTGACAAGTTATTATCTAATTAATTAGCATTTCGTGGGATCGTTTGGGAAATTGCAACATTAGGGCTCTACTGAAGAAATTTTGAAAGAAACTCAAGATCGCTCGTCGAAATATTCAACGAGGTATTTGCCAAATTCCAAAATAATTGAGAAATTCAAGGCAGAAACAAATCGAAGTATTTTTTGCTCAGCGAAGATCTTTGACCTTCGTGAGCATGAGTGCTCGTCTCCGTGTTTGCCCGTGTGTGTGTGTGTGTGTGTGTGTGTGTCTGCGAGTATGTGAACTGTACGTCGGGAAAGTTTAACAAAATATAACCATCGGGCTCATACAAAAGCATCCATCGGGCATTATCTTTTGGGAATGGCAATCCTCTTGCAAGGTCCTTAATACAATTATTTCGTGGTCCGCTCGAAGAGCTATGACGAATAAGGGACAAAGGGAATATCATCGAGAGCCGAATTTTGTCGAAAAAGGTCGGCAATTTCGTTGAATACGATTAAATACAAATTTTTTTATGATTTCAAAATTTATCAAATTTCAACAGTATTTTTACAATCTCAAAAATCTGTCACCAAAATTGACGATTGGAATGATGAAAATTTGGCTTTCGACGAGACTTTCTGACAAATCGACTATGGTTGACTGACTAAAATTCGGTTAGCATCAAAAAATAGTTCGACTGAACGTATTTAACAAAATATCGAGCCTTTCCAACGAAATTCGGTTTTCGGTGAAGAAATAATGAAAAAAAAATCCCTTAGTATCAGACGTTTATGGTGGCGTGACCCCTTAAAAGAGATGAGAAATCGGTGGTTAACGTATTGCTATATCACAAAATTACTTTATTTAGGATTCTTTCAAAATTTTGTAAAAACGTTCTTGGCACCAAAACTAGCAGTTTTCTCCTATGAAGAAAAATTTTCTGACGTTAAGAATTTGAGATATTTAATTTTCAATTATTTATTTTTCCCATCTAGACACGCGTGTAAATTGAAGTCGCGTTTCTTTTGTTTTTTTTCTTGCAACTTTTTAACGAAAACGTGACTTCAATTAACACGTGTTTAGATGGGAAAGATAAATAATTGGAAATGAAATATCTCAAATTCTAAACGTCAGAAAATTTTTCTTCGTAGGAGAAAACTGTTAGATTTGGTGCCAAGAACGTTTATGCAAAATTTTGAAAGAAGCCTAAATAAAGTCGTTTCGTGATAGTAATACCTTAAGTAAAATAACCGAATGACCATATTCTTATGAACAGCTGACCATAAAAAAGTTTTTTTTTTCTTATTTTTTTTGTTATTAATCTGCACGACAACTATCGCGTGTTCCACTGGAGCATTAACGAAGATGCGAGATTAGTAACACGCGGTGAGAAAATGGAAAGAACTCAGCAATCGATTATTCGAACGAGGGTCCCTATATTTGCAATACAAAGTTTTCTCATTTCTTTCGAAAAATGAACGCAGACGAATGTTCCGGAAATGTGGCGCGAGTGGCTATGAGAAATGAATTATTTTTTGTTTTTTATTCTCAACGAAAACGGTGACAACGCATGGAAAAAGAAAATTGAAAAAAAAAATCGTTTTATTGCAATGACGCAAATTTCGAGATAAAATCGGGAATTGCGTTTGGATTCTCTTGTAAACTCATCGGTTTCGATGTATCTGGAATATTTGTCAGTGTTTCTTTGTTAGAGGATGAGATGCAGCTGTGGCGACGTTGGGAAGAGAAGCGAACGGCAACGGAGCCAGGAGGCGAGCCTGCGCGGGAGCGAAAACAACAAACGTGCAGGAGCATTGAGGGAGAAACGTGATCCAGATATGGAGGAGGAGAGAAGGATAGCGGTTATTCACGAGTTGACTGGGAACCAAGAATTAACGAATAAAGAAAAAGAGATAGAGAGAGACACACACAGAGAAACGGAGAATGTGTTTCACATCGAGTTAACTCAATTCACAATCACACAAAAGCTGAGAAAACGAGCTTAACGTATTACTATCACAAAACGACTTTATTTAGGATTCTTTCAAAATTTTGTATAAACGTTCTTGGCACCAAAAATAACAGTTTTTTCCTATGGAAAAAAAATTTTCTGACGTTTAGAATTTGAGATATTTCATTTCCAATTATTTATCTTTTCCATCTAAACACGTGTAAATTGAAGTCACGTTTTCGTTAAAAAGTTGCAAGAAAAAAAAACAAAAGAAACGCGACTTTTACACGCGTTTAGATGGAAAAAATAAAAACTTGGAAATTAAATATTTCAAATTCTAAACGTCAGAAAAATTTTTTTCACAGGAGAACACTGTTAGTTTTGATACCAAGAACGTTTATACAAAATTTTGAAAGAACCCTAACTAAAGTCGTTCCGAAAGCGAAAGCGAAATGAAATTTTTTCGTACGAAAGCCGCTGGTTCGTCCCGATCGACAGAAAAGCACGAAGAGAAAGGATTTTATTTGCGATAAATATATCAGCCGAAACGGTTCACGTGAAGTAGAAAAAATACGAAGTGAGAAGCGATGATGCAGGGCACCTCTGGAAGAGATTCGTAGAATCTCTGTACAGCTGACTGTACAGCTCTAGCCAACAGCTGAGAGTGAATTGAAAACGTGAGCGAGGGATATACGAACGACGAGGACAGAGCGAGAGACTAGAAAGAGAAACGAATAACTCGTACACATCGATTGGCGCGTTCTCCGCGATCGAAAGCGACTTCAAACTGCGAGTTGACATGCGAAAGAACGCAACGACAAAGGAAACGATCGAAAAATTGCGAAAGTATGAAAACATTAGAGATTGGAAAAGAAGATAAATATTCGTCGTAGAAAATATAACGTGCATGGCCTCTTCCGACGCGGTGATCTCCTCGACAATAACAGAAAAAGACTCGAGACGCAGCAGATAATACAAGTAACAACAGGACAAGATAAAGATATTGATAAACATAATCGGGAAAGCGACGAGTACGCAACGAAAGAACGAATTGACAAAAGAGAATGAAAAAAAAGTAAATAGTAATGTCGTGGAGAAAGAAAATATTATTGCGTAGTTGAGGGAAGCGCGAGTAAGCGAGAAAGACGGAGAAGGAGGGAGAAAGAGGAGAAGGGAGGGATGATCGCAGCATGGACGATGGTGTTGCTATCCCAACTGCGCTTCAACTATCGTAAACTAACACAATCACAGGCACTACAGGGTTGTTCGTTAATTTCATTATTCTTTAACTTTTCCCTCAATTTCTTTAAGAAAACATTGTCGAACGATCGAATAAATCGTTTATTTTTTTCTCTCTTTTTAATTGTTACTATTTATTATTTCTTTATGCAACGTGCAAAATGGTTTCTCTTCGTTTTGTCCCTGTCTTTGTTCTTTCTCTCTTTCTCCGTCTCTCTCGCTGGTTGTCAAACCCAAACAAAGAAGCGTGTCAGCGCTTCTGAAAGATGTCCACTTGGCGTATGCGCGATTCTAAGTTGTATCGTCGTATGTTATACGAAAGCGCAAGAGAGACAGTGTCACAACATATAACAAAATACACTGCTCGTAGATGGAAAAGTCTGCAGGTTTTATAATATTGCATCGCAACAGTAAGAAACACGTTTCATAGTTCTCGTCTTTTGTTTTTTTTTTTTTTTTTCGTTCTTCGATTTGTTTTTATTTTCGTGTACGAACCTCCATATGCATTCGTAACCGTGACAGTGACAATTGGCAACTAACGACGATGCGGAGAGCAGTCTATCGGGATTGATCACGGCTTTGTCCTCGCGGGAGCTACGAAAAAAAAACAACAACCCGTTTTGATCATCACTACCTCGCTATGAGCGCCTGCCTCGCGTAGCAGTTATCACTTCCAGCGAGCACCGCCGTACGTTTCTCACTGCTGATCAGGCTCAGCGTTGTTCGATTTATTTCGGTTCGTCCGCAGGCGGGACGAAACCTTGCTAACGCATGCGCTTTGCCATTAACCGTGTCTCCGGACATTGACGCAGAGCGACGCCACCTCACAGCGCAATGACTGCAAGTCGGCAAGTGGCGCCACCACTAACGTCGACGCCGCACGTAGAGCGTCTTGCTATCGATAATCCTGCGAGATCGGTTTCTCCCAATTATTTCTTCGCACATTACCCCAGCATCGAATAACGATCAAACCGACCGCGAAATACCCTCTTGGAATATCAATCCCCATGTTCTTACACCTTATTCGAAATCTTCACCCGAGACAGTTCTAGTTGAACCGATATTTTGATATCCTTTTGTCTGATCCATTTTTTATTGCGTACTCGCAAAAGCCTAACCTTTCGATCAAAACATCGCGAATTGATCAATTAATTCGTGTACCGTTTACTCGAGATGATCCGAAATATCGTAACGTTTTACAAACGTCTCGGATTTGATTTCGTCTTCCCAAAATGATGATTAATGGATCATTCTCGCAACAACATAAAATCAACGATTAGATAATGGAATCAAATTATTTGATACACGACTCGATCAAAGAAAAAATTTTAATTTGAGACGGCGTACGCAAAATACCAATTTTTCGACGTTTTCGAAAATTCTATCGCAAAAGGGCCACAGCGATATCATAAAAAAAGAGCTTGTTTATTTTTCTCGAGGTCAAAAGATGAAAGGTAAACAACCTTTGTTCGATAGGAAAAAAAAAAGGTGTGGGGATTTCGGGTTGGTGTGTATGAAATAAGCGTTCCGTCCTACCTTCCTCGGAACTACGCGAACCACTTGCTCGAGCCATCCAATCGAGGTAAACAAAACCTTGATATTTGCTGCCCTGCTTTTACAAATATTCAAAAAAACATGAAAGGGAATTGTAGGACGAGGGTTCAATGGGAATAAGGATCATGACGTCACGCAGCCTAAGTTAAAAGGTGAGCGTGCAGAAGCACACGCTGCACCATAATGGAGAAGAAAAATGAGGAGTCGCGAGTCCTCGAATAGCAACGCCATAGGGCAATTCGACGCACACGACTATTGTGTATCCGTACAGTGCTGCCATGTGCTTGATGCGGTCGTGTAACGATACACGGACACGAGCGAAGCCGTTTACACTCTCTCAGAAAAGCACATGGAGGCAGAAAACCGAATGTGTCGAATGGACGCGTTGACGAGTCGAAAATAGCCCAATAACTTGATTCCCTGATGCAAAAGATTTCCCCGTAGTTCCTCAATCCCTTTTCACATTACCGCTCGACCCTCAGTCTCGGAAATTCACAGATTTGAAAAAGACGAAAGCCGGAGATATAGCAAATAAAAAGATTCCTGACGCCACGTGTTCCGCTGATATATGTTGCCCAACAGTAAAAAGCGAGAAAAGAGGAACAATACCGATGCGAAATTGAGCAACAAAAATGATTTCTCGCTCTTTGTTTATTCAATATGTATTTTTTCTTATAAATTCATTATCCTACGAATTAATTTGTTACGTTAGAAAAGAAACAAGATGAATCATATTACGAACAACTTAAAATCGTCAAAAATTGAGACACAAAAACGAAAAATGGCGCATTTGATACTAAAGAACAATAAAAATAACCGAGTTCACTGGTACAACAGAAATAATAAGAAAACAAAAGGAACCGATATATATATATATATATATGTGTGTGTATATATATATATATATACGTATGTAGAGACATATGTATATGTAATTAATATATATTCATTAAATTTATCTTTTTTCAATAAGGCAACTAATTTGTTGTGGTTTAGTACTCCATTTTACATCTAATATTTCCTAAATTAAATGATATATAATTTATATATAAAGTATATGTAAAACACTAATATATGGTTATTTTTATTTTTTTCTTGTTACAAGCCTTACATAATTAGAATATAATATGTATAATTTGTATATATACTCTTGTAATAAAAGGGGAGAGCGGCGAGGTTGGTGGAGGCGTTTGGATTTTTCGGTTAAGGACGGGAGGAGGACAGTGTGCGGTGGTTGTTGAGGAAAAGGCTGGGCAGAGGACGGGAATGGCGGAGGAGAGATAAGGGGGGTCTAAGGGACAAGGAAAAGGAAAACTGATTACTCCGATAGTTGATTCTAGAGAATAATAAATATAACTAATGTGTATGCGTGTTGAGTGTGTGATTTTGTTGTTGTCTTCGTTTTTCCAGCATTTTCAACATTTTGCTGCGTGTGCAAACCGGAGAGGGAGGGCGATCGTGTGTTTAACACGTAAGTGTGTAGCGTTGGGTCACGGAATTGAAGTGTAGGCAGGCGTTACACGTGGACAGTACAAAAAAGCGATTTTCATTCTCGAAAACATGGGAATAATCGATCAAAGGCGCTGAGTAATTAAAACGTTTTGAGAAACGGAGATTCCTTGTTTATTGAAAAAAGTCGTCCTATGCATTTAAAAACATTTCTCATGATCGCTCGACGCTCAACTATTCGTTTTTATCGCACGAAACGTTTTCGTCTTACTTTTTAACTTCAGATTCAAAAGATTGTCTGAAACGTGGCAAAATTTTGTCTAAGACGTTTGTCGGTTGTTGAAAATGTTGAACGATATAAAAAAAATATGAGTGTCTCCTTTTTGACCTTGTGAATATTATGGAAAGTCCTTCTTCGAAAATTCTGTTGATGCAGAGCAAAAATTCTTTCGGTGCTCCATCAAAACGGTTACAACTCCTCTGCCAATGTCGTATTATTTGTTCCCTCTTTTTTAACGGGCAGAGTGTCCACGACCTCGTACCGTATACACGTAAATTACTCGGTAACCAAAAAATCGAAAATAAGTTTTTGCATGAAATAGTTTCCAAACATATTTTCATTAAATTTCTACTTTTTAACGACTATTTCTTGACTTATCCACGTGTAATGCCCTCCGAGGCGTTGGAACGAGACAACGATTTTTCTGTCAACTTCATTCGAACGCTGGTGACTCCAATTCCGACGTGTGTGAATGTTTGTATGTATTTGTGTGTGTGTGTGTGTGTGTGTGTGTGTGTGTGTGTGTGTGTGTGTGTGTGTGTGTGTGTGTGTGTGTGTGTGTAGTCGGTATGTGTGTTAGTACAAGAGAAGTGCGTGCAGAGGATTGCAGCGGGGTGCGTTTTCGGGGATGCTATCGTAACGGGGATTATCGTCGACACGTTTTTCGACTCGTCGATCGTTCCTCATTCCGTTTTTAAAATCAAGGTCGTCACCACCGTTTCACATGGTGACGTTCAACTGTATTGCTTTTGTGTCCACCGAGCACGCTTGTTGTTGTTGTTGTTGTTGTTGTTGTTGTTGTTGCTGTTGCTGCTGCTGCACTTGTTGTTGTACCTGTTGCACTTGTTGCTGTACCTGTTGTTGTACCTGCTGTTGTATCGCTTGCAACTGTATGGATTTAGTATCAACTGTGCACGTTTGTTGTTGCTGGGCTTGTTGCTGTTGTTGTTGCTGCTGCGCTTGCTGCTGCTGTTGCGTCTGTTGATGAACTTGCTGCTGTTGCGCCTGTTGTACCTGAGCCTGTTGCTGTTGTTGTTGCTGCTGCTGCTGCTGCTGCGCTTGCTGGGTACCCCCTTGAGCAACTTGTTGCTGTTGTTGCTGCACCTGCTGCTGTTGTTGTTGCTGGGCTTGCTGCGCCTGTTGCGCTGCCGCTTGGGCCGCCTGCCTTTGCTGCTGACGCAATATACTCGGCGGAGGATCCATATGTTGACGTTGGTGCAACAACAAATGGTTCTTCTGGAAGAACGCTTTGCCACACTTGTCGCACACGTGCGATCTTATGTGACAGCTTCCATCCGTGTGTCTTCTCTGGTGCTGCGACAAACCGTGCTTCTGGGCAAAACCACGTCCGCAATCCGGACAGAGATGTGGTTTCGGCTTCGGTCCCGAACATACCGGTGGCGATGTCTGCGTCGCACCGTGCATGTGACTCACTCCCGGCGTTCCAATCGGACCGTTCATCTGGACAATTAAATACAACCATTTTCAAACCTCGCTAACAATTTTATTGATAAATGTTAACAACGATCCATGAAGGTCGTTCAACTTTCATACTCGGGCAAAGTTTCACAATCTAGTCACCACTAGATTATCCTCGCTTCAAGCACTGGACGGATTAAAATTGCAATCTTTTCTCTCTGCTGGTTTTTGCATGGAAAATCTTGGCTTATCAAGCTTTCAAGTGTTTTTGCTTGTTTGAGAAAATAAAAAGGATGGGATGATATTCACCTGATGCGTTCCAGTTGCGTTCGGCGTTAAAAAGTGCCCTGGTGTTTGTTGAAAGGCCGCAGCTAATCCGCAAAGGTCGGTAACGAGAGTACGATCACCGGAGTGTAACCTCAAGTGCAGTGTGAGGGCCTCTCGATTCGAGAAATCCAAACCACATTCCCTGGAAAGACAAACGATAATAATGAAAATATTGCGGAATCGATCGGTAGGAATGGTTAAGAGAGAATTAAAAAGGGGGGGGGGGGGGGGGCGAGAGAGATTGAGAAAACAAAAGACTGACCTGCACGTGAGACATTTCTCATCGGAGTTGGTATTATTGTTGTGTATCTTGGAGTGAGCGACGAGGTCAACTTTGCGCGGGAAAGCCTCGCCGCAAACGGTACAGGCGAATGGTGTTTCACCGGTATGGAGACGCATGTGAGCGAGCAGGGTTCTCTTCTGAAGAAACTCCTTGCCGCAAACGGTACAAGAATGGGGCACACGTCCATGGAGACGTCCATGATTGACGAGCTCGAATTTCCTCTGGAAAGTAGCACCGCAGTCGTGACAAACGAAAGGATGTAAGCTACCGTGGAAGCGCGAATGCATCGTAAGATGATCCTTCTGGGAGAAGGACTCGCCGCACTCTTCACAAACAAAAGGTCTTTCGCCGGAGTGAAATTTACTATGCGTCACAAGATGACGCTTAAGGGGAAACGCACGTCCGCACTCTTGACAAACGAAGGGTCTCTCGCGGGTGTGCACACGCGTGTGCGTAACCAAATGATGCTTGAGGGTAAATGATTTTTTGCATTCGCGACACTGATAAGGTCTCTCCGCACTGTGAAGCAACAGATGAGTGTGTAGACAGTGTTTGTGAGCAAAAGTCTTGCCGCAGTGTACGCAAATGTGTGGACGTTCGCCGGTGTGTACCCTCGCGTGAGTTGTAAGATGATGCTTCAGTAAGAAAGACTTGCCGCATTCGGAGCAAGAGTAAGGTCTCTCCTTGGGCACTCGTACCTGGCTACCCATGTCCTGTTGTTGCTTCGGCTTGGAATCAATCTGGGTGGTGTTGACGTGGGTGAGAACGTGGCCAAAGTGGGTGCCGCCGTCGCTCTGACTGGTCGTCACGTTGTTCGTGTTGGTCTGATTGGAGGCGGCCGCGGCACGCTTCATGAGTATCTCGTTGCACTCTTCGGCGGTTAGCTGCAAAGGTCCAAGAGGAGTCATAAAGTGTTTGCTCATGGCGTGTTTGTCCGCCGTTGTGAATACAAGGGCGTTTGAAAAGAGCGAGGGGGGAGGAGTCGGATGCGCGGCGTCGCAGTTGCAACCTCCCTTGTCGCAGGTCAAAGAAAATACGTCGTGATGCTTCTTGATTCTCACGTGGGATTGATTGTGAGCTACCGCGGTGTGTCCGTGATGAGTAGCCGCTGTAGTCTGTTGACAACTCTCGTTCATAGCAAACATGGGCCTGCGCGGCGTTGCACCGATGGCCACCTTGGCCGGTTTAATGTCCACCTGAATCTTCTGACTGGAGCCTTGATCCTGATTGTTATTCACGGCGTAATTGATATTGGTAGCTAAATCAGCCTGAGCGTTTTCTCTGGTCTCGGTCCCGGGGCCTCCGAAGGACCACGCGTAACCGAAACCAGTGCCTGCATTGCCAGGCGTCGTGCACATATTTGTCAGGGTTGTTATAGAACCCTCCTCGCTGTTGATAGTCGTCGTTGTATCGCCCTGCAACGACGACTCCTCCGTATTCAATTCGGACGCCGAGACAGTACCGCGTTCGCTCTGACTAGCCTCGGTACTAGTGCTCGGTGCCAAATTAACGGTCAGTGCGTCATCCTCCTCCGTACCGATAGACTCGACAACGACGAAATCGTCAGCGTGAAATATCTTGACGGTCTCCAAACCGAGGTACTCGTCACACTCCAGTATCTCGGCTTTCGTGTACTGGGATGGAGCAATTTTTGACTATTATCATGTTACACACCGACGTTAAATCGGTGTGCTTCTCCGCTTTCGTTAGATTTACGTCTGCTGACTGTGTTTATCCGAGCACTGCGCTTTCAACTTCCGCGCTCCAATTCAACGACGTATCGTTGAACCTTCTTGTAATATTGGATAAATCGCGGTTAACCCTGCGACGATCTCGAGCGTGGGCGAGAGAGAGAGAGAGAGAAAGAGCAAGAGCGCGCGCGCGAGCCACCGAACGAGCGAGAGAGAGAAAGAGGGAGGCGCGAGTAAGACGCGCCGCGTTTGGCGGGATCTCGAGCTTTGTTTGTTCTCGAGCTCCGGGTACACAACGGGTATACACAACTCTTTTTCGGGCCTCCTCGAGAAAAATAATATATACTCGTGGCTATCGCGCTTTTCCTGCTCTTCTCGTACCAGGTTGAGGACTTGCGTATACACACATACACACACTCACACACGCGCGCGCTCGCGTACCACATATATTCAACAACGTATCAGAGTTTTTGCGAAAGTGATCCCGCGCAAGATCGATGAATATATATATACATAGGAGCCCGTATGTATATATACATATGTGTATTATTATTATTATTATTATTATTTATATATATATATATTTATGTATATATATAATGATTGGTCGTCGACGAAAACGTCCAGGAAGCAGTAGGCTAAGTTTTGGTCCCCGGAAAACTTACCGAAGACACACAGAGACGTCGGGGATAGGAAACCCCCCACCTCTTAACTCGCACTCTCGCACGCCCTGTATAAAATCTTTTTCACCGCGTTATGTATGCATACATATATACACATACGCGCACACGTATATTCCTATATATGTGCAATTTACGAACCGCGTTTTTTTCAGAGTATATTTGCCACTCGCTGAACGCGCGCGACTGAAAAGAAAGGTAGAAAAAAAAAGCTACGGCAGGTCGCCGTTCGTCCGAACAGGATTTTTTTTTAGTATATGTGTATGGTTCACTGTGTCTCTCGAAACGCGGCGACGGCGGCGACACGAACGCGTGAGCTCTCGTCTATGTATTCTCTCGCTCTTTTCTTCGCGCACACACCGATAATGCCCCGCTCCGTCTCTCACTCGATCTATCTTTCCTCCTCGTCTTTCTTTCTCTTTCTCTCTTCCTCTCACTCTCTCTTTCCGTCTTTCTTTCTCCCGTTGAACCGCGGCGTCTGTACGGGCACGACGACTATTCTTTCCACCTCGCGTTCTCACGTCACTCCGTCGTTGTTCTTCCCAATCGCTTATTCCGCTTAACCGTTCCGTTGATACACCCCGTAAAATCACGTTAACCAACAATTCCGTACTCGCGATTATAATCATTTATTTAACACAATTGCATATTTTACATGTCCATACAAAATAGCCTCATATATCGGCCATTTTATTTGTAAACTACCGAAAACCAATGTTGCCAATGCACCCACACTTTTGGAGGGAGCAACGCCACGGTCAACAGCGTCATCGAGCTCTCGTGTAATGGCAGCACTGTTGTCCCGCCGACGCGAGATTTCTTCCGCCATATTTGAATACCCGCACCGTCGTTGTACGCCAAACCAGCACCGCCGTCATCGAACCTATCTCTTTAATAAAAAAAACATTTTCTCTTTCCTTCCTATTTTAAACTTTTGTTACTTTTCTCATTTAGCAACATTCCAGCATATACATATACGAAATTCTCCTCAACAAATTATAAGCATTTACCGTATTTTATCATCCCATACGACTCTGACGCGTTTTGCAAATATTTCAAATAAAAACGCAAGAAATTCAGCTTATTGCGTCTTTGCGCGGATAACTAATAATTTAACGATCAATTATCCAGGGACGTATCCACCGGCTTACCACGTGGGGAGTCTCCCCTTCCTTCGTTGCTTTGTTCTCTAGTGTGTGCTCCTCTTGCGTCGCATATTTTTCGCCTCCACTCTCTATTCATTAAAGTCAACAACGTTCAGTATCGAATTATAAGCCAATGAACAATGGAAAATTGAATTTTTTTATTACTACGAAGTACAACAAGGAGATTTATCATGCGCGGTGTGCATAGAATATGCATTCAAATCAGTCACTCAAGTAAAAAATCAAACAAAAAAACAGCATTGTCGAGATTATGTATTTCGTACAAGTTTTCAAATTTTGAATTTGCAGCAATCCTGAATATTCAATGAGCAAATACCCAGCGACAGTTCACACGTAGCGACTACGTCGTTGTACAACGGTAATGCTGGAAATGAATAAAAAGGAGGTTAGGAACGTTTCTATGAGGGCAAAGACAGGAGGCGGGGGGAACGATGCAGCATCGAGATCTGGGGGCCTCTAGGTATGAACGAACAGAAACAGCTCATCGCTCGGTTGGTCATAGCGTCGACTCAGCAACTGATAAGCAGCTACCCGCGTTTCCTCGTTAATGGCATAAAACCACTATAAAAGCTTCTAATCCTTCTTGCTCCGTCCGTTATACCTTCGAGACTTCCTTTTGGCATAAAGCCAACCAACGCGTCAGAACTTACGACCACTTTTTTACGCGCTACCATTTTTTTTATTCTTTGCTCTCTCTTTCTTTCAATGCTGTCTCCTGACCATGGCGCCATCATGAATCAATTCTAATTACGTACCTGGCGCGTCACTCTTTTGCCCCGCTAATTTCACACACGTCCCCCGTTCCCCGCGCGTCTATCAACCATCGAACAATATGGTGTGCAAAAAGTACTTTGCGTTTAGCCAACACCACCCTGGTGTGCATTTTATCCACGTAATCAATGATCAAAATGACATAAATAATTTTTATTTTTCTCGTTCATAAACGTTGAATCCCTCATCAAAATCGTAATTCCGCGTGTGTGTAGAATTGAGATCCCCGAGATGCGCCGATACCGATGAGATCTGACTCATCCAGAGCTTGCCACTTACGACACCAGCTGGCGCTCGTATCAGCGTTACTTTTTATTGTTCAAAAATAAGAGTTATGCGTGCATGGTTCCCAACCCAGTTATCTAAGTATTATTTCTTCGTTGATTTACTTTCTTAGAAGTAATTCCAAGGAACTTGTATGTGACTTTTTATTCATAGATTTAGAAACACAAAAAAAACGATGTAATTATTTCGTAACTCGGTTCTTGGACTTCGAGGTGCCGACAAAAAATACTGCACGCACCCAAATTTTCGAAAAAAAAACAAAAAGAAAAAATAATTTCAAAAAAAATCGAACGCATCTCAACCATTTCCACGAATAGTTATTTGACACAACGTTTTGATAAGAACAATAGAGCACGAATGACACGAATTTGACAATTTTTCATACGGCCACGCAATCGAAGGTTATGAATTTGCAAATTGGAGCAACAACGATGCCCCTATACTTTCCGAACAATAAAATTGTAAAACTATTTGTTCATCCGTTTCCTGATGCCTGTTGCCTGTTGAACCTTTTCTCCTCGAAAACTCAAAGAACTTTTGTGAAATGACGAGGAATCGTGGGTGAGTCACGTCTGCTAAAAGCCACTTATATTTGGCGTTTTGAACAACTCGGTAACAATCTGTGCGGATTTTTTTTCGAAATCTACTGCGATGTTGAATAGAAAAAAAACTTTGCGATGAGGCTGCAGCGAATAAATGTGGTGAATCGAGCTCCGGCTGAAGTGTCGTCCCGAATGCAAACGCCTGACCTCTAAAAATGCTCGCATGTTTATTTACATAGTTTTATCGATGAAAAGACTCGGAAACGATATAAAAATTTCGTCAAGACTCGATGAGTGTTTAACCCTTGCTTGTCACAACTCTGTAGAATTACATACTTGCCACCATGGGGTAGATTTGTACCCCAGTGACAAAAATTGTTAGAAAAAAAATGAACTACTGAATATTTCAATTTGAAAATTGTTGTAGAACATATTGAAAGCTCTTTGCTTCCTCATAGAGGAAGCTATGTGACGGTGAATTTTTTTTTTTACAGTTTTCAATGTCAGTGTGCCTTAAATGTCCCAAAACATCGAAAAATCATATCTAGAAAAAATGTCCGGATGTGTGTATGTGTATGTTATGGCACTGTAAAATTAAAACCTTCATAACACGAGAACGGTTTGAGCTACAGGGCTCCCGTTTTGCACAGATGTTAATCTAGGTACACAAGCTCTTCATTCTCTGGGAATTTTGTTGGAATTGCTAGAAAAATACGAATTCTATGGCATTTTGAAATTTTCAAAGAAAGGTCGTCGACCCTCTAACTTCCGCAAATTTTAAGATTTAAATTTTATGATTTTTAGAATTTTACGAAAATCTGAGTTTTTTGAAAAATCGTCCAACCGCTCTAATTTCTGCAAATTTTGTAAAATATTGTGTTCAAGTCTGTACTTCCTCTTCACTTTCTAGAAAAGTTGTCCAAATTATATAATTTTAAATATAAATACAAAAAACGCTGCAAATTTGCAACTTTGCTTCCTCAAGATGCTCAAGATGCACGATGCTCAAAGCTTCCTCATGGAGAAAGATTTGAGCATCGTGCATCTTGTTTTAAAAGATTGTTTACTTTATAAATAGTCGAAATTAAATTTAAGTACACTAAAAAAAAAATGCTAAAACCAGCAAAAGTGGAAAAATGACTATTTTCCTTAATAGGCCTGGGGTAGTTTTGTATCCCAAGGTGGCAAGTAAGGGTTAAATTCCTCTAAGGGTGTAGGCAAAGTTTACAGCAAGAATTAAATCAATTGACAGTGGAAAGGGTCGGTTTATTAACTTAGAAAAATACATTTCGGTTTTTATCGACATTTCGAAAAGCAGTGTTCCACTGCTTTTTTCGGTTTGTGGAAAATCAATCGGCACGAAAGGAATTCAAAGTGTTCAGAAATATGGGAAAAATGGATGGAACCTTCATTTATTTTCAATCGAAGTGATTTGCATGTGTAATTTTCATAAAACGGATTCCTCAAGTTGCGGGGCGAATCTTTGGTGCGTCCTGGCTCGGTTGGGATGACACACTGCCTCAAGACAGTTCGAGTATGCATGGTCATTATAGAGTGCGATATATGTACAGACAGCGTTGACGTTAGATATCCAATATAAATCCTGTCTTGCTGTTGAGGAGATATATAACGTTCCCGTACCACTTAACGACTTGGTACCTGAACCTGATGCTTCGCCCCACCCGTTCCGCGTCAAAATCTCTCACCCTCGCTCGTGCCTGGCTGCTGTCTCACTCGTTCACATTAGCTCTGCCGATCTTCTCTGAACGGAGTCCCTCACGCCCCCGCTCTTATCGCCTCCGGCTATTTCTTGTTCCTTCTCATCCTCGCTCGTTCGTTGCCTCTTAAACGCTCACTAATTAGCATGCCTCGGCATTCGTCCCTCAGTCTTCGGTGAGGCGTGAGCTGACTAAACGTTCATCTCTCTCTTTTTCTCTGCCCCGGGATATGGTAGGTACGTTCGGCACAATACCACACGAAATGTATCGGTGAAGGCAGTCTCGTAAGAAAGCAGCATGTGCCCCAGACATCCTCACAAAGCGATGCGGATTTTCTTACTTTGCTAAGAACGAACCGATCGCATTTTTCTCTACCAACGACTCGCACGAACCTGCGACGAATTTCGCGCCCACTTTCTGGCTTTGTCGTGTGTAATCTATTGTTTTTTCACTCGTCGCTAACAGCAGCAAGCTTTGCAATGTATTACGATAAGAACGTGGCGAACGGCGGAGGAAAAAATTCACAATTTTCACGACCGCGATCGGTCGAATTATCGTTTAATTTTTCGTTTTCTCGGAGACACTCTCGGAAGTTCCGCTGTTAACCGCACGGCGCCCGGTGGGAGTGGGAAACTGACCTGCCGGGATCCCAGCTGGACGCCGGTACTTTTTCGTTTTAGCTTATTAATGGCTCGTTCTTCCTTTGACACGAGTCTGAAGTTTTGACAAAAGAATCAACGCCATTGATACGTTCACTGCGGCTAGTTAACCATATTGGCAGTTCGTCCCGCACGATTTGTACGAACTCAATGATATTCAGCGAAAGGTTTAATGAGCCATATGTAATTCGTCATATTGTCACGAAATGATTTTATTTGCATTAAGGGCTCAGGGTACCTTGGAGCGATAAAAAAGGGTGAACTTTGAAATTTTCGATCGATATTGCGGGATCGATCGAAATTCTATGGATTCGCCCGTTGATCAAACGATCGCAAGTAACAAAATCGCGGGAAAAAAAAACTTTTTCACGTTTCATTCGTTGCCCGAGGCGCACTCTGGCGTGGCTCGAGTAAACATATTCGTTGATGAGACTAGCGTTCATTTTACGATGACTGAAATAAATCGAATGAGAGATATGAGGACTGGGAATACGAGACGATGTAGAGGGACAAAACGAGAGATACGAGCACTGTGCGGTGGTATATGCACCTATGCGCAGCTCTTGTGTGTACAGAGCGATGAACGTGCGAAAGTGTGGATGACGGAAAAGGAAGGAACGGGAACGATCGGTATATACATACGAATTTCTTGATACTTTTTACTGGACTATGGTGGGGGCGAGGATGCTGAAGGGTCGAGAAAGGACGTTTAGAGGGATATGGAAGGCCTATGGGGAGGATGAAAATCGAATCGTATGGTGCAGCGAAGCGTGAATGCGATACCGAAGCGTCATCGTCGTTCCCGTGGTCGTCGCGCCGAGGGAAAGCCCCCCGTCGAAAGCCAGGCTTGCTTTTTTTTTTCTTTTCCTTTTCCCTACTGTGTCGGCCTGGCAGTAGAATTTTCATGTATCAATTACCTCGGAATCCCGCAACGGGATAAGCCCGGCGCGGTTCCCTCGATTTGACCGAACGTTCTCGTCGTTCAGAGTCTTTTCGCGACGTCCGGAAAACCAGGACTGCCCCGCAGAACGAAATTAATCAGGGTTGCCAGTGGAAAGTTGCTCGCGGTACCTTTTCGCCCTCGTCGTTGGCTCGCGGAGAGCGGGATTCATCGCCGCGCGCGAGGGGAAAACGGTCCTGGCGACAAATTAGTATTTAGGGCAAAGGCAAATGACCGTGTGAAGCTTTTCTCGCTGACTAGGTCAAAAAGTGAATATTCAAGTGTTCCTTTTCTGCGTTATGGACTTTCTATCTCTTTGTCTCTGCCTGCTCCCTCCTGTCTCGAACTCTTCGTTCGGCGAGCTTTCCTCTCTCACAGGCTCTCAGCCGCTTCTATCGGCCACGGCCTACCAGTCGACGAGGAAACGTTGTTTTCTGTGAAAGAGGCGGAAGAGGCCCAACACACACACACACACAGGATCCGAGTGGTATGGAACGAGGTAATCGTATATAACGACCGCGATGCAGGCTTCAAGCTGTCCCTCCGAAAAAGAGACTCTTACCAATCTTTTTCTTCTCCTTCACCTTTTTTGGCTTAATTAAAAGAGATGATTACATAATGAGAGACGAGCATTGATACGAAGCCGCGCGTCGAGTATATATCTAACGAGATATTCCCCGAAAATTCTTTCTCCTTGCACGTACACATTAAGTCTTTCTATTTTACAACTCGCCGTTGATACACGAGTAGCAGAGTATCTCATCATATCGGCAACTCATAAAATAAAACATTTATTATTTTCCCCATGGAATTATCTTTCCGAGGAATCTTTACAAAAAGAAAATATCAATTGGATCATTACACTTTTGTGCTTTTTATCCAGCGGCCGAGCCCGCTCGATAATTCTCTCAGAATTTCCGAGCATGAAATATAAGAGTCCGAGAAACTCGCACGAACGCAGAAGAGAGACTGGCACGTCCAGGATTGTGAAAACAAATCCTTTTCTCTTCCTGCTGCAGATCTCTTAGTATGTAATATCGAATACCAATGGCGTATGACACGCTTTTTATGAATGCCTGTAGCACTCGTGCCACGTGGCGCATGGAATATATTGGAAAAAACGTTCGTCATCGTTTTACCGCGAATCTCAACTTTTCCTCTCGTTACGCGTGTCGACCGTAAAACTGCCGTAGCCAATGGCTTACACGCTGCTTGGACAATCGAAGCTGAATTACCGACAGAGTCCATCGTGCGAAATGCGAACCTTGAGGTCGGTTTCACACAACAATGTTGCCATGTTAAAAGCATAGGAAAATTCCAAATGATTAGAATTTAATGAAATTTGGTGAGCATATTCTTTATTACTAAATATGAATACACACATTTTTTAAGATTTTTCTTCTACATAGTTTTCGAGTATTTCAACACTAGAATTTACATGCAAAAGCATAGCATTCAGATGTATATATAGGTATATCTTTTGCATATTGTAAACTCCAATTATTCGACAACTATGTAGACGAAAAATTTGAAAAAATTTGTATCATCGTATTTGGTGCTAAAGAGTGTTATGACCAAATTTGATTAACTTCTTATCATATTGTCGTATGTAGCCAACCTTTTTAAACAAAAAACAACGAGTCGCGATTGTATCGAAATTTTCATCAACGAGTTCAATTCGCAGTCGGTGAGCGCTCGCGTAGCCACGTGTTTACGACTCCGCGCGGACCCTTTTCCTTGAAGACTAATTCCGATCGATGCTAAATAGCCGACAGACTCTCGATCGTATGAAATCCGATACGTTCGAATTTTGACAGAAGCAACGTGTTGCGATTGTATATATGAAAAATAAAAATCACGAATGAGTTTATTTTGCACTCAGTGAACAGTCCAACAGTCGACAAAATAATAAAATGTCGACGAGGCATCGGTCACGGTTCGAATCTCGAGAAATTTGAGCTTTGTACACACTGAGTGTTGAGAATTGGAATACACGTGAGAATTGCGTTGCATGAGGGGAAAATGCTGGGACAAATCTTTTGACGGCTCTTTGATCATGAACTGAAGCTTTTAGTACAAATTTTGGCCACTCTTTTTGGCGAGTCATGCTTGTAGCCTACTCGCTACGATAAACACGTTGGCACAGATGGTTGTAATAATACGACGTACGCAGAAAATACGTTTTCGTTTCGTTGGAACCTTGTGATGAAATCCATCGGGGGTTATTTCTCTCTCATCTACGGAGCAACGGAGAAAAAGGGGGTCATGCATGGCCCGTTATGAGACGAACACCAATTCGGGGTATCGTTCGCACCCGCTAAACTCGAGACAGATACAATGTATCAAAATTTACATCGGGTGTCTCGGGATTCGTGTCATTTCGGAGCTTCTCATAAATCGGGTCATTTTGACCCAATGAAAGAAAGAGGAAGTACAGACTTACACACAATATTTTACAAAATTTGCATAAGTCAGAGCGGTTGGACGATTTTTCAAAAAAAACTCAGATTTTCGTAAAATTCGAAAAATCATCAAATTTAAATCGTTCAACCGATATTTCCCAAATTCAATACCAACCTTCCTATCATGATACTCTATCTATAAAAAAAAAAACAGTAAAATAAATCTAGAAATTTGTGGAACTTAGAGCGTCGACACCCTTTTTTTTTTTTATTTCAAAATGCCCCGGAATTCGTATTTTTCTAGGAATTCCAACAAAATTCACAGAGAATGAAGAGCTTGTATGGATGAAAATCAGTGCAAAACGGGAGCCCTGTAGCTCAAACCGTTCTCGAGTTATAAACGTTTGAATTTTACAGTGTCAGAACATACACACACACACACGCACATCCGGACATTTTTTCTAGATATGATTTTTCGATGTTTTGGGACATTTTAAGCACATTGGAAAAGTGAAAAAAAAAATGTTCACCGTCACATAGCTTCCTCCATGAGGAAGCAAAATAATTCCGTTCCACTCAATTCCAACGATTCATGAAAAAAAAAAACACACAATTTTTCGCCTATAATTGGATGCCTGTAAATTGGATAATAGGATACCCGTAATGGGAGTAAATAATCTTGCGATTGCATTTGGATTGAAAAGTCTTCGAACTTGATTCGAAAGTTCAGAGTCTGAAAGAAAATTTGATGGTAAATTTGTTGATCGTGGAGGACGTACAATTAGCACTCGATACAACTCGGTCCTTATAATTTTTTCACGATGAACAAGCTCGCGAAAATCTCGATGTTTTATCCCAAAAGGTGAAGGGTCAACGCAACAAGAAACGTGAAGAAATACGTTGCAGCAGCATTGCAAAAAGGGGAATAAGGTCGTTCCCGGCTGGCCCGAACAGGATTTTTCAACACTGACGTGCTCCAGCCAAAAGGAAGTCAAATTGCTTGAAACTTCGAGATCACATCGAAAAAAAAATTAAAAATCAAGAAATTACAGTGATTTGAAGAATTCTAAAATTTAAGGACGTTTTATGCAAAAATTTTTATCGATAGAATTCCTTTAAATTTGCACCACACAAAGAGAATAGCTCGCACAATTTTAAGAGGTTTCACCATGTAGAAGTCAAGATATTTATTTATATAAATCACAATTTTCAGTAGTTTCTAATAAGAGCGTGTGTTAAAAGTTCCAATTTTGAACGAATTTTCAATGAATTTTGAGCTTTATTTAGTTTTTCAAAAAAATTGGTCGTTTAATTTTTTCAAAGTTTTTTTTATTATATAAAAAATACAGATTTCCTCGGACAATCTTGAATTTAGCGTGTGTTGTTATTTAGTCAATTTGCAACAATTTTTATTAATCAACTTAGGCTCGCAAACCATTTTGTATGAAAGACAAACTGAAAAGAAAAATTTAGATTTGACCATACAACGTCCTTAAAAAATTGAGCAGAGAAAAAAATGTATTCGATCGATCGCAACTTTGAATCTTGTAATGACTACGAGTTCACGATTTTATTTTCGATTCTAGGACACCGTGTATACGTTCATACATATTATAAGTGTATTCTCTTCACGCTCAATAAAATTCCACAACGAAATTTGGTGGAGAACAGGAGCGTTGAAGTTTATAGGGACGTATGTGTGTGTGTCGCGGCTACGATTGGAACCCTCGTTCCTTTGTCCGTCACACCCGATTATCATACACAAAAAAGAGATAGATGGACAACATACTCGACGTGCATTTATGGCCATTATATTTTCATTTTACAACGAAATAACACGAGCGACCAACTTCATTTATTTTCTATGAATTTTCGGGGATGATCAACTCATCAGGATCGATTCATCGACAGAACATTCGAGGGTAAGTTTATTACAAAGGTGCCGAACAAAGGAGAATGTCGAACAGCAGTCTTTTCATGGATTCCTCTGTCCGAGGGAATCGATGTATTCTCACTCTGCGGCTCGAAATCGAATCCATATGTATCTTGGTTCCTGATTAATCGACCTATTGAAACTTTAGTATGTTCTTGAGCTGTCGATATTGATCTCTTTCTCAGAGAATCGTAAAACCAGCGTGAAAAATCGTTTCTTTTCTTAAGATCCTTGTGTCGCCATGCCCAAGTTCGTAACCTCGGTTTATTTTTTTGCAAACCTTGATGTCACTTCCGGAATAATTTTTAAGTGTTGGCGTTAACTCTTCGTAAAGATCACAACGTCAAAAAAATCGCAAAAATCTTTAATTCAAAGTGTAAAATCTGAGAATTTACGAGTTTTTCGAAATCGGATATCTTTTTAATTTTTTATTTCAACTCATTTTTTAAATGTTTGTCTGCAATTGGAAAGAAAATAATAGAAAAAATATTTGTAACAAAGTTTCGGAGTGATTTTGAAAAAACTGAATTTTTCTACCGCTTCTGCGCAGCAGCACCGAAATAGCAAAGTTTTAAACAATAAAAAAAAAACACTGCAAAATTTTGAGCTCACAGAAAAATTATTTTATTTTCAACCTGAATGAAAAACGAGCGTCAAATATTTTGGGAGTCCAATTGCGAGAGCTCATTGTTCGATTCACTTGCGAGAGATTTTGAAAGAAAAAAAAAAACTCGAGCTTTCTGAGTTTAGGTTACCGAACGAAAACGGAATTGTCGAGTCCGGCAGAATAAAAAGCTCCCTTAAAATTGGTGATGTTTCCTCTTAAGCGTCTCACTTTAGCGCGTCTAGAGAGGCGGTTGGTTCAAGTGTGCATCGCCGGCAGTTAGTCACGCGTGTGCACGAAAAGAACAAGACTGAAGCCCCTATGCGGCAATAAAACTCAACAGAAAAGTTTTCCGGGTTGAAACACACGCTTCTGCGTGTGTTTTATTGTTGGTACGGTAACCCTCTCGTTACACACATGTAAATGTCTTACAGTCTTGCAACGACGTCACCAGCGTGAATTATGCAATTATTGCATCGTGACGAGCAATTATCGCGTTAAATGCTGAACGCTCGATGAGTATATGCGGCGAGAGGGCAACGTTTTTTAATACATATTTCTATAGTCGTATGTAAAGCGATTTATTTACTACAAATTTCCAAGTCGCCCTCATTTTTTTCTCTTATTCACTTTGACAATTCGAATCGACAAATTAAATTTTTCGTAAAAAATTACACAATAAAGTGGAAAAAGGGTGGAAACTTCTTCGATGCACCGAAAACAAATTTTTCAGTCTCGCTCCGAGTTTTATTTTATTTTCACGTTAATTTGCACACGACAGATCGAATATTACGAAAAATTCAAGGTCAATTTCTTCGTTTATAAGTAAATAAGTTGTAGTGGTATTTTCCATGCATACTCTTCTCGGGTTTTTACATGTCTTCATTTTTCCCTCTGTTTTTTTATTTCACACTTACTCGGTGGACCTACATTTTAACGTAGGTTCCGAACCACAGAGAGTACAGTATAAAACACTCAGAAAAAATCCATTGGTGTCGGCAGGAATCGAACCCGGGCTCACTGGTTGTGAGCCGAGCACGTTACCACTGGGCCACTGTTTCCCTTATGAGCAAATAAATAAATAAATAAATAAATAAATAAATAAATAAATAAATAAATAAATAAATAAATAAATAAATAAATAATAGAGTTTTGTTTGCATAGCTTTTACAGCTTTTTACAAAGTTTTTGCATTAATCCTCCTCTTCATCCATCTCCTCTCTTGCCGCTAAATAAATAAATAAATTCAGTGAACCAGCAAAGAGTGGTGAACGACACTGAATTTTTTAATTCAACAATGAAATCTTCACAGTGAACGACATTTTAATGAGACGACGAATTAAGTTGTTGGAATTCGCATTGCGGAAGCCCACCATCGCTGCCCATGATTCACAGCAAAATTGTGTTGATCCAACAAATTTATTTTCTCAGTGAATAAATCAGAGAATTCTGAATCACTGTCAAATTTTTTTTTCTGAAAGATTTATAGAATTCCCACATTCTCGTGACTCTGGGAATAAATGATCGATCAAATAAAATCGCTCTTCATTTATTTCGAAGGATAATTTACAAAGTATCAAGTTCACGTTAAAACGGAGTATAAACAAATTATCATGAGCTATACCAACATCTGGACGAGCTGAAAAAATAAATAATTACGTCTTTGATCTCCAGTTCATGATTTCACTATTTTGTATCGCTTATCTCGTTGCCGAAGATCTTACTATTTTTAACGACGTTCGAAGAATATAGCCAGCATGCCGTTTATTTTTTGTCTCTCGAGAGTTTTTGTTTTTGTTTTTATTTTTTTCTTGAAAAATAATCGCACGATAACGTCACGAGAGATTGAACCAATTCAACTGAATATTTCAAAGGTCTCATCAGACACCAGCACCATTTTTTTGCACCAGCTCAAACGTCCACGAAGCGACTAATTTGCCAGCCACACAAGCACGAACACACGCACGTGTGCATATGCGTTTGCAGTCGCGCGTCTTACTTGGAAGGAGACAAGTGCCTAGGACTTTTCCTTTCTCGTCGCGATTCGCTCGCCGATGATGTATAGGGCAAGCACGAAGTGAAATTGGTCGATGGCTTTCGAGAACTCAGCTGCCAGTTCTCGCGTACATTAAGTGTCCGCAAATTTCGGAGGTCGACAGACGGGGTTATAATCCTACCAGCACGCGTTCTAAAGGCTGTCCTACAGCTTCAGATACATTTCGTTAAACATTTCCATCAATTCTCAACGCAGCAGAAACATTATTAGCGTTTTTGTTCCGTCGTCAGTCTCCTCTGAACTTTGCAATGTTTATATTACGAGTTTTAGAAAGAAAAAAAAATTCAATTCCTCCGAAGACTTTGATTGCCGGAAGAGAATTTAGCGCCGAGGACGAGAACTTTTATGGAAAACCATAAAAACGGAGTAAAAATTGGATTTAAGGACGTTCTATGGCGACGGTAAAGTTTACATTTTTGTTTTCAGTTTTTCTTACATACAAAATGGTTTGCGAGCCTAAGTTGATTAAAAAAAATTGTTACAAATTGACTAAAGAACAACATACGCTAAATTCAAGATTGTCCGAGGAAATCTGTATTTTTTATATAACAAACAAAACTTTGAAAAAATTTAACGACCAATTTTTTTGAAAAACTAAATAAAGATTCTTCGATATTGCATAAAAGTGTATGCAAAGTTTTAAGAGGTTTCACCATTTAGAAATCGAAATATTTAATGTTGAAAATTGAAAGTTTTAACACACACGCTCTTGTGAGAAGCTACTGAAAATTGTGATTTTTATAAATAAATATCTCGACTTCTACTATTAGAGCTATAGACATCACTGTTCTCTTTGTAAGGTGCAAATTTAGAGGAATTCTATGGATAGAAAATTTTGCATACAACGTCCTTAAATATTTTCTATTAATTTTTTAATTTTTTATTGGAATTCCCTTCCCTGCGAGAGCCTCAACAAGTTTTTTCTTTTTCTTTCCGTCCGGCAAAACGTCCAGTTAGAAATTTTTCGCTTTTGTTGAGTAGCGGCGACAACCTCAAAGATTCTGGATTTAAAAACTGATGAAATTAAACGGAACGTGCCTGCAAACGGTTGCTCATCCCGTACTCATTTTTTTTCCCTTAAATTTCGTACTTTTGTTGGCTCCAAGTGGCATATTCGCATTGGACCCAGAGTAACGAAGATTAAGTGGTTCGAATGATACCAAAATTAGTCAATATTAGAGCATCAGTTAATCTTACTTGATCCAGTGTTTTTCGTCGTTGCCGTTTGAGCGAGAACGCGTTGTTCCATCGACCAAGTTTCAAATTTGGCTTCGATGATTGTGCGCCCCTTGAAAAACGCCGAGAGATTGAAAATCGAGGTATTGACGTTATGGAAAGAGATCGAGGGATGACCTCGACCTTTGGGAGATCTTTGATGTGCAGATCGAACATTTTTCGTAGGCATTCGAAATTTTTGTTTTATTTTTATCAAAATTCGTTGGACCGTGAAAATTTTCCAAAATTTGATATCATTCGCTCCGCAGAGTTTTCGAATGATTTCGGAATGCGATGAACGAAACTGTGTTTGGTGGTAATGAAAGAAAAAGCTTTCGAAATGAAGGAATCATTGACGAAGGAATTCGGGTAAAAAATCTACAGATCGTAGAATAATATTTTCGAGAAAAAGTTTCTCTCTCGTGGTAGAAAAACAACGAGTGACGTAAATAAAATGAAAAGTAGAAATATCGTAAGAGTTTAGAGATGAAAACAAAGTGTTGTCATAATCGATCGTCACGACGTGACGTATTCTCGTAATCAGTGCAAATAATTTATAGTTTTTGCTTTTCTCAAGTGACGAGGAGAAACGTCGAGGGTTTCGATCGAGTTTCAATTTACAGGATACGGTTTATTACGACCTAAGGGCCACTTTTGTAAATTCCATAGTTGGTCCAGACACACGCACACGCGTATAGGGACACCAAGACGAAGGAGTGGCGAGTTGTTGCACGACCTATCGAGACTCAGGAATGTCCGAATGTTCGTGTGGCTGCTGGTTCATCGAGCGAGAAGCCCAAAGCCATAAAAATTAATTAGCTCACAAGGCAAGAAGAAAAGATCGATGAATGGGAGAGAGGAGAAGTTGTTAAGCATCCTGTGCATGCTTCTTAGATCCGGAGGGGGCAAGATGGTCCTCATTTTCTCGACTCGTTAAAACGCGTATCGAGAAACGTTTCAGGACGTTGTATGGCGACGGTAAAATCTAAATTTTCGTTTTCACTTTTTCTCACATACAAAATGGTTTGCGAGCCCAAGTTCATTAAAAAAAGTTGTTACAAATTGACTTAAGAACAACATACTCAAAATCCAAGATTGTCCGAGGTAATCTGTATTTATTATATAATAAACAAAATTTCGAAAAAAATTTTACGATCGATTTTTTTGAAAAACTAAATAAAGCTTCTTCGATGTTACATAAAAGTGTATGCAAAGTTTTAAGAGGCTTCACCATTTAGAAATCGAAATATTTAATGTTGAAAATTGCAACTTTTAACACACGCTCTTATGAGAAACTAGTAAAAATTGTGATTTTTATAAATAAATATCTCGACTTCTACATGGCGAAACCTCTTAAAATTGTGCGAGCCATTAGATATCACAATTTGAAGGAATTCTATCGATAGAAAATTTAGCATACAACGTCCGAGCTCGGCGTTTTTAAAAACAAAATATAGAGTGACGTCTAGCTCTTTTGAACTTTTCGAAAGATTTCCAAATTATTCAAGAATTCGAAATGCATTCAAATTTTCCCTCGAAACTTAATGGACCGTGTATTATTCGATCGAAGCATGTGTTTACGTAGGAAGTTTAAATTTTCCATGCAATCGCGAAATCGGATTTTCATCGCAGCCAAGTTTGGTAACAATTTTTTTGATTCAACAACAGAATTTGCAGAAATCACTTTATCAGAATAAATCAGAGTAACACCAACATACGTACTTTTTTACGGAGCTTCGTGTTCCACGACTGCATCCATTATTATGTTGATCGATCACAGAGAGAGGCTGTGAAAACAATCGAGAAAGATTCGAGACTTTCGGTGCAGCAGGATTTGGAAAGGCAAGCATAACGACGATTCGACGGGTGCATGTCTTTGGATCTTGCGTTAGGTATACAGCGTTCGGCATTCGATATGCACAAGAATTCGGTCGTCCGGTGTTTGTGGATGTTCCAACGCGGGTCTGAGAGGTGCTTACACGTGCACAGCAGCTAGTGTAAATAAAAGGATGCTGGAGAGTGGTCCATCGGAGCTTTTCTTACGATGATTATTTTCTATTGTGTACACAGTATACATGAATATAACCATGGCAACTAGGATTTCAAATTTATCGTGGGAGCATGCAGAGACAGAGAGAGAGAGAGAGAGAGAGGAAAGGCGATCGAAGCTTTTTCGTGCTGGGACTTTTCCAGACTCTGGAAACGACGAATTCGTAACGGTTGGAAAGCAGAGTGGAAAGATAAATAATTTCAAAAGGTAGTTTCCTTCTTCCAAGAGCCTATTCAGAATGACTCTTTTCCGCGCGTTGAATTAGTCGTCATCGGTGTGTGGCGCGAGAAAAGAGAAGGCAAATATATGGGAGAGCAGAATGCTAGGTGACTCTTGAGACCCCGCGGTTGCTTCGAAGTGCAACACGCACCTACCCGCGGCGCGTTGTCCCGAGTGGCCGACAAAAATTACCTTTACCGATTTGCCCCTTCGTCCTCTCGGCTCCTGAATTCTTCTCTTATTCCGAGGAAACGGATCCTGCGATTCTTTTGCCGTTGAAATCGCATTTCTCCGACGTTTATGGCTTCCCGGACTCGAGAACAAGGGGAACGTTCGCAACTCCAACACGCCCTGCGCTACGTCTGGAAAGAACGATCCCTGTGTCTGTCGAGAGCGAGGGCGGGACCGCAGCAACTTACTCACTCTTGCCTCCATGTTCCTTCAAGATTTTCGAGTACCAGCGAGTCATAACCGCGCAACGGTACAATGGAAAAAGCCCTTTGCTTTTTTCTTTCTCTCTCTGTCTCTCTCTCTCTCTCTCTCTCTCTCTCTCGTTGGCAGCACGACCGACCCTCGACAATTCGCCCTCCCTCATCTTCTTACTGCCATTATTCTTTACCACTATTAAGGAGGTTGTCTCGTTACTTTGTGAAAGGAATAGGCGAATTCGCGCTAGAAGTGCCGACTCGAGGGCAGTACGAACGGTATTCGTATACGCGGTAGAGATGCATGCGGCATGACCCCTCCGTATATATCGTCAACGTCCGCGTAACTAAGAACCCGATCCCGAGCAACCGTTTTTCCCACATGTCAATTTTCCCCGAATATACTTGTTGCACAAACTGATGCTAAGCTTTCAGATTGAACTTCGAGGACCATAGAAAATAAATTTGAGCCTCCATCTTTTTTCGAATAAAATTAATCATCAAATTAATCGAAATCGTTGTCGCGTCGTCGTTCTGGGGATTTGTTCTCGTTACGGACGTTCGATGACGTATTTCAATTTCGCAGTTTTCTTCACTGGAAATGAAATTTTTTTAAAAATCCTCGATATTTTTTTGAATATGGTAAACTAAATATTTTTGGATAATTGCAAAATTTTCGTTGTTTCGGCAGTATATTTGATTTATAACGGAATTGTCAGCGAAATTTACGAGTGGAAAGAACAAAATTTGCATCTGAAGAGACTTTCTAAAATATTTATTGCTGCAATGACAACATTTTTGGGATTATTCAAAAAAAAAAAAAAGAAAACGTTTAGTCGAACGTATCGAACAAAATATCGATCTTTTTCAAAAAAAATTTGTTTTCAGTGATCGGTAGATTTGTTACACGTCGAGGTGTGACATTTCAGTATGAACAGTTACACGTTTTTTTGAGATTTCTGGAGAATCTCTTGGTCGATGGTTGGAACATCTGCTGTTGTATGCGATCGCGCGGCGGAAGTATTCGATGTTGAAGTAGAAACGCGCGCGCGTGGGTAGGAAATTGTATGGAAAGAAGTGAATGTGCTTCGCCCGCATTGGCATTTCGAAAGCAATTTTTTACGGTTCGCGATCGAATAGAATGGACCGCGAGTGGCCGCAGCAATTGCGTATTCTGGCAGATGCGAAAGACTCGAATTTTTCGAAAAAATCAACATTTATGCACGAAGTAAGAAAAAACGGGAAGAAAACAGAATTCCGATTCGCGTTCTTCAGCAACTGTATTCTTTTCCAACAACCGACTCGGTACGATTGCGCTTGCGGAGGAGGAAAAAAAAACATGAGCGGCGTCGACGAGATCGAAGCAATTGCAATTGCGAGTGGATGCAAATTTGTCCCGTTGCGGTTAAACGCAAAAACCGACCTTTGGAAAAGGGCCAATCGGCTGGCAAACTAAATCCAACACACTCACACACACACCAAACAGCATATCATTTGCTTCAAAAGTGCTAAAAGACGTTAGAGTTTGCGTGCGTCCTCGCGTTCGCGTGTATCGGTTGTGAGGAAATGGACAGAGGCGGACAGAAACTGATCGGGTACCGCCATTTTGCTCTTAGAATTCATTGTGCATAATTGAACGATCGGAAATCGACATGCAGTTTCTCTTCGTAAGAATTAAAAAAACTACTGCAGCCGCAAATGTGTTCACCCACTGAATCGTTTCCAATTGTTCCCAATCCTGGAAACTTTGAAGACATACATTGGTCCGAGCGTTCATATAGCATTGACCCAATTCAGCAGTTATTTATTTTTTTAAAATTCGAAAAATCATCAAATTCAAACCGTTCAACCGATATTCCCCAAACTCAATACCGATCTTCCTATTATGATACTCTATTTATAACGAAAAAAAAATAATAATAAATCTTGAAATTTGCGGAAGTTTGAGCGTCGACACCCTTTTTTTGAAAATTTCAAGATGCCGTAGAATTCGTATTTTTCTAGCAATTCCAACAAAATTCACAGAGAATGAAAAGCTTGTATAGATTAACATCTGTGCAAAACGGAAGCCCCGTAACTCAAACCGTTCTCGAGTTATGAAGGTTTCAATTTTACAGTGTCAGAACATACACACATCCGAACATTTTTTCTAGACATGATTTTTTTCGATGTTTTGGGACATTTTAAGCACATCGAAAACTGGAAAAAAAAATTTCACCCTCACATAGCTTCCTCTCTGAGGATGCAAAAAATAGGAAAAAAAGAAACGATAGTTTGAAAAGTTCGTGTCCATTTTTATTGAGAATTCGATCAACGAGACAAAATCATTTTTTCTCAGTGTTTGGATCACGTGCCTTTTGAGACGATGGACGTTTTGATGCAACATCCGGTCACAACATACATCATCATAACATACACCACATCCGGACATTTTTTCTAGATATGATTTATCGATGTTTTGGGACATTTCAAGCACATTGACATTGAAAACTGGAAAAAAAAAAATTTTGCCGTCAGATGGCTTCCTCTATGAGGAAGCAAAATGATCTTAAATTATTAAACATCGCGGTAAAGCGTCAATGATCAAATTTTGTTGAAAAAGTTCGATATTTTGTTCGACACGTTCGACTAAACGTTTTGTTTGAATAATCTCAAAAATTGTGTCATTACAGCAAAAAATATTTTAGAAAGTCTTTTCGGAAGAAAATTTTTTTCCTTCCAATCGTAAATTTTGCTGACAATTCCGTTAGAAACCAAATATACTGCCAAAACAACGAAAATTTTTCAATTATCCAAAAATATTGAGTTTATTGTATTCAACAAAATATCGACGGTTTTTAACGAAATTTCATTTCCCAGTGTAAGGAGTATCAGAGAACCATGCATAAAAAATAAAATTTTACTATCGCAAACGAGTAACATTTCAAGAGGGGCCACGAAAAGATCGTGCAATTACACGAAGAAGAAGAAAAATGATGTTGAAGTTTGCATCGTTGAAGAATGCAACGAAATTCTGTTCTTTTTCAGTAGAGCTCATAATTATTATTCAATACTTGCTCTGGACAATAAAACGATCCTCGTAAAACGTCTCAGTTACCATATTTTTGTACACCGAAAAAAGAAATTTGTTGATACAACAAAATTTGTGTTGACTCAACAAATGCCGCAGTCACCGAGGGCGAAAAAAATCATTTTGTTCATTTCAACTGCCCAACAATAGACAACCCATAACTTCCAACCCACAGTTGGTCCACCCAACAACCCAAAAGTTGATCAAACTGATGATTTAGTTTATACAACTGAAAGTTTTGTTAAACGAAACGGACGGTATTTTTTTTCTTAATCTCTCAAATCAATGAAACATTTAGTCAACCAGAGTTCGATTTTGTTATTTCAAACGACTTGATTTGGTTACAATAAACGACTAAAGGTGTTGAAGCAACTGAACGACTGCATCAGGATAAATTGATTGTTTTGACCACCTAAGTTATTGCCTCAACTACATATGCGTTTACCGCAACATTTCTTTTTTTGAATCAACAAATTTCATTTTTTTCGCTACAATTTTGTTGATTCAACAAATTTCTTTTCTCAGTGATACATTCGGTATCTATGAGTAATGAAAGCTCATCTGTGCTCTCTCTCTCGCTCTCTCTCTCTCTCTCTCTCTCTCTCGGTGTCTTAGTTTCATGACAGATATCTCGTGACAGTGGAGTATGATTCGGATTATCCAATTTGTATTGACGATAACTCGGCTAACCCCGGGGCGAATTCCCGGAGGAGGTTGCGAGCGAGACGAATGTAGAAAAAAAAAAAAAAAAGAAGATGAAAGCATAAAAGCGTTTGTGCAATTGAACGGGAATCTCCGTCACAGCGAGAGAGAGTGATAAATCTCAAGAATTCCCAGGAGCGTTGAGGCTGGAAATGGAGTGCAAATAAGTGTGTGTATAGTAAAATCGTAGGTGGAGTTTGTACAACATGATTTTGACATGTTATGTATTTGCTGTGTTTTGTTTCGCGGTGGTTCTCGGTAGAAAACAAAGTGGCTGTTGTCGGTTTCGCTGTGAAAGATATCGGGCCATTCTCCCGCGAAATGTGAGACGAGAGGAGATAGAAAAGTTGGGAGCATCCGGATTCGGGGTGAGACTCGAGAGAGGATCGGATTTGGCAGATGAACTGAGACGTCGACCAGAACTCTATACACACGTTGCCACATTCTTACACACATACACACACACACACACAACACGACTGTTGACTGGCGCGATCTTCCATTCTTCCTCACGGGGTTGAGTGGTGGGGGCCTCGTGCGAGCTCCACGACGGGGGGTGGTGTAGTACGTGGTTGGATCTGGACAGCCACCAGGACGTTGGAGTATTTAAGGGAGGTCCACGGCCGGTGCGCGCCAGTTTCGTACCGCCGCGCTTCGACCACGAGGTTCGATCAGTCTCATTAAAAATCCTCATTCTTATTTTTCGCCACTATAATATTAAATCGTGCCAATTCGGACTACATGTGATTCTCGTCAATAAACATCGATCGCAATGTCATAATCGTCGCATGGTGAAGAACAACAACGAAATTTAAACGACACATTTTTTTCCTCGTACTTTTAAGGTAGCTCATTCCTCTTGGTGATCAATATTAATCAGCTCTTCGTCGATATCAATTGTTTTTGCTCCAAGATCGTTGGGGAATAGCGTTTTTTTTTAATTTTATTTATTAAGGTAGTAGTCTCGCCGGAGTCACGTACAAAAGTTTACATTTCCGTTCATTTCGACGTCTACGCAAATACTTTCGGAATAATTCAATGACGTTGATGCTATTTTATTTGATAAAAATGTTAAAACGTGTCAACAAACTTTTTCCGCATCCGAATGGTCGAAATTCTCGATTTTTTTTTTTTAGACAAACCTCGACGCTTTTTTCTCTGCAATCGAGAGATAGAAAAAGCAAAAAAAATCTGCACAACACTTTCGGAGTAATTTCGTGAAATGTTAATTTTTGTAATGCTCGCGTAAACACTGGAGAAACTTGATTGCCAACGTCTCCGGTGAATTCTTTCGGAGGGTGCAAAGAAATTTCGCAGAAAAACGATTTAGCGAGATTGTCACAAGCCTACGACAAGGGAATCAGTATTTTTTATAAATTGTTCATTATTACACGGAAGCTACATGACATGCACGATATTTTCGCAACTCCTTAATTTCGGTTTCCATTCTACACGTATATAGATCGCGATGATTATCATCGAACGATTTGACGCAAGAAAATATCGAAATTCGAAATTTGAGTAATTTTTTTCAGCTTACAACGTCCTAGCGTTTTTCAAACGTACTGATTTTCGCTGTAACGATAATTACTCGTAAAGTATATTGAGAGCAGAGAGAAAAACCTGTTTAGTGACGCAAAACGTGCGTCGAGAGTGCATGTAACCGGTGCTTTAGTCCGTAACCACCGGCTTCAGCAATTTTTCTTTTGTTCTTTTTTTTTTTCATTTGTTGGAATTCGGAGCCCAACGCATACTTTTCTAAAAAGACGATTCAACGCAATTTTGTTTTTTTTTGTTTGTTTTTCAATCCTATCGATGGAGCGATCGATAGCTAGGACTCGATCCATCGAGCTCGATGATATCACTGAGAAAAGAAATTTGTTGAATCAACAAAATTGTAGCGAACAAATTGAAATTTGTTGGTTCAAAAAAAGGAATGTTGCGGTGAACGCATATGTAGTTGAGGCAATAACTTAGGTGGTCAAAACAATCAATTTATCCTGATGCAGTCGTTCAGTTGCTTCGACACCTTTAGTCGTTTATTGTGACCAAATCAAGTCGTTTGAATAACAAAATCGAACTCTGGTTGACTAAATGTTTCATTGATTTGCGAGATTAAGAAAAAAAATACCGTCCGTTCCGTTTAACAAAACTTTCAGTTGTATAAACTAAATCATCAGTTTGATCAACTTATGAGTTGTTGGGTGGACCAACTGTGGGTTGGAAGTTATGGGTTGTCTATTGTTGGGCAGTTGAAATGAACAAAATGATTTTTTTCGCCCTTCGTGACTGCGGCATTTGTTGATTCAACACAAATTTTGTTGTATCAACAAATTTCTTTTCTCAGTGTACTTGTGACTTTTTTTTTATTGTAAATTTATCGAAAGATTGCTTTATGGATTCATTTTTTTAGACGAATATTAATCCAACTATTCAAATGCGAAAAATGTTGGCAACGATGTGGTCCAACGAAAAATACTTTTTCTATTCATTGTTTGTTCAATTTCAAAAACCATGAAAATTTTCCTACCGTTTTGGACTTGGATTCTCAAAAAATACTCTTTTTCTTTGCCCAAAAAAAACACAGAATTTCGTTGCATTCCAACGATGCGCAAACTTCAACATCGTTCGGTCCATTCTTTTCGTTTTTCCATACCGATAAAAAACTAGCCAAAATAAAGTTACATTCGATAAATCAATAAAAAGTTATGAAAACGAAAAAAATTTCGAAAAACTTAACAAACACACTGAACGACGAATTTTTTCCTAAAGTAATTTTTTAGCCCACTGTGACGTTCTCTAAAAATGCAACAAGATTCCCAAAAATGAGGAATTTCCTAAACAAATTTAGCTGATCAGTGATTACGAATAATTATCGATCGATAAATGAAATTTTCATAAAGTTACTTTTTAAATGTTGCACAATAATTTTAACGATTTTCGAGAAATTCTATTTTTTTATGGAATACATTTTTTTACTCAGTGTAAGTTTTTCAAAAATGTGAAAAAATTATAAAGAGGATCGGCTGTTGAGAGATTACGAATTAGTATCGATCGATAAACTGAATTTATGTAAACTTACTTTTTTTTTCACTTTTGAAAATTGCTTTTCTTGATTATTGAGAAAGTGGAATAATTAATAAATTGGAATTGAATTAATGAAAACGAAGGAAAGCAGTTAACGAAGTGACGCGGAAGAAACACGTGAGTGATTTTCAACGGGTGACTCGATGCCGCTGGCATTGGGCCTGATTCTGGTGCTCCCGATGGTCGGAGCTCTTCACCGGAGTAACGAGATCTTCGTGCTGCCGAAAAACAGTACAATTGCAACCGGCTACGAAAAGTATTCGAAGCAGGAACGTTCGCGAGCGTTTTCCGTTACGAAAATCCTTCCCGAGGGTGAAGTTCAAAGGGTCACTCGGTGGAAAGGAATTTGTACCAAGGAAACGATCGTTGATTGGGGGTTCGTATGAAAATTTACGTGATAATCTTTATTTTCTGAAATATCGTAAACACGAACGCGCAACGCCCATTGATTTTAACACTGTAGTGAAAACACGTGATATATAGTAGGAAGAAAGCATATTCGATGGTGTACGGTATGTGCGAGAACGAGTGGGACGAACAATGGCTGCTCACAAAGCTCGTCAAGACAACAACGGATTTCTTTGACTCGGTCTACCGTAATACACACGTGACGCAATCACAAATGAAAATTGATATCTACCGAACGCAAACACACACGTTTTCATTCGTAATGCTGATAGAGATTAACTCTCCGATCAGTCATTGTGGTCTCGTTCGAACGATAGTGCGCGTTAGCCCACGATTCTCGGAGATTTAATTTTTCTCGACACGATTTCCTAGGATAAGAAATAATCAAACGGGAACGATTTTGGGTGCGTAAAATCAAAATGGCAACTGGTTATTTCGAATTTTTTGCCTTTTCCCCGTTCAATATGATTGTGGGAAAAAAAGTTCGATAGAATCGGTTTGAATCGCGATCTACATAACCTAGAAACGAACGATGTCTATTGTCAAAACTAATATACATGGTTGGTTGGTCGAGTGATTGTCGATTGCCCACAATTTCGATAGAAAAGTGAAGAAAATCAATGTCGAATAATGTCCGGAGTTATATAAACACAAAGTGCGATTCACTCGTTGGTCCGTTGACCGCAAAGCTGAGGGCAGGAGGAGGATCTAAGCCGAAAAGCGTCAAGTTAAGTAAGCAAGGATTAGAAGAGCGATGTTTTCGTGATCTGTGGAGGCACCAGCAGGCTTGCTTTTGCTTGCTCCCTAGCCTGTTTTCGCCGGTGCAGTATTGGGAGAGAGATGTCACGAGTTTCTACTCCATGTTCTCTCATCTGCTATGACTCTCACGGGGATACAAAGGAATCCTGTACGACCACTGAGCTTCACTTTGCACTTAGACTACTTTTCTCTTGTATTATCTACGACATACTTGCATCGTATGTCGACTGAGCCACAAAAAACGAAGCGTCCCTCCACCCCCTCGCTTTCTAAAACATTTTCGGCCCCCTGGACTTGGTATCGATAATAATAACAATCGCTTCGCAAAATAAACGATTTCCGCGGTTCGTTCGAAAGATATTGAGTGCGATTAGAAACCTCATGATGTTATTTAGCTGGTTCAAAGAAATGAATGTCCTCTCGTGATTTTTGTCACACTGCGTTGGCGATTTTTTTTCTGCATAAAAAACGTCGAGTTCTAGATTCATCGTAAAATTGACGCTTCTCGTGCATCGAACACAATAAAAAAACTTTCAATGTCTGAATAGTATTTATTGTAGGACCAACCGAATAAATATAATTTTATGGTTGCTTGCGACGAAACGAACAAAAAAATGTAACGAAAACGTCGCGTTGTACGTATTCGCCTTCGGGACTAAGCCCGCACTGACTCGTTCGATCGCTTCGCACAAAAACAATAAAATTTAGGAGGGAGAGAGGCGCGTGCGACGCGCCATATAGCTCATGTTTTTCATTACATTTCGCGGAGACTTTAGTTTCGGCAAATTTATTTTGTGTTTCGTTTTTCAAGCGCTATATGGTATGATCGAAATTTACTTGATTTTTGGAAATGCCACGGAACAAATGAGTAATCGAAATTACAAGTTCGGTGAAGCGAACACAATACTGATCCCAACTACCAACTACGTACTGCGTGGACGATAGAGATCGCGAGGGCTGTGCACGCGGAACGACGCACGTTGTTCGAATGGTCCCGATGTCCACCGCATCAATCATGCATTAACTATCGTTCGCCTGATCGTATTCAATCTAGCGTAAATCGTTACACGCAGTGGTTTACCATTGTCTACGGAAATGCGCAAACCAGGGCCGCAACCTCGAAACGGACGTTATACTTACACACAGGTCGTACGATTTGTGCGAACATGACTTTTAGCTGCAGCTGACTTTTCTTTGACACACCAACGAATAGAACAATCAATTTCCGGAATGCGAGAATTCTTTGATCGTTAACAACTCAATAAATCTATACTCGCGAAGCGGAAAGTCGAAATTATTACGCTTATCGGTTACTCGCGGGCTCCCATAACCTAAAAATCAGAATATACATCGCGATATCATTTCCGACGAAATGAACATTTTCGTTCGATTCATATTGCAGCCTTACAAACGTTGCACTGAGGGAAGTCTTATTGACTGATAGCAAAAGAAAGCTGCAGTTGATTTACGAAGGCGACAGATTGACCGATTGCGTCGAGGACAGTCTGACTGACAATGACAGCCTTCGTTGCTCCCTTCACCAGCAAGAAAAGGAAAAGTCTCCGAATGCTGAGATGAGAATCGAAATGTTCGAGGGGGACGAGATCTACGAAAATTTCCCCATTTTGCAATGGCTCGGCTCGACGAGGGAACTTCACCAACGATGTAATAACGTGAGAACACGGGCTCGCGAACAATTAATGCTTCACCAGAAGCATAGGTAAGATTGTCAGAATTATTACGTTTCTCCTGTCTCGCTTCCTCTCGGACGATTCATTTTCAAATATTCACACGAAGAAACCCCCGTCGTGAGACGAGTTTCATTTCTCGGTTCCTTCTATTTTCTTATCCTCGAAGAATTTTGTTTTTTGTGTCCCGAGAATGGTTGGCTTATCGGAATAACAAAACAAACCAAAGCCACGAGGGCTCTGAGAACCACGAGGGAACCAAGGAAAATGGCGAACGCCTTAAAGCGATATTAAAATTATGGATCAGGGTCATCCTGACCAACGTTAAAGTCTCGGGATCAAACTTTTTCGAGATTGTTCGATTGATCGAATCAAAAAGTTCCGGCCCACACGGAAGCATTTCTATAAGGGCTCCAAAAAAAAAAAAAAAATGAACGAATTTTTTAAATCTTTTCATCATGACCACGATAATTTCATAGTTCACAGCATATTTTTGAGTATCGTTGGTGAATAAGCGCTCGATATTTTTTTTCTTAATCAACGTGCGTCAAAACGACAAAAAAAATCGAAAAATAATTTTTCCATCGGTTCTATGAGTTTTCGTAGTCTCATGAACCACGATTTCTTCGAATCGATCGAAACAAAAAGTTCGGGAAGCAAAACTGCTTCCTTCAGGTTTTCGTTACTTTTTCTCAACCGATCATGACATTGGGTTTCATCGAAAAATTTCAGGCTGGAGAAAACCTAATGGGGCTTTCGCCTAATTTGAAGAAACGAATAATAAACTTTACCATAAATTTTTGTCAAATTCTTCGATCGATTTTTGTCGGCCTTAAAAATTAAGTCGATGGATTGACAAAATGTTTGATAAACGAAGTAAATTTTCGTTGGAGCACCAAAATCTATGGTCACTGATTCTCGCAGTTTATTACAACAATCGTTGGATCGTTGCATTCACTTACTTTGCCAGCCAAAGAGAAACTCGCCAACAATATTATTGTTGAATCAAAAAATCTCTGTTCGTCAAATTTGCAAATTCGATTTCTTGGTGCATTTTTTTCGTACACGTGACTTTTTTTCTGCTACCGGTATTTAGAGCGTTGTACGGAATGAAACATCGCCACAAACTCAACTTCATAGTTGTATTTTTGATCAACAATGCATCGCTGATTGCAAGACACCAAGAAACGACGAATATGTAAATCGAAAGATTCGAAACGGTGAACGAATCGCTTCTCGATTTATTATCAAATTTTTATATAAATTCTTAACATCACATTATTTATTGCAACATGGAAAAATATCCGAAAATATATTTTCAATGATGGGGAATAAATAATAAGGAGACTTCATGCTGAGATGAAGGAGCGCGTTCGTTAAAGGAGGTAGGTACAATGTCTTCACAGCTGGAGGCGCAGTCACCGAAGCGATATACTGACCGTTGCACTCATAGGTTATCGAGAAGTTGAAACATATGCGTTAGAATAATCTATAAAAGCAGGAAAATTCATGTCCACAAACGAATCTCGAACGAGCCACATAATTATTTTTAACAAATTTTTCAACGTCACGATAATTTTCACCCCACCAAATATTTATCAATTAATTAATTTTTATTTTCATCTTCGAGCTGTGCCGATGGATCTGTCCGTGGATCGATTATCTTCTAATTAACTAAAATTGACTTGGTCGAAATAACGAAATTTTCAAATTTGTTATCGATTTACGAAAATAGTTGAAAATTTGTTCATGTTCGAAATTCGAACTGTTAGTTTTTACAATTATTTCGTGACTGGTTCTCCGAGTTTTTTTGTTATCTGCATTTTTAAAACAATGATGAATTTTTTGAGCTCGACGAGAAAAGAAAATCGTAAATCTCTCGATGGCAATTCCGTGAATAATAATTTCTTTGGAACTTTTACAGACTGAATGCTATTTTGATCCATTAGATTCATTTCTGTGAGACACTGATCAATATAAATTGTACTTTTAATCCAGCGAGCCATACATTTTTCCGCGCAACCAATTGACTCGGAATTTCGTACTGAAGGGTCTTTGACGTCGCTGGATACGACTCAGACCTCGAAATGTGAAAATTCAAAATAAACTATTGTTTCATTTTGCGAAAGAAAAAGCCAAGAACACAAAAATTTATAAAATTCGGAAAAATTCATTCGAGAATCTGCAAAAGACCCTCGACAGCTCGAGGCAGCAAAGACCGAATTTCCGGAGGCAGTATCGTGGCCAAAAAAATATTTTCTCCATGAAAGAGCAGACTCGATCTAAAGTGGCAATTGAATGGAGAGTTAAATTGGAAGAAAGAGAAAGAGGTTGTCGTCATAAATCTCGTTGTCCCCAATAACCCAGAAATTTGTAAGGCTGGTTCGGAATTGTTAGGAGGATCGGAAGGAGTCTACAGCGGATGGTAATCGCACCGGGTACAAAGTGGTGCGGTCCCCACAGAACGGCAAACACGTACAAGGAGCTCGGGGCTTTGGATCACGCTGACAGATGCTGCAGGAGGCACGATCACTGCTATCGCGCGATACCACCGTTTTCGGAACGCTACAACCTCTGGAATTATATGCCTTTCACCTTGAGTCATTGTGGCTGCGATCAGAGGTAAAAATCTAAGAATAAAACAAACAAACAAACAAAAAATAACATTTTCAATTTCGTGAGAAAAAAAAAAGCTAAAACGCTATCTCGTAAATAGAAAATATATTTTTGTGCGTCTGTCGTATCTTTCGGTATATCCAAAACGATTTTTATCAGTGGAACAATAATCGATTTGTTATTTAAATATTTTCCTTGCCCTCGTTCAACGCGTCTCACGGGGGTTTCTTCGAGTCTCCTTTCCCTCCTTCAACCGATTTTTCTCAAAAAAGAGCGTCGTAGTCTTTGCTAGTTTGAGGGACACGCAATATTGTGTATAACGCAGGCACAGCAATTTTCCGAAGAATAATGTAGCTCGAAGGTTGAGCATAAAGAAGAAACAAAGGATACGAAGGGATAGAAGAAGTCGAAGTCGTAACAGGCGAGAAATTCTTCTGATACCTGGTACGCAATGGTGCGGACGGGGTAATCGAGCAACTAAATACACGAATCTCGGAGCTTTTGGAAAGGCCGATTCCTGTTGTCGAAGACACGACACGGCTTGTCCATTTTACATTCCTGCTTTTGATTCTCGCTATGGCCTCTTCAACTGGGGCATTTCTACAATTATGCATTGCACTTGTGACGAGCGGTAAAAACAAAAATAACACAAAAAAAAAAACAAACAAAATTCAATGAAAACCTCTATTTCTGCACGTGGTCATGTGCATATTACTTCGCATTCCTCTAAGTTACCGATAGTGCCTGGTAACTAGTCAGAAAAGTGCTTATTAAAAAAAAAAATCTTTTTTCCAATTTCCCATCAATTTGTTGTTGCCAACAAATAAATTTCTCCTCTTCCTCCATGTTAATTATTGAGTAAGAATGTTTTTACAACTTCGAGTAGAAATTTGCACAAATGTATCGAGAAATTTAGATCGATGAAGATGTATTGATGGAAAAAATCTCAAAGTCCAGACGCAGACGTTTAGGTAGAGATTAGACTGTTGTAGTCAAGGTCAAATAACTCCTTCGCACCAGTAAAATCGTCGAATAATCTTGTCCTTAAAATTTCATCATAATCGCTTGCAAAATTTAATATAAAAATTAAATTTGTTGACAGTCTGACAACTCGTCTTATCAATCGCGATATTCTTTCAGCGGCAAAGATTTTGACTGAGACTAGAAAAATCAGGCGTTAATTTTTGGCTAACGTTTTTTTTTTTCCACAATGAATATTAAATTCACTTTTTCGCAAAAAATTGAAAATCCATGTCGTCCACTTTTTTGTCTGTCCCCGGAATGCCGCGATATCGATCCGTCGTTTGCCGAATTAAATGTTGCACATGAAACTTTTTATACAAAGATCGGGAAAAGTTGAGACTCAATTGATTTGAACGAAGCAGTTATTTAACCTGAAGTAACAAAGAATGGTAGACAATGCATTGTAGGCATGAGAGAGTTCGTGAAATGAGATTCCTAAGTGAAGTAAATAAAAGTTTTTCTCATCTTGATTGTTGGTTGGTTTTGCAGTTTCCGCACGTGTCTGAAGATGGCTGGCACATCCTCGGCCAATTTCATCGGAAGGATATTCTTCAACGTGGTACAAACCAAGTGTTTTGTACTCAAGCCTCACAAGGTTTGCACGAGGCAGAGTTGGTGGGGAAAATGCGAGAAGCACGAGTACAAAAAACAAGCTCATCTGAGGAACAATGTTCCTTATTAATTTGCGCAGATCAACTGTCGTCAGGAAGATTGTAAATATTCTTAATCATTCGATCTCTAGCGAAATTCCTTCCACTGGAACAAAAGATTAACGGAAAGCATATCAATTCGAAGAGTTTTAAAAAAATTTATTTTCTCAATAAACATTAGGAAACAGTCCATTTCGATTGATTAATTTTTATATTTCAAGTTATTTTTCAATACTTTCTGACAATGTGCATTTTTCTTTCGTTTCCTTTTTATTCGCGTTACCAGAGAGTACACGATCTTGTAAAATATCACGAGAGGAGAAGATTGATATTATAATCAACAGTCTCAAAGACTCAGGGATGTGATAATTACATCGTTGCAAAATAATGAGAGCAGTAATCTCGTCGATTTATATAATTATTCACAGCATTACTATCGAAATATTAAGTCCATGGGGTTGCAAGGTGTTATGGAAAATAACACGATGTCAATTGGAATAATCAATCAAGACTACGCGCCAGGGTCAACGAAAATTAACTTTTTTGACTCTTAAACAAATCGTCTTTTCTCTCACTGCCAAACGAGATTTCGTATTCTATTTTCAAACTAACTTATAGATGAATTATAATAGAAACTTAAGTACGTAGCTGGGCTACTGGAAACAATAATAAAATAATATTAAGTACTTGAATTCTTTTTAGACCTTTACCGTAACGGATGGTGAAATTTAGTCATGTCCTTTTTTCCATGGTCGGTGGCTCTCTGCGCTAGAACATACTCAAAGCGACACAGAGGTCGCGAACAATGTGAATCCTTCTGAAATTCACAATTTTGAAGTTACCGTCGTTGGAATGCACGAAAATCATATTTTTCTCCTCAGTGGGATAAAAAATATTTTGAGACACTCAAAGGAAGAAAATTGCATTTTTTCTCAAATGCAGAACCCGAACGCACACCAACATTCCGGCAGATGGATAAATTCGTCCCGGGCGATCGGAAAGTTTGTGGTTAAGAAAAAATGGCTTTTGCGTTCCGACGATGCGAAATTTGAAACGAATTTGACCGAAGCAAAATGGAAACAATGGTATTAATTGACTTTTTATTTCTTTAAGTTTCGTAATGTGACAAATTTTTGTTCTACTTTTATTTCGGGATTTTTTAAAATAAAATCGTTGTGAAAAAATTTGTTGGATCGAGTAATCAAAATTTCGATGTGTTTTTCGCAAATTCGAGTATGGAAGAAAAAGAAAAATACTTGTTCAGTATATTCTAATGAAATGGTAACGCTATCGTGTACATTTCTATTTCGATTCCTTTTGGGTCACGAGAGAAAATTAGTATTTGCAAGATTAATGATTTATGTACAATCAAAAAGAAAGGCAACAAAAATATTATTAAAGGGTAAGTGGTCAAAGATTTGTAATGAAAATTTTGAGTTTGCAGAGAGGTATACATTCGTAGAATGGTATTTACACAATTGTAAATTTGTGATAGGCGATTTTTTATATATGTAATCTATATAGGAAGTAAGCATTATATAATAAAGAGAAAACGAATGATGAAGAAAGAATTTTGATCTCTTGACACTTGAAAAGTGGCAGATTCGAGTACCTGAGAGTTTTTTACTTCCTTTCCGATCCTATTCCAATATGGCGACATCAAAACAAACGCGAACCGGCGCCAAGTACATTCGTAAACAGTAGAGAAACGTATTCTGGGTTTTTACGATTCTGTTTAACTTTGCCTGGTTCGAATTAGCAACAAGTACAATAGTTGTTTCGTTTTAGTTCGAACGCCGCAGTGGGAAATAAGAAAATATTAAATTAACCTCGAAGCACGGTTATTCGGGATGAAAATTGGGAGAATCGCATGTATGAGGCAAGAACTCGACCTTGGAATAACTCTGAATGGTGGACAAAGCTTTCGGTAAGATTGTCAAAATATTTTAATCGTTGCGATCACTAAATATTTGCGCTCTGAATCGTTCGCGGTCGTAACAAAACACCGGTTATTGGGAAGTAGGGCGCTGTGTGATTCAAGGACTTTCGATAACTCGGGAGTGACTAAATAAACAAAAGATGTCGCCTTGATAATAACTTCCTGTTTTTGAATTCCGAATGTCGTGCAAGATTTAGTGTTCTGATCAGAAAGTTGAATCACATCAAAATTTCGTTTTTTTTTTTTTTTTTCGGCCATTAGCTGGCTTCCCATGGAAAATGGGACAAAATATCGTGGAGTTTTTGCTGGATGCGTATGGACATTGAGTCAAGATGACGAGAATCTTCATTACGTTCTACACAATTCATCAGCCAATGACGAAACTACGTGCTCAAATATTCTCAAAAAATATTTCAATTTAGAAACCTCGCTCCGTGATAACATAAATAAATGGTCTTCCTGCGATCCTCAGTTTGAGAAATCGTGCAGCAATGCTGCGGGAGTAAGGATACTCGACCAAGATATCGTCGAAAATTTATTTTCCTTTATTTGTAGTTCGAACAACAATATTCCAAGGTAACTTATCACTGCATATTTTTCCTATTGTCCTTGGAACGATTTTTTTTAGTATCAAAAAACAAGGTAATTATGAAATTTGGTCCGTTTACACAGAATTTCGAGCATGGTTGAAAAAATGTGCAAACATTTTGGAAAAAAAATTTGTCAAGTAGACAAAAAGCAGTATCACGATTTCCCAACCATTGAGGCATTGTCGCAGTCAAAGGTAATCATCCTATGCATATTTATCGATAGTTTGGCACATTATTATTATTATTACCGAGAGTAATTCACTGTTAAAAAAATATTCCTTCGTTTTGTTTTTTTATTTGACGTGTCACAGGTCGAAACTTTGCTACGAACCGAGGGTTTCGGGTATCGAGCAGCTTACATTGCAAATGCGGCGATAAAATTGAAACAACTTGGAGGTCGTGAATGGTTGAATAAATTACACAGATCAAACGGAGGGTTTTATGACAGATCGAGAGAATCATTGGTAACGTTGCCAGGCGTTGGGCCAAAAGTGGCAGATTGCATTTGTCTCATGTCACTGGGACATCTCGAGGCGATTCCTGTCGATACTCACATCTTTCAAGTGGCCAGAGCAATGTACATGCCAAACTTGAATAATCACAAAACCGTGACACCAAAAATCCACCAGGAAGTTAGCACGCATTTGAGGCAACTTTGGGGTCCACTAGCTGGATGGGCTCAAGCCATTGTTTTCTGCTCTAAAATCGGTGCTAACGGGAAAACGAAATCACCGAAAAAACAAAAAAAGCCAACAATCGCCGAGGAAGTCGCCGCAACGAAAAAACAAAAGAAACGATAGTACTGTCTTTCGCCTCTTTATTGTTTTATTCCCTAACTTGTTCAATCCAGCTTGTATTTTAAGGAAATGTAAATATAACCGATAAATAAACATTTTACAAGACATTCGTTCGACACATTTTGTACCGTGCCATTGCACGCTGCTCTTATTGAATCCTGTAACGAAGAGAATGCTACGTTTCACGTTTTTCGAAATTATGACAAATACGTTCATCGCACAGTGGATTAAAGTTTTAACCCTTCGAGTACATACTGGGTTTTTTTGACTCGAACAATTTTCTGTCACCGATTGTTCGCCATTTAATGACAACCCATTTGCCATTTGATTTGCGTGAAAAAATTAATTAAGGAAGTTGGCTGCATACGACAATATGATAAGAATTTAATAAAATTTTGTGATGACATCGATTAGCAGCATCAAATACGATGACACGATTTTTTTCAAATTTTCCGTCTGCATAGTTGTCGAATAATTGGAGTTTACAATATGCAAAAGATATACCTATATATATCTGAATCCTATGCTTTAACATGTAAACTCTAGTTTTTCAATAACTCGAAAACTATGTAGAAGAAAAATCTTAAAAAATTTGTATATTCATGATTAAAACTAAAGAATATACTCACCAAATTTCATTGAATTCTAATCATTTCGAATTTTCCTATGCTTTCAACATGCCAACATTGTTGTGTGTAGCCAACCTCCTTAAGAGCCATAAAATATGGATAATTTACTAAAAAAAAAATGTCGCCACAAAAAATAAATCAAAAAATGCATATTTCGCGGAATACGATTTCAAAAACGCCTTGGGTAAGATTGACCCCTTATACACTTAGGAGGTGTGCGCTCGAAGAGTTAACAATCGCTCAATCTATTGTCATTCAACGGGCTGGACCATTTTTATTCCATCCTCCTTCAATTATTTCGTACGCGAAACAACGAAAGATTCTCTCTACGAGAGTTCCAATAAAAATTAATTGCAATCTCGAATCACAACGTACGGACACAAATGTGTCCGAATATTTTTTCTTCACACAATCTTACACATTTTTTTGTATCTTCTGAATTGTGGATGCAAAATGACGTCTCAATAATTCAGGATGGCGCTGCAGCCCGCAACGTTGTGGGGCCCAACGAAAAATACTTTTTATGTATATTCATCATTTGTTCAATTTTTTAGACCATAACAACTTTTCGTTCCGATTTACTTTTTGAATCGCAAAAAAGGTTTTTTTCTTTATTCAGAAGCAAATTCTGAATATTAATTATGAGCTTTGCTGACAAAAAAAAATAGGACTTTGTTGCATTCCGACGATGCAAACCTCAACGTCATAATTCAGGCGTAGAGATAGAAAATCACAAACTCTCATTATTTTTTAAGAGAATGGAATCCTCACGAAAATTGGTGATGGTGTTGCTAAACAATGTGCAACGTGTTTTATTTATAATGGTTTTTGAATGATGATGAAAAAACCGGGGCACCGCGTAATATAATTTGGCTTGACATCGAAAATTCATGACATGACATCGAACTCTTTTCGATTTTAGGACAAAAAGAGGTGAACAAAGTTTTAAAAATAACATAACTCTTCCTCAACTTGTCTGTTTTTGCCCCAGTCTCTTCTACATACGTCAATAACGATGATGAATTTAGTTCGATGCGATGGATATTTTATATTAACATGCATTAATATTTATATGATAAAAATCGATATTTTATGATATTTTACGAAAATATCAACTCCAGCTAATCAGAACTGAAACGCAGGGATAAAAATGTTGGAAAAATCGTCTCCAGGTGTCGGAAGTTACAGAATTTTGTCAATACTGTCGCGGGACCTAGGGCAAACGAGTATCGACCAGAAGAGACTTTCAGAATCAATTTATATCGATCGTTTGTAAATTTCAGTTTTGACTAGATAGAAATAATATTTGAGGTAAAATCTTCGCTTTATACTCTGCTGCGTCACATGAGTGCTGAAGGCTTACGAGTTGTTCACAACGTTTGACACAAGAATTGAAATAAATTGACTGTACAATGGTGTTTCAACGTGTCTTACTAACTTAGACAAATATTCGTAACTATAAATTTGCAGGGGCATCAACTGGTAAATACAAAAATCCATGATGTCGTATTTATCTTCATTTTCGTTGGTGACCTTCTTTGAATTTCAACAAAAAAACGTGTCCATCGATTATAATTATTGCAGTAAATTTTGTTTACGACTATTGTAGAAATTTACTCAAAGGTATCGTTTCGTTAAAATTGATTTTTGCTACCAAGTTCAGATTGTTATACCACTTTTAACTTCTGTAATGGCATGATTCAATATGAATCCTGTTATACAATCCGATGAAATGAGATTCTGCCCACTAGATTTCCATTTTCTTGAGACATAATTCAGGAAAACTACTTGAAGATTCATCCGGACCAGCTGGATCCAAATTTTTACGTTTTCTTCGTCGTCCAAATCCCACAAGGGCATAGGACATCTCGTCCAAGATGAGAAACTCTTCAGGATATTCGTAATCGTATTCCAGCTCTTTGTCACCTGTGGATCGAGGAAAAGTGCAAAAATTACGGTTGGCCGAATAACACGAATCGAGAGATTTGTAAAGTTTGGAGGAAAAGGAACTCACTGCCTTCCTTGCGAAGAATATCTGCAAAAATACTTTTGGAAAGATATCGCAGACCGGGGAAAGCAGTTGTGAGATAAGATCGTTGTAACGGTCGAAGAAGACCGAGGCAATCCATCTGCAACGAGGCCGGGGCTGAACAACTGTGCGTTATTCTAATCTGACTTCTCGCCGCTGTTGAACTGACCATTGGATAAAGCTCAAGGTTTCGCAAGCCCGTGAATGCGACGCCTAAAAGATATTACCATGAAAACAACTTTGCCTGTGACAACGATTTCAACATTTTTTCGTCCAACTGAATGTTTGTTTCGAGCTGTTAATTCTTTTAGGTCATTTTTTTTTACATAGTTTTTTATTTACCTAATGGTTTTCGATTTAGAAAGAACTGCAGAGTTCCCTTCCAAGTGTCCAAATGAACACCAACGAGACTCTTTTGTCCGAAGCACTGCGCGTATTCTCGAGTTTCTCCGGCATGCTGCAGATGTCCTCTGTACGAAAAACCCCAGGATTCTCGGTTGTGACCCAGGAGAGAACAGAACATGTTTCTCATGTCGAGTTCAGCTTTTGAAGTCCCAACGCCGACCATCTGCAAATTAGTACGCATTGTTTAAATACCGTTCCTCCCAAGGCCGCTTTGTTTTAATCAACGGACATTAAACCTTCGAGTGCAGCAAATGCATATTCGGTCAATCTAACCCAAAGCGTTTTTCAAATCGTTGTATTCCGCTAAATAGGCAGTTTTTTACTTATTTTTTCTAGAGACGTTTTTTGCAGTGAATTATTTATTTACAAAAACGAAAATTGGATGGCGAAACATTCGTTGCCATTAAATTTCAAAGAATCGGTGACAGAAAATTGTTCGGGTCGATACGACCCGGTATGCACTCAAAGGGTTAGTATAATGATGATTTTACATACAACGTCAGTGCCGTAGATCGGCGTAAGCATTTTTATTTCCCAGTAATGATGCCTCGACTTTTCCATGGGCTTGTTGCCCCTCACAGCTACCGTTCCATTGCTGTAGCCCGGATGAAATTTGACCTCTAAATTTTTTCTCGACAAGAGAGAAGCGCTCGTGGCTAAAGTCTCGTCCCATGACCATTCGTGAACTACAAATAATAAAAACAAGCTCATGGAATCATAAGGAACCAGAAATGGAGGTGAAATATACAATGTTGAGGAACTTTGGGAAAAACGTTCATTTTTTTTATTTTTGAAATTCTTGCATTATTACGAAATTCGAGTCCATGTCATTTTTGAAAAAAGATTATATTTTTTTCCATGGAAATTCACTTAATCATAAATTTCAATCTCTGCAGTTGGAGCAAAAACCAAAAAAACTAATTAAAACCGATATTTCTATTGATAAAAAATCTTAGGGTTCAGTATTTTGATAATATAAAAAAAAATTCCGTGTTGATGAGAAAAACAGAGCTACGAATTGTGAAAGTGAAATATTTTTCATTTAGAGATTGAAGGTTGATGCACTTTTGACATTGTTACCTTTGGATGTTGAACCCACGACCTTACTTTTTCATTATGTTTTCATTGTTCGTGTTACACATTTTGGCTTGAAAAACGCAACTTACCATTATTTTCGCCACAATTGCAATCCTCGGTCGTGCAGGTGCAATATCCTTCGAAGTTTAGAGCTCTCACGGGATCGTAGTCCAAATTCATGATGAAGAATGTTAAAACACAAGTTTCATATCTCAGGTATCTCGGAGGTAAATATAAACACTGAACGCTTGAGATTCCGCCTCCCTTATATATAAACTTGGTGTTCGAATGGTCCAGAATTTTCGAGAAATTTCTTAGCAACTCAACGAGGCTGTTATAGTTGAATTTCCACGAATAAATATTGATGAGATTGCAGCAAAGTTGCGTTTGATTGAGATATCGTTGTATCGATATCTTTTTCACACTCGAGCGATACCAATCTCTAGTTGCGACAATACATGTTTTTTTAAATGAGTGCAAAGGCCGAAGCGCGTAGTTCTCTATATTCGCATTTTTTGAGTTTTTAGTTCGGAAATCTTATATTTTTTTCGTCTTACAACTCAGACAATAGTTCATCGCGGAATACGTTCGAATACGATGTTCTTATTCTCGTGTATGCCCGAGACGACGTACGTACGAAATACAAACTAATCTGACGCTCGTAATTTTTACTTTTTCCGAAATGTTGTCAACAATGTTTTATTTTGTACGGCGTTGCAGTAGCAATGTACGCAGCGGTCACGCTACGAAGTTACGCGTGCATGCGCGAGGTTACGGAACAGCTGACAGCTCGTCTAGTCGTTGGATTCTACTCGAAACTTGTTATTGAGGAAAACGGGAAACTTACCCCAAATGTTCTACTTTTTTTTTAAAATAACTCATGATTTTTTAGGTGGAGTGAACGCAAACGATTTTCGTGCCACTCTGCCTTCCCGCCTGAATAGCCTCGGCAAGCTATTACTATATATACATCGACATTTTTATGATTTTAGAGATGCAAGCGACGTAGCGGTTAAATTACGCACTACAATTTATCCAAATTTTGCGAATGCTATTTCTGACCAGTGTTATTTCCATAGACATGAAACTTTAGCCTTCATGACGCCGTCCACGACACTCCAACCTGTCAAACTGTCAAAGCTTAAGATTGAATGCACGATTGTGTGAATGTGTGTGTCACCGAGTGTGGCATAGGAAACAGTAAACATTAGATTAGACAAGAGACGTCTACGTGGCTAATGGTTTAACGTGGCAAGGCGTTCTCGCGTTCTTTTACTTTTCCCTTATTCGAAAATTGCAGGAATTTACAATTTCTAGTTTTTATACACTCAGCAAGAATTAGAAAACAATATTCGAGGTAAAAAGAGTCTCGCGTATTTTCAACCCCTATTTTTTCATTCCAAAAGGGTGTCAACACAGTCGACAATTACTTCTCGCAACAATCAAGAAATAACCGACTCATTACAAATCGATTTTTATACCGTAAAAATTTTGGAGCAATAGATTTTTATGGATTCTCTCAATTTTCGTAATATCTCACACGAATACGAAAAAACCACGTCCCGAAATGATTATCAGAATTCATTGGAATTATTAATTCGTTCAATCAAACGTCCAAATTTCCATTCATGCCATTAGCAGGTTATTTCAGCTGATTCATTCGGCCTTATCCGTTTTTCTCCAGGCAATCGGTTCAAATGACTTGTGATTCGTAAGTCAGTTATATATAATGCCAGAAAAATTAAATATGGGAAAAATGAGAGCTCTTATACTCGTTGGTGGTTATGGAACAAGACTGCGTCCTCTGACGCTGAGTAGGCCAAAGCCTCTCATAGAATTTGCCAATAAACCGATGCTTCTTCATCAAATCGAAGCTCTGGTGAGTATTACACGTTCAAGAGAATGTTGTATTTTTTTTTCAAACAACAATTTCATCATTTTCCATGAGCTCTGCTCTATTGATTATTGAAACAATAAAAATTTCGGGAGGACAAATTTCCACGTTTGAAACAAGATTCGAAAATTCCTTTTGTCGCAACGGTCCAAATTTTTGTTGTTTCATCTCACACCATGAATCAATGGAATTTTTTTTTGAGACCCAACAAAAACGTGAAAATTACTTAATGAAAAAATGGCAGGAAAAGTTTTTGCTTTATCAAAACAATAGAGACATCAAGAAAGCAATGGGAAAGTGATTTTTTTGACAAAAAGGAATTGTCCGTTGGCAGGTGGAATCAAATGTGAAGGAAGTGATTCTGGCTGTATCGTACAGAGCGGAGGAAATGGAAAAAGAATTGGCAGAGGAGGCTGAGAAATTGGGAGTCACGTTGATATTTTCTCACGAAACTGAACCCTTGGGGACTGCGGGTCCCCTGGCCCTTGCCCGTAAAATTCTCTCGGAAGGGAACGAGCCTTTTTTCGTTTTAAATTCTGACATAATATGCGACTTTCCATTCAAAGAATTACTTCAGTTCCACAAATCACACGGATGTGAAGGAACTATCGTTGTTACTAAAGTTGAGGAACCCTCGAAATATGGCGTTGTAGTTTATGGCGAGGACGGACAAATAGAGAATTTCATTGAAAAGCCTCAGGAATTTGTTTCCAACAAAATCAACGCTGGTAATGAAAAATACAATTTACATTGGCGGCTGAAAAAATATTGATCGATTTATGGGAAGGAGATACAAGAAATACGATTCGCTTGAAAAACATGTGACTTTGGATTTTATTATTTTTCAATTTTTCGTGTACATTGCATTAAAACTAATTTTGACGATTCCAGGCATGTACATATTAAATCCTAGCGTACTGAGGAGAATAGAACTTCGGCCGATGAGCATAGAAAAGGAAGTATTTCCAAAAATGGCGGAAGACGGTCAACTCTTTGCGTTGGAATTGTCAGGCTTTTGGATGGACGTTGGGCAACCGAAAGATTTTCTCACAGGTTATAAAAAATTTTTTTTTCACGAATGCACCAATGGCTTCTTGCTCATTACCCCGGCGTTTTTTCAATATAAATAATCCGAGAATTGCGTACTAGGTATGTGTATGTACCTTGCATCATTGAGGCAAAAATCGCCAGAGAAATTGTACGACGGGCCCGGCGTCGTTGGCAATGTTTTGGTCGATCCGACTGCTAAAATCGGGAAGGATTGCCGAATCGGTCCCAACGTAACGATCGGACCAGGAGTCACGTTAGCGGATGGTTGTTGCGTCAAGAGAACGACGCTTCTTCGATCGTCGGCGGTGAAGGAACACGCGTGGCTCGAAGGGTAAGAACCTTGAAGAATTTCAATGAGCGCTCTGACCTCTTCGAGGCGATAAAGAACCGCTCCTCATCCCGCAAACGTTCTCGTGACTATTGATCGTCATTTCCTCTTTCTAAAGGTGCATCGTCGGCTGGAGAAGCGTAGTCGGTCGTTGGGTACGAATGGAAGGCACGACTGTACTCGGCGAAGACGTCATTGTCAAGGACGAGCTTTATATAAACGGTGGACAAGTTTTGCCCCACAAAAACATTGGCGTTTCCGTGCCAGAGCCCCAAATCATCATGTGACGCGACTGAGCGCCAAATTGTCCTGAAACAAGAGACAGCATAATATTGTGACTATCCTACGAGCACATTTCTACTCCGAGCTTTTCTTCCAGAAATCTATTCTTTTTTTTATCATGCAAAAACAAAAACAATTGTACTATAGCCCCATTTATTTATATGACTTTACAAAATAATCAAATATACCGAATTTTATTCCAATCTTATTGGCAATCCCCGCACTACTGCAGCCGCCGATGTCATGTGTTGTGAACACACTCCTTTTGACTTTGCTACCGCCCGCAGAAGCTCCGGCTCACTCGTCGAATCTTGGGCCGGATCCGAAGCAATTCGCTTATTAAATTCTGTAAGATTCCAAATTCAAAATTTTTTCTTTGAAGTTCGATATTATTTCAGTATCGCGTATCACCATCGTCGACTCAACGGACAGCGAATTTTTCTTCGAAATAGGATTTCTGTTTGTTTTGCCGCTTTAAATGAAACGTTAATTTCTTCAGTTTATCATTCCACGGACGTGGCGTAAAAAAATGAATTAATATATGGATGGAATAGTTGTACTAACGCAGAACTCCTTCGCACCATTTGTTAATATCAACATTGGACCAATTTTTGTCGGAATTAGATGGAATCCAATTGCTCATGAAACGAGCAGTCATTCTGTCGATATCGCCATCCGTGACTTCCCACAACATGCCCAGCACGCAAGGGCTATACAGTAAAATATCCCGAAGGTATTAGCTTCCAAAAATTGTCATAAATATTTAAAAAACCCAACTCGAATTTTCATGAATATTGATGAAAAGTTCGCCAAATACGTAAAAGGAACGAACCAAGTTTTTTTGTGTTTTTGTTTGTATCGAGGTTGGCGCTGCTCAGGATGCAAAACATACCTGCACGCAATGAGGTACTGATTCGAAACGCCATACGGTGGGAATCTCCCTCCAGTCGGATAAAGTTTGACGCTAGAACACCCAAACAACAAAACGATGGATCGAACACGCAGCCTCTCGATTCTCTCGCCCGGCAAATATTGGATTCCGCTGCCATGTCCCGAGTACATGAGCACGTCCTTGTTGACGAGAATGTTCTCAAAAATAGTCTTGTCCGGTATAGTCCCGTAATTTCCTTCCCAATGCGGCAGCCAATAATCGAAGAACAATTTCATTCTCTTTTCCATTTTGTCCAAATTGCGTGCTGGGTTCACGATAAACGTTCCAAATTCTTTGGTATTCTTAACAATCTTACAACCCTTGACTATAGTGTCTTGATGTTCTTTGAACATTGCGTAGGCAACGTGAAACGAAGGGAAACGCGTGACCGGATGTTGCATCAAAACGTCCATCGTCTCAAAAGGCACGTGATCCAAACACTGAGAAAAAATGATTTTGTCTCGTTGATCGGATTCTCAATAAAAATGGACACGAACTTTTCAAACTATCGGTTCTTTTTTTCCTATTTTTTGCATCCTCAGAGAGGAAGCTATGTGAGGGTGAAATTTTTTTTTTCCAGTTTTCGATGTGCTTAAAATGTCCCAAAACATCGAAAAAAATCATGTCTAGAAAAAATGTTCGGATGTGTGTATGTTCTGGCACTGTAAAATTTAAACGTTCATAACTTGAAAACGGTTGGATCTACAGGGCTCCCGTTTTGCACAGATGTTAATCTATACCAGCTCACCGTTCTCTGAGAATTTTGTCGGAATTGCTAGAAAAGTATGAATTCTATGGAATTTTGAAATTTTCAAAAAAAAAAGGGTGTAATCGCTCTCTCTTGCGCAAGTTTCAAGATTTATTATTAATTTTTTTATTCGACTCACCTCATCCACGATCATGATCAACGTTTTCCGTTTTTCGGTAGGTGGATCTTTGAAAATCTTCAATTTCGCGTGTATCGAGAGTATAATATTATTCGCCAGTTTATCATTGTCTCGAAGTACGTGAATAACTGCTCTGGCGATTTCTATCTTCCTCAAAAAATATGAACTCCTTGCTATCTTTTTTAAAAGCCATCTCGATCTCGGTGGAATCGCAATCCTGCAAAATTATAAGGAAACAGATGGATTTTCACATGGCACACGATTTTGTTCAGGAAACGTGTCGGAGCAACTTGGGACACTGTGCGTTTTATATTTTCATATCAACCGGTCGACCTGTTCAACGAGTTTCTGAGGGACTTTGTCAACAAATTTTCATCGAAAAATCGGAATTATTTCGGTCGCTCTGCTCCTCCTTATAACACAGCATTCGAATAGCTGCAGAGACCCAGGAAACTTGGACACGCTCAAAAAATATTCGAATGTGGCATTCGATTTTGAAGTGACGCTCATTTTGTTAATTTTCGTTATAATGGATGAAAAAAACTATTCGTTACAATGGAAGAAAAACAAAACAGAGTGATTATCAGATTTCATTTACTGGGAGAAAAATTCCGCATATCAGGCCCTTAATGTCTTACACAGTTAAATCGTCAGCTATGAGCTTATCGATCATTTCGCTCATTTCTTTTGCCAGCGATGATTCCTCCAAAAGATCAGCAATCAGAAGCAATCTCCATTCCCTTAGCCACGTATATTCGAGATCCTTCACTGCAGTCTGAGGACAATAAAAAATTCGGGATAACTTGAAAATTTTGAAATTAAACAATTAAAAGTGAATGAAATCAAATCTAAATTCATGGTATGAAAATGAGAAAGTATATATAATGGTCACGTCATAAAAACACCTTCATATTGGTATTCTGCTTTTCCCTCATTTCCCAGTAACGTCTATTGTTCGCGTAACAAGCTTCCAAATCAGCTTTATTATTTTTTTGTATCTTGACTATTTCTTCCAATCCGTCGTATCGCTGACATTCTCCGTAATTCGGAATCGGCAGAGTTATGCAAAATGGCTGAATCGCGTCTTTGCCGGTCGGGAAAATTGTTATGTGAAGAGGGACCATAGAGCTGAGAACAGAGTCGTTGCTGCTTAACGAATCTTTGTATCCCGCCGTAATTTGGGCCACGTACCATTCTATAGAAAAAAAATAAAAAGTTGGATTTTTGGATGCTGCTAGAAACAGGAATTTCTCCGATACGGACAAAGTTGAATAAAAAAAAAGCAGGGATATTCTTTTTAACAGAAAGAAATTTTACCCTCAGGCATTTCGGCGAGCTTTGCTTTCACGGAATTATGCCCCTCCACGGAACTTGGATCGAATTTTGTGTGGACTGGTTTCAGACCGTATTCCACGCATTCATTGCCATATTCTTTCCTCACGAGGGACTTGGTGTATCTGTGGTAAATGTGCTGTTTCAAAATGACTGCGTGCGATTCAATCAAATGTCCTATGGCACTGATTTCATCGCCGGCCTGGTATTGGGAAAAAAATAGTTTTTTGCACGTCAGTATTTACGATGTGACTGGTAGGTTAAAAGTTTTTTGTTTTCGGAATTTCTTGTAAACTCACCTCAAAGCATGACAGAGCTAGCATTTTGCTTAAATTGGCGAACTCTGCACTGGCAGTCCGAATTTTTGTGGCCGAAACAAAAGTTTCAATGTCCCTGGATAAAACTTCATGGGAATCAACATTTCGTTGATTCGTTACTAAATTTTCGTGACGTTTACGAAAACTATTGCACTCGAGTTTGTAGGATTTTCCTCGATCGTTTCCTGATTCCAGAGTCTTCACTCCATTCAACAATTTTCTATCTCGTTGTCTTTCTCGATTTTCTAAAACTTTGCACTCGCGGAAGAGGGTTGATATTTTATCAGGGTATAGTGGCATTATGACGTTTTCTAAATATATTGTTATCTATATACACATTTTACTAGCGCATGAGAGACGAAAATGTAAACGTTGATCGTTTACTATTTCGGAGTTACTAATAACGATCGCGGTTTCATTATTGCCATACAACCAGCACCTCGAAAGGGCAGCAAAACAATTGTGACAATTCAAATAATCAAAACTCGTAACGTCCGCTTGAATCATGGGGCATAAAAATGACCTAGAGACGTCACCATCTCTTGGGATTGGCTGTGAACGCTGTGAAGGAAAAATACGAACGAAATGAACGAAGATGAAGCGTTTGTTGAGTGTACGTAATTTTTAATCATGATTCAAATCCGTGGCAATAACGATTGCAGTTTGATGGCAATATTTTTGAGCAAATGTGCAACAATATATTATCGGAAATGATGACCGAAATTCGATGATTTTATAAAATAAGTTTTCACACAAAAAAGGAACGGTATCGATTTGGTTTTATTGAGAACATAATTTGATGTTTTGCCTAGCGGTGGCGCCACTTAACAAAGCGAACGTGCTTTCCCACGAACCGTGAAATAATTCCGAGGCTATAAAAGTACAGAAATCTAAGGCGATTATCATTGTGAAGAAAATTTTGTCGCGAATAAAGATACAAAAGGACGAAGAAAAAAAATGAAAAAAAAATAAGGATCGGAATAATATGGCATCGACGGTGACCTGGTGGAGTTGTCCCTCCCCCCTCCCTAATAAATGATGTTAGCGCGACGCGCCCGACCCCGCGAAACAAAAAACGTAGTGGGACTTGCCCGTCTACGAATGCGTCGATCGACGACCTTAGCGCGTTAGACCACAAGATGGCGTATACCGTGCGACGCTACTTTTGACGTTAGTGCCGCGAGTGTGTGTTGTTTTTTGCGTTCCTTACGGGGCGTTACGGGGTGAGAGGTGAGGAAAAAGCGACAACGACGAGTACGACGACGACGACAACGACGACGACGACGACGGTGGTGAGGAAGAACAAAAAAGAGTTAATAAAAAAAGTGAACAAGAAAAAACAAACGCGCGGAACGAAGACGAGCGCGTCCTGGTGCGGAACACGAACCGAGATTTTCCGTCGGAAATCGTCACTTCCAAGTTTGTTGAAGCTGTAGGAGTCGCAGAACATTTCTCTTACTTTTTTTATTTTTCACCAAGCGCCACAAGCGTGCGCGAGTGTGGCTGGAGTTGTACAGTTTCGTTCGGTTTTTTTCTTGGCGTTTCTTAACTGAGAAATAAAGACCCCGCATCAGGTTTTTGCGTGTACGGTAAACGAATACGAAGCATCGCGCGCGTATATATATATATATATATATATATATACATACACATATATACATACATGTACGTACACTATATATTACATATATACAATTTATCTGTATATATAAATATATATGTATGTATTTATTCATATACCTAGGATATACGGGGATATAATAAATACATAATACAAATATATTTCATCAATATATCTATATATTTGTATTAACATATATATATATATATCCACATATTCTCTCTCTCTCTCTCTATATATATATATATTAATATATGTGTATATGTGTACGCACATCACATATATAGATATAGATGTATACGCGGGTACAAGAATGCGATTGTTGGTGTTTCACGGTAGCCGGACGCGTCAGCCAATCGTGTTAGAGTTAGCGTTAAACCCGTGTTACAGCAAACTCGAGATGTGCCCCTATTGGTCAATTTACGAGACTAGTATGGGACCGTGATGGAAGGAACATGGCTGCGACGCAAGCCGAGAGCCAACAAAACGATGTAAAGCACAGCGATAAAGTGAAATGTACGAAGAAACGTTCATCATTGAGCGTGAATAGTGCGAGTGTTTGCATAAAGCAACAGATTGATACGGACAAGTGTGATAGAGGGTCGAGGGGCGGTGCCCAGCAGCCGCCGCTCAAGTATGTGAATCGCGAGGTGAACTCTTGTTTCGAGATGAGTCAATATCGCGAGGACATTGGTGGACACACCGCTCCTGGCGAGGTCAAGTCACCACGGGAGGTCGTATTAACCGGTCAGGATAATACCGGCAACAAGCCCGATCACAACGAGCAAAACGTTCACGTCACTACCCACACCTCCAATCCCTTTGGTCCTGTTGTAACCAGGGATTACAACGACGAGTATCCAAATAAACCCAACGATTACCCCACCAACAAACAATTGTCCGAGTACAGCGGCAAACAGCAACAACAACAACAACAACAACAACAACAACAACAGCAGCAGCAGCAGCAGCAACAGCAGCAGCAACATCATCTGCATCAGCAGCAGCAGCAACAACAACAACAACAACAACAACAACAAGAGTACGGCGGCGGCAAAAGCGCCGACTTTCCCGTTAAGCAACACGACTATCATTCCAAACAGCAACAACAATTGTCCAACGACAACGAACGAGTACATCCTAGCGATATGGAAGATCATTACGCCGTTTCTAAAATCGAGCCACGCTTGGCGCACATAGGACCCGGACCTGGCGGCTTTGGCGCTCAACCCAGATTCCTCTCTGGTCAGAGCATCTCTCAAGCCACCGGACCCACTCCTACTCTTAATCAACTCTTACAAGCCACCAGCTCCGTACATCGTTTTCATGCCAATTATCCTGGCATCGGACCCGAATCTTATCAACAACCCTGGCCCATGCAAAGACCACCCGTCGTTCCGCCCGTCTACCCACAGCCCAGCCAACGACCTCCCCAAACGGTATTATTCAACGGAGCTACATATTTCGTTTCCTATTTCTCTCGACTTCCTGAAAATTTGCATGAGAAAGTTCTATTTTTTGAAATGACGACCATCACTAGAAATCAGAAGCTCTTTTACCATAAATTTCATCAATTATTCATGGTTGGCATTCATGCACACTTTTTTATGTAACAGGTGGTAGAAGCGTAGTTTTGCGAAGCCACCGTTGATGCTATAGATTCATTTGTTATTTGAAAAAACAAAACGAAATGCTCCAATAAGAAATGTCAAAGATATTGCGCTCGTAAGAGGACAAGACAACCAAGGGAACAAACTAACTGCTCAGAAAGATCATGGTCTCTCCGCTCTGGGAGTCGACGCTTATATTTTCAACTGAGATTGAGAACCATTTGAATTTTGGCTTGTCAGGAAAATATTACCTAAGCCATACTGTTGGTAGTCAAAATGTTTAAATGCAGATTTGTAACGTATTGATTGTTCAATAGGAATCATATTCAGAGCTTTTGAAATAATCGCGAAATACAATGAATTTTTATGATGTCAATTACCATCTAATGTGGCGGATCAATATTTTCGAAGTAACGTGAAAATAATGGTTGAATTTTTTGCAGGGTTCCCCGAGGTTACATCCAGGACCAGGAGGACCGAGTTCGCCAACCCCGATGCAATATCAACCGTACAGTGCGCGTTACTCGTCGCCCGCGAGGCCTCACTCGCCCTACAGTCATCATCAGGTTGCGTTTTTTACTTCTGATCATATTTTTTTTCTTTCCCGATTTCAACACACTCCGGCATTTCAAGTTTAACGTCTTTTCTTCTTTGATTTCAACACGACGATTATAAGAACGTGGCGAACAAGGAGAAACGTTAATAACGGGAATTGCTTTTTATTCCTTACAGTTGAATTCTTACGCCGCACAAGCGGGCCATCCTTCGACGTTGTATCCAGAACAACGTGGCTGGAATCAAGGTGGTCCTCCAAATCCACCGCCCCCGCCTCCTAACCAGGCCAATTCCTCGAGTCAATCGCCACAGCGAGCTCTCTCACAATCCCCTGCACCACCTCCCTCGGCTTCACCGCAACCTCAACAACCTGGTCAATCACAGGTATAAATCACCGTGAACGAGTTATTTCATTCCATCTACTAATCTATTCATTTTCCTCTTTTCAACAATTTTCATTCCTTTGACCTTCGTTCATCACTCAAATACTTCTTTTCTAACACATTTCAATGGTTTTCCAGAATTTTCACAATATGCAACGATCGACGACACCTAATACTCAAGGAATCGATTCGGGGGTGAGTAAATTGGAAAATTTTCATTATAACATTCAATTACCAATGAGGACAAGTTCCTCTTTCGTAACGTTCACTCGGAAAAGTCAATTCGTATCGTATGAGGAATTAGGGGTCGTCGAAAGTTTCATCAATTTGTCGGTAAATTGAGGGAAAACAATTTTCGTTGATTCTCGTATTAAGGGCATGATTCCCAGGAGCCACCTCATATTTTCGAGAGCAAAGTTTTCGCTCACCGTTCGTCTTTTCGAAATAAAAAAGTTTGAGCCCATTTTTCCCCATGGACACAAATTTTTTTATCTGTGGAATAATTTCACTTTCGACATTTGCAGCTCATCCTTTCGTGCTCGTGGGTTGCTCGTGCCGATTGATCCACAGCCTCGACTGTGATATTTCATTTTTCTCATATGTGAATTTTCTTCTTCGTCGTCATTGGTCGTTCTGGCTTCGATCGTTTCGTTCGATTGGTGAATTGGTGACGCAATGGATTTTCGTTCTCATGCATAATTACAGACATTTCTTTCTCACGATCGAATCAAGTTCCTCTTTTCATCGTTAATATCCAATTCGATTGGGATCGCGGACTTTGTTGATGGAATAATGATTTCTTCGTGAATATTCGCTCTCGAGGGAATGGACCTTAAGTTGATCAGTATTTTGCATCACACACGAATGAGCAGTTGGCAAAAACTAGCTTGTGGCCAATAATCCGTATCGGTGTTTCGTAGATTGAAAAATTTGAAATTTCTCTGTTGAATCAGAGGATCCAACAAAAAAAATGGAACGTTCACATGTGACGAGCAGTCACTTTCGTTTATTCAATGCACTCGACGCTCCACAGGATGCGACAGAGAGAAAATAAAAGACGTAAATGTAGGAAACGGAAAATCCGGGAAAAATAATCGGGGAAAAGAGCGAAAAAATATTATTTCTGTGATCGCCAGAGGTGCGATATCGAATTCAAACGAATAGAAACGATTTTCCTCCATAATTCGAATCGACAAAAATCTGTGCGACAACACTGTTAACGTAATACACGAAAACACACACATACAGATGAACATGGAGAAGGGAGGATTGCCAAGAATATGAAAAAAAACTGGCGTGTGTATCCGGATGCGAGGATATTGGGCAGAAATGTGTATTGCAATTGGTCTCGTAACACTCATTGACGTTGCGAGAGGCTTTTGACGTGATTTTTTTTAACAATGAAACAAAACCTCCCTCTTCTCTCTTCTGGCTCACCAGTAAAGAAGCGATCGACGAGAGAACCGTAGCTAGAGAAAAAAAAGCGAAAGGAACGAGAGGAAAGTAAAGGAAGAAGGCGGGAAGAGAAAGATGGGAAGATTCGTAAAAAGAGACTTTTTTCGTGCGTGCGAAGTACACGCGTTTTGTTGGGAGAAAGCCGCGGGAAGGAGGGAAAAGAGATCGAGGATAAACACGAGTAAAAGATTCCTTCAACGAACGCGAGAGAGAAAGAGAAGAGGAGCGCGAGGGAGAAAGAAAAAGTCTGATTACGGGGGGAAAAGCGGGAGGAAAAACAGAAAAATAGCGAATCTCGTGTAGAGTGGGGAAATGCGAGAGAGAGAGAGAGAGAGTAAATAGATTTGTCGGTATGGGGGAGAAAGCGGAGCGAGAAGCTGCGGTACCCAACACACTAGCAGCGTGTCGTAAATGTTAAATAGTAGGGGAAAACGGTGTACAAGAGACTCATGGTTCTTTAGAATATTACTGGTGGGGGTAACGACCGACAAGAGGGGAAGAGAGAGGAGGAATAAGGGGACTTCAACTATAGTTCGATTAGGGCGCGCGCGAGTTGCGCCGCTGCCGTGAGCCCCAGATACGAAGGAGGTTGAAGCCGGGTTTAATGGTGGGGATGAATGACATGGCGTGCTGCTGCTTGCCGGCTGCCTAGCGTGTGAGACAGACTCTTTTTCCTTAGAGATCCTCAAACTCTTATTTTTCATACCCAAAAGCCCAAAACTTATTTTTATCATCTACACATCGGCAACTTTATCGATTTCACCTATTGCTAAATTCCCTCTTAAAAACCATGTTTATCGTTGTGGATATCAGATCTTTTCGGGGACGCTTTCGATGCCGGGTCGTCACGATCTTTTCGAATGACTGTTCAATTCTGACTTATGGAAGTCGATATGCTCCGTGTGATTCGTTCAGACTCCAAACTTCGGTTATTTTTCCGTTGGTCCAAACTTTTTTCTTTACGAAAAAAAAAAAAAAACGTGCGATCGCTGTGAAACGACATTTTTCTGTTTTGAAAAGATCGAACATTTCGGCATGTTACAAATTTTTAGGTTTATTTCTTCGTTGGGCATTTTTTCTTTGTTTTCTGAATTTTTATCTTGTAAACAAAACAATTTGTTTCTCTTTTCGAGTTGCCCATCGTGCTCTTGCTTTTTATATCGCATTCACACGCGAGACGAAGATCATGGGTTTCGAGGAGTGCGGGAAATTGTTTGGGTGGCAGCACCGGCGCTCTACTGCTGCGTGTATCGCCGCGGTCGGAATTGCGCGAACAGCGCTCAAACACCTACGAAATATATATATATATATATATATATTCGGCATGTTAAGCTGCACGCTTTGAGCGCAATTCGGAACGCAGACTAAAAAACGAAATTCGAGAAAGTCATTTATTCTTTTACCAGAATAAATGTGAATTAGCAAAACAACAAATTCCGCTTCAATCGGAAAATTGATGGAAATTATAAAAATTTTACTGAATTATTGCGACGCGGCAAAAAAAAACTATGAACCGGTAAAATGACGACGCGAGACATTGTTTCATTTCTTTCTAAGCAGAGAATAACATTAACGTTTGAGTGAAAACCGGAAATTACGGACATTGAACCAAATGATACTTTGACCGACACTTTTTCGAATTACTAGGAAAGCTGGATAGCCCTCTATATGACGGGTGTGCGAGAAAGACATTTTCGTAGGTTGAAAATACTCGTGAAGTACGATAATGCTTTCGCTGAAGGGGAAGGGAGAGGAGAAGGGGCATGTGGCGCGGCTCGCGGAGGGCGCCCGAGGGATTCTTCCCACCCTTGTGTTGCCCTTCCCCTCCCTATATTCGTTGCCACGTTTTCGTTCCGCCTGTCATTCGTTCGCCGGATATCAAGGATTCGGGTTACGTTCGAATCTCTTGTTTTTTTTTTTTTTTTTTTTTTTTTTTTTGTATGGGAAATCTCATTTTTCTATCTTTATCTTTTTCCTTTGTTGTTAATTGCTAGAAATCGAGATACAGAGTTCGCTCAGACATTTTACTTCGACTGTATCAAGAGATTCGATCGATCCTCGTAGCCGAGAGAGAAAGAGACAAACTCGCAATCGATTTCCTCTCCGGCACAAATTCTCCACGTCTATGTACTGGGCGTTAATAATTTGAGATTTTCTCGCAACGCCATCTATAACCGCGCACCTATTTTTTGGCGGGATTATTTAAAAACTTTCTTTCCCATGCATTTAATTGGATCAAGCAATTCTGCCCATTTGGAATTTGTCAAAAAGCCATAGTTGATTTTGTTTTTGATTATCAACAGATTTCTCGTTCAAATGATTCGAGAACAACTACGAATTTGACAATTGGATAAATACCGTCGACGCTGGCGTTAAAATGAGCAACAAATTTTCACGAGTATTTCATTGTACGAACAAGAAATATTGGTTAAAATTTTTGTCACCGATTTCCGTAAATTCGGTCGAATTCGCCTCGTAGATTTGAAAAATGTGGGAAAATGAATTTTTCATAGGTCGCACGATCCGTTTTATTTGTTTTCTCGAGATAATATACAAACTCGGGTAATTATTCAATAAATTCTCAATAGATTAACCCCGCCGAGTGCGCATGAAAGTTTGAAATAGCCCGCGCTTTTGGACGTTCGCGTCGAAGCCGAAAGTAGCCGAGAATAGTCGTAGTTGAACGAACGCTTGCCGCGCCACGAAAGTACGCCCTCGATACCGTTGAACGCGAAATTCCCAAAAGCCCGAAGTTGCCCTCTCTCCGGTGGCTCGAGAAAAAAAGTGGGGAGATTTCTCTGTTTTTCTTTCGCTCACTCTTCTCTGCATGCGTGCAAACGCACACACTAACTTGCCGGAGGAAGAGAGAGAAAACGAAAATCCAGAATTTTCGTCTCGTCGATAAACTGAATAAAGAACGAAAATGTCTTAGACCTTCTTGCGTTTCGTTGTTTCTCAAATTCCTCCAGTTCTGGTTAGTCATAAAGTTATTTGAAGGAGGGAACAATGGAGATTTAAGTAGCTAGAGATATAAAAAAAAGGGAGAAAAATAATGAAACGTAAAAGCGAAGCAACACACCCTGGGTTATCGAGCTATCGATACATACAGCATGCGCGCTCTCGAGTGTTACGGCGCGGCGGTGGCCAGAGCGCGAGGCAGAGTAACGTTAAATGAGCTTGTGTGTACTGTGTGTTGCAACTGTACATACACGTTGAAACATGGCATATATAGATTGAGAAAGCTGAGAAACGAAAAGGCGCAAGTTGGCGTTATTCGGCTGCTCGAGCGACCGGAGTACGCCATTTTCTTCGGAATCGATACACGACACACAGCTATATGTGTATATATATACATAAAAGTAGGATACACAGCGCGAGAGTGCCAAGCGTCGGGAACATCGAGTACGAAACCACACGACGACGAACGCCAGGGCACGATGTCAAGGAATATAATGCGTGTTTTTTTTTCACTCAGCAATAGTTTTGATCAACGGTTAAAAATGTGAAAATATAATAACAACGATAACACGAGGCAACCGTAAATTCTGTTAAAACGTATGTAAAAATATTTCAAGTTCTTTCCGAGTTTTTTTTATCGGCTGTGTGTTTCACGAAACGAAGTGTCTATATGCGCGCGAGTGTGATTTGTGTGTCTATGTGTTAGCGCGGACAACCTCGCCTTGGGATTATTACACAAGCTCTGCCGTGAATATGTTTTCGATTGTGCGGGATCGTGGCCGGTGGGCGTAGTTTTGTGCACAGTGGAGTGAATTTACTTCACCCCTGTCTCTCTTGATCCACCCCCTCTCAAAGTTATTTTTTTCCTTCGTCTTTCCGAAAATTTACGAAAAGGAGTTAAAAAAACCGTTCGCCCCGTCTCTCTCTCTATCGCGCGCGTCAATCCGACAAACACGCGCGCACACGTATGCAACGAGCGTGACGACGGCGAGAGAACGAGGATGGAAGCAAAAAGTATATATTTATCTATCCATACAGCTTCGTAATTTTTATAAACTCTCCGTATTCTGATATAGACCGAAAGAATGAAAATCAAGTGAGAAGATAAATAAAGCCAGTAAACTTTCGAAAAAAACGTCTGAAAAAAACGATTCGGTCCGCGTGCAAGTCTCAGTTTCGTCGAAACGTCTCGAGGAAAATACGTCTATCGCATGTTTTTATTAATGTGGGCAATGGAGAAACAATGAGAGGAAAATAATTTATAATTTTTCTGCGGTTCGTTGAAATCGTCAACACAATTTTATGTTAGTGAATTTTTTCTCCGCTCATGGTATACGTAGAAATTCGTGCGAGCGTACATAACCCTGCACACACATGCAAACGCTTACTAATGTATGTATAGAGCCGTTGTACGTGTGACAAGGCATCGATACGAGAAAAATATAACGTTTTCTTGGCTCGCAATTGCAGAAATTTTGACTTTCGGAGTTAGTTGGTGGGAAAATTTCGACGTCCAGCATCTGTACCGGTTAATTTTCTAAGCAAGCAAGAACTTGCGATATCCAGGACGTGTCGTTGCCATTTTGTACGTGTCCAAAAAAAAAAAAAAAAATATATCGTACAAAATGAATTGTCGTGGCTCGATTTGCCTACAATTCTGTGTTCGAATATCAAATTTGTTTATTAAACCTCAGGATCTAAGTCCTTTCCGTTTACGTATGGAAAATCGAAAATAAACGATTATTTGAATTAAAAAATTCATAAAACATACGCTTTACGAAGGGATCGCGCCAACGAGCAATTAAATATTTTTCCCTCGTTTGAGATGAACGAAATTCTAACCTATCCTGAAAAATTCGTCCGTTTGTTTCGGAGCCAATGTTTTGGGATAATAAAGAGACGAGGGAGCGCGATCTCGTTCCGCTTGCCGCCTGGGCGTAATACGACTCTCCCTCTCTCCGTTTCCTTCTCTCTTATTCGCTCCCTCCTTGGTTCTCTCGCTCTCTCTCATTCTGTTCACCTAACCTAACAGATCGTTCGTGTATCTCTCGCGCGCGCACACGCAAGCTGAATCGGACGTTTTTTTTCCACAACGTAAGCGTTAAAACGCCGTTCTTTCTCTATCTTTCCATTTCTCAATCTTACGTCCAATTGTTTCGTTCCTTACATTTTCTTTTATTCCTCACTAATGCTTTTATTGGCCACGAATAAAAGATGGTTGAATAACGCTCGAATCAAGCTTGGATCCCCGTCTGGTAGATCGGGAAATTTACCAAATTATGAAACGTCCCACAAGCTACGTCCTCCAAGAAAATACCATTTTTCCATCTGCAAATCCGACACAGCCTCAATCTTTTCTGTATTTTTACTAATATATAAAGAATCTTTCATCGGTGCTGGAAAAAAATCTCCATTCGGATATCCGAGTTTTGCAAACTTCAGTTCAAAGTGTCGCAACGAGTGTTAATTCTCTGAGCCTTACGGTACACACCGGTCGCACAAGACTCTGGAAGGATCGTTCTGAGTTTGCTTACTTAGTTGTGGAAATCTTTATCTATCGATCGAATAAAATTCTATTGTCCCGTCATTAGTTAGGCTATCGTGGATTGACCAACGACGTACCAAAGTATATTCCAGGGTCGTTGGACTGTACAGTTTTTCGACTTTCTAACGAGCAGCGAAATGAAATTTTCCTGTTAAATCGAATACCGACTACAAAATCATTCCACGTTCGTTTCCATGCAATAACTCGCAATGCATCCACGAACGACAACTTTCCTCAGAGACTAATCTTTTAATTGCGTGCAAATAATATCAGATTCTCTGCAAAATTATTTTCGGAGAGACTGATGAGGTTACGCGTCTTTCTTTTTGTTGCAAAAGTTTGAAATACTTTTTGTCTATTACTTATTTTTCTTGCAGATTCCATGGGATCAGAATTTTGAAGAATTATTTATTTTTGTGTGCAGGAACTCTCGGGTCAAAATAGTAACGACAGTTCGAATGGACCTGCCGGTCCAGGGACACCAAATTCCCAGGGGATGAGGCCTACCCCTTCACCTACTGGATCTACTGGTTCTCGGTCAATGTCCCCTGCCGTTGGTAAATATCGTTTTCCATCAGATATTTCTCTATTATCGAGCATACAATGAAAGACCGAGTAACCGCAATGGTTATTACTTTCCGTTCGTTTTCATGTGTAATGAAAAAAAAATTCGAATCTGGTTACTGCAATATAGAATTTGATTTATTCGCCGAATTATACTTTCCAGGCCAACAAAACGTTCAGATGCCTCCTCGTCCGTCGAGCAGTCAATCGGATGGTAGCGGACCAGCTCGCATGAGTCACTCTCCAATGACTACTCAAGGTAAGATTTTCAAATTCCAATCGTCAACGAAATTGGGAGTAAAAAACAACGAATTGGTAAATCGAGTTTTTCTCGATATTGAAAAAACGATAAATATCACTAAAACTTAGATAAAGTTATGATGTTTCTTCTTCATATTTATTGAAACAGCACTAAACAGCTTCTCATGCCGAATCATTGATCATTCTCATTGTCAAATTTTTTCTTCGTCGGTATTTAACGAGTACAAACATTTTTGCAACTTTACACCAACTCGGAGCAAAATTATACGAAAACTGCTCGAGAAAATCGGATTTGCTGTCACGGCTCGACAATGCACAAATTTTTCTCCCAATAGTTTGAAATAATTTCAAAGATTGTGATGTTTGTACAAATAAAATAGACGCAGTACGAAAAGTTTAGCGGTCAAAGCGGACAAAGCAATGAAATGAGAAAATGCCTTGATGGATAAAACCAATTAATTGATTCCAGGAGGTTATCAACAGCCCTTGGGGCCATCGCCACATATGCACACCTACAAAATGAACAGCAGTGGTCCAGGCGTGGGTCAACCAGGACCGGGACCCGGTGGTCTCGGTGTTATCGGACCTATGGGCGGTGGTATGGGTTACGCTGGCGGAGGTGGAGCTGCAGGACAACCTGGTGGATATCCAGCTCAAGGGAATTATCCACCGCCTCGACCGCACATGCAATTTCCTCAGGGTTATCCACCGCCTACAAATTCTCAACCACCACCCAACAATCAATATCAACCTGTTAGACCTAACAATATGGTGCAATATGGTCCTCCGTATCCGGTACGTTTTCTCCTTTTCACTTAAACTTATTTCCCATTATTTTACTTTCGTAAATATTGTACAACATCGAAAAACGGAAACGGCACAAAGACAGAAACTCTCGAAAATAATCTCCTACGTTCCCAACAAAGTTTCTTATTATTTCTGTGTTTCTAACATCGTCTGAGAACTGTCTGAAGATGAACAGCCTTATAAATTGGTTTTTTTTTCTTCTAAATTTCGTCCCCATGGAAAACAAGCACCGAGAATTCTGGCTCTCTCGGGCAAAATCGAAGAATTTCCAACACTTTTCGGTTTCCAACATATTTCGGAGGAAATGAAAATGTTGCCGAAACCATGAAATGACGAAAAAATCTCGTCATCAACGTTTCCTCGGGTTTGATAACATGGCTGGATATTTTTCCACTAAAATGAGATACATTTTCATTTAATTATCGCAAATGATTTGGTATTCCTGAGTTATTCGAGCTTGTGATAGAAAATTTATCAAAAAGCATCAAAATACTTGATTATAAAAATAAAAATTTCATCATGACGAAGCATTCGAACGTCACACTTATCTTGAGATTTATTTTTTAATTTCTGCGTCGTTTGGCTATTGCAGCATAAAATGGGATTCAACAGCGTACCTCCCGGTATGCCACCGAGTCCAGGGCCTCCTCAGGGTTACGGTGGAGCTGGTGGAGCAGGTTTGGTACCACCGAGTACACCAGGTATGGGAGGTATAGGAAATATGGGACCACCGGCGAGTTCAATGGGTCCACCACCACCTTCGCCTAATCACGTGAGCAATCAGCCTCCACCTCCTCCTACGAGTTCAGCGATACCTCATCAACAACATCCACCGGCTGCAACGCCGCCTCTCAATCACGAAGGCAGCCCAATGCCACCTCCAAGCACCACTCCAAATTCACATCCGGCACCGGCACAAACTCCAACCAGCCACAGTTCGGCTGATCTTGGTCCCGATACTTCCAACGATAGTGGCATCACTACCACCGCTTCAGGTATTTTTTACACCATCTACCACTTCGACACTTTTTATTTCTAGACGTATGGAAACCTTCTCTCATTCCCTCCAAATTTCCAAGACGACAAAAATTTTACTTTTTCTTGGATATTCTTAGATGATTGACAATGACATATTGAGAAATAGAGAATTTTCGTCGTATTCCAATATTGTGAGCTTCAGTGATGAGTAAAAGAGACAATCGGAAGATTGGATTGGAAGAATCTCCATTCCATAAACAAGTATTAACCCTTCGAGTCCATACTAGGTCATTATGACCCCATGAATTTTTTATCACCGATTGTTTAGCATTTATCGGCAACGATAGGTTTTGGCATTGAGTTTTCGTTTTCGTTAGAAAATAAATTGAGGGCCATAAAATATGAATGATTTGCTACAAAAAGCGTCTGTAGAAAAAATAAGAAAAAATGCATATTTACCGAAATACAACGATTTGAAAAACGCCTTGGGTCCGATTGACCCGGGCCCTGTTCCGAACTGACCACGCTGAAGCTGAGATCAGTGATTTCTCGTCGTTCCGAAATTCAATCTAGTTCCATCTAGTCTTGTGAGGCGCAACGCCTGCTAAATAGGTTGCCATCTTTGGCTATCCACAGCATGCTGAAAACATTTTGGAACGCAACTGTCAGTACTGAAAGCTTATTTCGGAACAGGGCCCGGGGCGCTGTTCGCACTTGTATGCACTTATATGCATTTATTCGAGTGCATCCGGTGTGCACTCGAATGTGTGCTGGAATACTGGATCGATGAATATTCGTTTTTTCTGGTATTTTTAGGTACAACGGCTATTAATGTGACGTCTACGTCAAGCGGTACGGTGACATCGGTCATAACAACGGGTCCGGATGGCACATCAATTGACGAGGGTTCTCAACAGTCGACGCTTTCGAATGCTTCGGCTGGTAAGTATTTTTCTCGTGCGAATCATCGAGTTCGCCCTGAAGACTCAACGCCAAAAAAAAACATTTGTACAAATGCATTAAAAATATTCTGAAAACTCGTAGCTTCCGGTGAGGATCCCGCGTTCACACCAAAGTCTCGCAAAGATATCATTGGTGGATATCACAGTCATCCGGCGACGCCGCAGAGTACCGTGCCCTCACCTGGCGCAGCTAGCATAAATTCTATTCACGAAGAATATCCCGATATAAACAGTCCCAGCTGGCCCCGTACACCGGCCAGTCCGGTAAGTTGAAGCCTCTCGAAATTCATTTAAAATATTTCTCTCAAAAATTTTTGTGTGTTTTTATATCCTACGCGTTGAGTAACATTCATTGATATTTCAGTAGCAGATTTTCACAATGTCGAAAAAGCGTGAAGCAGAAAAAAGTTCTCCAAAATAGTTGTTCTCTCAATTTGAAAACGTTTTTTCTGACTATCCGATGCTTAGCGAAATTTTTATGGTTGCCTTGACCAACTTTGCAAAGTTATTATTTTGCCGGACGTACAAGCAAAATTCTCCTTTATAAAGTAATTGTAGGGAAATTATGAAAACGAAGAAAAAAACAGGTTTTTCAATATTTTCGTGTTTTACAGGTGTTTAACAGTCATGTGCCTCAAGACCCATACAGATCTAAGGTTATTGATATTTTTTTTTCACAATACAAACATACCTCCGCATACAAATCCTTTCAGAATGCCATAATGATCGTTAGTTCGCTTGGTGGATCCGAAACAAAGTTATTTAACGCTTAACCCATCATTTCACCCATCTAATCCGGTTGTTATTGGCTAACAATGAATAACAAACAAATTGACGAATTAATCCCTTTAGGAATCACTCCATAGTTATTTTAATACTCGTTAACCTTTTTTTTTTTTTTATTCATTATTACAGTCTAATGAGTTTGCGAAATGCAAACCCAGCAGCACAAAATACTGGCTAGAATGTCTCTCGGCACTAATATTTTTCCATCTTAATTATTAATGACAATGTTTGCATGCCCTGTAAGCGAGGAGGTCTATTCTTCAAGGTTTAGTTTATCACTATCGTTCAATTTGATCGGAGGATGATACGTCAATCTTAATATTTTTTGTAACAATTCGCATGCCAAAATCGATGTGTCATCATTGTTTATCTAAATACCGCAGTCCCTGTTCCACACTGAGATGAAATATGCTGATGTTATGCATGCAATTAATAAATTATTAACAAGCAGTGAAAACATATTTTGTTGCATTTTATCAACGTTTTAAAAAATAAAATAACTATTCATTTTATTTCCATGCACGAAGAAACTTTAGAGAATAATTTTTTACTGCATAACCCTCGTTACTTGGTGAAACATACGAATGATCGAAATTATCATTTTTTCCATTGTCTTGCTTCCTCGACGTTCACAATATTTAATGAGTAAATATGTATTTTCATGGTATAAAAATTTACATCGTTGGAATGCAACGAGTCAATGTTTCGAATCGTACTTCAGGATTTTTACGTTGAAAACGTCGTCGATAACTCGTCTGGCATTGGGGTTTTTTAAAAAAAAGCCAACCCGAAAAAGTTTTCACGATTTTCTGTACCGTGAATATAAAAATTTCGAGCAAGATTGAAAGGAAAAATTGTGTTGCATTCAACGATGGAAAAACCAGCAACGGCTAAATTCAATGTTTGCTTCTATGTGGATGCTTGCGATGCTCCGTTATTAAGGATGTTTAACCTATTTTTAGCTTTATATCATAATCGAGATTCATAAAAAAAATGTAAAATAGTAAAAGAAGAATGAAAATACGAAAGAAAATTGTTTTGCAGAAACCGGATAGTTTGGCTAAACTATACGAAATGGACGACTCGATAGAGCGAAGAAGTTGGCTCGACAAGCTCGTATCATTCTTGGAGGAACGACGGACACCGATTACAAGTTGTCCCACCATCTCCAAGAACCCCCTCGACCTCTTCCGTCTATATCTCTACGTAAAGGATAGGGGGGGCTTCATGGAGGTATGCAAGGTGCAGTGTAGTTCCATCTAGCCCTCGGTGTCTTCTCGTTTTTTACGTTGTCTTAAATCTCGTCTGTGTAAACATATATATATATATATATATATATATATATTTATTGTTATTTGTATCACAAATTTTGTCGATTTTGTTCCTTGCATCGATGTTTCCACGAGGTGTTTCACTGTCGTCTTGTTGAACGCGAAACTCTACCTTAGTTCGAGAAAGTTCGAAAGGGACTGCCATTGAAACGCCTCGGTGACGCGCTTTTATTTTCATTTGATTTTTTCCAGTTTTTTTGGTTTCTTATTTTGTTTTTTTTACTGATTTTTGAATTCGTTTGAAAGCACGATTTTTGGTGCATGTACAAAAATATTGTTGATACACGTGCCACGTGTACCTCATATATCTTTCTTTTCATTCAAGCATGAAAGAAAGAAACGAAGAAGATAAAGAAACACACTAAATGGATATAACTCATGAATTCTCTTAAATTAGTAATCGAAGCTCTCGAGGTGTTTATGGATAAAACACCGTGAAACTACGAGACCTGGTGCTAAATGGAATTATTCTATTGTTCAGAGAAGATTAAGAAAAAACAAAACAAAAGAAAACGATATAAGAAAAAAGAATTTTGTCGATAACGTGTCAATGTGACTACGGTAATCTATTTAGAACTTTTACAACTGTTTTTTCGATATTCAATCTGCATGACATTTTTTTCATCTTTTTTTTTCCCCTTTTTACTGATCGCGTGTTGGAAAAATTGCGCGGAGATTATTTGAAAATAAGTCTAAGTCACTGAATTATCGTTTTTATGGTTTGACTATGGTGCGATCGATCGTAATTGTGTTTCAGTATTTTTTTTTTTTTTTTTTTCAAACGTAATTGTTTTTTCTCACATTTCGTTTTTCATAGAAACGTTGACAAGTTTTAGTTAATTTTTTCATTGTTTTTTTTTTTTTTTTCATCTTTTTTGGTCGATAGATATTTTGTATTGATTTCTGAACGTATTTAGAAAGAAATCGTAGTGTCTTGGGGAAGCGCAGTTCTAGAGAACTAAGCCGTCTTTTCATAGGTCACGAAAAACAAAACATGGAAAGACATCGCCGGTCTTCTTGGGATCGGCGCGAGCAGCAGCGCGGCTTACACACTTCGGAAACATTACACGAGGCACTTGCTGGCGTACGAGTGTCATTTCGATCGCGGAGGCGTCGACCCTCAACCCATCATCAATCAGGTCGAAGCGGGCTCGAAAAAGAAAGGTGCCAAAGGTGCGGCCTCGGTACCCTCGCCAGGCAAGTATTCTTGGTCGTTAATTTTTTTTCTTATTTTTTCTACCCCTTTGAATCGCCGGAAATGCCACGAAAACCAATCGCCCCTCCTTTCACTCCTTCTACTTCACCGCTTTCCTTCTTATTTGTTTCCTTCAAATCTCCTGTTTTCCTTTGCCACAAACTTTCCGGCGTTAAATCGAGGGCTCCCCCCCTGGTGTTTTTTCATCATTGCAGGGTCTTCTAATTCCCAAGACTCTTTCCCTGCAGCCGGTTCGAGTAGCGCCTCCATGGACGGTTATGGCAATTATCAGGGCAATTACACTAGCGGCAATCAAGGTGGACCCTCCTCGGATTATACCCCACCACCTCCAAGGCCTCCCAGCCAGAGTAATACACCCTCGTCACATCAAGGTATGTTTTACCATTTTCTTTTTCGCTACTTTGTTCCCCATCTTGCTCTGCTTCAAATAATCCATATGGAAAGCTCCGCCAAGTGAATTTCGTGCCAATAAACAGTGGAAAATAGTTCGAAATAACTGGAACGCGCCAAGCGCAAAAATTCAAATGCAATAAAAAATTTCATAATCCTGTTCTAATATGGCCGTTGATTCACATTAGAAACATGTTCCCGGGTATCGAAATTTCGATTTTAATTCTGCTAATGTCTCGAGATTTTACTTTCGTTTCTTATGATTTTTTATTTCATTTACAAACACACCGCTTAACCGTCGATTCCTCAATTAATAGATTTCTTTTTACATTTTTTAGGGATGCAACAGGGAAATTACCAGAACGCAGGTTCTTATCAGAATTATCCGCAAGACCAGTACATTCGGCCACCCGGGGCAGCGATGAGTCAACAAGGAGAATTCAATCAACCGTACACGCCACGATCACACTATCCGCCGTACGTGCCAGATGCCGAAAGGTGAAAATTACAACGCGAAATTTGATTTGACACTTGATCTATCGTGGGAATTGACATTTTTTTTACCGATCCCGAACATTTTGTTGTTTTAAGGGGATACCCGGGAGGCAACATTCCACCAAACAGCGCTGGCAGTCAGGATATGTACAATAGGTACAGCGGTGGCCAACAACCTTCTGGTTATCCGGCGGGAACGTCACCGAATGTTCGTACGACGAATTATCCTTCGGCAGCTCAGAGTCATCCACCGAATCCACCGCAGCAGCCATCCACGAGTCAACCGTCTTCGCCATCTCAATCGCCGGCCACACCGACATACTCTTGTCCACAAGAATACTATCGGCAGGAACAGGCAAGTTACTTTTCAAAATTTCATCCTTTTCCTTATTTCCACTTTTCTCCGTGGACACGTATGTATTTTTTTTTTTTTTCGCATTCGTTCCTTACATCTAACATTGTACTCTGGAATCTAGAGCGGTTACGGCGGCCCAGCTGGAAGTCAAATGTATCCGTCGGGTGGTCCAGCGAACAAAAATATGCCACCGCCTCCACCGGGTCCTACACAACCGCGACGACATCCGGATTTTGCCAAAGACCAGCAGTATCCACAGTATAATCAACAGCGACCGCCTTATCCAGGTGAATTCTTCGTCATAGTTTTTTTTTTGTTATTTTGGAAAGTACACAAATTTGTGACTTTTGAATATTTCAAGGAGAAATTGACGGACGATTCATTCGTTTTTTTACCTTTAAGCAAATTTAATCGTCATTTTGAAACATTGATAGACTTTGTTCTGACTGATTTTGATTTTTTTCGAGTTTTTTCGAGTTTCGAATTAGTAAAACAAAAAAATGTATTCCTTTTGAAGGCTGGCCAGGCGCTACCAACCAGTACAACAGCGGTAGCACGAACAACAGGGTTCAGGGATATCCAAGTCCACAAGCACCTCCGCAGTCCCAGCAGCCACAACCTCCACCGACACAGCCTCCTGTAGCAGCTGCTCCGTCGCCATCCCCAACCGCTGGAAATATCAGCAGCAGCCAACAATGGCCAACGCAACAACCTGCGAGACCATCTTCGCAACCGAGCATAAATGCTATACCGCATCCACCACCCTCGTGGGACCATCGATACCCCAACCAACCATCATCTCTGTACCCACCACCAGGAGCGCATCAGGTTAGTTTATTGGCTTTCTCGACAAGGAAATCTCGACAAGTTGAAAAAAATGGTTTAAAAAAATCTCAAGGGCTCTGCTGTCGTTGTTTTTATACATTTACCAACTCGCAATATTGTCGATAATTTCAGAGCCAACTCAGTATGAATCCCATGATCAATCAACAACCAGCGCCCAAGAGAGAAATGACATTCCCAGCTGAGAGCGTCGAAGCTGTTACTCCTTTGTTGTACAAGAGACGCAAGCTTACGCGCTCGGACGTTGCACCCGTTGAAGCATGGCGAATCATGATGGCACTGCGCTCGGGTCTTCTCGCCGAGAGTTGTTGGGCCCTCGATGTTCTTAATATACTTTTGTTCGATGATTCTTCGGTAAGATTTCGTCAACGTGATATTTATACAAAAATTGTCTCTCGAACGTGATCGGAGAAAATATATGAATGTTTTGTTTTTGTTTGTTTGTTTTTTCCACAGGTGAGTTACTTCGGTCTGACACATCTACCTGGTCTCCTTGACGTTCTGCTCGAGCATTTTTCTCGTTCGTTATCGGACATGTTCGAGTCATCGACGGTGGAGGAGGACCGATACTGGGGTCAAACGCACGAAGGACCCGAGGTCGATCTCGGTATAGTGACGCGACCGATCGACGCCGAGGATCGTACAAAGTTACTAACTACCTCGAACTACACGTTTCTATCGAGACGCGGTAGACCAGTGAAAATGATACCGCGCGACGACGACTTATTTGTTCTGGACAATCGACGACAGTGGGATCATCAAGATTGCGACACGGACGTCGAGCCCTGGCAGGTCGACAGTCAAGCGACCAAGTACATTATGACGTGCTTTCAATCCGAAATCGGTATTGCCCCATTCGCCCGACATTTGAGGGACGAGAAGCCTCCGCTGTTGCAAAAGGAGGTTGACAATACGGAAATAAAAGAAATTGACAAGGAGAGCGGTGACGACTCGTCGCCGGATAATATAGAATCATCGAACAAATACGAGGACGGTTGTGAGGAAGACAAGCCGAAGGAGAACGGTGAGAGGAAGCAAAATGACAAGAAGAAAAAGACGAAAACACTGAGCGACGTGCTCTCGAGGATTAAAAAGGAACCGGTAGAGATGAACGATCTTGGCAGAGAATTATTCGAGAAAAAGAACGACGGGAGCAAGAAGGATTGCGAGCCCGAGAGGAAAGCGAACAACAATATGGGTGAACATTTTCCGGAATTCACTAAAGTCGTTGTCGAGGATGACGCCTTCCCGACGCACAACGGTCTGAGCGACTCTACCAGTACGATAGACTCGGACAAGACACGGGACGTTAAAATTGAAAACGAGGACGACGCCGACACGTGTTTGCTCGTCACCGACGAGAGAGAGGGACCAAGATTGAAGATAAGAGATCCTGCTGGTACGCTCAAGAGAAGACGAATAAGCGACTACGAGGACGAGTCTTATTCCCGAGACGAAGCGAGCCTCTATCTCGTAACCGAATCACAGGACAGCCTAGCTCGTAGATGCGTTTGTTTATCAACGATATTACGAAATTTGACATTTATACCCGGCAACGAAATGGAATTCGCCAAAAACGTAACCTTTCTCAGTTTACTCGGTAAATTATTATTATTGCATCACGAGCATCCGGTTAGAACGCAAAAAACGCGTAATTACGATCGCGAGGAGGACGCTGATTTCGCTGACTCGTGCAGTAGTCTACAGGGCGAGAACGAATGGTGGTGGGATTTTCTCTATCACATAAGGGAGAACGTGCTCGTTATGGCGGCGAATATCGCCGGTCAGACGGATCTAAGTCAGCATCCCGAGGAAATATCACGTCCTGTACTCGACGGTCTTTTACATTGGGCGGTGTGTCCAGCGGCCCACGGACAAGATCCTTTTCCAACGGTCAATCTAAATTCTTCGCTCTCGCCGCAGAGACTCGCCCTCGAGGCCCTGTGCAAATTGTGCGTTACCGAGAGCAACGTTGATCTCGTTGTCGCGACACCCCCTTACTCGAGGCTCCAGAGATTATGCTCCGTACTTACGAGACTCTTGTGCCGTAGCGAGGAACAAGTATTGCGCGAGTTTGGTGTTAATCTGTTGCACTTTTTGTCCGCGGCGGACAGCGGTGTCGCGAGAACAATCGCATTGCAAACCCCGTGCGTCGCGCTACTCGTTGCTTTTATCGAGCAAGCCGAGAGCACCGCACTCAGTGTTGCTAATCAGCATGGTCTCGCTGCCCTTAGGGACAATCCGGAATCAATGGGTACCAGTTTGGACATGCTGAGACGCGCGGCCGGTACATTGCTGAATCTCGCTAGGCATCCGGACAACAGAACTTTGTTACTCCAGCACGAGTCGCGTCTCTTGGCTCTCGTTATGAGCCAAATTCTCGATCAACAGGTCGCCGCGATAGTTGCAAGAGTGTTGTTCCAGTGTTCCAGGGGTACGTAACTCACGAGAGAGCGTCTTTAAAGTTTCATATATATTATAACAACCGCCGCGTCCCCCTCCCCGACCCCCGATGATCCTCCTTCGGAAGCGACCGCTTGCCCGCGCCCGCCCTTTCGAACCCGTTCTACGCGAAAAGTGTGAAAGTTATTATACCGAAGACGATTTACGACGATAAATAATGTGACGAAAAAAAAAGGGGATGAACCCCGCTCCCCTCATTTCAATCTCTCGAGAGACTCGCGTCAAAAGCCGCGCGGGTCACACTGCACCGGGATACAAAAGTTAAGAAACAATGAAACCCCGGAAAGTGACACAAAAACAAAAGAGTACTGCGCTACTCTTTAACGCCCTCCCCCCCCCCCCCCCCCCCCCCTCCTCCCCCGCCTCCTTTCCCGCGACCTTGGATCGAGAAAGAAACTGTCCCTCCAGGGCCCCTAACCGCCCTCTTTACCCAGCAGTGCAGTTGTAGTTTTATATCGAGTTACGGAAATAACATAAAAACAAAAAAACAAAAAAATTAATAAAAATAAATGCTAATTATCGGTGTTAGCGCATTAGGTATACACAAATCGGTGTGGTGTTCACCAATTGGTATACCTTCCATTTTGTGAATTGGAAATAATATCGATAGTGTAAGATATTTCATAGTTAATGAAAGAGACTTGAAAAAGCAACAGCATCTGCATAATAATATATAAAAGAAAAAAAAACACAAAAAAAAAAGTACGAAAGAGATCGAAAAGAAGGACGAAACGCAGAAGAATTATGAAATATAAAAGAAAAATGGGATTAAAAGCGATGAATTTACGAGGCATAAAGTAACATGAACCATGAATTAAGAAAAAGAAAAAACAAACAAACAACCAACTAATTGACCCGACGAAGTGCGATTGTGCGACACGGAATGATGAATAAAGAAAAAAAAAATAAAACGATGAAAATGAAGAATAAACGTCGGCTTGACGATTATATAAATATTATAATAATATAATGCAAATTTTTATATTTGCATGTTTTTGTGCTGTAATTAGCGAGTAATTAAGATATTTTGTAGATAACATACACTTCCATTGAATCTTATTCGTTTGGTTTTTTTTTTTCGCGTATCGTCGCCAGAAAAAAAAAATTGAATAAAAAAAATGAGCATCGACGCAAGAAATATGCGTGGGCGAACGAGAACCACTGAAGTCTCACCTTTAGCGAAGAAAACAAAAAACAAAAAGATAATTGAGAAAAAAAAACGAAATCACAGGAAGAAGGTGAGAAAACGTATTGTCGTGTTTTAGAGAAAGAGAGAATGAGATAGAACGAAAGAAATAAACGATTTAATTGTGAGGGAATTATGGAAAAACTAAAAAGAAGGTGACACGCTCGTCAATGGGAGGGAGACTCGCTCCATTCGAAGAATGAGCGAATAAGAGGCGAAAGAGATGTAAGTAAACGCGAAACAAAACTGATGTGTGATGCGTCTCGTTATTGCAAAAAATGTGTGCGCGCGAGGGTTGTATCTATTTGGGAGCAGAAGGGAGAGGAGATTTAAACGATTGCGTGTGTGCGATTGATTGCGTGTGATTGCGCGTGAGAATGCACGTGAGTGCTCGAACGTTGGGCAAAAGGGGGTCGTCAGGGGAGGACACAACAAAATTAAGGGAAGAAACAACGGAGACTAGGAAAGCTAAAACAAAATCAACCAAGATCTTTGTTAGAATTCTGCGGGAGTGGAAAGTGTCTCTGTAAAAAAGAAGATGAAAAAAAAAAAAAGAAAACAAATACAAAAAAATCACAAGTAAAAAGCGGTTCAGGGAAGTAGACAAACGATTATATTCTCTTGAGTAATTAAAACTTGAAAAAGAGAAGAAGCATTCAAATTATGATTATGATTATTATTATTACTACTATTCCTTTCTTTTTCACACTTTTTCTCGATTTTTTTGTAAGATAGATTGGCGGAGGAGAATATTGTAATTGGAAAAAATTCGTCGAGAGGAGGCTCGCGCGAGTTGAGAGAAACACGAATACACGTAGACTTCACCTTATTATCAGGCTTCGATGGTAAATAAAGGCAAGCCAAAAAGAATCCTGGACTCGTAACACCTCGAGCCCGGGCAGAGATTTAAAAAGGAAAAAAGAAAGGACAGACGAGAAGGATAATGCAATGAAAGTTTGTCTATAGAAATATCTATGAAATTCACGATCTCATCGTGTCGTTGTACGGTATACTAACGAAAAAATAATGAGGGGAAAACGAACGATAAATGAAGGAAAAGAATTACTCGAAACACGTTTCGAAGTATGTACATGCTTTAGCGATCTTTACACGTTTTAATGCTCCTAACATGACTGAAGAAACAGGGGGGAAATTACAGAAACAATATGTAGAAAAAGAGAGAGAAAGGACGTGAGTGTGTGCGTGTGTGTGCGCGCGCGTGTGCGTGTGTGTGATGATAACCTGGCAAAGAGTGCTAGACTTTTACTTGCGTATATTGATTATTATTGTAATTACACGAAACTCTCGTAAATACACATACACACGCTGTGTGAACGATCGAGCATACGCATAGGGGCAAAAACAAAAATAATGTATGTATATATTACACATATATACGCTACATCTTGCAATTCTTTTTACCTTAAAAACATCAAACGTCTCTGACCACCAACACATGTACGTAGTTCTTTCCCTTATTCTTTATTTACGTTTTGTGCTCTTTTGTTTCGATTTTCAAGCGACCGTTAAACTCATTCTTCATCTCGTCCACGAGCTGAACAAGTTCTTCTACAAATCGTTCCTTTTGCTTTCTTGGATCGATTTTTTGTATTGTTTTTTTTTTTTTTTTTTTTTGTTGTCTTTATCGAGCGTAATATTGACGACGAGAAAAAGAGAGAAAAAGAGAGGAAAAGAAAACCCGCTGTACGAAGCAAGAACACTCTCCCTGAATCCCCTCCCCCCGGCTTATATCCCCGAGCCCCAAAGTATCCTAACTCTATAGACATCTTAATACGTGTAGCTCTTAAATTATTTACTTTAGTTCGAGTGGAGATGCCTGTAAGTGTAATTTACTAAGACTTTTTGTAAATAAATTATGAAATAAACTAGATGTACTTTATCCAGAAGGATCTGCGATCTGAATAATAGTACGGGGAAGGATATGGACATTCTCTCTATAAATAATAATAACAATAAAAACAAATAATATTTCGCTGCCGCCGTGTACGAGATTTTGGTCGTTTATATACTGAACGTCCCGTTCAAACCGGATACTGAGTATCCAAAGAAAAAGATAACGTGAGAAAGAAAGAAAGAAAGAAAGAAAAAAAAAATGTAATACTCTTCATTGAAGTAACGTCGGATGCAGTGAAAATAAACGTAGGCTCGAAATACGTTCAGACGTCAGTTCCAATAACCAGAGAAATGAGAGCGCGATGAGCTCCTTATTTTGAAAAAAAAAGAGTTCATTGACTATTTTCTCTAACTCTTTCACATTATCAATGTATTTATAAAAGTTACCATTTTTAGTTGTGACTGCATATGCACTGTATTGAAAAACAATAATTATAACAAACAAAAAAGTAAACGAGTCAACGTAATCAATCGCAAGATTCTTCAATTCATCTTTTTTTTTCACTATTTTTCATTTTTTCTTTTTTTCTTCTGCGAGATTGTTTCTCACGTGACGCTAATCTTCAGCCGTTTGCGTTCCATCATCGAATAAACATACGCAGTTACAACTACTCATTTTTAGTTTATCGAGAAACAATAGAATTATTTTTTCAAAATATTGTCATGTCTTGAAATAATCAGAAAGTGTTACGTCAATATTTATAAAAGACATTTATCCAGTAAACTTCAGAGACCATAGCTTCGGGATCATAACTCTGATCCCACGATCCTTTATTCAGCTTCATGTATTCAGTGCTGTTCACGCAAATCGCTAATATTTCGAATTTCCAAATACAGACGTGGTGAGGGGCTTGTAAAAAAAAAAAACTCTTTCGTTCAGATTTCTCTGTCGATTTCCTATTTCTTTTCGTTTACAATCGAGACGTATTATAGGGAATCAATGAAATATACATCAAGGTTCTTTAGTCGAGACATATACATGTATACACATGTATTTATATGTATCAGTATCTGTGTATATATAACTCTTGTTGACGTATCTTATGCACCAAAACGCGGACTAATGCTGCTCTCCATGTTCAATATCATGGCAGTATTTATTTTACGACTTAGCCATTCCAAGGTTGCTGCATTTTTGCTCTCGAAATACCAGTCTGCTGATGGTGACGATTGGCTCTCGCCCTTTAATCGAACAAGTCAATGCAATAAATTATCATTTTGTTACGAAAGGAAAAGAAGCCTGGAAACATTCTTCACCCTTGACCCCTTCGAGTTTTCTGATTGACGAATCAAACTTTGGCAATCAGTCACAATTTAATGAGCAGGTAAGAATTAAAAGTTTGAAAAAAAGAACCGTAAGTATTTTCTCTATGATTCTTTGTTATTAACCAGAAAGAGTAGAAAGTCTAGCAGATTTTTCTTTGTCTATTCAAAGGGGACATTGCCAAGTTATTCGACGTTTCCACGTTGATGATTTCATGTTTTTGAGTGATAATTACCTTATTTACATCAAGTATGAGCTTTTCGTTATTTACTGTTGGAGCTTTCGTGAGATCTTTAACCTCAACGGTCCACGCGATTGTCCACGAACCCCATATGCATCGCTTTTCTATCAAATAGATTCGCCTAGAAAATAATGTTTCGTCATTAGTAAAAATTTCATGTTCATAATAGACTGAGAAAGAATAATATCAAAAGAAGGCTCTGAAGGCTTTTAGCAATCGAATAATTGGACAAGGATAAACCATTGAATATTCCAATCGTCAGAGCGACGATACGATTCGAGGAAACGTCGATGGGATCCCATTTTTTTAGATTATTTTCTCTTTGCGTATTCGCTTGGATTGTGCTCATTAAAAAAAAAAAAAAAAAAAAAAAAAAATCTTTTTCGAGTAGAGACGTAAAACGTAGTGAGTTTCTACTTTTTAAATTGTAAATTTGTGCTGCTTACTGTAAAGATATCAGAGCGATGTGCTTTCCATCATCAGAGAGTGCAGCATGTGCCCAGTACGTTTCCCCGTTGGTGTAGTCGGTTTTTCTCACCGTCTCCAGGAGGTGCATGCCTCTTGCTTTGTAGGTTGAATATAGTTCCACCGTCTGATGTAAAAATGAAAAAAAAAAATGTTCTTAGCAACGTTCTCAAGTTCCTGAGCTAAATTATTTGAATTTTCATGTTTCAGGGACTTTTCATACCAAATATGGATTTATGTATCGAGGAAATCGAATGCGCGACACGAAGCTGTATCCCATCTCTTGCGCTCTATAAAAGATTCTCATTAATTTTCCAATTTTATTGAGAGATTTCGAAATTTATTCATCCACGCAATTTCATTGTTTTGAAAATCTCTTCAATTTTTGTTGCCTTACCGCTTTATTGTGTCTAATATCAATCCCGGTTGTATTTTCAATGAATTCTTATCGTTGTCGGCCTGGGTAAGACTGAGTATGCCTTTGCCAAGAGTCTTTAACGAGTACCTTAATTCCTCTTGGTGTGTGTCTGAAAAATTATGGACTTTTTCATTTTCAATAATAGAATTTGTTCATAAAAACGTTGAACAATTGGTCAGTTCGGTTTTACGTACTGTCGGTCGGTTTGACAATTAATCCAGACATTTCAAGCTCGACGCCGATCGAGAAGGAACAATCGACCGAGAGGACGTGCTCCGGGGTGTCGGTACTTTCAAAACGTGTTAGACGCTTCTGCAAGCCCATCGCAATTGTTAAAATGACAATGATAATTGATTTTTCGTTAAAAACTGAGAACTTGCCTTTGTACGATTTGGTTCTACGTCAATAACGTTTAAATTAATTATGGAAGTTGGTTGACCGTCCATGGATGTGTAACCCAAGAAACAGGACACGTCGTAGCTCAACATTTCTGCAGTCTCGTCGCCTTGTAGCATTATCTATCATTTTGGAGGAAACCGTTTTCCATTCAATTAATACAAATTATTCAGAGTCCTTGGGTCTGTGGTAATCAATTGAATAACAAAACTCACCGTATCTGTATCATAAAAATAATCTCCCGGTGCTTTGAAATTGTAACTGTATGGATTCCCAAGCACGGTCATCGAAAGAACTAGCACGTTATATTGATGCTTCATTTCCGATTTATAATTCTGCCATAATTCTAACGATAAGTCTGTATTGTCAATCGTTACACCATTCTTCTCGAAGTAAGGTAATCTGTGGAATCGAATATAACGTTCGAAATAACCGAGATGGATGTGAAATACAAGATTTCTTTATTCTGAGGCAAAACTGAATCTTACCTGAATTCAGCGCACTTTAAAAACGTTCCGTTGCTAGCGTACTGGAATATCGATTTGATAAAGTTGCAATAATCGTTCGAATCCGATCTGGTTGTCCGGGCTTCCGCCGAAGCTAATAATTTGACGTGCAACTTCACCGGAGATACGTGAAGATATTCCAGAACCGTTTTCCTCATGTTAGTCTCCGGTATCTGGAAGCACATTATTGGCACATGAGAAAAGGGAAATTCAACGTTGTGAACATTTCACTTGAACCAAACAAAGTATTTAATTTTTCTTTGAGACGTGAACGAAGGATTGAAAAATGTTGATGATTCTGAAAATCTCACCTTCTCACTGGCACCAGGCAGAGTGACGTAAAAATTTGATAAATCAGACTTAAGCCTCGAAGCTATCGAATGCTTTGTTTCAATTTTTTTTGAGAACAGGCCTTTCATAAGTTGTATTAAAAATTCTTCTTGTAGTTCCAAGTGAAGCTCCCTGATGACTAGATTAATATTTCTGAAAATATAATTTTTGTATAGTTATCAAGAAAGTAAGCAAGTTGTCCGTGGATTTTAATTATGCAACTTATTGGTGTTTTTCTTACTTGTATACATCGTGAGTAGCTTTCCTCTGTTTCAAGAGCGAAAATTCAATGCAGTGTTTCAATCTTGGATTTCCCGGATGATTGGTGAAGCATTTTTTCGAGCCTGGTCTCAGTATTATAGGAAAAATGGCATCGTGAATCTGATTGTCGATCTGTGAAGAAAAAATGTTAAAACACATTATTTGATGGGAAGAACCATTTTGGAGCTCTCGGATCCGAGAAATTCAATGAAAGAAATATTTTCTTTCACACTAACCTGTATTCTGTGAATATTTCCTTGAACGTAAGTAAGTGTATTAGATTTTCTTACATGAAGCCAAACGCCGGGTGAATAAGTACGTCGCAATTTTCCGAAAAATGGTTTCGTCATGTGCATCTTGATGAAGTTGACCTTTTTGTTTCGAAGAAAACCGAAAATGATTGAAATAGAAAATTAGAAAAATCTGACGATTTGCTGAACTTATCTAGATAATCATTACAGGGAAATTACATCGATAAAATTTTCGAATTGGGCTTCCGACGACGAGTTTTTATATTTGTTTTCCATCCAAGCGCTCAATTCCAAAGTAAGAGTTTTCCATCGTTTGCCAATGTCGACTTCCCAGTGAGCGGCGGAATCACTGATGCAGGCGTAGGTGAGCTCACGACTTTTGTTGTCCAGTGAAGAAGATTCCACGACCTAGAGACGGAAATATTTTATCACAGGTATGAAAGAAAAAAAATTAAATATCATCAATTCTTTTTTGTCAATGAATAATTCCTCGTGAAAATGAAAAAATACAAAAAATCAATCTATATTTGACTTACAACGCTGCAACCAATGCCAGCAAGAGCCAAAAATATTTCTCGTTTGCTGCATTCTGGATCGACTATACTCTTGGCTTTGATAAATATGTTCTCATCCTGAGTGAAAAGGAGGACACGTTGATTTTTTTCCATATAACTGATCCAATAAACGACTGCACGATTTTTTCGAACTTTCTCAACGTTCGGCGACTCATTGTCAGCCTCGCTATCAGTGTCGTCGCTGCTGCTGCAGCCGGACATCGAATTCGCCGATGTCGAGAGCCGAGCGTCCTGAGATAATTTTTTTACGATCGGTGTCAATGGGGAACGACGAAGAGTGCGAAATGTGACGACTTCTTGGCCATACCCATCCTGAATGAGTTCCAGGAGCACACGAAACATAAAACAATTAGTTAAAAAAAAAAAAAAAAGTCGTAACAAAAAATACCATCCAAGTTGGGGTTTCAAGTTTTTAAAGAAATGATCAATCACCGTATTGAATTGTGCCGTGTAACCCTTAGTTTTACTATTGTAAACATTCCACACGAGTTCCCGATTTTCCGTAGGATCGTCCCAAGTGTAAAGGATACTTTGGAAAGGACTCAAAAGTGCGACCTGGCCCAAATTCAATTGATTCATTTTGAGGAACAAATCATCGCAAAGATTGTCGACCCTGACAGGAGCATCTCCGGGTTGATATTTTTGGAAGGTCACGATGAAGGGAGAATTATTTCCTCCGGCAACGTCGACGCAAAGAGCTGACTGTAGACAAAAAAATGAGTGACTGGACAAAAAAAAAAAAGAAACATTGAAAATGGATGAAAAGCACAAACCCCATTTTCCATTCGTAGAACGATTTTGCCTATTTTCGTGACATCAAAATGTTGTGAAACCAATTGACTGCTTTTCCACTTTAATCGCATTCTCATGGACTCGGTGTAGGGCCAGAAAGCTACACCCTGTCCGGGCAAAAGATCGTTCCACAAGTCAGCGTCTTCGTTTTCTTCCATAAATCTGAGAGTTCTTTTGGTGTCGTTCTTAATATAAAAATAGGGCAAAAATGTCACGATCTTCGTAAACAATGGCGACAAGTTCGACGTCGCTATTTCAGCGAGGATACGATATTTTCGTTTCCTCTCGAGATCTTTGCACGCTATCAGTGACATTGAGCTTATGGAATCGAGATTGAACGGCAATGACCAATCCGACTGATGGGCTTTCAGCATTATCATTTTTTTTCGATTCTTCTTTTGCGAAAATACTATCAACTCTTCGCCGGGAATATCCACCGTGTTGGAAAGTGACTCCTGAAAAAAAAACCACAAATTTTAAGTTTTACTCCAATTGCCAGTTTTTGATCAAACTTTATATAATTTTCCTTTCATTCGATTTTTTTTTTTTTCAAATTGATTTCTACGCCGAAGCTCGTACCTGTATTTGCAAGGATAGGCCGGTCTTGTTGATGATCCAATATTGAGCATAAATGACGACCGTCCAACTAGCTGCTTTGTTCAATTCGACGCAAAGAACGAACGGCTTGATGGCATCGGACTCGCTGTCAGCGAACATTTTAACGAATCTTCGCTCCAGCTCGTTATTTAATTTGAAAGTTCCGGTCCATTGGGTTCCCAAATAATTTTGAATCTGTGATTTTCGCAATTTTCTCAGCATCAGAATAAAAATGTCACCACTTTCGTTTTTTTTTTCGAAGAGATTCTTGTTTTTGGTTTTTCAAGTTGTTCCTATTCGGTGCTCAACGTACCTTGAAAATTACTGACGAATCGCTCTCGCATTTTAGAGAATAAACGTTGATTCTCTCGCCAGGCTCGATCCTGACGTCGTATTCAATCGAGGGAACATTGATGTCAATGACGAATGGTAGCTTGTTGTCAAAAGACAGAGGTGGCACAATAGTAATGAGATACTGAGGCACCTGACAATTCGTTCTCACAAATTTCGGGCTCTCGGTGCAAGAAACCTTGACACCGAATACGGAATTACAATTTTCCTCTTTCGAGACACAGTAAATGTCTTTGGAGACGTTAATGTTCTCGCTCAGTTCACGCCAGCACATTCCTCGTTCGCTCACTTGATATTTTCTGTTATGGATTTAACGCATTTTTAATAAAGCAGAATTTACAGTCACCGCAATTTCTTTTTTCCATTTTTTTTTTTTTTTTTTTTTTTTTTTAAATATACTCACTCCAAATGCACCGGCAAAATGTGTATGGGAAAATGGTAAGTAATGTAAAGCGGAACATTGTACGTGTCGTGAGGCTCTATGACCGTAATTCTCATGTTATCGTCGAAAGGATTAAGAGCCTCGCCCACATGTGGAAGTTGCAGTTTTTCAACCAATTGTTTTTTGTAATAAAGCCCAAGAGCATAGGAAGTTTCGTTGTGTATCTGGAAATCATACGAATAAGCGATGTTTAAATCTTTTACTACTTTTCCGACTGGTTTAGACTTTAATGAAAAAAATGTTTAAAAAACTACGAGCGTAAGGAATTTGAACTGAAAAAAGTAAAGAACTTGAATTTGTCCAGAGCAATTGTTTCTAAATGGGAAATTTCTCTCGAGTGTTACCTGAAGCGGCGATCGAACTGTTATCGTCCGATGTAACTGATGATCGGTCGAAACCTCGACGATCAAATGATATCGAACTTCGTATTTTGCTGGTCGGAGAGGGACGAGTTTGTATCCTTGCCATTTAGGGCAATAGAGTAGAGTCTCGCCAAAACCTTTTTAAAAAGAAAATGCAAAAAATTTGATTGAATAGAAAAAAAAGTTTGTTTACGAAAAAATGAATATCAAGGAACTGCTTTGGTACCGTCGATGAGTATTTTTAGGCTCTCTTCCGTCAAATTCCGATAAATCTTCATCGGCGAATCGTCGTTCAATATGATAGGGGAATTGAGTAATTTTTCACGAATTATTTCGTCCTGATCATTGAAACTATTCTCAATGGTCATGAATTGACTCGTTTCATTGGAGTTTGGGAAAGCTTCAGTTTCCGGACTGCTCGGTACACTGGCGGGCGATTCTATCGTGTGATATTCTCGAGCTATCAATAATCGTGTCTCGTTTTCGTTGCCACCCTGAAAATTCAGGTCAAGAAAGCTTGTCGATTTCTCAAAACTTTTGCGTCAACTATTAAAATATAAACAGAACCTTACTCTCTCTTCAACGCGCAATTCTATTCGACTGGGATGACCAATTTCATTGTGGAGAACCAGCTTTCCAGCATTCGTAACGACTATCGGAATGCCAGTACGACTTTTCGTAAATGTATTCAGAACCGTCTCCAAAATCGAAATTGTGTTTGGGGTTATCGTGAAATCGATCTTCTCCTCCGCGCTGATGATTACGTACGTTGTAAGTGGATCACCGTCAACAGGACAATTGTTTACCCCGGCTGAACAATCTCCAACAAAGAATGGAAGAAATTTATTTTCGCAGACAAAGAGCAGCGGCGACTCGTTGAACTCGCGGTCGAGAATAATTATATAAGGAGAAATATTTCATTCCAGTGGTGCATTGTTTTTTTCCTGACTTCTTACTTGTTTCTACAACGTGCTCGGGAGTGAGTTCCAATCCTTCATCCTCGTATTTGCTGGATGCATCGGAATCACTCTCTTCATCGTCGCTGCTGTCCTTGGTGAATAAATGGCTAAAGGTTCTAGCCAATTTTTCCGAGTTCTCGTCATCGTTAGAATCGGAATCGTCTTCGTGCTCGAACGCATAATCGGAACCTGGAATAAAAAAAAATTAAAACATAAGTGAATCATTTGTGATACAAAGAAAAAATTCTGAAACAATTCTTTGACTTTACTGCGGGCGAATGATTCATCAAAATTTATTACGATTATTTTTACTGCAAACGTTCACGTCCGGACGAATAAATATCATGTCCTCGTTACAATCCTCTTCGCCATCGATTATTGGTTCTCCTTTCTTCCGTTTTGGGGTGCTAACGCCTTTTTTTATGTGGTTCGTGAATGCTGGGCAACAAGACCCTAATCTGTACGCTTCAGCCTGGTACATCTGGGAATTGAAGAAATTTATTCAATCGATTATTCGTAATTTCAATTGCTCCTCTCATTTTTTTTAAGGGCTGATCGAACAGTAATTTGCGAACCTTTATGGACAATTCCCATGGATGGTAGGCCATGTCGTCCTTCGTGGATAGTTCGATCAATGGCTCCCAATTTCCTCTACTTGGATTGTAACAAAATGCATGCATTTTCAGGCTCGATTCGATCTGAAATCTGTCGTCGATCGAATTGAATGTACCACCGGCTTCTAGCTCAGCTTTGATCATTGGTATTCTCTCGATCGTGTCTTCCATCTCGAGCAATATGTGTATTGGCACAGGTTTGAAGTTGAAAATTTGCACGTGGCTCAATTGATCGATCGATGAACGACGTTTGATGGGCACATCTTCGAATTGACAAAATAAATGAATAAATCTTTTGTCCGTGACTTATTCTGCAGGAGTAATTAAATGTTAAAAAAAAAAAAAAAAAAAAAAAATGTTCGAAAATACGTACAGGGAAATATTTCCTTGCAAGGTACGACGAATACTTTTTTCGGCGACCACAAATCAGCGTGATTCCCAGTGTTTTTATTACAATCGGGAGTGTCGAATTTTCCGTCTACCACTTTGAAAATTTCGGAAGCTTCTTTCACTATCTATGGTAAAAATGACAAAATCGTTGCTTCAAACATTTGGCGAATAAAATAATTTGAATTCACAGATCAAATGAAATGCTAAATTGATAAAAGCGACGAACAAAATTTACCTCGTTCAGTGTATAAACGATTCCCGGTGAAATATGAATGTTTATGGAATTAACATCGACGTTCATTTGCACACGATTTTCAGCCTCAATTTCTTTTATGGATATTTCAACATCACAAGGACGCAATACCCATTGTGGCAATTGCCGACGAAAACGCTCTTGGCTTTTGCTCTTTGCAAGAAGATTCGAAAGGGAAAAGACGATGGAAGACGACCCCACGTGCTGACTGCTCTCGATCGTCAATTCCGTTTGTATCAATATGGCGTGAGCGTTGCTTGCTTTCAGATCGGCGAAAATAAGTAGTTCCGGTTTTCGTATACGGATCGAAACGTTGGTACCTTTGAGGAAAAGTGTGTCAAAAAGATTGCCGATTTAAAAAAAAAATATTTTCCACGTTTTTTTTCTTTCAGTTTTCATCATCGAATGAAATTTTGAGAAAAATTAGAGTAAACGTTGATGATAGTTCAGGATTGGAACATACCTGGCATCTCTTGAGAATCCTGGTCATTTTCCGTCTCCTTGTAAACACATACCTGCAATAAAATTAATTTAAACAATCATGTTCCTCCTCTAATTCGAAAAAGGGAATTTTTCGGAATAACTATTTGTCTCATAATAACCGCATGATCCTCAAAGGCATCGTTAACGACTCCTTGCTCGATTTTCTCGTGTGGCAAGGAATCGACGAAGTAACGAGTCAGTCGCAGAAAAAAGGGTATCGACAGATTGACTCTCGTCTCCTCGACGAGCATATCGATGCAACGGTCGCCCGTTGGAGCTTGTGTGAACGTAAAGTCGAAAACCGGTGGCTCCGATACAGAAATGCACGACTCGAAATTCATCCCTGCCGATTTGGCTGGCGACTGAATTATCCTGCAGCATCAAAAAGTTTTGTCATTAGAGCAAAAACCCAGTACTCGCTGCTATTTCTTCTACAAATTATTTCTCGACACGAACTTCCTTATAACAGCAGATTCTTTGCGAGTGTCCTCCAACACACACGTACGCAACGACATTTTGACGGCCATGCTTCGATTGCTGTAGAGATCGAAGGACGAGATAATTTCACCGAATGTCAGTTTTCCTAAGCCATTGTTGAAATCTCGAACTGGTGAGCTCAATACCTGCCGATTTCGAAAATTTGTATTGAATTATAATTCGTGTAGAAAAATAACGATTACTATTGAGGAGGTTCGACGGAGTCCGAATTGTAATCTACATGGAAAAATGTAAAAAAAAACGAGCTTAAGAAAAATGATGAAAACGACGATTTGTACACGGAAATGATAGTCGAATTGCCTTTTTTCTTTTTTACTTGTTCGCTTGACCTGTGGACTGTGCTTTTTTTTTTCTTTCTATGATTTTGGAAACAGGATGCGATGATATCATTTCCGTGTATCAACGCAAATAAATAAACAAATAAATAAACAAATCTTACGTGAAGAAAACATCGATGTGCAGAATGATTGGAAAATACGTATTGAACCCAAAAGACAAAGCTTCCTAGTGTGGAACATAGAACAGCGTTAAAATATTGTTTTACGATAAATCAAAGATGTGTGTGGGTGTGTGATGAGTGAAATAATAAGAAGACAAATGTTTGTAAATGATGAAAAATGAAAACGACTTTGAAGCTCTGAAATAAAATCACACGTTTCTTCATACCTCGTCGGTGTCGGTAAACAAATTCAATTGCAATCCATCGAAAGTTAATTTCATAGTGATTTCACAAACGGGTTGTTCGTCCTGGCTCAAAAAAGCTTCGAGCTTTTGCACCATAGCGTCATCCATGTTGAATCTGGCTGCGTGCGATTGTTTCGTTTTTTCGCTTCTGACGACCGCTCCATCACGATCTGGATAAATTTTCGTTATATTTTCTTCCCATATATTGACGATAGACGCGAAATCTTTTTGTCCAAGATTAATCAGGAGATTGTCGACTGATCCGTGCACCTCGAATAATCCAAAAGCTTGGAAACCCAGTATGCTACGGAATTCGGTATTCCTTTTCATGTCCAAACGGATTTGTATTGGCTCGACGATGGGTTCCTGATTGGGATGTATGTGTAATGAAAAAATTTGCGATGCTATTTTCTCATCATTTGCAAACGATTATCGCAGGAAATTCTATTTTATTCACCTGCATTTTTAAAACTCCAGCCAGTGTCATGATTGCTCTGGATATCGTCATCGACGTAAGCTTCACTAAAATATTGTCAATTATCGAAACGTGAGTTTCAACGTTGCTCGAATCTTCCGAGCTGCGAGGCCTTCCATTCATTTTGAAGAAATTTTCAATCGTCAGTATACCTGAGGAAACAAAAAGATGATTTAGTTTGCAGCCTCCAAATGTTAATCGTCAACCGATATTTTTTTTAAGAAAATCTTACCCATGTCAAACACGATGACACTGGGATTATCACGGTTTTGGGGAAAGAGTAACGTAGGCCCTTGTATGTCGATGGATAGATGTAGTTTTGTTGAGCTCGAGCGAAATTCTTCTATCGTCTTCAGCACCATAATTTTCAATTTTTCAATTGGCAAAGCGGCGAATAAACGCTCGAACGGTTGCATAAAATACTGGAAAATAAATACAAAGTAAAATTTTGACAATAAACAATAAATGAAAAATCAAAATGTAAGTGGAAAAAGATTTTCTTGATGAATCACGTCACTCAATTTAAACTTGTTTTCTTAACTCTTTTCTTATTGTTACTCGGATTTAAAAAATGCCAAAAAAGGAAAAAAAAAAACATTGAATTGAAAGGACAAACATACGCGACACTGGATCAACATCTCCGAATGTAGAACACAATTTATTTTCCCGACGGAGAGCTTGAAAGATCCGTCGGATTTGACGTCGTCGGGGCTGTTCCCGATTTCCGAGATCGAATAAAGCTTGGGAGAATGTCTCACGTATTTCAAATCGAACACTCCATCTTCGTCAGTCGTCATTGCCTGCAATTAACAAAACAAACAAAAAAAGGATTATACACTTGCCCAGGAATATTTGTCCTGTAAACTTGAAAGTTTTGAGAAACTCACCTTGGGATACAAAGTGATTTCCCTCAAGTCATCGATCACTAAGCCACGTAAATGTGCTCGGAGAATCATTCGCTGATTGGCATTATAAATACAGTCGCTCTCGGCGCCAATTATTTTGACTTCCAGGAAATCTGTATCCTTGTCACATACTCGCAGAACGAAGGAATTCAATCGGGCAGAGTAACTCAGTTTGATTGCACCTGATAAAATGGTTCGTCACGAATTATGCGAGTGATTATTTTTTCCTAGATTTACATTCCTTTCGATTTTTTACAAATTATGTTTTGGTTTGATTCTCGAATCTGGTTACCTGGTGGCACGGGCGGATCGCTTTCATCATTTTTTAAGAATCCCATTCCATATCGTACGATAGCCAATAAATCGTAAATCTTGGCATAGCGCAATCTGTACGAAAGGAATCCACGATTAACGAAGAATTCGTAAAACACAAATTTGCAGGGAAATAATGAAAAACTCACGTCATCACGCTCGAACAATAATGCTTTAATTTGAGGAAAGCTTGTCGATGGAAAACGACGTTAAGATTAGTGATGTTCAGTACGAGAGATTGTTCGATGCTCCTGAAGTGTGATTTGAAATCAGGGCAATTGGCTTTGACCTTGGCACGGAAAATAAGAAACGATTATACACAAAATGACACTCACTCGTTCGACTCGAGAGTAAATTTAAAAAAAAATATTGTTAATATTAAAATAGCCGAGTCGTACTTTTCTATAGGAGGCACTGATTACGTCATAAGATCCGTCAGTGGATATAAGCTCGAGATAAGACCCTGTTATTCCAGCATTGGTTTTGTCGGCTAGTACAATGCTCCCAACACCGAATTGGAACGCTGGCCCGTATTCCATTATTGCAGCCTCGAAATACATCGTGCAAAGTCTCAAGACCAAGTAAGGTTTTTCACGACCATCGGATGTAGTCACCGCATGGAACGATAGCTGTGAAAAAAATTAACAATTTATACAAGTTTGAGTTTTCGGCGCATATATTTGAGAAAATTTGCACGTGGAATTGAAAAATGCAATAGAGTTTCTCAATATAATGGCACTTCTGACTAGACATGAACCCTTAAGGTGATGGAACAGTCGCCTTCCCGCAATGTGAGTGCGGGAGAGATAGCTGCAATTTTCGAAATTGATTATTTCCGACACGGCTTCACCAATAAAAAAAAAAAAAGACAGAGCCTTTTTTTTTGATTAGTCAAACGACATGGAAGAATTTTAATTTCCAAAAATTCGACGTGCTGTACGTTTTATTTGGAAACGCTTAATATTGAAAAAAAAATTAAAACAAACAAAACAATTTGACAGTGAGTCAAGGATGTCGAAGTGAATCTGCTTTTTAGTTATTACTCCAGCACTCACACGACTGATAGATCCCTTCAAGAAAAGCTTACTTCTCCAATGACGATGCGAAGCAATAGATCGACGTGATTGTGCGGCGATATATTGTCATCGAATCCGGACAAGTTCAAAGATCTCATCCATTGTTCTAAATCCTCTTCGCTGAACTCCGAAGATATAACACTTCTATCAAGAGAAATGAATAACATTTAGCAAATTGTACATTGTCAATATTATTTACAAACGTAATTTCTACGTTGAAATCTGGTGATTGATAGGAAAAAAATTCTTCACCTTACGGACTCTGTGATCGTACAAGTTGGAATGGTGCTCGTACGGTACTCGGACTTTTCTCGTCCCATGATGAACGAGGCCAAAGTTATAATGGATCTCACGCGCATCAACTCCTTCGACGTTATGAGAAAATTCTCAATCGTCTCTTCCCGAACTTTCGTTAGGCTCGTTCGAAACTCTTCGATGTCTTTCACCGTCGGGATCCACATTTTGTTGAGGAAAACGCAAACGTACCACAACTTACCTTTCGAGAGATTGAACTTTACGTTCGAAAAAGAAACGTTCAACTTCATTCTGAAAATTTCATTCGTTACGTTACAAATTTTCTTCTGTTCAGGAATCTTCAGTATCGCGGTGCCAACACGTTTCCAGTTTACCTTGGCAATAGACGATAATCAGGCTTAATACTACAGGACAGAGTCACGTTGGCCTGAATTTTTGGTACCAAATGACTTTCCGAATCTTTCCATTTCCGAGATTCGCGCCATTCGTCGCCTGTGCAGAAAGTTTTTTACATTGTCAACAGTTTTCACATCTGTGAAGCGTTTTGAAAGAATTTTTGTTAAAAAAAAAGAGGATATTGAAAAAATTTTGAACCAGAGTGAGAAATCAGAACTTGGGCATCGGTCCAAACTAAATGAATACGATCATATAATAATTCTTCCAATTCCATCAATGTAGCATCCTCCAATTGAACATCGACAGCTTGCAATTCACTTTTGAAGGTCATCCGACCGAGATCGACCAGCAAAATATTTCCACCCCTAAAATTCACAATAGTTTCATCATTATCGACGATTCACCATTCTGGAATGCATTCGCAGAAACGATTGGATTTCATTTTTTAAAAGATTCTCAATTCTGTTTCTTCTGATTGAATGACATGCACCAACGCATCTGTATACGAACTCTTGCAGTGAACCAAGCTCCGGAAAAACAATGTAAGGTCCTTTGATATCCAGTTTCAAATTAACTCTCAATCTCCTTGATACGATAGAATTAATAAGGTTAGTCATAACGTCTTTGGTACTTCGATACAGTTCGTGGACGCTAAGTGCAAAATGCTTAACGTGTGATTTGTTGCGTTTGAAGAACATGCCGATTTCACGAACAGCGTGCTGTAATACAGGAAATTGTAAGTTTTAGTTGCTGGAATTGAAATTCTGGTTTTATATTATCGTATTTTGTTTATTATTATTATTATTATTTTTTTTTATAATAAATAAAGATGAGTAATACCCCGTGATAAGTTACTTCGAACGCTTCCAGCCGGACATTGATATCGTAATTGAAATCGGCAGTAGACGGATTCTTCTCAAAATCAATTGCTAGGAAATTTGCATACACATTGCCTGGAGATAGAGAAAAATATTTCGAAAATTTTCACGTTGTTAAATTCATTGACTTTTTTATTCGAAATTCGAGTTTCGATTCAACTCACCTGTAAGAATATTATCAGCTGTGACGAGAGGTATCAAATCGCCGTCGGCGGATGCTCCCTCGATGACGAAACTCTCAGCTCGTGCAGATATTTTATAGGCAGATAATTCCAGACGCGTTTCGATGCTCGCCAAAAACTGGGTGACGGTCATTACGAAAATTTCGTGATCACTGCTGAAGAGGCTCAACGACCAGTTGGCCAGAGTGAAGTTATATTTTCGATCTGTAACGATAATAATTAGATTATATTTTAAAAAGAAAATCAACGAGAAATAAAATCAAGTGAATGAATAAAAATTGCATCACGTGCCAATGTGTTTTGGAACTTTATCAAATTTGAATTTATTTTCCGGATCGTTGGTGGCAACGGCAGTAGATTTTTTGCAATCAGGGCTCGCCGATTGCACCGAATTGTCATTAATATTTTCGCAATTGACGACCAATCTCATGTTGGAATCCTGACAAGCCTCAACGCTCACGCACTCTGGCACTTTTTTTTTAAGATCTATTTTTGCATGTTCACGTGCAATAATAATGTTCAATGGTGTCAGATTATCCTCGTATTTCTGGAGGTCCAATTTCAGTTCCGTGTCGTTTGGACGCATCAGTGTATGCATAAACGTTTCCTTATACAATCTGTAATTTTTCCTGTGCTTCTTTACGTACTCCCAAGTGTAAGGTTTTATGTTGTACTCGAGAATGGCATTGTAAGCGTATCTCCACCAAATTTTGCAGTCGTCGCTCACTCTCACCACCGGATGTTTTTTGTTTTGAAGTTTCGATCTGAAAAACATGGAGCGAATTTTTATTTTGCGGTATTTTCAGCAATGTGTCTTTTCTATCAAGACTCTGAGAGCTTTTGAGTTTTCCACCTTTCTGTGGACCCTTGTTTATACGATTCCCAGAGTAGACACAACGTTGCAAATTGGTCGTCCGACAACTGCATCGCCACGTCTTGGAGCACAACGTCCACCAACATCCTAGAAACTTGTCCTTCGCTGCTCTTGTTGACGATCACTTTGATTTTGGTAGTAAACGGCTTGACCACTGCGAAGAAAAAACAAAAAAACAAGCCACAGTAAATTCCATTATTCGGAGTTAAAAGATTCCACAAGATATAATAAAGTTGTGTTTTTTTTCTTACGGAAATGAAAGTCATTGTTGTTCATCCCAAATATTTGTAGAGAACGATTCATTATGGTTTTCCATTCGAGGAGATTCGAAAATTCCCATTTTTCGGGATATTTTGGAAGCGAAGCTTCCGCACGAGGATCCATGTACAGACTCAGCGATTCGGCTCTTATCAGTTGGTAAACAGAAGTCGCAGTTACCGGTGTGACCCCAGGTTTCCATTTACTGTTTTACAAATATTTTATAGTATAGTAGAAAAAAAAAAGAATTTATTTCTTTTCTATTTCTATTGCGAATCTATATGTATATAAAAATTTCTACCGCCGAAATGCGTGTGACCATTTGCCACGAAAAAACCCATTTGCTGATTCTACCGAATCATTTCCGGCAATAAAGCTCGTGAAAAAATGAATAAAACTGGTTCGACGTTGATATATGCAAAATGAATTTGGTTATACCCAGAAAACATGGGATTTGGAGTGAATGAAAAACAGATACACATACGACAGTCTAAACAGTACGAATGTGGAATAAAATGAAAAATGAGACTCACTTGTTCGTTGTAGCCATAGAAAAACTTTGTATGCACAATCCGCAGGCGACATTTCGTTCGACAAAGCTCTCCTCGTATCTTACGTGAACGTTGTTTACTGTTATTTGAAAATTCTTGACGACCGATAGCATCAGACTGTCTAAAAGGCTCGATGGAAGGCCTAACGATGAAACGAGTAAAGTGTGACACCATATTAGTAACGAAATAACACGTCGTTCGTAGAATAATCGTAATTCCAAGTGTCAAGCATTCGTGACTAAATATTGTGTAGATTTCAAATTTCCCGCTCGCGGGGGCTCGAAAAGACAACACACCAATCAGAATTGATTTGACCAACAACAAAAGTTGCAAAAGCTGCGCATGAATTATTCGTGAAATCGCGCCAATATTTTCCGACACAATATCGAGTTATTTTCTGAAAAATTGAGGAATAATATTCATTTATAAACCTGGTCCGAGCAATCCTTCTCCCTCTAGATCCTCGAGTATTTTTTTTTTCGCAGCTCTCATCAGCCGCTTTTGTATTTCGTGATTGTATCTGCCAGATGTTGCAGGTACAGCAACGATGTAAATATCCTGGATTTAAAAAAAATATTCGTACTTGGTGTCGGTAGCAGTTTAATGAACGTTTGTGTTTAATTAAAATCACATTCCTCATTGCTGGAATTATTTGCATGAGCAACGTTCAATATGTGTATGAAAATATTACGAGGTATCGAAAAACGCACGTATTCACACATATGCCACATGTATTTATGTATATATACAGCGTGTATGTATTTTCTGCGAATCAATGGAAAGCAACATGTCAAATGAAAAAAATCATTCGACTTTACCTCGATCGATAAGATGATTGGTTGTGTGAATAGACCGGTCCATGGTATTTTTAACGATACTTTGCCGATGATACCAATTTCAACGCGAATCGGCAAACCCAGCTGATACTATTGCGAAGGAAAATTATGGCGAGGGATTTATCAATTAGAACGAATTGTTGACGAAAAATATTTTTTTTCTTTAATGCACTGGACCGAAGCGATAATACGTACCAGAGCTTCGGGTTTTAGTTTCAAGTCTGACAGATACGTTTCACCTGAGAATATTCCAACATTAAAATGTTCGGTGTCGAGATCCTCGACGTATCTTCCCAATAAACGATTGAGAAAAGCCGCAACTGCACCCTCGAACATTTTTCTGTTTTGTCTTTCCGAACTTTTAGTCTGCAGGAAAAGGGAGAAAAAAATATTTTCTTCTTTCGGGAGATTATTCCTACTATCTAACCTGGAGACTTTCCGTCCAGCTCCATAACCTCACAAAAATGATGTTATATACAGCCTGGAACCCACCAAAGTCAGGCAAGATCATGCGCGATAGCTACAGCTGGTTTTATTGATTTTTATTACTTGTGTTTGCTCTGCTTTATATACATCCGACGACCAACACAACATATGCTTTTATTTACCCGCAAAGTTCTCTCTATGTGTGTACGAAATTCCTGTCATGCCCCTATTTCGTTTCATCCCCCAAGATCAACAACAATGTATAGTCGCGATCATAGACTACGTATTGCCAATACAAAATCTTCCTCCCTCTATCGGCTCCACCCTCTCGAAACGCCTTTTGCATGTGTAAATACGGAATTCAAGATAATTCGTTTCTGATGCTGTGACAAACAAGATAAACTCATGACCGTTTATGTTTCTATTTTCCATCTCATAATCAATTACGCATTGTTATTATCAGTGCAAACTATTTTTCGCACTCATCATTATTGATTCTATAAAAAATTCTCATCTGCAGAATTTCAGTAACAAAAAATTGAGATAATGTACACATGAACGAGATAATTTATTCAGGACCATATACCGAGTTCATCGTGGGCTGTGTTCTCCTCTACGACGTGACCAGAACTCTCAATGGCCTCGTCTCTAGATAGGATAGAAAATTCATATGTCATATGCTAATAACTTGTTGCTTCTCTGACTCTGTGGCTGTGCGAATCAGCTATATAGCTGTTTTCTATCTAATCAATTGAACCATGTTATCAAAAATGCTACATAATATTATTGTGATAGAATTTGAACTGCATACGACTTGGGGGGAAAAAAGGCAATTCCCTGAAATCTGAGATATTTGCATGCATGGTTTCACAGTAGTTTTTCAAAGAATACTTTGATCATTCTTCGATAGCATTCGTAGCACAGCTTTGAAAAGCTCAGTCGCGACATCCACCGTCCGGTAAGCGTTCTATCAACGACACGATTTTTTCGCGACATTACCTTTGATAGATAAGCAGAGAATAATTCGAAAAAACGAAATTATTGTAATTGAGAAAAATGGTATCCACGCGAGGACCAAAATTCAAATTTTGTGACGGAGAAAAAGTTTTGTGTTACGAACCAGATCCGACAAAAGCGAAAGTTCTTTACGACTCGAAAGTACGCTAAATTATCGTCCTGCCGTTATAATTGTTTCGATTGCCGAAAAGTCCGATAAGCTTCAACTTGCACTGGTGTTTTCGCATTTGTTGGTTAACCTGCAAAAAAAAAAACACTTTCGAACGAAAACAAATGAAATATAAACAGTGTGGCATAGAGAGACGATACGTTTAAGCCGATATTCGAAAAATTATATTTTTTTTTATCCAATCCGTAGGTTCTGGACGTCATTATAAACAAAGATCAAAGGGGGAGAAAAGCAGTCGAATATCTCATACATTTTCAGGTTAGCGTCTTCTCGAAAATTTCATGTGAAAGCAACGTTACGTTCAAATGTCGCTAAAAGTAATGTATTTTCGTAATAACCTCAGAATATATACTATTGAACGAAATCCATCAGTCGAATAAAATACCATGATTAATTGGCTATTCAATACATTTTTCATAAATTTCCAATAATTAAAAAAAAAAACAATTAATTACGAATTAAAATTCCAGCTCGAATCGGGAAAAAAACGAAATTTTTCGATTACCAAAATAAAAGTCGTCGATAATTATTTTAAATACTGGTTATTGTAACTATTTTTTTTTCGATCCTGACTTTATCGATCAATCCAAAATCATTTTGCATTAATACAGGGTTGGAATTCTTCGTGGGACAGATGTGTGACGGAAGAATATGTTCTCAAGGACACGGAAGAAAATCGTCAATTACAAAGAGATTTGGCACAAAAAGCACAACTTCAGTTGTACGTACAAACCAAAATCCTCTAATAATTCCTTAAAATCTTCGCCTCTCTGATAATTTCATAAAACCTATCGATTTTCTATTTGCTCTTTGTGAATTACATAATTTACCGCAGCCTCGAGTTTTCCTGAAGTCCTTTCCAGAAATTTGAACAACAGAATAATACATTGCTATCTGGACAAGTGTAAACATTCGGTCGCTGTGATTTTTTTTCACAAACGTGTTGCTTTTGTGTACAGAAACAATTTTATTAAAATTGTTGCACAGTTTTCTCGTAAACCTTACCAAAAGGAATTTGACGAATCGAAGAGATTGATGCGATAGTTTGGCATAACAATTGATATAATTGTTTGTGAAGCTGATTTTTTTTTTTCCACTTTACAGAGGAGCTTATCTTTACCGACGTGAGAGAAAAAATCGCAGTCACAAGCTCTCGGATCGTTCGGGGATCGAGTCGAGACGAAGAGCTCGAAGCGGCGGTAGTCGAGCAGCTTCTGGGACCACGGGTTCATCGGAGGATGGGAGTTCGGGGCAGCACGACGATTATGACACGGAAGAAGTCGTTACGGAGGAAGAATCAGAGAGTAGTTCCGATTTTGGTGGACCGTCGAGTGACGACGAAGACAGCGGAGGTGGAAGTCAATCAGGGGCGAGTACGAGGCCAGGAATCGATCTCGACATTGGAAATACGCTGAGGCGAATCCTCGACCAGGATTATGAACTCATAAATCACAAACACAAAGTGTGTGTTGATTGATATTTCAATTCTAGACTCTCCACTTAGTTTCAAATCGTTTATAAAATTATTACTGAACATTTTCAGCTCGTAGTTTTACCGGCTCAACCAACTGTGGCAAACATCCTGGAATCCTGGGTTCAACATTACACGACATCACAATTAACGGGAATTTCGGAAAAATCTCAGCGCAATAAAACAAACAATACCGTCGAGAAAATTGTCCATGATGTGAATATCTGTCGAGAAGTAGCCGACGGTTTACGCATTTACTTCGATTTCACATTGCCCAATATTTTGCTTTATCGACAAGAGAGAGAACAGTACCATGCGTTCAAGTCCGCGGGACTGTCGGCCGAAAATCCTGTGCCCATAAAAGAAGAAATAATGGAGTGAGTCTCAATATTTTTAAGAATTTGAAAACAAAAAAAAAACACATGCAGAAACTGCAGAAACCTGCATTTTTAAATAATTTCTCATTATTTATTTCAACATATATTTTTTGAGGTTTTGTAACTGTTTTGAACTTTTTTTTGATGTTCGGTTGGCCATCGGGTCCGAAATTCGTGGCACACGGGCTTGGGCCCACTTGAGTGACCATTTTGCGTAAAAATTATTTAAAAAAAATATTTAAAAAAGAATTGTTGCCTGATCAGAATTCGGAATATCAAAATTGAATGAAATGTTTTTGTTTGGTATAAAAAATGGTGCTTCAACATCCCATTTTCGTAATATTTACATTTTATTCTTCGGTGTAGAAATCCAGATATGGTAATTAAAGAAGAAATCGAAGATCCCGAGTACGCCCATCTCCCACCGTTTCGAGAACAGGAGTCTGAGCTCGAATCCCAATCGAAGCCGACATGCTCGAAACGGATATTACGATCTTGCAGAATAAGTTCGGTCGACGATAATCGACAACCGAAATCTTACGAGGAAGTCGTTAAACAGGAACCCGGCAGTGTTTCGAGGTTTGTATTGAAAAATAATCTGAATGATTTTTTACTGTGGGCGAAAAAAATCCTTTTCATTATTATTTCGTTTGATTTTTGTCCATTCCTGGCTCAGTTTTTCAGTTTTTTAAATTCAGATTCATATTGTTCTCAATTTTCAACATACTTTCGCACAATTCGTACTTTTTTTATGCACGTAAAAAGAATTTCCTGCAAGAACCACATAATGTGGTTTTTTTTTTCGATTTACAGCATAGCAAGTACGAGTTCACGTTGTTCAAGTCCACGCGGTGTAATAACACGGCCGGTCGTTAATTCAGCTCAGATAGGCGCTCTCCTTCACGAGTCAAACAAATGGCGACTAATGCCTGATTCTGCGAAGGGAGGAGACTCACCGAGCCCTTCGACGTATTTTGGCGCCGTACATCTAGCTCGTCTTTTCGGTAGGTCGCTACAGACATAAGTATGTTGAACGATTTTCAAAATACGAGGAAAACAAAAAAAAATCGATGATTATTTAAAATGAACAAAACGAATCGAATCGAGGTGGAGTTAATGAATTTCTATTGAATTTTCAGTCAAACTTCCCGACCTTCTGCAAGTTACCGATATTCCGGAGAAGAAATTGAAAGTTTTGTTGAAAAATCTGGACATGTTCCTGAGGTAATGAAAATTATCATTTTACTTGGAAAAAACGTTCATCAAAGCAATTAGCAAAAGGTTCGGTCGTTAAGAATCCCGTGACCAAGCTTTCTTTGTACAAAAATCAAATTTCGAGCAAGTAACGAAAGCTGCTCCATTCGATTTTCATCCAATGAGAAAATCTTTCTCGTTGTTTGCTCGGAATACAATCTGTGATGAGAATCAGGTTACGAGATTTTGATCGACCGAGTTTTTCACATTTTCTGAGACTCTGTCACAGTGAAGACCTCGAAGACAAGATTTTGTCATTGTTGAAGTCGAACCATTTTACAGTTATCTGGAACTACATCGTGGATGGTTTGGTGAAAAATTCTACACTCAAGTGGAGCCACAGCCTGTTCAACCATCATGAAAATAAATATTACAAAAACAAGACAAAACGAAAGTAAAAAACGTCGCAAATCTTTAGGATACCAGGAAAGAATTTAGACAAATTGAGTAAGAAAGTGATTTATGATTTAAAGTTGAAGCATCAGTTTCGTGAGTGCGAATAAAATAACTCAGAGACTAAGACACGTTTTTTCTGGAGATTCGTAATGTTTCGAGCAAAGGACGAACTGCGCCTTCTTTGACGAACGGAGCAACTCGTATTTTTCTCGAAATATATGAAGCTTCGTCCAGTAACCCGTGGAGAATGATTTTTTCTGGACAGATCGCCTTAAGGAGATCTATCAGCTGTTCGGTCGTCGAAAATCTTCATGCACGTTTCAGAGGCCACAGGTTTTATTTTTCCCAACAGAGAACAAAATGAAATTCTGTTTTTTTCCAGAAAGATAAATCATTTTCGCACTACAAAGTGTAGTTTATTTTTTGGTTTCCTCATTAGCACTCGTCCAGCTGCGATATATCACCGTAAGAACTCACGATGCAACTGGTTGAATAGCGATAACAATATGTGAGGATTAATCGAAAGAACTAGACAAGAAATTGTTCAGTTTCGAAAAAAATGTATTAAAAACCAATAAATCGCATTTGGAGTATAAATTTATAATAAGGAGACTTCTCATTCGTGATGACTAGAAATCTTGTGTGTACAAATTGTAATTTTAATTGAAAACAACATGTTAAGTAGATCGGTAACGCAGTCTTAACATTTAGTTGAAATCCTCGAATGAAATAATCGTTGAAAGCGGTTAGCAGCAGTGGAGCTGAGATTCCAAAGTCATTGGTTGAAAAATTTGTAAAAAATCTGATGCAAAGATAAAGAAAATTATTGTGTATATTGGCATCACCCAGTGTTTGTTTTATTTTTTAATAAATATTCAACTACAAATGTCATTAAAGCTGGAAGAAAATATCGTAAAATTTGTAGTCATGGAAACTGCGAATATTGATTGTATTTTTTTGAGCACAAGCAACGAAGAGACTTCGGTAATAATGCGACATTGATTAGAGATTAAAAATAAGTCCGAAAAGACTTGTACCATTTGTATCAACACTCTTTGAATATACGTAAATGAACAATCCCGCAACAAGTTGGAATACATTTATATATTATATATTTGAAAACCCATTATCTCCATTATTGCTTGATCTTAAAAACTAATCATAAATAACCAGAACAAAGTGAACGAGAAAAAGTGCTAAACCTGGGGAATATTTTCGTCCTTCCGACAGGTCTTGTTTGTACAAAAACGAAATAGAAGCATCAATTAACTAAAAATTGGGCGGAAAAATGAACAATGGTCTCGATCCTCCAAGTATGTCGATTGTATTTCTACCAACAAATATGTATTTATCTGTGGTTACAGGTTTAACAAGTTCAAAATCTGATTCTTTTGAATTTTCCGTCAGGTCTTGATTCTCCAAGTTCGAAATAATGACATGCCGAGGAAAAAAATGATAACGAACTCGATCAGCGCATGTTTCATGGCGAACTTTCGATGTTCGGATGTTGCAAATGGTTTGCTAGAAAATGTTTATTGCTTTGCAACGTGTGACCACAGACCCGTATATACATATATGCATAGCTTTATGTGCATGTATACACACATATTTATATATGTTATAAAAATATTTCATATGCAATAATCTTCATTGTTTTTTTTTCCCGATCGACGAATATGAGCGTTAAAAAATTAGATTGAATCCTAAAGGATTTTTCATGTTGTACGAGACGTTGATAGATCGTTGTCCATAGGACGCGATGAAGTGGCCGAGTCGGGTGTGTCTTGGGGAGTTCGAATGGGTAAACCCATGAATCTGGTGCCTGTGCCATTAAGAGTGTTTCTCCTTGCTCTCGTAGCTGCCATGTCTTGAGGTTCCTTGAAACCGTTATACCTGAACAATCCTTCTCCGGGTGCGGACACACCGGCATCCGCAATTTTGTACCAACAGTGATACGTCAAGTACCACGTACCTATGGCGACAATGCATCCGAGCATCTTTTCCAACATAATGTGATAATAGAGCATCGTAGACACGAGCATAATGTCCCAGAGAATCTGTTGGAGGGTCATTGCGACGAATAAGCCTCTGAGATACGGAGTTAGCAAGGCGTGAGCTTTTTTAACAAACTCGAGATCGTCGCTGGACAAATTCCTCATGTGTCCTGTGCTTGTCTCGTTGGGCGTGTTTCTAGAGTATTCTTCCTTCGCTATGAGATCTTTTATGCCCTCCCAGCCCACTATCGTTTTACCCTCTTCGGCCAATATCAAATTTGAATAAATAAGTATAAAAGTGTGTCCGGAGATGTCAAAGCCGCTCCAGAATTTACCGGCTTGCAGGCAATTCGCTTTTGTTTGTAGCGTCGCATCTTTTGTTTGAAGACATCGGCCGTGATTCGTTTCTATGTAATGAAACAGTCTTATCCACGCTAACCAGGCAAACGTCGCTACTACCATGCGACACAAGTGCTTTATCAATAAAGGACGTCTGCCGCATGTGAGAGTATGCGCGCTCAATGTAATCCAAGGCACCGTTACCACCAACAACCATCCCCAACCCCATTTTACAAACCACTGATTCAGCGCGTTGTCAGATCTTGAGAAATAGCTTCTCGGCATTGGCGTGTAATCGGCTATGAGCGAGACAATAAATATTGAACCGCAATATATTGCTACTTTGAGACGCACGTCAAAAAGCAGAGATTTTCGACAAACGTGAAGTATCATTGTGATCAAAACCAGACCAACGGAAGCCGGTGACGTCGTCGGTTTCGTACCGCCACGACGTTCATCCTGAGTCGTGTTTGGACGAAAATTCATGTTTCTCGAACGAAAGCTGCCACCCAGCGGACTCGACGATCCCGTACTGCTTCCGGTGTTGGTATGTATTGGTCTTCTTTTCCCAGCCATAGTTTCCAATCACTTGTTATCTTTTTTTTTCTCACTTTCGAGATTTTGGAGGTTATGTTTTTTTCAGTCCCTTAATTGTTGTTTATTGACGTGCGATTCTATGTTGCCATCGGGCTTTTTCGAGGTTATGACACTTCACGGTTTTCCCCGATTTACCATTCTCGTGACATATAATTCCTTTATCCAGGGTAAGATTTAGTCGCAACACAGAAAAAAAAAAACTGAGACAAAAATAAAATAACGGGATTATAGGTAAAAACAACAATTCCGAATCCCGTTATAATTTTTTTTCTCCTTTCCAGTACAGTCCCGCTTCGCCCTATATTCTCCTCGAACTACTTGAGATCTGAGGCTCCCAGCTGTTTTCCAGTTTTCCTTATTTTTGAAGAAAGAAAATAAATAACTTGAAAACGGAAGACAGCTTTTTCAGCTATTTCACACGATTCCGGGCACACATATACGTGCAATCATGTGTGTTTTTTTCTAGCCCTGCTAGCATGAATTTAGAAATGCAGAATGACTTGCGCTTCGAAATTTTGTGGACTATGAACGCGCAGCTGTTGTCCGCCGATCCAGCACTGAAAACATTTTCAAAAAACCATCATATTTTGCTCCGATGTTAATTATTACATCTGCAAAAGGCACAACCGTTTTTACTCTGACGCAATGCTATTTGCTCAGCATTGAAGACTCGATTGAGAAATTTATCGATAATGATAATAAAAATGAAGAATTTGAAAAGTTTTAAACTTTTTTTTACTGTGAAAATTCGTCACCAAATTCGATATTTTGTTTATTGCTGCGACATTCATAACAACTAACAACAAAATGTAATCGTCTCTCCTCCTCATGGATGTGTTCATATATACGTCGAAAATCCTATGTTTCGAGCATTGATACAGCAGTTTTCCGAATTATTAGCTGTCAATTTTTAGTAAAAAAATGAAATGTGTGATTTTGAGTGCAACGAAATTTTGGCGGGAAAGTTACCATCAGCGCTGTCTGTTGTTATCTTTCTGAAGCATAACATGATTAAAACAGTCGCACGAATTACGAATCTGCTAATATATTATAGTTAATGGAATTATAAGAGACCGCCATTACGAGTTTTCTTTTCAACTTTTCATCAGTACTACGCTGTGCATTCCAGACGTTGCGTCGAAGTGATAAAGCAACAGAGGAAAGAAGAGGAAGTGAAAAAATAAAAAGAAAAAATGTCGTCGCTTAGCGGTGATGAAAGTGAAGTTATTCAACCAGAGCCAGGTAAGTTGAAACGTTAGTTGCTAAACATTATCACCGGTGTTAACGTTGATTCTACGCAAAGTTTCGTATTACGTTTGGGAGACTAGAGCGCGAGAAAATTTGCGTGTTTATGTAAATCGTTCGATCGAGAGATTGATGCAACACAAAAGGGCCGGTATATGTCGCAATGAACACGCGGTTCCCCGCCCTCCGGCCCCTCTGCAGAACCGCCATTGGCATAATTCCGCCGCGTTTTCTTTAACAATCACTAAAATAAAATAGCACCGAAAAAATAAACATTCTCGTTTTTTTTTGCCATGCTTTTCAACTTTTCCCTCTTCGATAGTTCGGCGTACGCGATCCGGTCGGGCGCGAAAAGCACCCGCAGCAAAAAAATCACCGATTAAGAAAACTCCGCGAGCGACGAGAACGTCCAAAAAAATTCAAGAAGAAATTGACGAAGTCGAGGTAAATTCTCTTTTTTTCATAATAATAAAAACATGATTTCGCCACATTTTAAATTCCAAAATTCATTTTGTTGTTTCCCCCAAAAGCAGGAAGTAGTTTCACACGGAGAAGATGAGGTCGAAGAAGCTGCTTCCGAAAATGGTCTCCAACAATTCAGTGAAGTAATTGTTGAAAATTACTCCGAAGAAGATCCGTCGTCTCTTCATCTACAGATGGACGACTCTCAGGATGACAGTTCTTGCGTAATCCAAGAGGAAGCAGAGACTGAAGAATATGTACAAATGGACCACGAAACTCAAGGCGTTCCTGAACTCGAAGCCCCTCCTCCTCCAGTTGTAAGCACCATACCAACTTCCGCTCCTATTTTGTCCACGCTCAGAGTGAAAGAGCCTGCTCAGATTATGGTACAATATTCTACAAATTTGTTTTATCTATTTTTTTTATCTCTATCCATTACTAACAATGCTAAAATTGCTACAGTAATTTTTCAGTAGCAGATATATCTTACGTTTTATCTCCATCATTTAACATCATGCAATAATCATAATAATTCCGTTTTCCATGATTTTTTAAATCCGTGTCATTGACTCATAATTTTCATAACAATGAATTTATTAGCTGGGAAATTCATAAATGTGCATTTGTTCGGAAGGGCCACAAAAAATTTAAAGAATTACATGAAAAACTCGATTTATTCATCGGTTCTTGCCGTTTCATCTCTCGCACGGAATTTGACGATTCGAATTTCGAAAGCAAGTTTTCTGGAATCCAGCTGTCAGTTTCTGTTTTTTTTTTTATTAATTGCAACGGCCAGTGAGTGTTAGTCAGGCTGGAAATACAAAGTAATGATAATGAAATAAAAGATTTTCAAAGTTCTCGAAAGCTCTGCAAATTTATGGAATTGCAATTTTTTTTCGTAATTGGTCGAATTTTTTAAGCTCTTGCATGAATTTCAATGAACCTTAATCCTCAATGTTGCTCAACGACAAACGAGAGAGTGAATATGAAAAAAATGCGTCGTTGAAATGTGACGAGAATTATTTGCACTCGATGGACTTTGTTAACTTGGTGGTTCAAAGTTGTACCGATAAATGTTGGGGTTTTGGCAAATAATAACTTGGGAAAAATATGGCGTTTCTGTAATGCAAACTTTGCGATGCCTCGATGACTTTGTTTCGCGAACGTAAAAGTAATTCTTGGCGTGTTCTGTAGGAAGGAAATGAAAGAACCGGTAGAGTGATAACATTGGACGACAGTGTGGACGAGAACAGTATGGAAAAAATCGAGATGTTGGAACATCAGCAAATAACACTAGAGGAGGAAGTAACGAACGGGGAGAGTTCGGACGCGGGTGTGCCACGAGAAGAGATAATAGATTTCAGCGAAGCGATAGGAGTCGAGGATAACGTTCAGATGGTGGAGGAGCAAGAAGTCGAAACGTCGAATCCAAGTGCCGAAGCGGTCACAGAAAGAATGCAAGTTGACGAATCGGTTGAGGAGATTCCGGAAGCGGTACAAGTTCTAGAGGCTCCGGAACAGCTTGAACAAGTTGAGAAAAGCGTGGTCGAGACAACGGAAGAAAGTCTCGAAGACGCTGATGAAAGTGCCGAAAAAACTGAGCCCGACACCGAAGCTGTGTCCGAGGACGAATTCCCCACCGAAGTCGCAGCAAAGGTAACGCTTCGATATCACGTCGTTTCCAACATGCATTCGTAATCCTTGTAACGATTATTCTCCAGTATTAAGGAGGTTGGCTACATACGACAACATGATAAGAATTTAATAAAATTTTTCGTCTACACAGTTGTCGAATAATTGAAGTTTACAATATGCAAAAAATATATATCTGAATCCTATGCTTATCCATGTAAATTCTAGTGTTGAATTACTCGAAAACTATGTAGAAGAAAAATCTTAAAAAATTTGTATATTCGCATTTAATACTAAAGAATATACTCACCAAATTTCATTACATTCTAATCATTTCGAATTTTCCTATGCTTTTAACATGGCAACATTGTTGTGCGCAGCCACCATGCTTAATCGCCTTGAAAATCCACGGTTTTTACTGATCCTTTGTTCACTGATTTCCTATCGATTAATCCTCAATTAAGTTGTCCCAAGATGTCGAAGAGGTAACCGACGACGAGTTCGATCTGGTTGAGACGCTTCAGGTATTCCTTTGATGATTCCTTCCGCCTTCTATTTCCGATATTTCTGATTACATTCCTCATTACGGAAAATAATCCAGACATCTACTTTCCATCGTTCTTCATCACCTGCATGGGCAAAAATACAATCGGATCAGCAACCCAACTTTGTTTACGTGTACAGGAACCGGAAACCGAAGCAGTATCCGACGAAGAATTGCCAGCAGCTCCACCTGCTGACCTCGGTGAGACCGAATCCGTTTCCGAAGACGAATTGCCACCTGACAGTGACAAGAAGAAAAAAGGTGGAGCTAAAGCGGCCGCGAAGCTTGCCGAAAAAAAGAGCAAAACCGAGTGTGCCGGTGAGTGCGAATATGACGTTTTTATTTCTCTGTTAAATCTTGCGGCAAGATTTGCCGAATGTCATTTTGATGTCTCGGAACACAGCGGGAAAATGTTGGCCGTAAAATATAAATTTGTAAATTAACAAGTTCCATTGGCACTTTGACCTTACCACGATCGATTGTTCTCGACAGTGAAACGAAAATTGAACGCCGAAGGAGAGTACGATCCGAGCTCACCGACTTCAGAAACAAACGAGGAAACCCCAGCGAAGAAAGCTGCGTTGGTAATAGAATCCGAGGTGGGTGAGAAGCAAGAGCCACGTCCAGCTTCGCCAAAAAAGAAAACGCTGCCGGAGCTAGAAAAGTATTGGAAAGCAGTAAACGAGGATCCTTCCGATTTCACGGGATGGACATACCTTTTGCAATACGTCGACCAAGAAGTACGTACTGGCCACCAAGATCCGTGCCGTCCACTAATTCCGTAAAAATTTATCGAAAAAGGTGAAATAATATTTTTTCTCAATTCAAAAAAAAACCAAAGAACGATCCAGAGGCGGCCCGCGAAGCTTACAACAAATTTCTCGAGCGTTACCCCTACTGTTACGGTTACTGGAGGAAATTCGCGGACTACGAGAAGAAGAAGGGAGATCCGGAGAACGTACAAACGGTGAGTCGAAAGATTCAGCATTTAAACTTTAGAATTAGTTTTTATTACGATACATATAAAAAGTATTAAAAAAAAAATATATATATAATTAACGCAATCTAATGAAAATAGCTCGAGTTAGGAAGACGCGTGGGCAGTGTGCACGCACGTAAATATGGTTTTCCCTTCCAACAGCCTAGCACGTCTTGTGGCACCTATACAACTATCTCCGGTTACCGATTAGCTACTTATTTAAACATTCAACTAGACTTGAAACATGATAAACGTAAAACTATAAAGGAAACTATATACAAAACCAAAATGCAATTATTACGTATATATATTCGATTTAAATAATGAGCATAATACGTAAGTCAAATGGCCATGAAAAACCAGATGATAACATATTTAAAGAAAGAAAAAACAATGAGCCTATTGTTTCGTCAGTCTCGCAGAGAGAATAACTTCGGTGAGATTTATCGATGATGTGTGTGTTTGTTATATATATACATATATACATACATATAAGCATTTGTACACATAGCTTACGATCGAACAAGTATTGTAAATTATAAGGATAAGCTTGCGTTTACGTTAACATCGATGTAAGTAAGAGAGTGAGTGAGAAAGGGAGAGAGATTTTCTCGGGGTTTCGGGGGTCTTTGAGTCAAAGTCGAGTGACTTTGAAAAGACTCGTGTTCGAACGCGCACGGTGCCAGTGAGGGGGAGCAAGAGAATATTGGCCGAAGAAAATACATGAGGCACCCAGATCGGAACACTCCCTGAATTTTAAGGTGAATGCACAATGCTCTGCAATCTCTGTGTTCATTATATCCATTTATTTACAGTACGCGCACGTTTATGTGAGTATACGTTAATATGAAACGAAGTACAAATGAATAACGCAATTATAAGAATCTTAGGTTTACGGAAAAAAAAAACAAACAAACAAAACAAACAAACGCATTAAAAAAAAAAAGAAGAAAAAAAAAAGAACGTTTAACCCGCCATGGCTCCAAATCAGTTGTAAACCGTTCTAAACCCACGATGTTCGTTAATCACAGGTGTTCGATCAAGGTTTGAAAGCTATTTCGCTCAGTGTCGACTTGTGGCTCCATTACATCAATCACTGTAAGGTCGTTCATGAGAAGGACGAAGCCAAAGTTCGGGAACAGTACGAGAGAGCGATACAGGCTTGTGGTCTCGAATTCAGGTAAACTAGTTTTTCTCATCGATCTCTAATCATTAGCCAGACGCCTCGGCATCCTCATTCCGTTTTTTGCCCAATTCACCAACAATCTGCTCGCCAAAGTTGTGATTTTTCATTTCGCATTATTTTGCCAGGTCTGATCGATTGTGGGAGAGTTACATCAAGTGGGAACTTGAGGGTAAACGTTTGAGTCGCGTTACCGCTCTTTACGATCGACTTCTTTCAACGCCGACTTTCGGTTACTCCGGCCACTTCGATACTTTCCAGGAATTCGTTTCCTCCAATTTACCCAATCGGATTCTCAGTGTTGACGATTTTCTCGCCCTACGTACCGAAGTCAAAGCTTTATTGAAATCCGAAGATACTACTCCTGTCAATCCCACTGACGATGCACCACCTGGTGAAGAACCACCTCCACACGAGGCACCACCGACCGATGAAGAAACCAGAGCACTTCGAGAAAAGATAATTAGCAGTAGACGAAAAATGCACAAAGCTAACTGCAACGCTGTTGCTGCGAGATGGTCGTACGAAGAAGGAGTAAGTTCATTTATCGAAATGAAAACATTGCAAATTGTTTTCATGTTCATTTTTCGTTCGATAACTGCCGTCGACATCAACCGCGTCCATTCGATTTCTCCATTCTTTTTATTTTTCAACTTTTAATCTTGCCGAATAAATCGAACGGGGCTTCCCACTAAATCACCTTCCAACTAAATACGGTCCTTTCAGAGCTTACTCAAAAAAATACACAATCGTTAGGTGAAGACGTAAAATTTTCTTTCATTTCTCGGGATTACAATAAACTCGAAAAATATTCTCACGATTTACACGATTGTTTCTCGATTTTCAGATCAAGAGACCTTATTTCCACGTAAAACCGTTGGAACGATGCCAATTGAAGAATTGGAAAGAATATTTGGACTTTGAGATTGAACAGAAAGATCAGGATCGCATAATAATATTATTCGAAAGGTGTCTCATCGCATGCGCTCTCTACGATGAATTTTGGTTAACAGTGAGTACTTTTGTCGATTGATTTTCAAGCAAGTCTGTGGAAAGATATCAATGTGTCATGTGGTCCGTCAAAATTTGCAGTTTGTCCGTTATCTCGAGTCAATAAAGGGCGAAAATTCGGAAAAAATAAGAGACGTTTACTTCCGCGCGTGCACGGTCCACCATCCAAAAAAACCAAACCTACATCTGCAATGGGCAGCGTTTGAGGAAAGCCAGGGTAATTTCGACAAAGCCGCCTCGATCCTCGAGAAAATCGACACCGTTATGCCGAATATGCTGCAAATTGCTTATCGGCGAATCAATCTCGAACGTAGACGCTCCGATCTTGACAAAGCGTGCGAACTTTACGAGAGTTACATCGGAAATAGTAAAAACCGTACCATCGGCAACAATATTGCCGTCAAGTACGCTCGATTTTTGTACAAATTTAAAAATGACATTGACAAGGCTGTCAAAGTTTTACTCAAGGTGAGTTTAGTATTCAGAGCCGAAAAAAAAAAAAAAAAAAAAAAAAAACAAAACAATTTTCCTTAGGATCGATAATTTCATCGTAATCGATTAATATCGTTCAACTTAAATTTCACAGGCTGCGGATAAAGACAAGGACAATCCTCGACTTTATCTCCAACTCATAGATCTCGGCCTTCAGAGAAATCCCGTTGATTCCGAAGAAGTCGTAGGTTACATGGACATGTTCATAGAACGCGAACACGCCGACCTTGATCAAAGAGTTTTATTTGCTCAGCGGAAAGTTGAGTTCCTCGAAGATTTTAGTCTCGATATCAGCCAAGTTATGAAGGCTCACGACCAGTTCCAGAAATGTATAAAGCAGGCTAAAGAGCGTAAGAAAGCGAAGAACGACGAGAGTAAAGTGTAAGTATTTCACCTTTTCCTATTTCATTTTGTATTATTCAGTTATCATGCAAAACTTCGCACATAGAGATTTAGTGCCGGCCGCATCAAGCATCAGCAAGTAAATTCTTTTGACCGTGAAAGTGAAAGTTTCGAAAAATTAATTTCTTTGTTCCCATTTTTCAACACTTTATACGTTCAGAAATAACGTATTAAAATTTCAAGTTTGTATCGCAATTAGTTTTTGAGCTACGACATTTTGAAGAGATTACCGCTTTTTAGTTTAAACGCGTTTTACTCAAAATTACATTATGCAAATTTTGCAGCACTAACTCGATAACAAATCATTCGATCGATTTGATTTTTTTCTAGAATATCAAGAAATTGTTTCTACATACAATGACCCTCGAGTTTTTCGATTGAATACAAAACGTAACTTTGCCATGTCCAAAACCATGAGATTTTTTTAGCGAAACTGAATTTTTTTCAAAATTCCACATTTTTTTCGAATTCCTACTTGTGTTGATAATCCTAGCTGGAAATCTAATTTTTCCATCCCAAACGTTTTCTATGTATTCATCATTTTGGCACAAACATTTGTTCAAAATTTTGAAATAGTCGATGCAATGCGCTTTTCTTTGAAGAAAAGTCCCGAAAAACTGAAACTAAGATTGCGAATAAGTTGTGTCGCGTGGAAGAAAAAATTTGTTGTGTCAAACGATCCTTTAGCAGTTTTTTCCCATTTCATTAACTTCATGAAAAATCTAATCAATCTTGAAAAACACGTAACGCATTTGCTGCATAACTACAAAAAAAAATTGACTTTCTCCGTCGCCACTTTTTCTCGTGGCATGGCGAAGAAAAATGTTTCTTTTTATTTGAATTCCGTTATAATTGTGTCTGTGTGTGTGTGTATGTTTTTTTTTTTCCTACGATACCAACAGAGACTCTTCGCCACCGAAGAAACCAAAAACAGGAGATCAATCGAGTGTACCGCCACCTCCCACAGCGGGTACCCAATCGTCTTATCAGTACAGCAGTGGTCCAAGTGGGCCGTATCAGTCGCAGCAACAATTCCAGAGTGGTCAGTACGGGAGTCAGGGTGGATATCAGCAGGGCTATCAGCAGTACCCACCGCCCTCCGATCCAAATTACGCCAACTATCAAAACTGGCAATACAGTCAGGGCGGACCACAAGCATACGGGCCGTACAATCAGTGGGGATCTTATAACTACTATTAACCCGGATAAACGTCGAAATGAAGCAGAGTGTGTCAGTGAGCCGGATCGTCGAAAGAGTGAACAAAGAAAACAAAGACAACATCTGCGAACATAATGTTGGTCGGTGTAACAGTTAGCCGGACAAGGAATCACGTCAGAGCATTGATCCGAGCAGACGATCGATGGAAAAACGTCGGTCACAAAGGCAGAAACACAAAAATAATACCATCGATTAATCAACTATGTATATTGCATCAAAAATACGTGATTCGTACAAAATGTGCGTTACGATGTTGCAAATTCAAAGCCGAACAGTTTGCGTTATATTGGCTGCTCTCCCATCAAATCTACCATTTTTTTTTTTAATCTTACGACATTGACGTGTAGCACGTGAGAGCTCCGTAAAATTTGACAAAAGCACAGTGTTGTTTACGCACTTTCAAGCTGTACCGAAATATCAAACATATTCGCCATTTCGTTTCGCGTGAATTTTAATTACGACTGGCTTGAGAAAAATCAAAATAGATGCTGTTCCCTTCTCTTTACAACCACCAGCCCGCTCCTTATCAATTCCAGTTCCACACCACCTGATCTTTCATTATTTACGAGAAGACGACGAAATATGGACTAAGGAACAAAGAAACACGCTTCTCGTTATTCGTCGAGAGTGTTCCGGTGGAAGCAAGCGCCCGTTAAGAACCAAGGTTTCGAGTATTCTTGCGGACGTGCCGTTATCTTTACGCAGATTCTTCTTTTGTCTTCGTTTTAACTGTAACTTGTGAAGAATAATTATCGAATAAATTTTTTCCAGATTCAAAGGATCAATATATTAAAATACAAACAAGATATTTATACAATCGCCATTTGTTTATCCTTCGAACGAATACACAACTCTGTTGCTCATCTTCGAAAACTTCGACGCCGTTCTATGGAGCATTTCACGACGACAGTCGCGGCGTTGGGGGTCAACAATTCGATTCCATTGAAACTTTCGTGCTGATTCGCAAATAATTCAAAGTTCAGAGGGTTCAGAGCAAAAGCTTGTCGAGTTCCAGAGTGAAGAATATTTCAAACCTGACCTTTTTTTCCCAAATGCCTGCTTTAGGAAAATCTTCTAACTCTGTTGCCAGGAAATAAAAATATTGTCGTTTTCTTATTTAAATTCGTGTTATTATCGGATATGAGTTTAATTTCCTTTCCAACAAATTACGATGGAAATGGTTGATCACTTGACTACAATTGATTCAAGTTTCAACTCAGCTGGACCTAAAAAAGAGGGAACTTCAGGGACCAGACACGTGTTTTAGGGTTAGGTTAGTCGAAATCAGTTATTGGAGAGTGTTTGTTGACAAACAACGAGTCAATAAATAAAACGGAGATGCAAAGAGTTTTTGTGTGTCATACATTGAACCGTTGTCATGAGATTGAGCAAGAAATCGCCGGTATCTAAAACAACACGAAGTAACTCATCGTGCAAATATTTAACAAAAGTAACCTCTTCATGTTCCCAAACGTTTTCAAAAGCGAATTCAGTAAAAAATGAGAAACGCTTGTAGCATGGTCATAAAATGCAGTCGAATCATTGACAAATCAATATGCTGCAACGCAAATATTCTTTCACGACGTTTGACTTGTAAATCGACGCCACGAAGTCGTACAAAAAAGAAAAGTCCATCAGAGGCACAAACGGAGACAGCACTCAAACGTGGTTCTTCCTCATCTTCCGACAAAGTTAATTTCAAACCGTTGTATCTGATGGATGCAGACATTGCAAAGAAAATAGCTGCTGCGGTTGTCGCACATCGTGGTTCCGAAGAACTTCACGTCATGCAGATGTATCCCGGCTTGGGATTGCTGACGAGAGAACTGCTCGAAGCCGGAATGAAAAAGATTCATTTGTACGAAGGAATTGAATATTTTTGGCCGAGTTTGAACGAGCTGCAGAGGCAATATCCCGATCGACTTGAGCTACACCAAATGAGCTTTGCTCGTGTGCTCGAAATGTCGTACAAAGACTGGAAGTACGGGACCGGCCTATTGGACGCTCACTTTGCCGGTATCAAAAAGCGAGCTTGGAGGGATGGTGCGACCTTTGAAGTAATAGGCTCAATGGCGACTGCCAATTTGTTGTATAATCTAGTCCGATCGGTGATGTTCCAGAATAAACTTCGCCAGCGGGGAAGGTGGATTCTCTACCTGTGTCTCCCTCCGTCAGTTTCGCTAGTTCGTATATTCTACATAATTAATACGTGCCACGGGAGGCCAAATTTTCCGATTCGAAAACTCGTTTACTTACTTTTTCTGTTCCCAAAACCAGCACTTGAGTTGTACCAACGAAAGCTACGATCTCTACAGGTGGAGCATAGTTTTGTTTCAAACTTTGTTCCGGATCCAAATACTGGACGAAATACCAAGGTCGGCTTTTCATCCAAAATTCTCAAAATCACGGAAATCTCATAGCAAATGCAGACGAAAAATCAAAGAGAGGGACGGCGTTGTTCTGCATCTTGTTAAAATTGAGGCCAATAAAAATCTTTTTGACAGTCGATTTACAGAGATGGATCTCTTGTCGTATTACTATTTCATCAATCATCACTTCAAAGCGAGACATACCAGGATTATACCCGCTTTGGAGTAAGTTTCCAACAACAACGTTCCTCCAGTCTCGTTCCCATGGCTGTAATTCTCATTGTCATTCATTTTTCTTGAACTTGTCTTGTTTTTTGTTGTAGGAAATGGCTTCCAGGATGTGGGCCAGCTCTTATTAAAATGGGCCTCAATATTTACACGGAATTTGGTGAATTGCTCCCGCACGAAGCTCGCAATTTGTATATTAAATTCAAATCGTTGCCCGGTTACAAGGCAAGCTCATTTGTCGCGTGTGTGAGTAAGTACTTCTCCGACCTCGAGGAGCACATTGCGCTCGATGGAAGTAGTCAAAATATCGACGAAGTCTTTGAAACATCGGTGCAGGAATTCGCAAATCAGAAGAAACAGTTGACCGAATGATTCAGCAGGTATTCTCCGTGAGATAATTAATCAATTGTGTGAGTGTTGGAGGGATGCGTAAGAAGCAGAAACACGTTTAGCTCAATTAGCCTCAATATTTTTGAAAAAAACGAAAACCACTGACGACCGGAGAACCACGTGCAACTTGAATTTTTCGTAAAATAGAAAAACCTTTTCGAATAAACTGTGCGGCGGTTTTGCGGCCAAGCCTACAACCGATAAATCACCTTAAAATATCAGCGTCATAATAAACGATTCGTCCCAAAAAATCTGTTCCATTGATTCTTTTCGTTGTTTGTCACAATTTTTGTTCCTAAACCCACCCAATTATTATCCTGGTACGAATATAAAAATCAGTTTCATTAATTTTCATTGACGATTGAATCCATTAATTTTACTTGCAGAATATGCAAGTTCCCGGAAAATGTCTTGACCTTGATAATCCCGACGTTCGGGGAAACCTGTTTAAGCGCAGTATTTCATTTTCATAGTTTTTGAGAAGACGTCAAATCTCTTATCACCGTGTTTTTAATTCGTTTTCATATACGACGAAATGTTGATAATGATAAAAGAGATGATCTACAAATACTCTTGACCCAATCTGCATGAACTGTTGAACTTTCCAAGCGTGTATGGTCCTCCCGTTCCATCAACAGCTCACTGCTGTGCCGATGAATCATACAAAAAGTTATGTCTTAGTTAAATATCCCGTACGTACAAAATTTTCTTTAAAATCACCGTCAATTTCTTGACTGAATTTTCGTTTGCGGATGATGCTTCGCGAATGATCATAATTAAAAAACAAATGAAAAAATAAAATAAAAATATGCAACTCTTCGAAGATAGTCACGACTTTCTAAAGTTTGAGGAACAAGGTCCTCAACGTTCCAAACACTCGTAGCTATTCTCCGGTACGCAGTATCGCACTCCGCTCTTGCGAGGAAAGAAATATGTTCGGTCGTTCGGTATCGATGTATAAACGCGTGTCATTATTCGTCGACGGTTTCATCGTTGCATTACTCATTAATGGGGTTTTTGGACAAGATATCGCATTCCCCGATGGAAACGATACAGTCGTGCGTCATCGTTTTAATGTGAGTTCGAATTAAAAATTCTAAAAACTAATCCGAATGGAAGGGAATTGGAAATAAAGATGATGTTTTTTCTCAAGAATGTTATTTAGCTTCATGGTTCACGGACGTGGGTTTACTCTAAACAATTCCCGATTAATTTTTTCATACAAAGATCGCATATTAAATTTCATATTGTTGGTAAACTACAGAATCAAATAAATGAGTGATTTCTAAGTGAGAATGTTGAGTTTTATCTTTCACACGTTTCGTTGATTTTCATTGGACAGTTTTGTCAATAGATTTGAATGAAAAATACTCCAAACATCAGAGAATACTATTTTTCATTCGAATTGTGAATTTGCCTCAATAATTGATGAAACGCTTTCATGTTACAGGCAAAACCTGTGAGACCCACGACGACTGAGACCGCAGTTCCTATCAAGACTACATCGAGCATGGTAAAATGTGGGCAAAATATGATCCTGGAGATCGAGAACGGAACTAGCGGTTTTTGCGAGTGTCTCGAGGGTTACGTGTATTACCCGGAGCTCGACCAGTGTTACTCCACATATATGAAAGGACCCTGTCAAGATGGCTATTATTTGGTTCTCCACGCGAACGAGACAGTGGCAAGATGTACACCGAATCCTTGTAAATTCGAAAACGAGGTACTATACCAAGGATCCTGTCATAGTTTATTATCGGAAGAAGGACCTTGTCCTCCGCATCTGAAACTCGTTATTTCGGAGAAAACGTACGAGCCAACTTGCGACACAATTCGAGCGGTTAGTTATCAAGTTATAACTGCGCCTCTGAAGCCTTGTGCTCCTGGATCTAGACGAGCAGGACGAGGATTGTGTCGCTCGATACTCTAACTTAGCGATGAAAAAACGAAAAGAATTATTGACAATTAAATATAAACGCTGTAGTATTGATACTTGTATACGATCGACAATATATACTTTTCTTCATTATTTCATGTCTTCTGAGAATTTGCTAAACATGGTGGGGGGGGGGGGGGGGGGGGGGGGGTAAACGAGATTCGGAAATTTCGTGCGTCAGCCGGTTATACACAAAGTCAAGATCGCACGTCCTCATTGTAACGGTTCCTTGTACCATGGGTGGGAGACATATACACTGGCGTTCAAAAGTTTTCAATAAACGTTCATGCTGCACAAAGTCTTTTTACTCCTCAATAATAATTTAAAAAAAAAACACTCCTAATTCTTTTATTATTTCGGATACAAAGAATATTGTACGGACCGCGATAATGACAACAAAAGTCGTTCCTCGTTATAAAAAGATAATATTTTGTGTATAATTATTAAACAACTATTATTTTAACTAATGAAACGACTGTCTTTCGAGTTGTAGAAATTTCCTTATTTCCTGCACAAATAACTCAATGTTTTTGCCTTCGTTCGAAATTCATTCGGTTAATTGGCGTTTCTGGGTTTTTTGTTCGTTCGTTAAGTCTTTTTGGATGTTGATTATTTTCTTCTCAAATTTGTAAGATTGTTCCTAACCTTTTGAACGGTAGTGTACACTGGTATCAATTTGGCACTCGTTAGCCTTGATGCTTGTCCACTTGTTCGCATCTTCAAAGAACTCCTCAACGTAAAGTGGCTCTTTGGTTATATATTATGTTTTTTTAAAGTCCGCAACGAAATTTCTTAATTCTCGTACCACAGGCTCCGAGATCATCATCTTGCTGCAAATGAGATTTCTCCTACCGTTCATCTTTCTCTTTCTCCCTCTTTCGTTGTATGCATATGTATAAGTATTCCTCAGCAATTCAACGGAATATCAGAAAAATTCTGGATTTCGAAATCGTCGCTACTGGTATGTAGATTAACTACGTATAAGGATTTATCTCTCGATTATATCGGAGACAGCGGGAAAAATGGAATAAAAAATAGATTTATCATTGAGCCATTTTATAACTCGACGAGACAGCCAGTGGCAAAATTCTTTCTTCAGTTTCAAAGTTCGACTTTGCTGCTTTATTATTTCATGATATATTCGAGGATGAAGTCTTTATTTAACGCCGTTTTCTTCATCCTCGTGAATCAAGGATTTTCTCAAGATGTTGCGTTTCCGAGAGATGAAGTCATTTCCCACCTGAGTGGCAATCATCAGACGGTGAGCTTTTCATTATTTATCGTTACATTGTCTCCAATTTTATTTTTAACGATGAGTTCATTCTCGACGAATAATGTACTTATCGAATAATTCCTCATCCAATCTTCTGATTCAATGTCCAGTGTAAATTCGACTAATTGGATTCAAGTTTTTTTTCAGTCAAGACAAACGTGATTTTCAGACATTTTTAAACAAGCGAAACGAATAATTAATGTTTCTCAATTTTGTAAGTGTTTCAATAGAAATTCTAATTGCACATTGAATGAAATTCATTGGAATCGATGGAAAAGTGATGTATTTTGCAAAGTACACGAATAAAAGAATTCGTAACTCATAATTGGGGAAGTTTTTTATAGTCGATGAGAAACATTGAGAACAGCAGTAATAATTCACAAATTAAAACACATCATTGACGAGTCTAAGCTAAAATTTGTCCATTTTTTGCAACGAGTATTGGTCGAATTTCAATTTTTAACAATTTTCTTATCTCATACACGATCTTTGGCAAAGTTGTTACGAAAAAGTCTTAGGCTGAGTTGATAAATCCAATATTTTTGTGACTGTAAGTCTCGCCACATGAAAACTCACAGTGCAGAGCTTTTTGTGCCCCTTTTACCTTCAAATTCTTCATACCTTTGTTATATTTCCATAGCCGTTTGTTTTTAACTATTGTTAAAATGTATGAACAAATAAATGCAAAACTTGAGACGGATCAATAATTATTTATACGTCGAAAAAAAATGCCTGAAATTCGTTTTTTGCAACCTTTACGCAAAACTGTCATAAGTTACCAAGTTAAATATAATTTCTAGATAAACATGAATAAACTTTAATTCCCAAACTTCGAACAATTTTATTTGACATAAATTCGATTTGTATTATTCGAAAAAAAAATTCTCATATTGTTTTTTGTTGCTATTTTGTATTTTCATTTTTGCCAGATTACTGAACGTATACCGATATATATTCCTGGAAGATGTGGTGAAAACATGCTGCTTTATCCCGGGGCTGGACACAAAAGCACGTGGAGCTGTGACTGCAAGCCTAGCTATTTGTATTTTCCATTAAGCAGTACGTGCCACGAAGCGTTCAGACAAGGACCATGTCCCGATGAAAATTACGTATATAAGCCTTTGGACGATGCCGTGCCAATATGTGTCAGAAATCCTTGCAAAATCGATGGCCTGGTACCTTACAAAGGATTTTGTCAAGAGATGGGAACGACCTGCGATAGAACTGGTGTCCTTCGTGTTAACTCAGCCACTTATCAAATCGAATGTGTTTTCGAAAGTAGTTGAAATTTTCAACTGGCACTTTCAAGTGACGGTTCGCCGAACATTCGAAAAAATTCAATCAATTAACATTTGAACAAAAAATATCTATATTTTCGTTTGATCGAAATTGTACATATTATTTTTCTCTTACAAATTTTTCATTCCTTGTGATGAGAATAGTAATAAATGTTTTGTTATATCGACACTAACGAAGGTTTGGGACTATTTTCCAAGCAAATCTACGTTTTCGTTGAAAAAATAAATTGGATTTAGTGTCAGACACGTTTTTTGGTTTTCCCAAAATAATCATGAAAAATAAGTTTAATTGTTCAAACAACGTAACTGAATATATATATCCGTGTAAAATAACATACATATTTACAAAAGTATTTGAAGCTTCAAGTTAAATATTAAAATATACGATGCGATGATTTCCCGATCGTTTTGAATTACCACGAAAACCAATTTTTATGATTATCATTTATTCCTCGCAACAATGTTGCGTAGATTTTTTAAGTCGTCTGAGATTTCTCTGTAATTGCATCAACAGCGTATTGACGAGATAAAAATATAGATATGCCACGTGTGATGTGTTTAAAACGAACAAAAATCATTTTGCGCGACTACATTACAATTTCTACCGTGCGCCCAAAACTTGCAATCGTAAATTTTGCATCGTTGGAATGCAGCGATCTATTCATTGTTTTCCAAGTTTCGGCCAATATTTACTCGCCATTTTGGAGTCGAAAAAATAAAACCAAATACGAATTAAGAAAATCGACAAATAAAAATCTATTTTTCGTTTAAGTTCCAACGATGAAAATTTCAATATTCTTACAACTCCCACCGTTCGGCTCCTTTGATATGTCAGCATTACATATCGCGACCACGACTATCCGAGGAGTCAACGCTTTTCTACTCACATTTCGTGTATCCATTCGCGCACGCACACGCACACACACACACACACAGCTTTGAAATGGCATACTTTTCACCCAGTGGGTAACAAATTTGACACTTGATACTGGAATTACAATTGCGATCAAATGTTGCGGGTATATCGGAATCGGTAAATATCGAAAAGAGAAAAAAATAATTGGAAGAAAAGAGGAGTTTGCATTTTTGAAAAAACATAATTTTTGCGGGCAAACGATTTTTAGAGCTTGGAGTAAATCTCAGCTCGCAGCTTTGGAAAAATAGACTTTAATATTGTACAAAGAACTAAAAGCAGTGAATAAGATCTTGAGAGAAAAATATTAACTCCACGTTGAAGAAAATGATTTGAATTGCATCGTAAAGTTGAATTTCAAATCGTTTACAAGCAAATGAGCAGCGATGTTATATTTTGCATTGTTGGAATGCCTGGTGTTGAACGAAGCATTGAAAAAATAGACTACAAAAACTTGTCAAATCTTGTTGCATTTTTTTCCGAGGTAATGTTTGGATTCAAAGAACTCTGCAGATTGTATAAAAAGGAAAAAACAGTATAAAATTTAGACTGCATTCCAACGATGCCAACTTTGATCCAGCACGAATTCACAAAGCATAGGAGCTGTGAGCGTTGCTCTAACTCGCTTGTTGATTCGCGTTAGTCGCTTCGATCAATCTCTGTCTCTCGGTGTACATGGAAACTTTCATATTTTCGAGCTGATGATATCTCAGAACTTTGAGAACAGCAAAAACCGAGAGTCCGACCCATATGGAGAGACTGCTCCATGTGCCGAATTGTGCAGCGCCAAGTTCAATGTGAAATCCCGAAGTGTCGATGTTGTCTGCTTTGTCGATGTCATTGCCAGCAGCTAACTCGCACGATGGAAATCTTTTGGTCATGCATTGACACCACGTCATGAAACCCAGGGTTACGAGGATCGCTGCTACGAGCGTCATTCCCGTCAAGAATATCGAACTGACTACGTCCATGAATGCAGAAAGGAACGAACTGTCCTCTCCTTTGTACATCAACATTGATAGACGATAAATTTGTACCACCGCTGTCACGAACAGTAAGAGACCCACGAAAATCGTGTAATTGCAGTACATACGCGACGCCCAATTCACGACAAACTGACCATCCGTCTCTTGCCAAACTCCCGTTGAAAAGAGCAGACAGTGACCCCTGCAATGCGAAACAACACAAAATAATTATTAGTCTTTCTCTTCCATTGCCCGCAGTTTTTAGATTAAATCAATTTTTGACTAAACTCTGCAATCTTCGTGTAACTCTTAGGTCATTAAACCTCCTTCCAACTATCTCGATATATCGTCCAAATGGTTCCACTCTTCATAAATTAAAATAAAATGGAAAACACAATCAAACTGTTTTACTGTTTTACAATTGTAATGAAGTTAACCCTACGAGTGCACACCTCCTATAAGTGCATATCGGGTCAATCTGACCCAAGCCGTTTTTTAAATCATTGTATTTTGGTAAATATGCATTTTTTGTCAAGCCGATTTTTGTAGAAAATTATCCATATTATATGCCAAAACGTTTGTTGCCATTAAAAGGAGGTTGGCTACATACGACAATATGATAAGAATTTAATGAAATTTGCTGATAAAATTCTTTAGCATCAAATACGATGCCACAATTTTTTTCAAATTTTTCGTCTACATAGTTGTCGAATAATTGGAGTTTACAATATGCAAAAAATATATACCTATATATATATCTGAATCCTATGCTTATTCATGTAAACTCTAGTGTTGAATTACTCGAAAACTATGTAGAAGAAAAATCTTAAAAAATTTGTATATTCATATTTAATACCAAACAATATACTCACCAAATTTCATTAAATTTTAACCATTTCGAATTTTTCTATGTTTTTAAAATGGCAACATTGTTGTGTGTAGCCAAGCTCCTTAAATTGTTCGGATCAAAAGGACGCAGTATGCACTCAAGGGGTCAATTATACTGTTGGCTTAATTAGTTATCTCATTTTATTTTTCTCATTCCTCCACAAATCTGGGTATTCGTCATTGAATGTGATTGGGGTAGGAAGTTAACGAATGATCGCACGGACCATTCGATTTTCTCTAATGGAACGTCGATTCCGCAGTATAGTCTCGCAGTTTTTTCTGACAGCTTTCAACATGAGAAACTATGGCTGAGGCTTTATCACGGTTGAGAAAAACCCAACGGTAAGTTGAATCGTAGTAAGTTAAAATCGAGAAAATTTGAGGTTTCATCTTATGTAAATGGTACGTTAAAGAAATTGGAAATGCTGGAGTAAGCGGCGATATTTTTTAATCGTCGACATTTTGATTGTTGATTTTTCGTGAAGATGCTTGATCGTCTGCGTAGTGAGAAAAATTGGCAATTACCGGAATTCATCCTGGTGAAGACTCATAGGAACGATAATGCACAGAGACAGTATCAGAGCTACAACGTATCCTGCAATCTGACTGAGCAGCAGAACGTTCGTGAACGCCATGATTAGTCGTACGAATTTTCTCGTGCTCTTTGGGACAAAAATTGATGAGAAATTTATAAGCTATACTACTCCGCCGTTGGCGACTGATATAAAAATTGACGCCGTCCTGTCACTAATACGCCGACGGTTGCAATGAGATAAAAATAAACTGTTGACACTGCTACTGATAAAAATTCGGACGCAATTTCGTTGCGTCTCTCAACACATTCGTTGCACTCGCACTGACGATGATTTAAAAATTTACTGGCTGAGATAAAATTCTATGTGTATTGTTGTGTTGCACTCGAAAGTGACAGGTCAGCCGTAGGTATATCAGCTGTCCGAGCCTTTTCGTACCGGAAGTGCGCAGTTGACAAGCGCGCAGCCGAAAAAAGATAATTGATATTAAATGTCAGGTTTTCAATTTCGATGTTTTGTGTAAAACCGAAACCTTGTTAAATGTGCATCCCGGCTCGATAAATATTTGTCCGTTCGGCCAAATGTTTATTCGTAATTTCGAATCGCGTTTATTAACATTCATCATTATCGACTGAGTCATTATGACACAAATATATATACACATACATGTGCATGGATGTATACATGAATACAAATACATTTGCTCTCATTTCGTGACAATTGGTGAGAATGAATCAAAGTGTGGGTTAATACCCCCTGATGCCCCTGATGCTTCTTCGCATTAACATTTTGACAGTCAAGAGGGTCGTAGCAGGTCTGATTCGCATACTGATAAGAGTCCTAACTATGATAACAACAAGTCGATCGCAAAGTGTCATTTTTCGGTATATATAACAAGTCGAAGGCATAACAATTGAATAAAACAAAGGCGATAAGTGCATCGATTCATTCATGAAACATGACTACGGTGAATTTAAGGTTACATTTTTACGTTATAGTTGCGAAACGCAGCGAATTTTTTCGTTCCCCTCGCAACAAACAACATCCCCCATGCAATAATTAAGAGGTTCGTGTTCGAACGAGCCTCCATGCATTGAATAGAGAAACAACAAGGTCGACCCTGCTGAAACAATCATGCAGTAAACACACTCGTGAATTTTTCGAAGGTATACGTCTGTTTACTATTTTCATTTCCATCTAATTATTTTGTTTTCGTAACCACGTGTACAGCCTATTTTTTCAATCAAATCCAGAAATTCGATCACATTTCATTGCTGAATCTCCAGAAACTTTGAAAAATGGAGATAACCCTTTTTACCATTTGTTTTTGTATTGTTTGGTTACATTCGAAATAAACAGTTATTCCCTTGCATCGGACTCGTTAAGGTGTATTCCTATCAGTAAACGACTTTATTTAGGGATCTTTTAAAATTTTGTATAAACGTTCGTGGCAATAAAACTAACAGTTTTCTCTTTTGAAGAAAAATTTTCTGACGTTTAGAATCTGAGATATTATATTGATTTTTTTATTTTTCCCATCTAAACGCGTGTAAATTCAAGTTGCGTTTCTTTTGTTTTTTTCTTGCAGCTTTTTAACGAAACGTGACCTGAATTTACACGCGTTTAGATGGGAAAAATACAAAATAGGGATTTGAATATCTCAAATTCTAAACGTCAGAAAATTTTTCTTCATAGGAGCAAACTGTTAGTTTTATTGCCAAGAACGTTTATTCAAAATTTTGAAAGAATCTTAAATAAAGTCGTTTTGTGATAGTAACATGTTAAGTGATATTTCTTTTTCTCCTTCAGATGTAGGCTGAAAAAATTTCCTTTGCTATTGGTAGAAATCGAGTACCAAGAACTGGCATAGAAATGGAGCGAGTAGTACCGATGAGCCGATGGAACAAAATTCTGCTATTCATGAGTTTGGCCTGTGCGGTATTATCTTTGATATTACAAGAATGCATAGGCCTGGCAGCACTACCGATATACGTATCCATCCTGTGGGCGATCCTGGTGAGCGTAACATCGACGTGGCTCAGTTTCGTGCTGTTAAAAAAAACGCTAAAGGCGAGCGCTCCGTTCTACATAAATCCCATAACGCCCTGGATGCTGAAAAAGCTGGAGAAGTATTTCAAAACGGGTGTGAAATGGGATGGAAAAAATGGGAGCGTTTTATCAGGGATACAAGCGAATAATAAAAGTTTCAATGCGCAAGATGAGATTGAAGAGAAAAAAGAAGCGAATGACAATGGGAGTTTGTGGAGCGGCTCGAAAAATCGTGAGGAAACGAAAAAAATTAAAGAAACAAATTCCAATGCATCAAAAAATGTCGACGTTTCAAAAATTTTACGAGACATCGATGCGAAATTCATTGACGTTTGGTACAACGACCTGAGCAACGACCATGCATTCAAGGAAGGGGCAAACGAGTTGCTCGAAAAAGTATTGAGTAAAATAACTTTCCATATTGATTCCATAGACGAACTACGTCTTGCGCATAAATTGGCGGACGTTTTTTTGCTTCATCTGAAAGAATACAGACGTGCTTTGCGTCGCGTTGAGAAAGGAAAAGCATTGGATATCGAAGAAGCTTATCGCTGCACTCATCCAGGTTCCAGGAGCTCAGCTACCATCGAGCACATTCTCCATCGTCTTGTCACTGTTCTCGCGGGAGAATTTTTACAATGGGAATTGATGAGTTCGTTGCCTTGTAAATTACTTCTTTCCGTTCTGGCTAAACGCCTTTTACTTACTGTCCAAACTGTCAGCTGTCCGCGATGGATTTACGAAAATGCAATCGCCCTTTTACGATCCAACACTGAAAAAGAACACGAGAACGTTTCCGCAACGATCGATAAAAATGTGAGCCATATGAATCGATAAAATAATTAAAACTGGACGAAAGATAAAAATGATTCGCATAAACCGAAATACGACTGCAATAAAAAAAAAAAAAAACATTTTTGTTTGCTTTTTTAAGGGTCTCGTCTCGAAAGCTCTGGTAGATGGTATGGCATCGGCAACAGCTGCGGTAGTACCGCGTCCATTGCCAAAAACTGCTCGCGACGAGACACCGGCGATTGAAAAGAAATCAACGGACGACCATAACGAAGAAAGTTGTCCAAATTCGAGAAGAGCTTCTCTCTGCCTCGATGGCCTAACACCAATAGGACACAGAGGTCTTTGGGCAGATGTGAACGTGTTGCAAGTGGATTCGGAAGGTGACGATGACAGAATATCGCCAGTTTACGAGGAACCAACCGATTTCGCAACGACGATCGCGAGATTGAGAAATTTGCTTCAGCAGAAATCTACAGCCACGACTCCGTTGTAAGGATTCCGACAATTTCATTTATTCAGCTTCAAATCGAAGGAAAATCGAGTCGGTCTTTTGTTCGTCTAATTAATTGAATTTTAAATCAAATCCATCGATTCACAGGCAAGCAGAAGAGAAATCTTACGTCGTGTACGAGGGCAATCAATTCACAAATCTTGCTATTCCACGGACGGAATTCTATACGGCCTCCGATGGTTCGCAACAGCTTCTTTACTGCATACAGTTCGACGATGTCGAGCAGCACGGAGTCGATACCTTCGAAACGACAACGGCTACTGTCAGAAGACAGTACGTTGATTTTGCTCAACTACACGCTAATCTCGAAGAGGTATGATGAAATTTCAATAAAACAAAAACAAAAATTAATCAATAAATGTTGAAGTTCCTGGAAGAGATATTGCGCGCCAATGGTTTTCTAACTCATCATTATTTTGTTTATTTCTACAGATACCATCGTTCACTTCCATAATGTCGGAGATCCGTTTGCCAGAGGGTGGTGGCAGATTAGAAATGGAGAATTATCTGAAAACCCTGTGCACGCGATTATCCTCGGAATCGCCACCTCAGTTGCGCCATTTCCTGAGGCCTAGTAGTGGAGCTGGCAAAAAAGCTGATGCCGTTGCACCTCGTCTTGACAGATTCTTGGCCAAAACGGTTACCGGAGTTTTCAATACGTTGAAGACCGTTGTTCCTGGTTTCGAAATGGAACAGGATGAGGACGTTCAGCCTCTGCCTACTCTGATGCCATTAGCTGACATTCCCTGGCGCTTTGTGGAAAACACCAAAGCTGTTAGTTATAAAATCTCAGCAATTTGGTCGAGAGTCTCGATTAATTTGGAGATTCCTAGAATCTCTCGATATTCGACGATTATTTTGTAGTGAGCATTTTTTTTTTCATGTTCGTTACAGATAAGTTTAGCTGAAGAATTACAACAATTAGTGGCCGAGAGAATCGACTACTGTTCCGTCGATACCGCCTACGAGGCTGTCGATTCCGTCGAAGGAAGCGGCGACTCGGAGATGCTTGCTCTGTGGTGGGAAACTGTGAATGCCCCTTACGATGGTTCGTTTTATATTTATCTTTATACTTCATTGTAGAAAATCAAAAGATAGAAAAGTAAAAAGTTGCTCAGAATTAAAAATGGAAATAAAAATTTAAACTGGAATTTTTTCACACCCCCTGTGTTTCATCGAAATTACAAAGTTTCAGCCCATTTTTTCTATTTTCTCGCGTTGGCCTAAAAAAAAAGCTCAAAGGCGTGAGAAAGCGAGCAATTTCCTTTTTGAAAATTTTCAGTCAATCAATGGGTGATAGAGTCAGGCTTTTAAAGGCAAAAAAGAAAAACTAAATCACTATTTTCTCACGATATTTTGTTGCTGTAGCTTTTCTTTCATTTTATGCTTTCTCAGAGGAACTTGAAGAGCTCGACTGTCGTTTAAATATGACTTGCGCGACGATTGATCTTTTCTGCGAAGTGCTTGCTGGCATTGGTAGCAACAACACAATGCAACAAGAAGCTGTAGTGAGATGGTGCAAGCTTTTTTTCGGTAGCGTGACAGAGCCTCTCATTCAGGTGAAAAATAAATTTCGTAATATAATTATTTAAAAGCGAATTGCGTTTTCTAGCCTGTTGATCATCAATTTTTTCCAATTCCAGAACCTGATATCGCAAGTCGCAAAACACCTGAGCAGTGGTACTTTATCCTCGAGCCTGCAAGTCGATATTTCAGACGAACCTATCACCGATATTCAGGAACGATTGTCACTTCTCCTAGAAGGAAAATCCAAAGCCAATATGAAGCGAATCTTCGGCGAGGATGACACTCGAAATATCATCAAATTTCTGCTGGCTTCGTTGGAGTTTAAAAAAATCAACATTGATCTGATTCTTCAGATAATCGACGTTATTGCTTCAGAAATTTTAGCCGCGTGCAGACAGAGCCATACAAATCAAACGCCGCCATAATTAACCATACGATGGAATAAAATCATAATCGAGTATACACTCGAAGCGAAATGTTGAATTTTGCGTCGATTGCGAACAACGAAAATTTCGATTATTTTTTATTTTCTTATTTTTCCAAATTTCATCATTTTCGTAATGTGAATAAGGAAAAAAAAAATTTCTGTGCATCGCAATGATGCAAACTTCAACATTATTATATCAAGGGATCATAGAGATTATTACAATGCATATCGTGCATCAGTCGCCTCGTCGCATTCGAGTTTCAAATGTTTCCAATGATTTTTATTGATTCTGGGAATTGTGCTGCCAACATTCCCTGGGTATTGACCTTTACAGCCTCGTAGATGCAAAAATTGAAACATTAAGGCCCTGGGTGCCGTTTGGCATTTGCAACAGTGAAAAAAATGCGCGACACCGATTTCATCGGTGCCCTTAACGTCGTGCAGAGTCATTTTTTTAGCAGCTCTCGTTCGTAAATGTGGGACTTTCCGTTTCACGTGATTCCTCAAGTATTTGCGAGTCAGAATAAATTAGAAAAAAATTCTATCGTCATAATTTTGACTAAAACTCAAAAGAAAACTTAATTGTTTGAATATTTTTTTATAACAAATATATGTTAAACACGAGCGTAAGAAATTCATCGAACAGACAAGGCGCGTTCAAAAGGTTCGAGTAAAAAATGTAACCAGAGCTGAGAGCGAGGTCGTGAGCTGGAAACTGTCGCGTTGTAACGGGAATTATATTTTTTCGAGAGGTTCGATCATAATAAGCGATCATAATCCGCGTACCTGAATGTACAGTCACTGTGATGTTAAATACTTTGGTACTCATCTTAGGAAAGTAACCCGTTCATTGTTTTAGATGATTGCGTTTAGATTGTCGACCCGATCATTTGTGTCGCGATTAGGATGTTATTTGTTTCGTCGTATTGATTTTTCCATCATTGGGATAAAAGTCAATTCGTTGAATCATTCTTTTATTTCCCAAATTCCCAACTGACGTTTTTTCTCCATTCTACAAAAACTTATTCAAATTAGAATCATTTATTGTTTCAATCTGTGCTCGAGTGTGAAACTTTTTTTTTCTCGAGACTGCATTCGAATGATGGAAATTTCAATAACTTTTCGATATCCAGACACAGCTCAACCTGTCGTGTTGAGTTGAATCAACCATAAGTTTTGTACAAAAAATCAATTTAATTCTCTGTTACGTGGTCATCCAGAATATAAACTATAGCGCAATGCATCAATGCTTTGTTGTAATTCGAAGATAATGTAAATTAATATAAATACATATATATACATATATATATATATATATATATATATATATATATATATATATCATGACCAATAAAAATGAATATTCAACTTGAGGCGTGCGTACAAATTATCTTTAATGCAGAGTTTTAACAGTTAATTATCATAATAATTTTTTATTAATTTTCCTTGGAGTCTGTGTCGCCCTGAGCTTTTTGCTTTTCCAATTGGGCCCTGCAACAAAAATATTGCCATATTAATTGCCATTGAATGAACAAGTTTGATAGTAATTTTCAAAAAATCATAATTTCGAGATTAAATTTTTGGAGAAGTGCCACACTTGTTTATTCAATCAAGAGCTCATTTTATGGGGCGCTTCTGAAATTGTAGATTTCTCATACATTTGTGACAAAATCTGTGGTTTTTTAAAATTATATTTGATGATTTGGCCAAAAATCGACATTAGTTCATTTTCAAGAATCGACAACGTTAATGAATGTCCATAAAAAACTTAATCATTGAATTCTTGGCAAATACTATTCTCAATATTGCAATATTGTTTATTTTGGTTATTCACTTATTTCCTGGTTAGTCTGTATGACTCTGCCGCAGTTGTTGATGTTTTCCAAAGTCTGCAGATGAAAAAGAAATTTTCTCACTGATTTTTTTTAAGGTATTTTTACCTGAGCTGTTGGTTGAAGTCGTCTTCGACATCGTCGTCGTCCCAATTGTCTTCCCATACGCTAATATCCTCGTTGTCTTCGTCCTTAGCGGTCCAATCTACAACAATGATGCAGCAATTTAGAGGTTAAAAAGATCAAAGTCTTTTTGGAGTACGGAAAAATGGATATTTTACTTTCGGTGGGAAATTCCTCGAACTCATCGTCCTCTTCGAGAAGACCCAAGTCGACCTTAGTCTTATCGGTTTTCATATCGGTCATAGTTAAAGAGCTGAGAGTTGATTTTTTCAGTGAAAATAAAGCGATGTGATCGAATCCCGATGACAACAATTGAACGACGCAGCGCAAATCTGCCACAGTCCACAGGCCCGACACAGCAGCTTTGTTGAGGTTATGTTTTCAAGACGTTAAGGCGATTTCTATGGACACGATTGGATTTTAACTCTTTCATTAGAATCCCCCGTCGTGCGTCACACCACGCTTACACACACGAACATCTCCAAGCAAGCAAAGACCCGCCAGCCGCCAGCTGTTCATTGTAATACTCGCGAATAGGGAGCAGCACGAATAAGATGAAAAAAATAAATATTTGAGCTTTTGACTTGTGCATTTTTCATCCGATAAATTTAGAGTTGATGTTAAACATTTTAATAGTTGAGATTAATGATTGTAAAAAATCTTTAGTGCTGTTGGTGGAAATTGGAGTACGAGTGAATATCGGATCTGCAGGTGATTGATCTTTATTCGTTTTGTTTTATCGAACAAAAAAAATGTTTGTTTGGCGACCCATGCAGTCACCTTTTGTACTACGTAGCTACGCTTGTGACTGAATGAAACGATTCAATCGCCTTTATTCCACTGCGATAATTCTTTTTTACATTTATCTCATTTCTACTATTTTTGTTGTTTTGTAAGGTGCATGGAATATACAACGTATTTAATAAAAGAAGGACAACCAGGCAATAAAAATGCAACCTCAATTGGGGCCTGTGACACCAAGAAAATTGCCAGTATTCGTCTTTCCACAAAACATAACGTTCTTTCTCGACGATCAGTCGACTCACAAACAAGTGCTTACTCTCTACAATCCCTACGACTTTCCTGTTAAATTCAAAGGTGAGTTGCCCCAGATACTCTCATTGAAATTTCGATCAAAACGTTCAATCAGAGTAAACTTGTGCGAAAAATCCGACGTTTTCGTCAGAAAAATATTGACGTTTCAAACAATTTCGATCGTTTTAAACAATTTTTTTTTTTTTTTTCACCGACTGCACGATTCTAAATGCCTGCAATTATTTCAGTACTATGCACAGCTCCGAACAAATACAAAGTGGTAGATCCAGAAGGCACTATAAAATCTCGCTGTTGCGTCGACATAGTAGTCCGCCATACAGCATTGATGATAGCGAATTGTAACACGATTGACAAATTCAGGATACAGATGCAGGAGCATCCGACCAAGCAGGTTAACCGTATTTTCCATAAACTCCAAAAAACTAAATGTTTTTTTTTTTTTTTCATAATCTTTTAGAGAGCGAGCTAAAAATTTCACAATTTGTGTAAAGTTTGTTTTATTAAAAGGCAATAGGTAGAAGGGATGTCGAGGCGAGGCTACTGAATGGAACGAGGGATAGCGCTGGACGTGGTACTCCAGATCCGGATCAATTTCAACAACTTCCGGCAAATGAAAACAAACAAGAACGATCTTATGCTCTTTTGACACAGAATCGTACGTTGGACAGTGAGTTTAATTCGTTTTGTCATTTAGACGCTCGGGAGCAAAAAAGTTGAGACTGGTTAATTATTTAATCCAATACTGAACTTTCCAAATTGTCCGGCTCTTTAGATGTAGAGAAAATACTCGTTTCTTTTTCTTTGCCCACTTTTTGTCTCTCTGTTCCATTTGCCCTTGCAGAATCGGCCTCGGAGTTATTAAGTAAATCCATCGGTATGAATAAATCATTGAGCGAAGAAAGGTTGGATAAAAGTATGCTTAAAATGAGGCATTACCGAGATTCCCAATACGTGCTCGTGGACAAAGGTTAATAAGTTAGTATTTTCAGCATAGTTTTTTTTTTTCTTCAATCGTTTTTCCTCCACGTGTTTTTTTCTGCTCTCTGTCATTCCGAGTGAAGAAATAATCATGATCCGGTAGTCGAAACAAATAGATTTTAATATTCTTCGTTGAGCCCAAATTAATGTCGCGAGGAACTTGAACGCTTCGAGTGTATACTGAGTCGTTTTGACCCAAACAATTTTCTGTCATCGATTCTTTGGCATTTAAGGATAACCAATATTTTGGTATTTAATTTTCATTTTCGTCAAAAAATAAATTTAGGGCCATAAAATATAGAGAATTTACTATGAAAATCGTCTCTACAACAACAACAAGTAATCTATTTTTACCAGAATACAACGATTTGAAAAATGCCTTGGGTCAGATTGACCCGATATGCACTTACACGATGTGTGCACTCGAAGGGTTGAACATGGAACTTTCCGTTACGTAGGTCCAGAGGATCGCTCGCGAACGTACTTTGAAAATGTTTGTTTTATTTCCAGGAGGAACAAACTTTGTGGCACTAATAGCTGGAATCGTGTGTATAATTGGTTTGCTCTTACCAACCGAAGGTGATCAGAGTCCGAAGATACCGGATTACCTTCATCTTTCCATAAACTTCAAGCTTATATTTTCCTTCGTATTAGGCACGTCGAATTTCCGATCAAACTGGTTCTCTGCCCAAAAATTGTTTAACTAATTGACTTTTTGTTTGCAGGCATGGTTACGATCATTGTTCTAAGGTTGTAATTATTCTCCAGCTTCGAAGCCATAGGACGATTGACTAATTGAAATATTCTATACCTACGGGTAACATGCACAATTTTACGTAGAAATTTTGTTTTCCGACAAATTATCATATTCCTTTCGTTTTGTGTCGACTTCACCGATTAAATATATATCTGCCTGATGCTAGTCCGGAAAGTTAAGCTCGTGTGAGACCGCGCTAAAGAAGCACTGATTCAAATACTACCACCTAACTCTGTATATTTACGGGAACTCAAACTATCGATATATATATATATGCATAATTATATAAATCTGTCTTTTTACGTGAATGGATATTATACAGTATTTTCTTTTTATATCATGAAAATCGGGCTGTTGTTGCCCGAAACATAAATTTAACCGCAAACTTTTGTATATAAAAATGTGGGATGTTCTTGAAACGGGTATGTCTATGGAATATATTTTTGCTTCCTTTTTTTTGTATTTAAATGTATAACGGAATTTGTACTATAAAAAAGGACGATGGATTGTGCAGCAAGAAAACAAACGTTTTACACATTTATTTTCATCAATAATCTTCGCTATTGTTGTGTTTTTTTTCGTATGAAACTTTCAGCTTTGCCTTTATTACCCTTTTATAACGACGAAATTGAGTGGTATTGTATTTCGTTGATTTTGACAAGGCGCCGATCACAATATACTGCTCCTGAGTGTCCGTTACACTTTGCGTAAACGTTTCGCATTCGTGGTGATTCGAATCCTTAACAGATTCTCATCGTTGGCAGCTTCTTGAGATCTACAAATTGTGCATTTTGCCTTTATTTCGCCGTTTGAGAACAAAGAAAAATCACACTGGTGCTTGGTTTTTCTTCAGACGTCGGGAAGGGGTAAAAGCCTGTGAATTTCAAGATTGTCGTGTTAACTTTCAATATTCTCAAAGAAACTACGAGGTTTCGGAGCGAATTGAGGCTCAAAAAATTCTTAACTCTAGGGTCCCCCCACATTTGTTCCATTATGGCGAATCCTTTCAGTGAGGAACATCCAAATGCTTACGATTTTTGTAAAAAAACGTTTTTTTCTTTTCAACTCGGAGTTTTTGTTGAATTTCAATGAATGAACCGTTTTTCAAATTGTTGCATTCCAGTAAATATGCAATTTTTTTATTTTTTTTCTAAAGATGTTTTTTGTAGTAAATGATCCATATTTTATGGCCCTCAATTTATTTTTTGACGATACCGAAAACTTTTCGTAAACTTTTTTGAGATTATTTTAAGAACTGTAACTTTGTTCTGGGATCTCGATCGAAAAATGTATCGATAACAAAATTTTCAAAAACTTGAGTGTAAAATTATAATTTTGTAATTATACCTGGACTCGTTTTACGAATGGTCAAGATTTATCGCTCGACGATTAACGTCTCTGATCTCCCGTAATTAATCGTCTTGAACCTTTGGCGCAATGTGCTTTAAAGCATCATTGTGAGTCGTGTATTTCATTCGAGCATCCGCAGGAATATTTAACACTCGCTTCAATGTGTCTCTGATCCTCGCTCTTGTCGCCACATCCTCACATTTGCGATTCCATACATACAGTTTGTCTTCCTGCACAAAAAACATTGAATAGCCAAGGTAACCATGCTGCCATGTTTTAATAATTGTTACATCCTTTTCACCGTACGATGTTTTTTGTTTCACGGTATTTACGATTACATAACGAAGGAGATTGCTAAGAATAATTAGATGTGAGAAATTCAATATATACCCCAAATTTGACCGAAACAACAACGCCGCAGATTTCTTCTCCCACCATAAATTGCTCCCCTAACAACGCCAATAGAAGATTTTCCCAGCAACGGTCGACCAGACCTTTTTTCAACTTCAACTGAAATCTTCCGCCCATACGATTGTTGACATCCTGTGAACAAGTTTGTCCGGATTAATTAATGTTGCCGTTACAATAACTCAACAATGGGAATTTTAACATTACGTTTTCCATTGATTTCTTTGTTCAATACTCACTTCCCACATAGGTTTGATGCCATTTTTGAAGAGATGGAAGTCGGAATTTGACACGAGTTCTGATGGCCTTACTAAATGACTGTACAGAGCCCAAAATTGCTCCACGCTGGCAAATCTACCTACGAGCCTGAGATTTTGAGCGTAGCCGGAATCAGTGATTTTGCCGACTGGATTTCTCGTGTACCATAAAGCATAGCCAAATTGTAAGGGATGTTCATTCGGACCTATTTCGATTGGCGGCTATGAAAAAATATTTCAAAGATTTTAAACGCGTTGGAACAAGTCGCCAGGATTTTTGGGCACAACTTTGGAAAAACTGACTTACGAGTCTGAGTTTTGCAGTTGGATCGCAAAGATCTATCTCGTCGCGATCTTCCTCATTTGTTGTTTTTAACCTACAAATTATCAACGAATATCAACATTTTTCTTTATGATATTTGGAGTTTGAAAACAAAAGATATCATGTGGATCACGGAAATTTCGAAAATTCTGTTATCGCGAAACACCACTTTGAAAGTTCGATTTAACGATTGACTGATCTCGATTTTCACCAGTGATTTATACAATTCAATAATAACACTTGAAAGAAACAAATGTTTTTGAAGAGATGCAGAGTTTTAGAATGAAAAAACATTTGACACATGTCAATAATGTGGTGAGCCTGTTGGTTCACGGGACAAACCTCGACGCCCGAACCAACAGATTTTTTCGACAGGTTATATTATTAACAAAACTGCCGGCGGTTGAGTGTCCCGATGAAACTTACGTGTCGAATTTCTCTGCCATAGTTTAACAATTATTTGATATCAGTATATGAGAAGAAGATTTAATAAAATATTATAAACCGCGGTAATAGTTTTCACTTCAAATAATAATACGAAATAAACACTTGGTTCGCTTTTCGCCTCTTTACCGTACTCCGTACTCGATAAATATGTTTTTTCTCTACTACGAGCAGTACGAGCACGCCCGCCGTGTTTCGTGTTTTTATTTCGATGCCTCTCTCCCTCTTGTTTGTAAATTCACTAGTTTTCTGGTTACCTAGAGACTTTTCACATTCTACTTGTGGCTTTTCTGCTAAAATAGTTCCTAAATTTCCATACCCAGCCGCATCCGGTTTCGGTTCCAAGCTGCAGGCAAAACTGAACTCCATCAAAATAATTTACGGTTGAATAAATAAATTGAAAAAAAGTCGAAAAAATTGAGAATTACGTGACCCACGAGTTACTTTATCCGAATTTTGGAGTCGATCCAAAAAATGAATAACGAGAAATAACCCACAAAGCTTTTTACGTTGACATTTCGAAAACATGATGACGCAACAGACAAAACAAACACGTATCCGCGTTGAACATTTATTTGGCATATTTTTCGTACAAAAATTAAACATTTCTTCGTCACACCTAAACATGGAAAAAAAATTGAATTCTATTTGTCTTCTTTCTCCACAGTGTTGCTCATTGTGAAATGCTGTTTCAGTCTCTTCATGATTTCGCGTCGCTGAAACATGACTTCTTTATGGCAAAGTGTCGAGAACAAAACGGGGCACTCGTATTGCACAATTTCTTGGCATTTAGTGTCTTTTCCAACGGCGTTAAACCTGAATTCCGAAACTGAGTCGACTGTAAAAGAAAATTTACTCATTATTGTCCACAATGATTTCTGAACAAGCAGAATTTCGCGCTCCGCTAAATTCAGGGGAATTTTCTGACGTTGAAAAAAGAAGATTTTGGTAATGGATTAATGCAGAAAAGTCCCGACGTTGGTGGCTAGAAAAAAGAGTGACTCACCACAACCAAAACTGGAGAAAAAACAAGTTCGGTGGTCCGAACTGATCAAAAATCCATCACCGTCAGGTTTTATGGAGTAATGACCATGAGCGGTGTTTTGGACCGAGGGTATGTGGCTAAGATGTTCCGTATATCTGACAGAATACTTCCAATGATCCAAGTTCCCGCTCTCAGCAATAATACTGAAGTTTTCTCTAAAAACAACAAAACAAAAATAAGTTTTGCCACATTCACGCGAATTCTGCAAACACATCAAGCACTTTGGATAATTTATTATTTTTCCTACATAGTCGGGTTGAGTTTTTTCATGTTGCTGAAATCTGCAACGAATTCCCAGACAGTAGCAGGCCTAGAGTTTTTTATGGTAGCTTCGAAACTGACACTGTGAACTCTCTTGTGAATAACAAGGCCATAAAAAGCGACCAAGCCCAGAACGAAGTACAACAAATTCCGGGATTTCCATGTCAATGGATTGGCACTCATTTCTGCAATTTAAAATCTCAGTCTCCTAAACTCCAGTTGCAAAATTGTTTCACTTTTTCTTTTTTTTTTTTTTTTTAATTATTACTTACTATTTTATAGGCCGGCAAATGAAAATGCACACGTCGTTTATTTCGTTTTTTAGCCGCCGTGGAAAAAAAGCTCGTTCTCACAGCCTCGTTGGCTTCTCTGTGTTTATATTATCTCGCAACTTCCGTTCTCGCTCGAATATCATCCTCCCCCCCGTTTCGTCTGGAGCAACGCATACACACGTACGCCGATACACGTGCACAATCTGTTCGCTTGTGTGCGCTCGGAGGACTCTTCCACGAGTGCCATGAGATATTCCCCGAAGATTCCTCCCTCCTTTTTTCTAAAGCCTGTTTTATTCATCGTCGCGTCCGAGCGAACGCTGCTTGGACTCTCAAATTTGCGTCTCGCAATAGTTTTTTTTAACTTTTTTGTACTTTCGTCCAATACTTTTTCGTATATTTAAAATAAATAATAGACCCTTTATATCTTTTTGTAAATACATCGTAATTGTATGTACATTGTTGGTTAGCAAAAAATGGTTGGATTTGTACGCAGCATGGCTACTTGAAGGCAAACGCGTTCTCGGTAAAGCTCGTTTTAAAGCAGTCTCGTAATTCTCAACATTTTTGTCACCTTTTTACATCGATGTGTTAGCGCATGCGAGCCAGAAATATTCTGGCGTATTCAGAAGAATCGCATCTTCGATCCCGTTTCTTCATTTTAACGTTTGACTGAATTTTGTTGAATTAAAATTACGATTCGAATAGTAATGGAACGAAGTGGATAAAAATTATAATAAATGATCGAGGAATGCAGTGATACAAACTAAAAATAACGGGAAGAGACACTTTTGTGAATTATTGAGTCTCTGCACGCGGTTTAAAATCTATCAACGTTGTAAACATTTGATCGCCATTAATAACTCGTTGGTTAACTGTCCGGTTGAACGCTAGTGTGACTAGAGTTGGAATTTGATGAATTCTGCTCTTTGGGCTCGAAGTCCTTTCGCCTTTGATCGAGCATCGATTTAGCGTGAGTTGGCAAAAGTTTGCTCCATTCTTTCTCGACGTCGACCGAATTGAAATTCAAAAACCGCACCAGACCGTTCTGATAACCGACGCACAGCCACAGATAACTCCACGGGTTCGGATTCCACGAGATCTGAATTGTAAAATGTGTTTTTTAAATCATTTTTCAAACAGACGAGAAAATTGAATCGAAATTCAAATTATAAAGATAAAATTGCATTGTAAATATTCACCTATCCATTCATAATTCACCATTTTCATACGCATTAAATATAAAATATTGAAAAAATAAACGAAAACATTTCAAATACGCCGAAAGGCAACGAAAAAGAAAATACAAGCCAACGTACAAAAAACAAATTTTCCTATACCATAATTTTTTAGAGACCCTGGGGGCAAATTAGTTTAGCAAAAGAAAGCATATGTAAATAAAAACAATAAAAACTCGTGAAATGAAACAAAAAAGACAAAATCACTCACCCGATTAACCGAAGTGAAAGGATATCGCTCGATTTTAACTGGCGTCAACCTTTCGGCGCATGGCCGCGTCGATCTTGGCCCAACTCGTTCGCGCTTCGCATATAAACAAAAATAATGCAATTAGATAAGTTGCAAAATTGTTGGAACACCAATTTTCACAATGGTAATTGTTACTTACGGATAAATTATTTTGAAACGCGATTCCAAAGCGATCTTTACATCCTTCGTAAGTCTCGGGCATGTAAACATATTCCGTCTCCTTTTTTGCCGATTTAGATTTCGGCGCTTTCTCGCCGTGCGGCGATTCGAAGTCTACAACTTCGGTGCTCGAGGCCAACTGCAAAATTCCACAATACAAGGCGAGAAAAAATATCGAGAAATTCTCATAAAAACGTCGAGGCCTTTTCAGTTTTGGTTTTTTAACAAATTCTCTTTACCCATCGTTTGTTCGGCAAATCTCTCTCCATGTCACGGATATTCCACAAATGGTGAGGAAACATTACCAAAACTTCACCTCCCATCGTACCGTGACCCAGAGCGTTTCCATAATCCGATGCATCGAGGCTCTGGACGAAGAAATCATCATTATTTTAATCAAATTATATAACAAAGGGTATAATAAAGGGTCCATCTCTGATCCTCGGATGTTGCCATCTCGCGGCAAACAAAATGACTTTCTCAGACCCACCGGAAAGGCCATGACTCTGTTGTTTTGATATATTTTACGGCAAAAAAATCACTGAATACTTTTCAAAAAATACGAAATTATTTTATAAATAGATAACCATCGTTTTCATGGAAAAAATATTGGAGACGGTTTTTTTTTTAAATTTCAACCGAATACGTTCCCTAATGGTCATTTAATCGGGGATTACGTTTTTTGTAAAAAAAATTTTCGAACGATGAGACATTTATAATCTTACGAAAGTCGCAGAATTGCTCGGTAATAGCGGAAACATCTTGATCGCTGATTGTCTCAATAAGATGTAATAAGTGTGTCCATGAACCATCCTGTAAAAATGAGAAATATTTCATAAATAAAAGTAGAAAACAGAATTTAGAAAAAATGTGATTTTTTTCTGCTTACACGTCATCGTAGGCAGTGAAATATCCGGGCCAATGAGTGAGCCAAGTCCCATCCATAGCGATTCCTCTTTTGATGGTGCTCAAAGGGTACGAAGTATCTTCGAGGTCCCAAACTTTGGTGAATCGGTCGTAACTCGAAGAAACGCAGAATCTCTTATCGCCGTAAGGGATGAGATGTACGACTGGAAAAAGAAAAAAAAAAAAAAAAAAACAAAATAATAGCAAAATTTGTTAGACTGGAAAAACTAGAAAATGGGTAACGCGAAATTAAAAAACTTGCTCTCGTGTCTCTGCGATATTTATATGAAAAGTTTTTGTCCCAATGGAACATCGCAGGAGCTATCGATTATTTTTTTTTTTGTATAATTTTGCTATGCAGTCATAAAGGACGTTGTAAATTTTACTAACAACTTATCGCATGGCCGTGCGCAAAAAAATGGTGATGAGCATCAATGAGCGTAGTTTCGCCACGTTTCGTGACGAAAAGTGGAGACTCGGTATTGAGATTCCACAGGGCGACATAACCGTTCGAGTAGCCAGCGATGACGGTGCTGAAAAAAGACGATACATAAAAATCGAGAAAAAGAACATTTTTTTCTAAATTCCAGTGGAAAAAAACGTACTCATGCCCGAGCTGTTTGCCCCAATTGAGTTTCGTGCATTGCCACGTTTGTTCGCCTTTCTCGTACATGGCTGTATTCGTTAACAGGGTCAGGACAGGTTTTGTTTCGTAAATTGGTACACCGTTCGGCATTTCGTCAGTTTTCTCATAATGAAGATCACTGGAAAACGGCAGAGAAAATATGTGCACGCATCCGTCAGAGCACGCAGCAGCCAACAGGCCCATTCGTTTCGGACCGTCGTGCTGCTCTTCCTCGTCGAGAAAACTCGGATGTTCGTAGCAACCGGATGGACACCATTCCAGGCACCAGATTGTTCCTTTATTGTGCGCCACTCCGTATGCGAAACGTGGTTCTGGGCATTTTTCGCTCTTCCTAATAAGTTTTCATAAAGAAAACAAAAAAAAAAAAAATAAGAAAAAAAAACATTAAGAAGGAAAATTCAACTGTGAATTAGTTTCGTAAAATTTCTCTCAATCGATTAATTACCGATGATCCATTGGACCCATATTCCATATTTGAATAAGATTTTTCTCGGCATGGGATTCACCAATGGTGTAGCTACTCTCCATAGTTGGGTGTGTACTGATGGCAACATATTGATCGACTTTTTGATCAAACATCGGTGCTGGAATCGTTAGCCAAGCGATAGCCCAAACAGGCCCACCGGTGAAAATCGTTGGAACTCCTGAAATCGTAAATCGGAAAAAATTGAACAAATTAACAAACCGAATAATAATTTCCATGCAATCATCCGGTAGAATTTGTGTCTTTAATTTTCGCAAGAAAAAAGGAAAATAGAAATATTTGAAAAGTGAGTTAATGAGCTTGTTACCGTCGTGGATTCTCCCTCGAAATCGTTGCCAGCTCGACCACACCACCGTTTCTTTATTTCCTACTTTTTTCTTTCCTCTAACACGCATGGAAGTTTCGATTTTCGGCAAATAATCCTGCGCATCCTGATCCTTCAAACGCTTCATCGGATTGGGCAACAAACTTTCAAACAAAGTCAAACGATAGTTTTTCCGTTCACTGAAAAAAAATAAAAATAAAAAAATAACCGATAATTAGCTTTTCTCATAAAACTTTTTTACATCTTTTCTAGACTGATAATCGTAAGTGTACTGACAACTCCATGGTCCAACGAATAGCCGGTGTGAAATGTCGTTTCCGCTCCACAGATGGTTCTTTATCCAAGAAGTTAACATGTGTGATTGGACGCTCTGTCGCACAGAAAACAGAGAATAGACTCGCAACGTTTTTGGTTTTTGTCAAATCCTGTAACTCGAAAGTTTTCTCGATATTTGTAAATGTCACAAAAAGATAAAAGTATCAACTAACGATGTCTGCCAGATCCAGATCGATATGGGGTCGAAGAAGATTTGGCAGTTTTCTCATCCGATCCTTCGGAGTAGTCGTCACTGGAACTGGACGAATCATTGTGCTCGAAATCGGAATCAGCCGACAGAGTTTTACCCTCGGCATGATTTGATTTAACGTGTTTCAGCACTTCCTTCTCACTCTCGTGGAAATATTTGCAAATCCTGCACGAGTAATTCTGCAAAATATGCGATAAAGATTCATCGAGTTTTTGAAACGAAACGCTTACGAGATAGAAAATATTTCGATACGAGATAAAAATGCAACAATTTCGAAAGATATTTTTTGGTTGAGGTTTCCAACTGAAGGATAGAAATCTACGAACCGTACGTGGGACACAAGAACAATTGGAATTGTGCTCGAACATCGACTTGAACGTATCAGTCACAAAAGTGCAGCCAGGCTGTCGACAACTTGTTTTCCCTTTCGAACTCAACTCCATTTTCCAAATGCCTCGCCATCGATTTGGAGGATTCCTCGTATCTCGAGGTCTGCTTATGAAACGGATCTATAAATCGATCAGAACTTTGATCAGAAAGTTGGACAAAATAATTATTTGAGTTTGAAAATGGGTAGAATTTGTATATTACGAACGAATTGCTCGTTGGTGAGTTTCTGCCTTTTTGCCAGTGGTTCGTCTTCTTTGATGAGATCAGTGAATTCGGTGATTTTCGTCGCTGCCCTAGAAATAAAAGTGGCAACGTTAATTGTTTCGATTTCATTTCAACGAGCTGTGATTCTCCATTGAATCTGGATTTTTTAAAATTACTTTTCAGCCGCTTTGCGCTTCTCTTTGTGGGGCCCAGAATTTGGCTGGCTCTCGGTTTTCGTATCTTCCTTAGCTTTGTCCAATTGACGATGGTATCTTTCGTGCATCGGCCAGGAAGCTGCCATCATGATGTTACCACAAATTGGACAATTTACCAAGAGCGCCGTTCTCTCCTGAAGATTAATTTTTTTCTTCAAATTACTTTGACCTTGGATGTGCTTATGTCGGAAAATATAAAAAATAATATTATTTAGCTGTAACGTACAGCTTCCGTTTTGCCGCAAAATTGTAAATGAGAAATGAAACCGAATGGACTACGTTTTGTATCTCCACAGAGCTCGCACGTGAATACGCCTTTGCCTTTTTTCTTTCTCACCACTGCCGCCAGAAGCGAACGAAGGAACTTTTCATCTGTGAAATCCTTCGCATAAAAAGAAAAAAAGAAAAACAGATTAATGAAACAATAACGTTGGTAAATGCTTCGCCATTCAATCGTTTCGAATATTTTTATAAAATCTTTTGATTGTATGAATTACCGGCTCTGGTTCACCACTGAGCCAACCCATGTCGTTGTGGGTCTTCAAGTTGTGTTGAGGCCACGACTTCTTTGTCATTTTTTCCTTACACTTGCCACATTCGACTTCTCCAACCGGAATAATCGCCTAGGAACATTTCATATTAATATCCAATCGATTGCTTCTCAAAATTTGTTTTTATCATTTTATTGTTAAGAGTTTCGTGCGTAATAGAGTTAACGTACTTCTGATTGTTGCTGACCGTCGACTGCAGTGGAATTTTCTACATTTTCTTCATTGGTTTCTTGGTCGTGAGACGATCGTTCCCTGGGAACGTACTCAAAATCAACACGCCCTCGTCCTCGACCACGACCACGACCACGACCTCTGCCTCTACCTCGTCGTCTGCCTCTGCTGGCCGTCATAAAACTAGGAGGTCGTCCTCGACCACGTCGAGTAACAATTTCTTCCTTCACCCCTTCGTCCTCGCTTCCTTCGCTCAAACCTTTTCCATCGATTTCATTTTCGTCTCGCTTTACAGGTTTTTTAACGCGACTCATATTTTCTGAAGCAGCTTCCGGAATCTCAGCGTCCGGAATGCTGGCATCTTCGATTTTGGCTTTTTTTTCCACTGGAGCTTCACTCGTGGTCACAGACTTTCTTGGTCTTCCTCTTTTTCGTGAAACTTTCGGTGCGTCCGGCATTTTATTTTCCTCAGGATCTCGCTCCGTTTGGGAAACATCCTTAAGTGTTTCGATTCCTTTGGATACTGGAACGATAGCAGGTGCGATTTCTCTACCGATAGAGCCTGAACCTTCCGTCGATGGATTTCCGATAGAGGCGATTTCAAAGCTAGGGATGGAAATTTTCTCTGTGTCCGTTGGATGCTCCGACACGTTTTCATCGTTTCGTAAATTCGGAAATTCTAATTTGGAAGAATTTAATGGGTTTATTGCTTTTTCATCAACACAAGCCGAATCGGATTTTCCAGCTACAATTTCATTTTCCTTCAGAGAAATTGCGGTATTCAGCGTTGGCTCCACCATTGAGACGGTTGTTACTTTTTCCTCCGAAGCTTTTACTACATTTGACAAATTAAAAGAATAATCCTGGTGATCTGAAGATTCCAGGGCTGGTTTCACACTGCGTGTTTTATTTTCCTCAGAGGATTTACACGTGGAATCGACCTTCGGAATATCGTTCTTCTCGTTCGGCGACTCACCATTTTCCAAGGACCTCTTTATCCCCTTGTTCGTACGTCTTTCTACGTCGAGTTTTGAAGTAACTTGTTTCTTTCGATCGGATGCTTCATTCCTGTTTCGAGAGTTTGGTGCATTTAGTTTTGAGATCATAGATACAGTCTTGTGAGGTTTCGGACGTTTCTTAGACTTCGAGGCAAGTTCATCTTCATCAAGAATTCCTGGAGAATTTTCCAGGGGAATGGAGGTTTGAGTTTTTTCTTCAACTCGTGGGGAATGCAAGTTTGAGATCTCCGTATTTGCATTCGCAGTTACTGGGTCGAGATTTGGAGCAACAACCTTTTTCATATTCGCATTTTCCGAAGTGTTGGGCCTCAAAACTATAGTTTGTTTTTTATTCTGAGGTTTTGGGGAAGACAGCTTCGTATTTTTAGTTTTATCTCCAGGACGTGAAGTTGAATCCTCGAGTTTAGAACAACGAGCTTCTTTTTCGTTTACTGATTGCAATTTTTCAGACTTTGAAGTAACTTGTTCTTTTTTTGATGGTGGCTTCAAGTTTTTTTTCGGTTCAAACTTGATCGGAACCAACGTTAATGTTCTTAATGCCTTTTCCACTTTTTTATTGTCTCTCGATTTCGCTGGATCTGATTTTGAAGTAGAACGTTTTTCCTGAGACTCCGCAGGCTGGATTGTCTCTCTTTGGTCTTTTGGGATCGATGCACACCCTCCTGAATTCTCACACGAATCTTCAGCTATCTTTCCCGAACTCGAATTGGATTCCTTATCATCAGGAGATCTGGGAAAATGAGTTTTCGAAGAGCTCGATTCGTTTTTAGTTCGAGGTTCAGGACACAACGGCTTCGGCGGGTTGTCGTCTCTGGGGTGGGAAATTTTTAAAGGATTCGGCTTCGAGATGACGATCTTCTCCGTTTCATTCGTTTCGATCGGAGACTGCGGCAATTTAATTGCCGATTGAACGACCGCAGATTCAACTGATTTTTCTGATGAACAAAGTTCACTCGGATTCGTTTTTCTCTCGGACACGGTCTTCCCTGTTTCTGATTCTTTTATTTCCGAAGATGCAAATTTATCCAGAGATTTCTTCCTATTTTTTAATGGCGAGGCGCTACCTTCTTGTTTTTCATTCTCGTTAAGGACACTTTGATCTTCACATGATTTCGGGTCAACCGTTTCTTTCGAAATCGCTGGTTCAAGAATTTTCTCTACTTTTGAGTTTCCGGTTTCATTAATACTTTTTTTATCAAAATTTTTTTCCATTCTCGGACAAGCATAAGTGTGCATTCTATTAACAAGACTGAGTGCACTTTTTTCTCCATCTTTATGACTCGAAGGCTCAGTCTTTGTCTTTTCATCATCATCTTTTCTTTGTTCCTGCGAATCTCTTCTCTCGTACGTTTTGACTTTTTTGGGTGTGCTGCAACTTGTCAAAGTCTCGGATACCACATGATGAGTCTTATCGGTGGATTTACTTCTGGGCTTCTCTAAACTCGATCGCCTCTGCTTTACCTTATCAACGTTTTCATTCTGTTTTACTGTTTTCTCGTTTTCCACTTGATCCACAGTCGTTTTTCCTGTGGAGCTTTCTTCTTTGCTCGTTTTATTCACGTCGTTAGATGTTCGAGCTACAGGTTCGACATTCTTTGCATTGAGCGATGATTTACGAGATTCTCGTTTTGCGGCTGGTGGAGTAAAGACAAAATCATCTTTAGGGAAAATCTTTGAGACATACTCATCGGTCACAACATAGTCATCAAACTTCTTTGGTTTAACTATTCGTCTGGAAGTTCGAGAGCTGCTCGCAGTGTTTTCAGATTTTTCCTTTATATCTTGCTTCGACTCTTTACCGCTTTTCTTCTCGTCATCGTGTTTATCGCAAAGACTCCGGGGGCCGCTTTTTCGACTTGTTTTTTTTGTTCTGGGGGTCGAAAAGTACGATTCTTCCTCGACACTTTTGTAAGAAACAGAAGAGTCCTTTTCTGTTTTTCCTTTTGTTCTAATTTCCGATGGATTGTCAGTGGGAGATTTCAAGATTTTTTCTTTTTTATTCACTTTTCCTGCTGGTAGGCTAGTCCGTTTGTTCTTTTTTGCTTCGCTCTTATTAGTTTTTGCCTTGACCTGTTTCGATTTATCCATCGAGACCTCCGGTCCAACTTCCGGCATTCTGGACGTAGTCGAATTTCCAACGCCATCGTTTGCCGTGGATTTGGATGCAGTTCTTTTAATTCCGGCGTGACTCGTGATGCCCAGAGATTTCAAGATTTCAGGAGTGAGAATAAAAATTTTTGACGCACCCTTGACCACTTTTGATATGGGAGTCGAGGCTGAGGGTTTTTCACCGGATCCTTCCTCATTTCGTTCATTTCCGGACATTGTAGAGATAATATTTCATCTAAACAAGAATACATGCAATTTTTACACTGGAAGAAGGTTTTATGGATTTTACTGATCAGAAATTTTTATTATTGACTAACAATACAAATTTCGATTGTCAGTGTGAAAATTTGTAACAATTTGATTTTGAGATAATTAATTAAAAAATGACCTGAAGCAAAATCTCTGATTCCAAGAAATTTTCGTTACATTTGACAGCAAAAAGTTTATTAGAACATGTGATGCAACAAAATCAAGACTTGTTAAAATCGTAGTTCAGCTATTTTAGCACTTTCACGAGTCAGTGATTGTCAGAGCAGTTCAAAAAAATCGATGTATCTGTTTTACATTGAATAGTTTGCAAATTAAAACGAAATACGTGATAAAATAAATTTTCTAACGATGGGATTCGATCGTGGTTCTCACGATGGCAAGTCGGATACGAAACCATAACGCCAAAAAAGACGACGAATTAATCGCTGATCGAAATCGATCAACACGTGCATAATGTGACAATGGGAAAAAAAAGAGTCCAACAACAAAGAATGAAAATCAACGAGACAACTGCTACAATTTTCCATTTCGAAAGAAAATTTTTCTTACCTACGTAATTTGTATTGTTTCAGGTTATGTCATGAGATCATGTGTATTATTCCGCAACATTCTTAAATCATTTTATCCAGCGTGACACTTTGATCGAACTTAAAACTAAAGAAAAAAAAATCACGACGAATAAAAACTTATTTCGCTTGATGAAAAAATAATTTGTTACAAAAGAGTCTCGAACCGTTGAACCACCGGAACCGTTCAGTCACGAACGTTACAGCGGTTCGTATATGCGTACATGCATTCGGCCATCTTTCTCACGTCTACTCACACCTCAATAAACCACGTTATAGTTTGAGCGTAATCGAGCACAAGTTTGTATACTTCACGTATTACTATATCACAACACGACTTTATTTAGGATTCTTTCAAAATTTTGTATAAACGTTCTTGACAATAAAACTAACAGTTTTCTCCTCTGAGGAAAAATTTTCTGACGTTTAGAATTTGAGATAGTATTTAATTTCCAATTTTTTATTGTTCCCATATAAACGCGTGTAAATTGAAGTCACGTTTCTCTAAAAAACTGCAAGAAAAAAAAAACAAAAGAATCGTGACTTCTGCAATTTACACGCGTTTAGATATAGGAAAAATAAAAAAATGGGAAATTAAATGTCTCAAATTCTAGGTACACGTCAGAAAATTTTTCTTCATAGGAGAAAACTGTTAATTATATTGCCAAGAACGTTTATACAACATTTTGAAAGATCCCTAAATAAAGTCGTTTCGTGATAGTAATACCTTCATACTCTTCATGTCGACTTTCATGAGATGATATTCCACGTTTGAACGAAAAAATATCAGCTTCGTTGACGCAATTATTTTTATAAAAAAAATCTGATAAAAAAAAATGAGGCAAAAGGAGAGTTTGGGGGAAAAATACGATTAATTCGTAAAGAAAGCGATATCAACTTGTCTTGAATGAATAATGCGTAAATTTTGTTGGGAAACAATCTCGTTGGAACGAATTTGTTTCATTCTAAACGGATGCCGGATCAACTATATATAAAAAATATCGCCTGCGTTCACTAATCAATTTTCCGTGATAACGCGAAACAATTCAAGATTTTTCGATTAATTTAATTTGTTTCAAATTCAAAGGCTTGAGATATTCAGAATTATTTGATTTTGTGGCAAGAGTTCTCGTCCGGGGAAATCACACTCGATTTTACGACGCGTCTCAATTCTTTTTCGAAAAATTATTTCGCGTTGAATTGTTTCGTGAAAAGATTATCCTTATTACGCAGAAAAAAGAATATTTTTACCTGGCACAGCTCCAACTTTATCAATTCTTTTCTGTCAGGACTCTAAATTCTGTGATAGTTACCCTGGGATAATAAAAAAAGTAGACAAAATAATTCGATGGTAATTTTTTTTTATTTTTCAAGTTCGTATAATCTAAACCATTCGCCTGAGAAGCTCGTTGATTTTGTCTTCGCGATTACCGAAGTCACCACCCTCGACGTAGTGATTGGTCTTCTTGCGCCATCCACCGTTCGGGGTGTTGAGCTAATCAGAAAAAAGAAAAAATATTAATGAAACAATTTCTATGGTATTTTTCAAACAACAAATAAATGAAAATTGTTCAAATGTTTAAACTTTTTTCCAGGCCGCACGACCAACAGGATCGTTCGACGATCGTAAAGTTTGTATTACTCTCTGACATAGTAGGAGGTAATAGATCGCTTTTAAGTTCCTATCACCATGCCTATGTCAAAATTTGAAATATCGTCGATAATTAAACATTTTAATTATTTAAAAATTCACCTTGAACGGCCAGAGGAAGTTGCTGGCGTACTTGAACTTGGGTCCAACGGTAAAAATTTCGTGGATCAAGTCTTCAGTACAGATGATTCCGGAACGCCCTGACAGGAGAAAAAAATAAAATTGTAATCAACAAATCTCGGTAGAATGCTTGAAAACTGGCTGAAAGAAATTTCATTTCGAATCAAATTTTGTACAAACTGATTGGAAAGATGTCTAGATTTATTCTAAACAAATTCATTGATCAATTAGCTTTAATTTTCGACAAGTTGGAAGAGAGAAGTTCACACATTTGGAATATCGACTCCCATGGAGTTGTCGCGATTCAAAAAACAATAATTCAATCAGTAATTTTACATGGTCGCTTTTATTGTTATTGTTAATAATCAATTAATTTTGGTAAATGAACTCACCGAGTTTACGCTCAACGATCGTATTGCTCGTAATGGGTATGCGTTGACGGTCGACTTTGGCGAATCCACGTTTGTAGATCAACTCGCGGATCGACTTCAAATTGGGATATCCCCAAGTGATGTAAGGCTCCACGATGCGAAGCATGTTAATTGTAGCCTTATTCAACTTGACGAACACGCCATTGTTGATTTGTTTCAGTCTGAACAACTGAAGAACTTTACGGGGCTTCGGGGCGATTTGATTAACACTGAAAATAACACGGAGCTTGTTAGACCATCAATTATTTATCGCTTTTCATTTCTTTTGCTTCCTCATAGAGGAAGCTATGTGACAGTCAACATTTTTTTTCCCAGTTTTCAATGTCAATGTGCTTAAAACGTCCCAAAACATCGAAAAATCATGTCTACAAAAAATGTCCGGATGTGTGTGTGTGTGTGTATGTTATGACACTGGAAAATTCAAACCTTTATAACTTGAGAACGGTTTGAGATACAGGGTACAATACAATTCTACGGTATTTGAAAATTTTCAAAAAAAAGGTGTAATCGCTCCAACTTTCGCAAATTTGAAGATTTATTATTATTATTTTTTTTCATGAAGAGAGTATCAGAATAGGAAGGTTGGTATTGAATTTGGGAAATATCGGTTGAACCGCTTAAATTTTATGATTTTTCGAATTTTACGAAAATCTGAGTTTTTTGAAAAATCGTCCAACCGCTTTAATTTCTGCAAATTTTGTAAAATATTGTGTATACGTCTGTACTTCCTCTCTACTTTATAGAAAAGTTTTCCAAATTATATAATTTAAAATGTAAATGCAAAAAACGCTGCAAATTGAAATTTACAATTTTTCATTTGTTTTTTTATCAAAATGTAGACTCACCCACGAATACGGATGACGAATGCGAGCCTCGCCTCACCCGGAATGTAGTAGTTACCGCGATTCTTCGCTTGTCTCTTTAAGCGAATTTCATCCCGCTCCTTTGTCCGGTACTCTTTCACGTATTGCTCGGCTCGCTTGAAGATTTCTTTCCGCTTCTTATAATGGGCGGCACGTTGCTAAACATCACAAATTCTCTTATAATTCCACAAATTCGTCTGTGTTTGGATTTTACAAGCAGAAATTCCCAATTAATTGGAAAATCACGGTAAACGAATGATGTTGAAGTTTGCATCGTTGGAATGCAACGAAATTCTGTTCTTCTCTTGGCAGAGTTCATATTTATTATTCAATATTTGGTCCGGACCATAAAACGATCCTCTCTTGCGACTCAAAAATACAGTTGACACAGAAAAATGTCAGGATTTTCAAAATTCGATAAATAACGAATAGAAAAATATTTTTCGTTGAATCTCAACGTTGCAAACTTCAGAGTCGTTGTGAACTACAGATTTTGAAAAGGCCTTGAATATTTTCTCATGTTTTTGGTAAAATTGCAAGTTAATTTTGCTGCCTGAACTTGCATGGTTTACAAGATTGTGAAACGGTTGAGTAAAAACGTTCGTTTTTTGAGGCTTCATGACAAAGGGAATTTGAACACAGATTTTAGAAATATTTTGACAAATTTAGTTTGCAGCAATTTGCAAGTGAATATTCACCCTTCGAGTGCGCATCGGGTCTACCTGACCCAAGGAGTTTTTCGAATCGTTGTATTTCGGTAAATATGCATTTTTTGTAGTAAATTATCCACACGGCACAAAATTTATTTTTTGACGAAAACGAAAATTCAATGCCAAAACATTCGTTGCCATCATATACCAAACAATTGGTAACAGAAAATTGTTGGGCTCAAAACGACCCGGTATGCACTCGAAGGGTTAACAAAAACGAATATTCCAAAGGTGCCCAACGGCAGGTAACACAATAGATTAGACTCTTTGGAGATTATGGCATAATTTTCATGTTCCTGTTCAAGGGATTTAGAATTTGTTTTTTTTCAAAACTACGAGACGTGATTTTGGTTTTATGAGAGAGAAAATGGGTGAAAAATGCGGCTTTACCTTGATGGAAACTTGTACTCGTGCAGCCTTGGCGGTATCACGTCGCTTCCTCCTTTTCAGTACAGATTCGGGTACTGCTGGCAATTTTTTGGAAGACGCAGCTTCCTTCTTTTTTCTATGCAGTAAGGAAAATAATTGAATAAAGACGACAAAGAGCTGGTATTATTGTTGTCATATCGAAGCTGTGGTTCGGTGTCGATTTTGAGGTTATGTAAATGAACTCGATGAAAAAAATTATCACGTGACGAGAAAATAGTTTTTGAAGTGAAAAAAATGGTTTTTTCTGGATCACGATCGAATCTGCAGGTTTTGATGTTGAATAAAAATTGTCGAAAACACGTTGCAGGCTCATCGTGCCAACCGCGGGCAGCTGAAGGCCGATGAGACTTTTTGAGCCACTTTTAGCACTCGGGTAAAAAAACTATATCCAAAAATCGATTCAGCATCTTTGCAATTGTCACGGAAAATTGTTTGATATCAACATTATAAAGGGATTATTAAGATATTCAAGGATTTCTTTCAATCAATAAATTTTACTCACGCGTCCGCCATTCTTGCGTTTGGTAAAAGGAGCTCCAAACCGAAGTTCACGGAATATCTCGAATTTGGAGGATGTGAAGCTCGCAGCGGGTTACGTTGGAAACACTGCTGCCAACTTTAGGCGGGAATTTTGAACATTACCATTTGCGTTCATTTTTCACTATTGTTGGAATTTGTTTTACAACCATTGAGAAATAATTTGGATGTCACATTGTTTATTCATAAGACTAAGTTGCTTAATGAACGGTCAAAAACTGATACCAAACATTTGTTTATACATCATAGGGCTTTTCTCGACATAACACGCTGCGTGTGTGCCTTTTTCCTTCGCCATTAGCACACGCTTTTGTCAAGCGCGTGTTTGCCTCATTGTACATCGCAAAGTATTATCTCGTCTCCACGCGGAAATGTACGGACCCCATTTTTTGAGACTATACGCCATGTGCAAAAGTGCATCGAGAACCCTGTTCATTATTCAAAATGACGGGAAGTGACGACGACGAGCCTCAATCGTTGCCTCAATTGAGTCAAACGACTTATTTGGCTGCTCTGCAAGATTTTTATAGGGCGGGTTCCACAACTCTCGTTTAAGTTGGTAATCGGGGTTTAATGAAAAACGCGCAATCGTGGATCAAAATTTATCCCGGAACGCGATTGACTAGAACTCTTCACGAGAGCACGCACGGGGACTTTCTCCATCACTGGGAATTGCCAGATCCACGAAAACTCGTCATAGAGCCACAGCTTCGGGATTAAATTTATATATTTTTTTTTTTCAAAAATCGTGCATCATAATTTATCCCGGAACGCGATCGACTAGAACTCTTCACGAGGGTGCGAAAGGGGACTTTCTCCATCACTGGGAATTGCCAGATCCACGAAAACTCGTCATAGAGCCACAGCTTCGGGATTTAAATTTATATATATTTTTTTTTCAAAAATCGTGGATCATAATTTATCCCGGAACGCGATCGACTAGAACTCTTCACGAGGGTGTGCAGGGAGACTTTCTCCATCCCTGGGAATTGCCAGATCCACGAAAACTCGTCATAGAGCCACAGCTTCGGGATTTAAATTTATATATATTTTTTTTTCAAAAATCGTGGATCATAATTTATCCCGGAACGCGATCGACTAGAACTCTTCACGAGGGTGTGCAGGGAGACTTTCTCCATCCCTGGGAATTGCCAGATCCACGAAAACTCGTCATAGAGCCACAGCTTCGGGATTTAAATTTATATATATTTTTTTTTCAAAAATCGTGGATCAAAATTTATCCCGGAACGCGATCGACTAGAACTCTTCACGAGAGCACGCACGGAGACTTTCTCCATCACTGGGAATTGCCAGATCCACGAAAACTCGTCATAGAGCCACAGCTTCGGGATTTAAATTTATGTATATTTTTTTTTCAAAAATCGTGTATCAAAATTTATCCCGGAACGCGATCGACTAGAACTCTTCACGAGGGTGCGCAGGGAAACTTTCTCCATCACTGGGAATTGCCAGATCCACGAAAACTCGTCATAGAGCCACAGCTTCGGGATTTAAATTTATGTATATTTTTTTTTCAAAAATCGTGGATCAAAATTTATCCCGGAACGCGATCGACTAGAACTCTTCACGAGGGTGCGCAGGGAAACTTTCTCCATCACTGGGAATTGCCAGATCCACGAAAACTCGTCATAGAGCCACAGCTTCGGGATTTAAATTTATGTATATTTTTTTTTCAAAAATTGTGGATCAAATATTATCCAGGAACGCAAATGACTAGAACTCTTCACGAGGACGCGTAGGGAGACTTTCTCCATCACTCACAATAAGAAAGAGTGGAGGTCCGAAAAATTATAATACAGAGCAAAAAAATGTTGTGGCGGCGCCAACTTTAAAAAATTTGAGCCATGGTTTTCACTAAGAAAAAGTGGAGGTCCGAATTCTGCTCCAAAATAGGTTGGCTTCAAGACGCTGTCGCATATATCTCGATAAGTTGTTATACATAAAAGAAGCGCTGCAGCGCTACCAGAAAACCGTTCGCGCGCTTCAGCGCGCGTGATGGACCCTAGTTTATGTTATAAAATTGAATTATTCGTCTTTCATGAGTTTTTATTCTCTGACCTTTGACTCATTTATAATTCGTAATTCGAGCTGAAACTTCTTCGAAATTTCGGCTGAATAGGAAGCTGCAATTTCTTTCAATTTTCACCCCTGCAACCGTGAACCGTTTTGCTACAGGGAAGAATGGACTCGGCAAGCCTCGGGACAGCAGACGACTGAGCTGTCAATTATCCTTGTTTTGAGCCTCTATCGATTCTTCAAATATTTTTCGCCTTTCCGAAAGCTACTTCATCGTATTTCTTCTATTCTATTTTTGGATATTTTGGAGATCGTTAGCGGTGCGCAAGACGCGCCAGTACTACCAGTGAAAAAAAAAAAAAAAAAATAGGAGAATGGATCGTGATTAGGACTTCCAAGGATAAATCCAACTACGTAGATTATGAAGTAGAGCCAAATTTCATCAATTAGAGCGCAGGCAAATCTTTTTTTTAGTTCTACCCGCAGTTTTTGTTATTTTTATTAGCGCACGCAAAACACTGGACTGTAATAATAATCACTATTATTGCTACTATTGTTAATAATATTAGTATACCTTATAATTTTTCTATACTGATATACGTGTTTGCACGTTCAAGACAATCCGAAGCATTACCCACGTGCCATGTAATTACACTGCGGCAGTTTCCCGGGAAGCATTCTTCTTCTGCATCCCATCTTTCCGCTTTGGACGGTAAGTAGGCGAGAAAGGTAAATAAGTCATCCACTTCCATCTGCAACAGAAATGTTGCACATTTCATTAGATCTATGTTGTAAAATATTGCCGGGGGATGCCAAGTATTAAAAGAAAAGCATAGTGCGAGTCCTGACGTTATCACAAAAAAATAAATTAATTTTTGAACATACCTCCGGATGAATGACATTCCCACTGGAAAATCGAAAGTATTGTAGACGAAGGTTTCTTGTTCAGTTTCACCATTAGACACGTCTTCCTCGGCAAAATGTGTGTCCAGAGCTATCTCGCAGGCCCAAGCTCGCAATCCACGCTCTTCCACACTACCTGGTAAAACAAATACATCGGATACGATTATTCCGTAAACAGTACAAAACGCTGTTTGCAATAGTGATTGGAATTCAATATTTACCTGGTATGATATGATCGAGAAAGCAACCGATGAACCCTCCAACAAGAATAGTGGTACTCAATAAAACGGTGACCACGCTGTCGATAACTTCATTCCCAATGTGAATCATGTCCGTGTGTTGAATTAACCATTTTGACAGAACCTGAAAGACAATATTTACTGGATATAGCGAGTTTAAATATGGACCGGGTGCTCTTTGACAGACCTCCAATAGCCACGTTGAGTTTGTCCAGCACACCTGCCTGTCTATTGACAACTTTTGAGTGTCGCTCCAAAAAGTCAGCCAGCAAAGTGAAGGAAAAAAAAATACACTTATTCTGAATTGTTTTTGGGTTTTACTGCCAATTAGATACCGGTGAGGATAGTTGCGGTCGACGAATCATCATTACTTGTAATTTGCATATTGCGTTTATTAGTAATTTCACGTGTAGGCGTTCTCACTCGACCTCAGGGTGTACATTTCGAATCACTTATTTACAAGTATTTATTCATGACTGTTGGGCCATCGACATTCGACGAACTCGGCGATCCCACTGAGGATTCGCTGGTGACATCGATTTATAAATTCAAACGTCCCGTAACAATTGAATGTAGTTTTTCATATATTGCTTACCAGAGGAAAGAAAATCGAGAATCCTAGAATGTACAAGTTCCTTGATGAATTTAGATCTATATACTGGAGTGCAGAGAGTCCTGAAAAAAATGTCGTATGAGATGTCGCAAAGATATAGGCTACTAACACGGGAGTATTGGATTCATGCGTTCAGATGGATATCTTTACCAAAAGCTGCAATCATGCCGAACATGACGCAAAAAATACCACCAACTATTGGCTCAGGAATGATGATGAATACTGCCCCAAATTTTCCGATCAAGCCCTGGAGTATCATCAAAATGCAGGCCCATTGTATTACTCTTCTGCTACCAACTTTCGTCACTCCTGCAACATGAGAAATGAATATACAGTGTATTACAAAAAATAAGAAACCAGAATTTCCCGGTAGCTCAAATTCTCTATGACAGCTACTACTCATTTCACATGACATCATTCCAAATCTTTTTATCGTATAACAGTAGAATAAAGGAAACGGGTGTCATTTGCAGCAGTTACAGTGAAAAAACTCATGTACGATTCCCTGGTCATATGCCGAGGTCTTACATAAAATGAATAGATTTCAGCTCACCAATAGTACCAACATTTTCGCCGAAGGTGTTCGTACCATTACCGCTGCCCCAAAGACCTGCAAGCATGGTACCAAGCCCTTCAATGCCAATCCCTCTATTGATAGCATGAATAGGGGGTGGTGGAGCACCTGCAGGTCCGAATTATTAAATTATAATCGTTTTCAGGTTTAATTGAAATGTGAATGTTTTTTTTCGGAACACTTTTTTCAGCAATGACGAGTCACACCCAAAAAATATACTTTTTACAGATACGTACCACACATTCGGGATGTTGTAGGATAATAACTGATAGATTCTACAGTGCAAGCCAGTACTCCAGCGAGCATTCCAAGAACACTAGACAAACTAATGGTCGGCGTCCCCCATTGTCCAGGGTAAGGCACACGAAACCATGGAGAATCTGATATGATTTTCAATTTAGTGTCTGCTCGACCAGGATGGCCCAGTGGCAAAGCATCTGTCGTTGTGAGTATACCACAAACGACCCACATGATGACAATAGTCAACAAAACCTGTTGAGAAAATGCAGACGATATTTTTGCTGTCAAAGATACATTTTGTTTCAGAGGTTCTATGCAAAACCATAATCTCAAACGAAATGTTTTGAAATGAAAATTCGGTTGAATTACTCGACGCGTTTTTCTCTTGTCGCATATGTCATGAAATGTCATTCAGAATTATGAAGATGTCAAGAACAAGGAATGATTACCTCATTTTCAGCTCGTATCTTTATACTTTCTTCATACGATTATAACTTCAAGCACTTACCGGAAACAATCTGAACAAAGAGAACCAGACAATCGTGAAGCCATTTCCTTTCCGATATGCGACAAGTGGTACATCAACATTGACCAATATTTGAGAAAAAAACGTAAGCATCAAGATAGTGCTAAAATTAAAGTTGGTTGACAGTTGCTGACTTTGAAACTTTGCAATAGTACGATAAAACTAAACGATTCTTACCCCGCGGCAATGCCCCAGTGTTGAGATGCTGCACTAGCTGCGTTTTCGAACAATGATAAGCCTACTAGCGAAACGGTCGGCACTATTGTCAGTGGAGTGATATATTTCAGTATGTAGCCTATTATACCTGGAAAAGTAACGTAACAGTGCACTGTTAGTTTACTTTTATCGTAATAAGGTTAAGGAGTTTCGGCATTTTTCCTCAAACGACAATGAGGAATTGTTGGTATACTGTTCAGATGTAAAAGATTTGGTTGATGAATTAAAACATTAAAACCGGACACTTATAAAAACGGTGAGTAGAGACTTATTGATAATAGGAAAGAAAAAGAAGTCTCAAAGCTGTTTTGTGCTTCATAACGGAAACACATATGCACCAATTCCAATAACGCACTCAACCAAACTGAAAGAGGCTTACGAAAATTTACAGTTTGTAGTAATACTTTATAATATAAAGTATTCGGATCAATGGAAAGTTTGTGGTGTCTGAAAATTGCAACACTACTTTTAGGTCAACAATCGGGGTGTGCAAAAAATCCCCGCTTTTTATGTTTGCGGGATGGTAGGGACAAAAAAAATCACTATGTTAAGGATGAATGGCCAACGAAAGTGGACTTTGATCCAGGTACTCACAATGTATTCACAAGCACTATTGATTGATCATTCTGAATATTTTCTACCACACCACTACATATTAAGCTGGGTTTCATTAACCTGCTGGCAAATAATATAACGCTTGGTGATTTATTTGGATTGATCATCGTACCACCGAATCCAAGGAGAACTTGAAACATCGCCGAAACTGCTATTGCACCGGATAACTCTCTCATTCTGATTTGCCACAATTCGGTACGATTCTGATGGTCCATAGCTGTTAATACCTCAGGGTCAGGACATTTCCACTGAGGCAAATTAAGAATTGCTAGAGTAGGTACTAGAAATGAAATAGTTCCCCCTTGGACGAGAGGAAGTCTGGAAAAAAAAAAATATATATATATATATACACTCGTTTCTGGTTACAAAAACATTGCGTTTTATAGTTCAATTTTGAAATCATGTTTCAAGCAAGCACCAGTTCTGGAAAATTTGGTTCTATGACGTACAAATTTTTTCCCGAAAAGTCATATTCGGGTAAGTGGTGAAAACTGTCTATGCATATTTTCCACTTGGACAACCTTTCTGTAAGTAAAAATCTCAGGGAATAAATTTTACAATTTAGCGATAGCTTTTACTCGTTTGCTGAGCAGAATGTCGCTCGTCAGGTTGTATTGTGCATGCGGTTGATGGGGTCGGTAAGGTAGAGAATGGACAGGTTATGGATACAACACGAGGCATAGCGAAAAATGACTGGTTGTGGATGTTGTACGTTTCGCCTCAGGTATAGCGGCAGACTCATCAGTAGGGCTGTGCCGGCTGTACCCTCCACCAGAAGCTGGCAAGATGTTGGTAAGAAGCTGGGAAGCTGGTAGGGAACCGATTGTTATATGGAAACGCAAGCCCGTCTGACCGTTGACGAGATCGGTGGCTGCCGTTTGGCTGCGTAGCGAAAGTTGCGTAAAGCTTGGACGCTGCAGTATTCACGCTCAGACACAACATTATAAATGAACAAAGGCCGAAGAGATTTTATGTGGTTGTGCTAAAAGTTGTCTTCCAGCGAGAGAGAGAGAGAAAGAGAAATAGGACTACACATTACCTGCAGCCAATTGAAGTCTGTATTAAGGTGACAATCCCTGTGACGAAGATCATAGTGGATATTATGTGACTTTTCGCAGGATCATCTTCTGCCATACAAAGTGCCGGGGTCAAAATAAACGGAATGGAGACGATAGCACCAATCATTGTCAGATAATGCTGCGAAAATAATATTAATATTCATGCCGAGTAACTGCAAAGACATCGAGAACAAAATAAAACCGATTTGATCTTTGATATTTACAAGATATTGTCAGTATATAGGCTTCGCTCATTCTAACCCACTCTCAAGGCCACAGGTGGGGAAGGACTAGGTAGTTCGTGGGAGGGGAGGGCAGCTTAAATATAGATAACCCGACCCTTTGCGGGAAGGGAAATTAGATAAGGATGCTCCACCCCTCCTAAGGGAGGCGGACGGTTTGATGAGATCAGGATGGTCCACTTTTCTACAAGGAAGGGGAGGGGTGATTAGATAAAGATGGTCCAATCATTTTTAAGGGCAGAGTAAGGTCGCAACATGTCTACGTATTGTTTCGAAAGCACACCTTATTCGCTTATGACTAGTTGCCATTCATGTTCCACAGTTGGTAATGGTCTGTTATAATATTTTACGCCTCAAAATAGTTCTCATGCTGATTTTTCAGCGCAAAATTGAAAGTTCGAATGGGGTTAAAACCTAAGCTTAGATTTTTTCCACCAGCACAAATCTTCTGTGAGACTGTTTTTGAATATCAGTGTCTTATCGTACTTTCCATCGTTGATTGGGGGCGGGCCCTCCATGTGACAGGTTTTTCCATAATTTTTTACAGAAAATTGAAAGTATTTACTAAATTCCGGTTTTTCAATGGATTAACAACATCTTCAAAAGACTCTTTACTTGATTTTAATAATTTCAACAAATTAACTAAACAAACCGTCACACTTTGAATATTGCGTTAGTCGAGCTTGTGCCGAGTCTCTCAATTGAATGAATCTAGAGGTTAAAAAAAAACAGTATACCTGCAACGCCATGAAAATACATAAGTACCAGGGCGGTACATCGTCTATTCCGTAAGCAAGATCAGGATTCCGTCTCTTCATTGATTGTGGATTTCCTGCCGGGAATTTGGTCTGATCTGTCTCGCTGCCATCACGCAACGTCTACAAAAAAAAACCATATGAACGTGGTCAAAAATTTCCTTTTAGGCTATATTTTCGGCTGTCATAAAGTTTTGTGGTTGAAACAGTGTCCGCTGGATTACAACACAGCGTTTTCTCTCTCAAAATAAGGACAATTCTCTGGTTCACTCATTTCTTCTCTGGCCACGCGGTGGACACGTGCTCTGGTGTCACCCATGTTGTGGGTGAGTGCTCAATCAAATTGTAAAACGCGGTACTCTCTATAGGAAAACAAATAAACAATTTGCATTCTTAAAACATTGACTCAACATTGAGTCTCTTGATAATCGTTGAATTGTTACATTTTTTAATGAAAAACTATGAAATTAAATAAAAAAAGACGACAAGTATTAAACAGCGGCACCTGCTAGCTATGTTATGATCTTTCTTGTTCTTATTTCACAAAAAGATCATGAGGGATCAGTCGCTATCTCGCCACTGTGAGTGCGAGAGAGATAGCTGCAATTTTTAAAATTGAATATTTCCCACACAGTTTCACCAATAAAAAAAGTCCCTGTCAGCAGATTTTTGCCATCGTCCTGCGTGCGCTGACAGAGCCTTTTTTGATTAGTCAAACGATATCGAAGAATTTTAATTTCGAAAATTCGAGATGAGGTTCAGTGACTGATCCATCATCTTAAGCTCGTCCGACGACGCGGTCGTGTTTCCACGATTCGTTTTCGCAGACGATCTGGTATTCAGTTGCAGCGGTGTTTTAACCCTCAATCCATGAACGTTTTTTTAGGCACCCTAATTCCGTAAACTGGAGACTTCGTGCTATCACATCAGCAATTATAAATGAAAAAATATGAAAAAAAATTATGGTCAATCTGCAAACTGTACTTTTGAAGCGAAAATAGATTTTTTTTCTTTAATATATTTTTTTTTCGTCGAATGTCAAGCAATGTGCGAAGAAGGCCGGACGAAAACGACCCCGGTTCACGAGTTGAGGGTTAGACATTGGCATGAGATATTTCCAAAGTTGAACTCAAGCATTCAAATGGAAATAATTTTAATATTTAAAATAATGTTGAGTCAATATTTTGAGTCTAAATATTCACGACAAACAAATGTGATACAGAGATGATGTCAGCTGCGGTCCGATAACGCACCTGAATAAGAGCGGCTAAGCTCGATCGCGACCTAAAATTTATTGCCCCGTTTCTTGATAAGCGAGGGCTTTACGAGATTAACTATATGTATCTTAATACTCCTTATAATTGATAATCTTACCGAATTATTTTTGAAATTTACTTTCACTATTTGGCGTACAATTTCATATCATGATGAATAAAAGTCAATTTACGGGAGAATGGAGATTACAGATGACAGTCTTACTTGACAAAATCCTCCGACGATTAACTTAAACGAATTTTTTTTACATTTATTACATTTAGACTCAATTTCTTTTACAGAGTTTCACATTAAACGTTTCACTGCTCACACGAGACTTTGAAGGGCTGATCAAAGAATCATCCCGAGGAATCTCGTGCCTTCGATACCTCTCACTATCGCCCTCCCAAATTTTCGGGGAAGACAGTTACCGGTCGAAATTTCCTACAGGCGCACGGCGATTTTATCTAAAAATTATAATACACGGCGAACGAATACCACACAATGCTTGGCAGGAGAGGAAGCTCAACCTGCATTCCTGTTTCAGAATTTGCTGTACACGTACCTCGGCATATCGACCAAGCGACCGATTATCGTATGATGAAGGACATACATATCTTGAAATAGTTCAATTTACCATAGTTATGTAGTCATAGCTTAAATAGTCCTCAAATCGCCCCACCTATTTCAGCCTAATATAAAAATCAAAGAATGGAGGAATTCCTCCATAAAAATAAGCACTCGATGATCAAAGAATGGAGGAATCGCTCTACCAAGCGATCATTTCGTGATATCATGGCAAATCCTCTTCACGGGGAAAAAGCCCGGTGAAGTATACATTTGTTTTTTAAATCTTCTGAATAAATTAAAACGTCAATGTCGGTAGAGTATAGAGTATTAACTTTTGCCGAGTCTTAAGAAAAAAAGTGGAAACCGAAAGTTGACCAGCTAACTGCATGGCGGTAATAGAAAATCATCGCTTCTGTCATCGAAGATCGACTTTCATGGAAATCAGTCTTGATAGGCATCAAGAGCCGTTTGATTGTCTGCGCGCATATACATACACGCACACAACACTGCGCTTTTTGCATAATTTTGCCTGTGCAAAAGTTATTCCCAGCAATTACAGCATCAATCGTGATGATTTATGGCTCAATCGACGGGGAGCAACATAGTCTCCAGTTCAATTTTCAGATCATGACATTACTTCTGGGCTCCGTGTAATTGAAGAAAATGCTTATCCCTACCACCGAATTTGTTTTATTCAGAGATAATATACTCGGTCGAGTCTCCGGCTAGCAGACGACGCTGTTAAATGTACTTGTCCCGAGACTCTACCGAGTCTTTAGATTAGATGAGGTACATTTCGCATCGCGCATGAAACAAAAAAAACACCCGCTATATACAAGTTCCCAATTCCTCGAAGTCATAAAGATCCTCTATCCTCGTCACGACCAATGATGACAACCATAACAGGCGCGAACTGTACGTAACCCCAGAATGGCGAACTACTTCTGATGTCTATCCTCTTTTGATTCATACACGCCCGTCTAGTACCGAACTCTTCATTTCAACAACTGAGCTGGTCATTTCCATCCTGACAATCCGAATGAAATTAAAATCTCGCTATCATTATAGTTTATGACAATTCTTCAGTGTCTTCAACGTCACAATAAAATTCAATGATCTGCCTCGTCTCTAAATCAATTTGTGCTGCAATGACATGCTGGTCACACGGGGCTGGAATGACCCGAGCCATGTTTAAACGCTTGCCGCGTTGCCGTATCGTTTCGAACGATCATAAAAATTCAGGATAATAGTTCGAACCTTTCCGAATAAGAATATCCAGAGGAAAATTTTTCATCTAATTTTCAAAACGGCAAAAAAATGGGCAAAGAAGCAATGTGTAAAAAAAAAAAATTCGGGCACCCAACGCACCGTTGGAGAGGAGGCCAACCGTCTCGAGCGCCAGTAACTTGTACAGTAATTCTAGCTCAAAGTTGCGTTTGGGGTCATTTTGAGCCCTGATCCCCACGGAGGGTTAATACAAAGTTTTTACGAGATCTAAAAACAAAGTGAGTGCATCAAAAGATGTCGTTGAAGAATGTGAACGTAATGCGATTTTTACCGAAGGTACTTACTATTTCAGGGAGTTCCATCGGAAAACTAAACACGAGAAAGAAAATTAGGAATTACAAAATTGAACGATATGTTCCTAGCTATTATTTATAAGTGTAAAGGTGACTCGAACATTTTCCAGGATTATTGTCAATCCAATCAATAGCTCATCTATATGTGTGCCGAATAAATTACTGCGTTCCCGTCCTTTTCAATACGAGCTTTTTACTTTACAATTGTCAAAGACCTTGTCTTCTCGAATATCCAATATTGCGTACTGGCTGCTGGTTTCACTTGATGAAACATGACATACGAGTCCCCTCCACTTTTGCAGATTGTTACGACTTAACAAGATGAGGCCAGACCAGCATATTCGTATTCTTCTCATCGTTATCTTGATCTATATATTCTACAACCAAACTGACATAATTGTACGGACCAAGCTCCAGCATTATTGCAAGCAAAATCAGTAGCGAGTAGCGATGTCTAATGCCAATTGGTTATGGATCATCGACAACTTCCTCCACGTGCGAATGAACATTCTCTTTTCCAAGGCCAGACGAGTGTATAATATCTACAGTAACTACCAGCGCATTCTTCATTTACACATTACATATTTACTCATTTGGAGGAACTACAAGTCGATGACGCGATCGATGAAATAGTTTCGATGTCACACGGTTCAAACGATTTAATGAATTTCGTTTCACCTTTCAACCTTGCGATTTTTTGCATGCATATCTGAGAATTTGCGACTAAGTGTTTGCAATGGCTAGGAACTTTCTCTTCTAATTGCCATAGTCAAATTCGGTCTCGGATGTTAGTTGCAAAAGTCATAACCTGTGTCTTCAAGAAGCTATCCTAAAAAACTTTTAGTGTGGGCACGAAAGAAGTAGCATACAACAATCGAATGGCAATAAATTGGGCAGCACAGTTATCAATTTATTTTGATTCATATTTCAAATTTAAAGAAAAATGATCTGTAAGCAAATAAAAAAATGCGCTGACAGGTGCTTTTTTGAATTGGTGAAACCGCGTGTCGAAAATATGCAGTTTCAAAAATTGCAGCTATCTCTCTCGCACTCACAATGGCGAGATAGCGACAGCGACTGATCCCTCACCTGACGTCAGAATAACAAACACAAAATATGACTCGGCCCTGCAGAAAACCTGCACTGGAGTTAGCCCCCTCAAGTTGATAAAATCACATTTTTTTTTACAAATCTCTTGGGGCTCGAGCAGTGGTTTATGGTGGCGCAATTGAACCGTTCAGCGGTCGACGATCTAAAAAAAAATAATAGTTAATATGAAAGTCTGCCTGCGTGTCCTCGTGAAGAGTTCTAGTCGTTTGCGTTTCTGGAAAAATTTTGACCCACCATTTTTGGAAAAAAATAAATAGAACTACTCATAGATTCAATAGAATAAAAATACACTCAACCGAAAAAAGTTTCGGTTGAGTAATATCACTCATGACACAATTATTTATCCTTATTTTTCACTTAAAATTTTTTAATATGATTAAAAAGATACATCCTTTGCTTTGCCTGTTTTTCATCTGCATGATTGATATTAGCCAAGAGCGAGTATACTCGGAAATAAAATATATTGCATCAAAATTTACCAATCTTCCTTTTTACAGAGTTAGTTTGATACGCAATTTCCACGAAAAAAAAGTGCCATTTATTTTGCAGCAAAATTTTTCACGCACAAACGATTCGTTTTTGAAAAAATAAGAATAATCAAAAATAGGGGTCTGAGTTTGGGTAGGTGCGCACATGCACAACCAAGACAGGATGTGCTCGGAAACTATAGGAGACGTCGCGCATTGTAATCGATTTTAAAATTCATTTTTTCGAAAAAATCGTTGACCGCTGAATGATTTAATTGCGCCACCATAAACCACTGAACGACCTCCAAGAAATTTGTAAAAAAAAAAATTGAAATTGTCAACTTGAGGGAGCTATCTCAGTGGATGGAGGTATGCAGAAATATAACCGACCGCCATGATCGGTACCGGTCGCGGTCGTATAGGTATCGACCGTATCGACTGTAATATTTTGTGGAGGTTGGAGGTGGCGCTGCGACCGATTTCATGATTTTTAAACTTGAACCGTTGACCGGCGAAAAACCGCGAGAAACCATTGAAAGAAATTGGATGCCCTCGCTTACCGCCTCGATAAAATAAAAAACAGCCGTGGCCGTCGACGAAAAGATATTAAGTATTCACATTTTCTTACACCATGAACGCCAGGAGCTCGCGAACAAAACCTCCGACCACGTAAGTTTTTGCTTCATCAAAAAAAACTTGGGTTCGAAAAATTCGACATTTGCGTCTTGAGCTGCGGAGGAACGGCTCATCGCACGGTTTACTCCAAAAATAAAAATACATTTTCGAGGAAAAACAAAATAGTCACATGTTTTTTTCGAAATTTCGAACTTCTTTCGTGCATTTTGTCGTCAAACTTTCAGCCGCGCGTATTTTCATAATGGAGTTGAAAGTTTCGTAGTTTTGATTTTTTTCTTTTTTTTTTCCAGAGAATCAAACTTTGAGGATCAACTACTATCGTCGAGGAGAGAAATTGCGAGACTCAAAGAAATACTCCGTCAACACGGCCTGTTGGATCCATACAACGCAGAGAGTAACCAAAACGGATCAAGTCCTTCTCCTAAAACCCCCTCGAGCAGTGATGTGTCTCAAGTCACGCCAAAAAGAAAAGCAGGTTGCTCGTGCCAAGGCAAGTGCGCGACGCGTGTCTGCGGCTGTGTAAAAAAGCAAATACCATGTGGAGAATTCTGCAGATGTGCAGACGATCAATGCCAGAACCAGGTATTTTTTATTCTTTTCAATCGAACAACACGAAAAATCAAAATGTCATTGGATTTTTTAAATCGGATCTTGACAGTATGATTTAACAATTGTTCTCGTTTATTAACGCTAGAACGGTAACCTGGGATCAAAATGACTCCAGGCGACTTCAAATCCCATGCTCTTTCTCCCTTTGTTCACCCGTTTTTCATTGTTTTACTGCACTTTTGACCAATTTTTTGACTATAAGCAAAATTGCCCCAGACTCACGTGATTCTTGCATTAAAAAACGAAAAGAATGAACCCAATTTGAATCCTTTTCATTGAATTTTGCCAGAGATACAAATTTTTCAAAATTGGGGTAATTTATGACCCCAGGTCACGGGGATAGGAAAAAAAAATAAAGTTACCATTCTGGGATTAAAATAAAAATGTTGAGACAAATAAACTAGAAAAAATCGAACGGGATGTTTGTTTGTTGGAAAGGAGCCTGACAAAGAAAATATAGGAGAGCAAGAGAATCAGGCGCTTTCCGAAGCTGGACAAGAAAGTTTGAGAAAATTGGCAAGTCTCTCGATAAAAGATAGGAAGGAAGCGAAGGGAGGCAAATCTCGTAGATCAGACAAAAGAGTCGAGAATGTAAGTAAAAAGCCAGGACTGTTCAGTCCGCTTTCATCGACTACTGGTCCTCGTTTGGATACTCGAGAGCTGGCGTTTGAGCCATTGACTTTCGGGAGAGACCTGGTCACAGAAATATCTACAACGAACCACGATGAAGTTTTCGAAAACCATGCGGCTGAAGAAAATCGTAATAACGGCAAGACAGCTGGAAGAGTGCCAGGGCGCTCTAGAAGGCAAAACCTGGCTCCGGCTCAACCCGAAGAAAGATCGAAATCAGCTTCGAGCAGAGAGCAAGAAGAGGATGAACCGAATGCACGAGCAAATAAAGAGCGCAACAGGAGAACAACATCGTTGGGTGAAAGCGGCAATGGGAAAGCCTCGAAAGAAAAAAATAACAAAACCTTAACTGCAGTGTTGAACGGCACAAAGCCACTGCGAAGAGCAGCCGCCGCGAAACTTGGCGAAGCATCTGCGGATAACATTGAAGATCCCGAAGCGAGTGATAAAAAAGTGGAAGAAATCAATAAAAAGGCAAAGATGGCAAAAGGGAAATCCAAAAAAAAACGCAATTCAAATGCAAAGCCTACGGACGAGGAGCGAGCCGAAGTCAATGAATTGTTGGAAGTCGTTGCCAATAATATTCAGTTAGTTGCTGCGCAACAAACAATGCAGGTTGAGCCGCAAGATGAAGAAACGACACCTCATACAGCTGAAGTTGTCAAGGCCGAACCAGAAAGACATCCGAATGAAAACATCCAAGTTGACAATATCAAAACAGAACCACCACAAATTGCTTTCTCCACTCGTGAAGATGATTCTCCACACTACGAACAATCTCCGAGCAACAGTTCGCCCACATTTGATCAATTACCAATCGATGTGAGCAAATCCAGATTTCTAATCCACAAATATTCAAAATAATTAGAATTTAATAAAATTTTGTTAATATATTCTTTAGTATTGTACATAACAGTACAAACTTTTTCAGATTCTTCTTCTAACCAGTTCTCGAGTGATTGTACATTGCAGTTCACGTGCATAATCATAGCGTTTTCATATATATATATATATAAGTATATATTCCGGGCATAAGAATTTTGCTTTAATGCTGAATTACTCGATAACTGGACAGATGAAAAATTTGAAAAAATTTGTGTTTTCGCACTTGATGTTGAAGAACGTTATCACCAAATTTGATCAATTTCTCAATATTTAGATTTTCCTACAGAAACTCCTTAAAGAATTACAAAGTGTAAAGTGTTGAACCGATTTCTTCCAACATACCTTGCAATTAAAATTGTAGATCAAAATGAAAGAAACTTTTTCTCTTGACTGCAGGACCCAAATTTTAATCCGATGAAGCCGCGACACGATTTAACACGAAGTCCACTGGGTACGCATACCCAGTCTCGAACTTTCTTGGACGTATCGGAACGACCATTGGTGCCTCCTATGGAAGAGGCAGCTGAGGTACTTCCGCCACCAGAAGGTAACGAAATCGCTTTTCATCAATTACCATTATTATTCAATGTTTGCTTTCTTCGATCTAAAAAACGCTTTCTCGTATTTTGCAGAACTGAACAACGTTATTGTCGATTGGGACAAGCATCAGCAGGAACGTGTCTATTGTTCCAAATGTAAACGCGGATTTTATCCATACCGTATAAAAAAGCACGAGGCATCTTGTAAGCAAGTTTGAATGTTCGTCAACATCCTATTCTTTCATTATTCGCTTTAAATCAGTGCGAGATTCGCCATCGTTTCCTTTTCATATCTTTTGTATTTCAATATTTTTTTCAAGCGTTTGTCAGTCGACGTTGTTTATCGAAATCTTGTTTTTTTTTTGCTGTTGTTTTTAAAAGCTCATTCAAAGCTACGAACAAAGATTGACCAGAACCTGAAACACATTTGCATGCAGGATATGGAAAGCTGATTTTCGGACTGAGTCATTATTGGGAAATATTTTGTCGATAAATTATTAGGAAATATTAGTGAGAGAAAAAACAAGTTATAACCTATTCAACAAAATATTATATCGATCAAGAGCTAACGAACTTTTTACGATCGGTTACATGTACTAATTGACAATTTCTTTTGTATTCGTACTTTGAAGCTTTGTATTGAATTGCATTTGGGTCAATGTTGTGACTGACATTCAACGAAATTGGATATTGTAAAACCGTCCACACGGGTATATTTTACTATGCAAATAATTTTATAATCGGGAAAGGAAAGAAGAATGTTGAAAAAATAAAAAAAAAGACTTGAATATTATTTCGACCTTGACCTAATTCACATGTTCTCCATTTGTTTTTCGATCTACCAACTAATAAATAAAAAGATGGTGAGTAACGCCCGAAGTTGGCGACCAACGGGGGACATTGTTGTCGTTTTATTCGTGCTGTGTTTGGTCGATTGGTCGAACGGTTTGAAAAACGTTTTGGGTCAGATTGACCCAGTTTCCACTTATAGATACACAACAGAGCTCGAGAGAGCCTGAGGTCGAATTGTAAAATTCGAAGTAATTTTTTCTACTCCCAAATGTCCGAATGACAGATGGTCTTCCATATGCCTATGACAACTGAGGTCCGTTCCCAAGAAGTCGCGAATAGGTGGGAACACTAGGAAAGAAAAATTATTCTCAATAAATTTTGACAAAATTAATGACAATAATAAAGAATAATCTTTTATATTCGGTGAATTTTCTAAATTTCACGGACTGTTTTGAAAAATGTTAAAGTTCGGTTCATTATTCACAATAAAATTTGGTGAAAAGGTATAGCGCGCGAAGCGCGTTTTGCAATCACCTAGTGTGAATGAATAGTCAATTTGAAAATCTCCCTGTGCCCGATGACAAACATTCTCACAGTCTTCGTCGTCGTGCCACGGTGAATTCAGGCATTCAAAAACTTTTGCAATAGGTCTTTTTGTTTATTTATTTATTCATTTATATATATTTATATAATATTTTATAGTGTAGACATCGGTTGTACTACATATTTTCTGTATAATCTCTACGTTTACATTTCCTAAGATTATCCTGCCCGCGTCGCTAAAGACGAAAGCTCCAGGTGCTAGATTCAATAATGTTTTTGTTTTTTCACTTTCCTCTTTCTCTCACTACAGTATTTACAGTTTGAGGTCTGACCGTTTTCAATATTTCTCGCGTGGTTTTTCAGATTTTTTTTTTTTTACTTTTGCTCTTTCATCTTTGAATTCTCTTTCGATTTGCATTTTACAATAAATTCTGCTTCGAACGAGACGACTGGTGCGGATAAATAAAAGTATTGATTCTCGTCTGCTTTTGGTTTCTCACTCACTCGGTACACATTGTTGGTTTTGCAAGCAGCTCTACGTAAAGTGATTCTTTCATACGTCTCGTTGGGATATTTTACGATCCTATAAACTCGTGTAGGCATTCAAGATTATTATCATATCGGTGATTGTTTTTAAAGACTAAATTATTCATTATTTCAATCATTTTCTCTTCCCACTTCCACACAAATCATCTTGCCTCTTTTTTCTGTCTAATACTTTTGGAATACTTGGGATCACGTTACAAAATAAACGAACTAAAGATTCGTAAGTGAAAGTAAAATTTGTAGCGTTACAGCGTCTTTTTCTTTCAGCCTCCTCGCCCAGACCAAAAATTGTTATTATTCCTTTTTTGTCTTCTCTTTACTAATCAGCTTGGACCTTGATTCTTCGCCGATTTGTCTAAACTCGGTTGCTCCATTTATTAGATTCTTTCCCTGTCTAGAAAATCAATGTTTATTCTGCTGCCAGAATATAACACGATTTCTCGTTCTCATAGATATTTATTTGTATATGTATAAAAAGAAATCATGTTTAGTATTTCGAACATTATGTACAATTCAATATTGGTTTTTTTCAAATCATCTTAATACTGACGAAATAAACATTATCGAAAAAGTATTGCAAACGAAAAGTTATCGTTGATTATATTATAAAATTGTATAAATCAAGTTTTTTCCCAAATATCTGGCACCGAAACGGAAACACTTTGACTAGAAACTAAAAAAAAAAAGTTAAATTATTTTACAAGTGGACTGTTTTATACTGCTAACCGTGCGGCAGTTTTGCAAATTTTTTTTTTTTTTTGACATCGAACATTATTCGTGAATGGAGAATAGGAAAGACAAAAAAATTAGGATGGTATTATGCCAGCTTTTCGGAGATGATATAAAAAAAAAGAGCGATTTGAATTACTCGTATACTCGTATCTAGAAATGATAAAGGAATGAAGTATATTTTTTTACTTTTTTGCAATGTTCCTGCTTTCAACTCGCTACTTGTTCAATCGCACCGTCTAATTTTTTCTCGAGAAATGCAAAATCACTTCAGCAAATGGAATTCTCAAACGATGAATAAATTCGTGAGGCGCGCACCAACTTAATCTGTACTATTCCGACGACTTTGGAAAAACTCTGCCATCGCTCTTAGAATCTTATTTCTATTTGTAACATTATATATTTTTGTTGTCTTTTATTATTTCTACATATGACTACGCGATAATATTGTTTCGTACAGGTTTGTACAACATTTATCCAGCTTTTACACTCCCTTTTACAGCAATACTCTAATTCGGTGAGAATTTTCACAACCGTGCCAAAAAATTAACATTTGACGAAATATAATCGACATTAAAAGCTTCCAATAAATAAATAATCGATGAATCGACGCTCTTGCGTGTGTCTAACTTTTCAATTGTACATCACGAATAATAACCCAACTACGACCGGACGAAACTTTGTATTTTCTCATGATTCGGAACTTCGGAGCAATCAGATACTCGTGAAAATTATTTTTTCAAGTTCATTTTGCGACACGAGTTTTGCAACGAAATGCAAAAAAGAAAGATATACATAGAGATCAACGATTCCAAAATTGTGATTTTGCCAAGGCAAGAGCTCGATACTTTTTGAATGATAAAAATATAGAGCACGAAACACAGCATGTCGACTATCTTTTTATACTAACAATTCTTTTTTTCCAGCTGTATAATACATCCACTCAGACATACACACAAACACACACGTCCACATCATTTTAGTCTCTTAATTTGAACAACGAAGGAAATCTCATTGACGCATTGCATTCTGCCCAGGGATAGACATTCTTTATTATCAGCCATCGTTTAATTACTCTCCAAAGCTGAATTCTCAATGTTGAATTTTTCTACTTAAACGAAAAGAGAAAAAAAAATTGTATCGATGAAGAATCAAGTTCAGCGAAAAATCAATCGAGTCAATAATTTTGGAAAATAATTAAACGTGTCAATCTCCTCAATTTTCTCAAAACCATTTTCATCTTTGGCCAATGTGGTTGTGTTGGTTTTTTTTTTTTGTTTTTTTTTTTTGTTTTCGCTTTTTATATCATCTAACATAATTTTCTTCTCAACTACCAGAATATCGTGATTCTACGTTGCTTTGTTTTTCACACTTCCGGTCACGTATTGTACGCTATAAGTAATGGTATTGTCTCTATGTATTAATAGCGCTGTAGTGTGGTACAAACATCGATAAGCTAATAAACGAGAGAGTTTAGGCCAAGATTGCGATTTATCGACAAAGAGCAACGCTTGACCCTCGACCCGTTTCAATAATAAACAACTAAGCCCTTGAATTTCAGTTGCCTTATGGTAATATAATCGATTGTAGGCATGAATTGGAAAAACAAAAAGTTCCAATGGTAAGGTAACGATACAATGGCTGGAGTAAAAAGTGAGTGAACGGCGATCGGTAAATGATTCGAGTTTCACGAGGCGTTAAAAAAAAAAATAATAATAATAAAAAAAAAAACACTTCAACGATAATAGTATTGGAAAAATGTAATGATCCGTTTCGTAAAGTTTGAGAATTATAAAAATTTCCTTGAGTTAGAAATAGAATCGAGTTTCTTTTTTTGTTCAAGTATTTTTTGTGCTGTTTTTTTGGTTAATATGTGAAACCCCTGCGATTTTAGTCTACAGGCAATTATTCGTTCTTTCGACAGAATAGAAAAATCGCCGCAGCTACTCGGAGAATTGACATTGTAAATTTGATCAGATTGGTTTAGAGATCTGGCGATCGAAAAACTCGTGCCTTATGAGTCGTTGGCACAAAACTTTGTTCTTTTCTTCTGATCTGCAAGATTTTTTTTCTATATATTTCAACGTTCTTTGGTCCTTGCCTCGAGGTACAGTAAACTTTCTTCGACAATTTGTGGAGCCATTTTTTCAGTCTCAAGAATGTGCTGGTCTCATTCAGAAAATAGCGCGGATGCAAAAATCGAAAAGATAATAATTTCAAAAATTAAATCAATGGTTTAACCCTCCTTGGTGACACGTTCTAGAAATAACGCGCCATGTTTAAACGCTTGCTGCCTTGACAGTATCGTTCTGAACGACACATCAAAATTCAGGATATTAGTTTGAACCTTTCCGAATAAGAATACCGAGAGAACATTTTTTTATCAAATTTTAAAAATGCCAAAAAAAATCAGCAAAGAAGCAATGTGTAAAAAAAAAAAAAATTCGCGCACCCAATGGAGAGGAGGCCAACCGTCTCGAGCGCCAATAACTTGTAGTAATTCAAGCTCAAAGTTGCGCTTGGGGTCATTTTGACCCCTGGTCACCACGGAGGGTAAATGAAGCAAAACAATCGCCTTTTTCTGCATTCAAAAGCACACGAATGAGATTGCAAACGAACCTCGCTTTTTCTTTACTTTTCAAATAGTACGACCGGTACATCCTCAAAGCTGGATCCACGCGAATGTCCCGTCAAATAAATAAAATCATAAAAATTCTCAGATCAGTGCAGTTTAACGGAGAAAAATAATAAAAATAAAACGCACACACATTTTGTTTGATGGCGGATCAATACGTGTATCCGATGGCCAAGTTCCCGGGCAAAAATATCGGATAAATAATGGCACACCAAAGGCCCGCGCGCTCGAAAAGGCAAAAAATTCCAGTTCTATGAATATTATCGTACGATGATATTTGGCTGGGTAGCGAAATATAATTTCTTCATGGATAAATCTCACTTTAAAAATAATAATAAACAAAAAGATGGAACAAGGTTTCAAAAAAACCGAATCTCGAAAGATTTTGCAGCCCGACAAACTTTCAAGAGAATCAAACAGAAATATGTAATAATGAAAAGTAAATTCAACGGAATAAATAAATAATAGTAATATGCACAAATCGATATTCGATTAATATATCGTAAAGTAAAAACAGATCACAGATTGTATAGATAAATGTAGCGGGTCTTATAAACAAGGCTGAACGATCGTATATATGACTCGCGGGGTCCTCGATTTCTTCCGTCTCAATTTTCTGCTATTTTCTCACATCTAAATAATTTCTTCTTTCCTTTTCTTTTTCTATCAGTATTATACAACGTCACATCACGATAATCGACATCAATTAGACAAAGATGATCGAATTACATCGCTCGCGAGTCCCCCGACAACGTAAATCTCACTTTGAATCATTAGTGCGTTCATTGTACGGAAAGTACTCGCTCCATATATAGAAGAATGCCCGCATTTTCAATTTACACGACTTGTCTTTTCTAGAAAAAATAAACTGAAAAAAAATAAAAGTAAAAATGTATCCCCAAGGGAGTAGTAATTCCTGCGAAATTTTACCAACGAATCTTGCCTCCATGATCGCGTTCTCCATAATTCGTATACAAAATGAGTTACAGTATATTGATTCCTTCTTCTATTGGAGGTTTTTTTTTGTCAGCAGGGGGCAGTTATCACTGAGAGGAGAAAAAATCCTCCAGCGAGTACGCGCTTGTTGCTTTTGTTTTTCTTTCTTCTTCCCATTGACTTACGCTACAGCTCGCACTTGGGATTCCAGCCTCTCGCCAATCAAGTAATTATCCCAGCGACGAAAATTTCACGGGAGTCTTCTACGTTTCCATTAGGTGTTACTCTCGGTCGAGCTTTGGTTTCGTAACGTCGAGTAACATCCTTGGCATACTCGCACTGGCTTCAGGATACCAAGTCGCGATATTTTCGACTCGAATCTGCTGCATCTGAAATTTCAACGTTTTTTCAAATCACGTAAAAAAAGGGTTTATTTTCCACCATCGAAATATTCGTTTCCCTCCTATTAAAAAAAATTTATAATGTTTATTAATGATAGAAATGACTGAAAAAAAATGTTCATCCTCATTCGACATCTTCGGCATACGAAAAATTGCATCGTTCCGAAAATTAGCAAAAATAATGTTTTTCGAAACTGAACATACCTCCAACAGAATACTTGTCCACAGTTGCGGCAATGGTGCTTCCTTTCGTAGATGTTGAATCTGACGGAGCATGCGACGCAAGAATCGGCGCCTTCGTCCTTTAACCAATGATCGGCGACCGTTCGACCCGGTTGTTCGCATACGCTCCATGAAAATACGCGACCTCTTGTATCACCAACGTAAACAGTTCGGTGATCGCTACAATATTTAAAGAAAATATTTTTTTTTAAATTAGTAATAAATCTTAAAATTTATGGAAGTTGGAGCGACGACCAACTTTTTTTTTAAATTCAAAATGTCGCAAAATTCGTATTTTTTAAAATAATTTCGACAACTTTTCTAGAATGATTGAATTTTTGGTTTGACGCTGAAAACTGCTTTCCGAATATATTGTCAAAAATGCAGGAATTTTGCATGCAAAGTTTTCGCATCCATTTTATCAGAAAAATAAGAAACAATCGTTACCGAGAAACTGCGAGAGCCGTGATCGAAGCTGGCTCAGCATTGTCTTTCCTGTCATAAGCCGTGTGCATCGTCAATTTACTCCGGAAAACAAGTTGTCGCTGCCACTTGAAACCGTCCCGAAGAATGTTTTGTGGATTTATTCTCCTCGGTTTGGTGTCGGCCTCATTCACCATAACGAAACTGTCAGTCAAGCTCGTGTCGCTTTTGCTCGTTCTCAAAGCACCCTCTGAGTCCACTCCAGCAGTACTTGTATTCACCGATTCACTGAACAAAAATTTCATCACATAAAAAACGAATTAGGATCCATTGAGACAAAATGAAGAAAATAATGTGGGGAATTTTACGTTGTCTGCGTGCCCTCGCTGTCGGCACGACCACCTCCCTCACTTTTTCTGAACATTGGATTACCACGACTCTTTCGTCTCAGTACAACCGCCGTCGGCGACTGCCCATTTCGAGTGCAATTTCGAGTGCCAGACCCGTTGCTCGATTCCTCGTTATCGGAACATTCCTCCTTTTCCTCGTGGAGACGAGACGCTTCTTTTGCGTTCTCAGCCTCTGAGAGACTGCTCTCGGAACCACTTTTAGCCAACATTCCTGAAAACATTTCATCTCGATTAACCTTCCGTGGTGACCAAGGGTCACAATCACCTCGAGCTCAACTTTGAGCTAGAATTGGTTCTACGTGATATATCTTTTTCTCTATGTAATATATTTTTTTTACGCACTGCTTCTTTGCTGATTTTTTTGCCATTTTTAAAATTGGATAAAAAAATTTTCCCTCGATATTCTTATTCGGAAAGGTTCAAACTAATATCTCGAATTTTTATGTGTCTTTCGGAACGACATTGGCAAGGCGGCAAGCTAGGGTCACTCCGACCCCGTGTGAGCAGCGCGTTATTTTAGAACGTGTGACTACGGCGGGTTGAAACTTTTACGAAAACCGTAAGAATTCAACGTCAATTTATATTTAAACGGAAAAATCTCGAATCGATACCTGAACCTTCCGCGGATATGCTCATTTGTTTAACCAACTCGTGAACTCTCTTTTTCGTGCTCTCATGTCTGTCCTGCTCGGTGCTCGGCTGCTGTGTTTGTTCCTTCTCAACCGGAGCTTCGTGTGTCTCCTCATCGTCGGCCGGTACTTGAACGTAGTCCATCGACCACATCTGCGGAATCAATCATTTTATAATCAAAGTTTTTTTTCAATACGATGAATGTTCCCCTTCCTGTATTTGTGGCTTGGACACAAAAACGCAGGATTAATTATTTTTTTTTGTGACAAATACTTACTCGGACGACACCGTCGGTCGAGCCGGTCATGACAACGTTCTGGGAGTCCCATTCGTGAGTTTGACTGAAAGCTACGCAAAGAATTTGCTGCATTCTGTCAGCTCGACCAACGCATGTGTTTACACTTGCCAATTCTTCGCCGTTTATGCTCCAAACGTGTAACCACGTTGCGGCACACGTCGCGATGTCGCCCTGAAGAAAAAAAAACCATTTAATTGTCAATTCGAAATGATTGCATGATAATTAGGATAATTAAGGCCGTTCAGTGCATATAAAACTTGTTAATGTTAATTGTTCAATAACGAACTTCTTAATCGCCGTGAAATCTTTACATGATCTCTTAAATACTTCATACAAAAACATACCAAATTTTCAGAATTTTCTTATCATTCGCGATTTGGGTATCATCATCCTTAATAGCTGGAAACTCACGGTTAAATCGTTTATAGCAACTGCGGCCACGGGCCCAGCATGCCCACGTAATTGACGTACGAACAAGCATCTCGATAAATCCCAAATAATGGCCGTACCGTCTCGCGATCCTGACACGATTACGTTGTACGCGGGACTCGATGACAAACACGTTACGGCATCGATATGACCGTAAAGCGATTGTTTTATTGACAATTGTCGTTTCGCGTATTCCCAAACAGTCACCACCTGTTTACATTGAATTGTAATAATTTTTTGGACAAAAGTTTGAGACCAAAGTGATGTATTGACAATTTTTTGTTGATGCAGATTCAATGTTTCAAATTGAGGAAACTTACCGAGCTGGTTCCAGCAGTTACGATCAGCTTTGACGACGGACAAACGCACGCGACAATTTCGCCGCTGCTCTGCATCATAGCCTCGCAAACAAAGATGGCTTTGTCGCTGTCGTAATTCCCTATTCTTAGCGAATGATCGGCAAAGCCCCAAGCAACGTATTTATTGAAAGACGGCGGTATGAGAGTTTTGTTCTGTTCGACCGCGAGCACGGCTTTGTCCACGTGAAGAATCTGTCCCACGGGGCCTTTCAATTCTGCAAAAATAATTGACAGTCGAGAAGTCGAGTATATTTTTCAATAAATATGAAATAATCACTTTTTCAACACGGTCGTGTCACTCGATTTCGAAATAATTTATAGTCGGAATAACCATTACCCTTGATCGGTTGAAGCGACGGCTTCAAATTGTCCAAATTGTGAAAGAAAAGTCTATCGGAGGTTGTGATACTGAGGCCCGGAGTGATCGGGCCCGGATCGATGACGCTCGTTCTTTGAGTCATTTTTTTCGAGGGATGAGGCTTTTTGAACAACTGCTTTGGTATCTGACCGAAATTATTGATGAACCCGATTGTCGCATTTTTCTTAAGAGGGTCGTCGATGCTGTGATCCAAAAATTATAAAAATCAATTGCGGTACTCGATTGTCTCAACATCCATTTTTTTTTTGTCAATTTTTTGCTCACTTGTAAATGTCGACATTTCCCTCGTAAAACAAGTGATGAAAAACATTGACAGCGTCAACAGCTGCTGGACCGTTTTGTTTACAGCCAAATATGAGATCGATCCAATGGTGCAAATGTTGAGAGACGTAATCGCACTCCAAGGCGAGTCGGTGAGCTCGTATGAATTCGCGTGGATCCTGTTTTGCCCAAGGCGGAAGAACTATGTCGCCAAGCTGAACGCCACTCTGTTTTGAGCCTGCAAAAAAAAATACAGAAAAACTTGACGCTCCACGAACAAAATTCGATTCTTTGAAAACGTTTTTGTAAAAAAAAAAAAAAAATACTCACCGAGATCGAAGTGATTGGAGTTTACGAGAAATTCCGGCAGATAAAAGAATTCTGGTATGAGCTCTTTGACATCGGCCATGTTGTGCTTCGAGGCCGAAAGCCAAGCTTCTTTTACGCTGTTGAACATTCGATCGGCTAAATCGAAATGTCCACCCTGGATTTAAAAAAATATAAAAAATAATATTACATAAAAAACGGAAAAAAAAGAAATCTCTAAACTTTGAAATTCGGGCGCTCTTTACACGAAAAATTTGACACTTTCAATCATCATAACAACTTTATCATTCGACTATGAAAATTGTTGGTCGACGGATTGCAAAAGAAAATTATTTCAATGATTACGAGAATAATATCGCGTCAGTCATTGTCGCCATTAGACAACAAATAGTTGCAGTCGTTGTAAATAATTTATGTCAAGCTAATTTGACAAGTTGAGACCGAGGACGAACCTGTAGTCGGAGAAAATGCTGGGTGAATGGTTCCATGCGGACCAGATAAGAGCAGACAATCATGGCCGAGGAATAATGCGTTCCATAGTGATAAGGCGGTGTTTCTCCGTGCGGATCGTCCCATTCTTTGTATCTGATAAAGTTTGAAGAAAAAATTAATAAAATGAGAAAATAATCGAATACATTTGATTAACCCTCCGTGGTCACACGTTCTAGAAATAACGCGTTGGTCACACGGGGTCGGAATGACCCCGGCCATGATTAAACGCTTCCCGCCTTGCCAGTATCGTTCCCAACGACTCATAAAAATTCAGAATATTAGTTTGAACCTTTCCGAATAAGAATATCGAGGGAAAATTTTGTTATCCAATTTTCAAATTGTCAACAAAAAATCAGCAAAGAAGCAATGTGTGGAAAAAAAATCGCGCTCCCAAAGTACCGTTGGAGAAGAGGCCAACCGTCTCGAGCGCCAATAACTCGTAGTAATTCTAGCTCAAAGTTGCGCTTGGGGTCATTTTGACCCCTGGTCACCACGGAGGGTTAATCTCGCAAATCTCTCATTAATTTATAGAAAAAAATGTCGTTTCATGGATCCAGTGGAAACTTTACCTTTTCTTAAACTGTAACAGTCTGTCGGGACTTTGTGCTCCCATCGGCTTACTGAAGTCTCGGAATGTCGCAGGGTCGTTCAGGTCAATCTCTTCACTGTCGTAATCCGCCAATATCCACGGGAATATGGGATACTGCATGAGATCATTGTAGCTCCGACCAGCCAGAGTGTTGAGATGCATCAAATATTGGAAATTTGATATTTCGCCTCTCTTAAAATGTATAAAAGTTGTTTCGTCAATATCCAAAGAAATTCCCAAAAGAACGAAGAAAGATATATGCGAATCCGAAAATTCATTAACTCGAGGGTTTCTTGTGTCGGAAAGAGAAGCAAAAAATACGAACCACCCATCGTTGAGTAACGGAAGTTTCCCCAATAAGATTCGACAGCAGGCCAGTCGCTTGTTCCACGTTTGCCGTTCGTTTCTGACCGGCAACAGATTGATGCGCACTATCGGCAATCGCCGTTGCAAATGTCATGAATCTCTGATAAACCTTGTTCCGGACTTTCTGTTGAAAGGCGAGAAGGTAATTGCGACCATCTCCGCTAAAAACTTCGAGTGCCATTGGCTGCAGAAGATATCTTCGTTTGTGCACTTCCCTGTAATCGTAATTAGTCCGAAAAATAACGAAATGGAAGCTTTTTGGAGTTTCAATAGGATTCAAGCTTCGAGAAAATCTGCTGGACTCTGGTTTACTGTAAATTCGAAACTCTCCTTACCTAATATCCTCGTAATTGAATTTAGAACATTGTCGCATAGCCCTCGAACGTCTGGGTGATCCTGGCGATGGTAAAATGGGCTCGTACGCTTCGGGTAAACTCTCAATGTCTCGGATTTCGCGGGATTTCAATCGAGTGAAACCGTCAATAACGTAAAAGTGCTCTTTTCCGAATAACAAAAGTCCCTCGGTTGTGTCGAGTCCTTGAATCCTCGCGCATCTGAACATGTGGCTTATCTGCAAGAAGAATACAAAGATTGATCGTTGATTCGATTGCTCCTTGCCAAATTGACAAGATTCGATCGAAACGAGCGAATAAAATGATTTCTTTTTTTCATTTTTTCTTTTGTTACCTTTTCGTGTTCTTCCAACAATCTCAGAAGAGTTTGATTATCCGGAACGGTCTGATTGTTTTCTTCCTCTTGTTCGTTATCTTCGGCCGGTTCATCGGGCTCGCTCGCGTGACGCTCCAACGTACAGGGCACCATGGGAGGTTCGCTTTCGGTTGACGTTTCGTTTACGTTCAATGGAGTATCATCGATGACTGGGTCACGTTCACGCTCGAACATTCCCGAACAATTTCCCAATTGCTTCAGATAGTATTCTTTACTGTCCATGCTCGTGGCTACTTTGTACTTCAATTGTTTCTGTAATCAGTTTCAAAATATCACAAAAATCGGTATCGTGAACAAATTGAGAAAAAATGGAAACTGCTCGTTTCTCTCTTTAAGAATTTTATTTTTTTTTTTTGTTATTTTTATTGAAATGTGAAGCGAGGATTGCTTTCGTGTATTTACATTATCGGGATGATCGAGCTCCGGTCTGTAAGGATAATGAATGTAGAACAAGTCGTTCTTCATCATTTTCTTGCGCATTCGACAAGGCCCTTCCGTCATGTCCAACATCCACTTGTCGAGTTTCGTAGGAGTGGGAGGACCCCATAATCCGCGTTCACGAGTCAATTCTGTTTCGGTTTGAAGCCATTCCTGCCAACAAAATGTTATTTTCTATATTTTCTTTGCTAAACGAGAGATGGCTGATTAAATTTCTGCCGTTTTTTTCCGGATTTTTGCTTCCTCATAGAGGAAAGCTTTGTGACGGTGAAAATTTTTTTTCCAGTTTTCAATGTCAATGTGCTTAAAGTGTCCCAAAACATCGAAAAATCATATTTAGAAAAAATGTACGTGAAAGGTTCGAGCTACAGGGCTCCCGTATTGCACAGATGTTAATCTATACAAACTCTTCGTTCTCTGAGAATTTTGTCGGAAATGCTGGAAGAATACGAATTTTAGGACATTTTGAAATTTTCAAAAAAAGTCTGTCTCCGCTCTAACTTCCGCAAATTTTCAAGATTCAAACGGTTTAAATTTGATGATTTTTCGAATTTTACGAAAATTTGAGTTTTTCGAAAAATCGTCTAACCCCTTTAATTTTTGCAAATTTTCTAAGATATTGTGTATAAGTCGACGAAATTCGTTCAAGTTCGTACCTGATAGACGTAACGTTGAGTATGCTGATAGGTCTGCTGTTGTTGCAATCTTCTAGCAGCAGCCAATTCGCGAACGAGAGCGACGTGCTGCTCGGTGCATTGAGCAACGGTGCTGTGATGAAGTCGCAGTCGCACGCGAACGGATTCCTCTTTGCGAACTTTGGTGCGACTCGCGAGGCGCGTTAAGCCACCGGTGACTTTTTGTATTTTCTGTAAATTTCAATAATTTCAAGATTAACAATTGAGTTGGAAAGAAAAATCGAAAGAAGAAGGTTTGCGAATAAAATTTGATGCAATATTCCAACTTGCCGATTGTATCTGATTGTGGAGTTCCCAAGGAACTCTGTACGATGCTTTTCTCTCGAGCACAACGTAATTGAGCCAGAGTTTCGTAGCAGCCTCGTGGACTTGTTCGCGAACGACCAAAAGGTCAGGAGCTCGTTCGTTACCGATCGGCGCTGGAAGACTAATTTTGAAAACTTCCTCAATGGCAGGCTTCTTGCGAACGTAAAGTTCTTCCCAAACCCTCGTTGCCGCTCCAGCCATCAATTTGTGACCCTGATGCGAAGTTAAACGATCGTCGCTCGCTTCCACTTGCGGATTAACGTGCCAGGTTGTCTTCATGTTCGAATCGAGCATCACTTTTATGTCGGCAGTCAATTGAAGGAGGCAGTAAGTCAGGCAGCTGATGAATTCGAGCTCGTGATTACCCGGACCGAAAACGAGTAGTCTAGATTGTAAAAAAAAAAAAAAACGAAGAAAAATGATTATCAACTGCACGTTGCGTTTATCCAATATATTTCAAGAATAAATAAAATTATTAAGAAACCTGTGAGTTGTGAGTTTGTGCAGAGCGTCCAATACGGCCGTTTGATCGGTTATGGAATCCGTCGATCGCGACAGTAGAAATAGAATAGTTCGATTTAGACAGTGATGAAGTCCCTCGATGCTCACGGCACCGGGTCTGCGTTTCGCTTGGCCAATGAGTTTCACGATAAAGTCAAAAACCTCGTGAGGATCTTTAGTCAGAGCACCTGACAAATCGAACGTTTCAAAATATTAATGAAATAGAACTAAATTCTTCATTTTGTATTTTGAGAGTTTGAGAGTTTAACGAAAATGAAAAGAAAATTATTGCAGTGTGATGAAATTTCATGTAGAAAAAAAAATGATTTTTTTTTAAGTCAAATCGTGTATGAATTGATTGATTACCCTGCCACAATTTGTCGACTATTCGCGCAGTAACGTAGCAAACGTTATTGGGAATATTATTGGCCGAGCCGCCCGGTACAACGGGCAAAGCTGCTTGTTCCCCAATGAGAACATCTGCAGCCAAGAGATGTTCCATGAGAATGGATAAAACTTCGGTTTGATAGCGAGTCTGTTGAGAAGTCGAAGCATGCTCGGGCCAAGCTTCCAAAACGAGATCAATCGCCGGCGGAGATTTAGCAGTGACCGGCAACGAAAGAGAGTCCACGACGATCACGCGTAGAAAGTCCATTACGAATTTCCTTGCCGGATGATTCGTCAGACCAATGTCCTTCGACGGCGATCGCACCAACACGGGTTCCTGCAAATTTTGTCCATCCGCCCATTCTTTAAATTTGCACCGCACAAAAAGAATTGTGATATCCAATAGCTCGCACAATTCTAAGAAGTTTCACCATGTAAAAGTCGAGATATTTATTTATAAAAATCACACTTTTCAGTAGTTTCTCACAAGAGCATGTCTTAAAAGTTGCAATTTTCAACATTAAATATTTCGATTTCTAAATGGCGAAGCCTCTTAAAACTTTGCATACACTTTTATGTAACATCGAAGAAGTTTTATTTAGTTTTTCAAAAAAATCGTTCGTCTAATTTTTTCTAAATTTTGTTCATTATATAACAAATACAGATTGCCTCGGACAATCTTGGATTTAGAGTATGGTGTTCTTTAGTCATTTTGTAACAACTTTTTTTTATTAAAGTTAGACTCGCAAACCATTTTGTATGTAAGAAAAACTGAAAATAAAAATTTAGATTTGACCGTCGTCATGCAACGTTCTTAAAGCATTGACATCATTTGCACATCCATTCTTTGCTATTTTACTTCCTTATATTGTCACTATACCGTACCTCGTCGGCAGGCGTGCTTGCTCCACTACTGTCTTGACTACCACCACTCGCAGGTTTCGGAAAAAGACTTCCAGCCAGCGCACCCAAAACTTCGGCAGACATAAATACTTGCATGAAATCTGTAAAATTGTGGTACAGGAAGAAAAGAAATTGGATTATCGTGACTGGGTAAGTGTTTAACCATTCGGCCAATGCGTCGGGGCTGGAATCAAACAAACGATTCAATTAGAGGACACATTTCATAAACAAAACGAAGAAAATCGTTTAGTTAAAAATTGTATAATTCGGTAGGTTATTGAGTTTTTTTTACTTGTTCGCGTGAGTATTCAGCATGGTGCGAACCATCGCCAAGAGTGTCACCACGGCGTCCGGGCAAAGGTTTATTTTACCGGCAAAGGAAGAAGGCAAATGATTCGCCGGAACGCCGAACATAAAGTTCCACACGTTGTCGAGATCCAACTAAAATAATATGCCAAAACATTAAATTTCAACTTGAAAATTTTCCTGGAGAAAAATGAGGTTTTTCAATAATATTCTTACTTTGGAATCAGCCGGCAACAGTTTTATAGGCTGGCCCATCATCAAAGCAATGAATAAAAAGTACAGCTCCGGCACGAGGTCAACGTGTTGAGGGAGTAGCCAATCCAGGTGCTGAAATCCTGGTACGTGAAGTTCCGGGATTTTTATGTCACCGCCAGGAATTTGTTGATGACAGCCTGTGAAAAATTCCACAAAAAGCGTCTCAATTAATTAAAATATTTAAAGTGGCAAATTGCTTCCTCAAGATTTAGCACGGTGCTCGAATCTTCCTCTATGAGGTACTATATTTTTAATTTTGGCTTCCTCATAGGAAAAGCTTTGAGCATCGTGCTAAATTTTGAGGAAGCAACTTGCAACTTTCAATTTTTAGCGTATTTAATAAAATTTTCCCTCAGTCATCTATTTTCTTAAAAAGAACTTCGACAAATTTTCTAGAAAGTAAAGAGGAAGTACAGACTTCTGCACAATATCTTACAAAATTTGCAAAAAGTAAAGCGATTAGACGATTTTTCGAAAAACTCACATTTTCGTAAAATTCGAAAAATCATAAAATTTAAACCGTTCAACCGATATTTCCCAAATTCGATACCAATCTTCCTATTATGATACTCTATGCATAAAAAAAAAATTAGTAATAAATCTTAAAATTTGCGGAAGTTAGAGCGGTCACAGACATTTTTTGAAAATTTCAAAATGCCATAAAATTCGTATTTTTCTAGCAATTACGACAAAATTCCCAGAAAATGAAGAGCTTATACAGATTAACATCTGTGCAAATCGGGAGCGCTGTAGCTCAAACCGTTCTCGAGTGATAAACGTTTGAATTTCAAAGTGCCAGACATACACACACACACACATCCGGACATTTTTTCTTGATATGATTTTTCGATGTTTTGGAACATTTCAAGCACATTGACATTGACAAATGGAAAAAAAAATTTCGCCGTCACAAAGCTTCCTCTATGAGGAAGCAAAATTTGTCATATCGTCCCTCGAGTTGTCAGAATTGAATTTCATCGATTGCAATTTTTGCTTTAACGTGGAACATTACATGACAGACGCGGAAAAATGTAAAATTCGAAAAAAAAAACGTCGGAGGATTTTACGAGCGGAGTCGTATTTGAAAATGAATTAATTTACCAAGTGCCACAGCCATTTTGTTGTGGTCGGTGTGACGCAACCATCCACCGTTACTGGTGCCTTCCTTGAACTTTTGCAATATCGGTTGGACGGAGGACACAGCGACGAGTATCCTCAATCCCCAAACCACAGTTGTACTGTGCAAACCAGGTTGCAGAAACAAAAGGACCCAATCGAGTCCGAGAACTTTTGCCAGTTCGTCGCACATGCTGTACGAGTGTAAAAAAAAATCATGGGTTTAATAAGTAAAAGAACTTTGCCTTGAAAAGTTCAACGTGAACTTCGTACCTGGCGTTAACTTTCGAGCCGTTAAAGAGCAATGAATGCAAAAGTTGTAAGCAACGATTCCGTAAAAGAATACTTTCACCCTCGCCTTCCTTAGCTCCTTCACTTTCTCGTAGGACCAAATGTCTTTCAGGACTGAGTGGCAAAGTTGCCACGATGAATTGTCCGAACCTAGTGAATGAAAAATGCAAATTTTCAAGCCAGTTCAATGAGACAAGTGGCAATAATAACTTACCACAAAAGGTCAGCCTGTCGAGGTTGTCCCAAGAGAATATTCAGCAAAGCCAAAAGAACTTGTCTCGTTGAGTTTTGTTTGACATCGCCCAAAATGTGCAACAGCTTGTGAACCAATTGCAAGTCTCTCATCAGTCGTAAGTTTGTACGTTTCTCGTTGCATTCGGCGATGAGCTCGTACAAATGTTCGAGCAACGAGCGCAAAAGTTCTCCGGGTGCTTCGTGCCAAACCTGCGGTGAAAGAAAAAGAAAAAAAAAATGTCAAAGCTCGTAAGGTGTGAAAAAAAATGTCGACATTTGACAAAGTATCACAAAAGAGTGTTTGGAAACATTTTTTTGACGATGCTGATTATGACGAACCTGCAAATCGCAGAGAAGATCTTGGAACGCTGTAACGTTCGGTATCGCACTCGTTTCTCGTCCACTGTCGACTGTTCCAACGAGACTGAACGTCAGATGAAGTATGTGACTATTCAAAAGTGGACATTTTCGGCGCAACAGCATCGCCAATGTTTGGTAACCACGGCGACGATCCATTTCTAATTGCGCGGCTTGATTCGATCGCACCACGCAAACGAGAGCTTTTACCGCAGCGTATAAAGACTCGACGTCCTGAGCCATGGCGATTAATCCTGTGATTCAAAGCAGAAAAAAATAATTTGCAGCGTTTTTGCGATTTCATACAAACATTCCTATGATGATACTCTATTTATAATATAAAAATAAGTAATAAATCTTAAAATTTACGAAAGCTAGAGCGATGACGGACTTTTTTGAAAATTTCAAAACGTCGCAAAATTTGTATTTTTATGAATATTTTCGACAACTTTTCTAGAAAGTAAAGAGCAACTACAGATTTATACACGATATCTTTTACAAAATTTGCAAAAATTAAAGTGCTTAGACGATTTCGTCTAATTCGAAAAATCATTAAATTTCAACCGTTCAACCGTTATTTCCCAAATTCAATACCAACCTTCCGATTATGATACTCTATTTATAAAAAAAAAAGTTAGTAATGAATCTTAAAATTTACGGAAGTTAGAGCGGTGGCTGACTTTTTTTGAAAATTTCAAAATGCCGTAAAATTCGTATTTTTCCAACATTTCCGACAAAATTCTCAGCGAATGAAGAGCTTGTACAGATTAACATTTGTGCGAAACGGGAGCCCTGTAGCTCAAACCGTTCTCGAGTTATAAACGTTTGAATTTTACAGTGTCAGAACATACACACACACACACACATCCGAACATTTTTTCTAGATATGATTTGTCGATGTTTTGGGACATTTTAAGCACATTGACATTGAAAACTGGAAAAAAAAAATTTCACCGTCACATAGCTTCCTCTAATTTGAATTTCAACTTTGGAATGATTTTTTCTTCCACAATAAGAGGGCGTCGTTGGTGCTTTTTAGAAAAAAAAATATTGAAAAGTAACAGGAAAATGCAAAGGCAATTGAAATTTGTTGATTATTTTATTTTACCAAGCAGAACGGAGCATCCGCCGACGTTGTCAATCATTGTGGCAACAGGGCGAGGTCCAAAAACGCGAACTCCGAGATAACCAACAACTACACCTCCTAGAGCTCTCGCCGGACCGCTCAGATGTCCAGCGGAATTGTGTAGCACTCTTATCGGCGTCGCGTTTTCGTGCGAGGACATGCCAAGCTGCAATATTTATTTATTCTCATCAAAAACCATCCGCAATAAATATTTCTAATAAAAAAAAGATTTCATGGAAACCTGCAATTCTCGATTTACCTGTTTCGCTATCGATCTGTTGTCCGCTCGGCTGTAAACCTTGCGTATTTTCGCGAGTGTAAGCTGCGACATTGCTTTAGCGTTCAAACCAAAAACTACTTTCTCCTCGGACAAGAGAGCGGGCAAAGGTTCCGGGCCTGTGAAAATCATAAAAAGAAAACAAAAAGAAAATTAATTGTCGTTACTTTTCCCAAGTAAATGTTAATTTTTCCCCCCAAAGAAATTTCAGACTCCATTCGTTTTTTATATTTCTCCGTTGAATTCGTTCAAACTCACCAATATATTGAGGTGCTTGCAGACTGCCCATGTAGTGCGGCCCGAGTTTGAACAAGCACGATATGTTTTGAGAATTAAATACTTCCTCGACGAGATGGCACGGTCCTTGTTTCCAAGCGAGCCTTGAGTAACGTCTCCAGCATGGCGGTGTACCGACGTACCCGAATACCGGCGATGCTACAGTTAAATTCGTCGCCGCTCCACCGGGGGTTTGCGTTATGTAGTGCAACTGGTATACAAGAAAATAAAATATCATGTAAACACACATTAAGCCTCCGTGGTGACCAGGGGTCAAAATGACCCCAAGCGCAACTTTTAGCTAGAATTACTACAAATTATTGGCGCTCGAGACGGTTGGTCTCCTCTCCAACGGTGCGTTGGGTGCCCGATTGTTTTTTTACACACTGCATATTTACTGATTTTTTTTTTGCCATTTTAGAAATTGGATAAAAAATTTTTTCGAGATATTCTTATTCGTAAAGGTTCGAACTAATATACTGAATTTTGATGTGTCGTTCGGAACGATACTGGCAAGGCTGCAAGCGTTTAAACATGGCTGGGGTCATTCCGACCCCGTGTGACCAGCGCGCTATTTCTAGAACGTGTGACCACGGAGGGTAATTAGAACGATGGAAAGATCCTTCGTGTACTCCATAATTCGGAGAGATCCGTCAGTGAGAGCCGCCGATATCAAGCTCGGCTTTGCTTTGAAAAATTCAAGATGAATTGAGTGACTGAAGAATTTTAAAAATTGTACCTTTTGACTTTGAATATGTTGTCCATCCAAGTAAAGTGAGAAACTGGAATTTTTCAGAACAGCACGATTCAAAACAATTGCTATGTGATGCCATTGTCCCTCGTGCAGAAGATCCGGACACCAGACTCTCGCACCGCTTTCCCCAGTTCCCTCCGGTTCCCATTCGCCGATATCTGCAATTGTTTGTTCTTCGTTTGTTATTTCGAACACAATGACGAAACATTGAGCGACGCAAAGAATGCGACGTGAACGACGTAAAATTCATTTAACTCGATTTAATCAACTGACTCTGTGGCAACGGAGTTTCCTGCGTCGAGACGATTATCGCTTTGTCGCGAGCGCTCAATACGGCAGCGAAACAAATGAGATCCCGGGACGATGGAGGACTTCGAACCAGAGTCAACAATCGAACGCAGTGTGGATCTGTTCGCGGATCGCTGAATTTGTCCACACATATCCACGTGCTGTACGTCAAACCAGTTTGTGGAGGAAACAGTCGGTCACCTATAAATAAATAAATAAAATTACTTTTTCCGAAGGATTTTTCTTCGAAGCACAAAATTTACCTCAACGCTAATTCCAAATGGACTCAAGTATTTACCGGATCCGATTCCGCCCAGAACGCTATTGTCGGCGGCAACCACGGTCGGTGGCGTTGTGCTCTGAGGTGCGACGCTAGGCAAGTAGAGACAGGCGAAGCCCTCGGCACTCATATCCAATTCGACAAAAGGTGGTAAAGTACAAGAACCATGGGCGCGAAAATCTTTGGGTGTTGTCATTGAGACGAGAGTTTTTATACGAGTCAGAGGCACAGGACCACCTCGTGGTTTGTTGGCTTCGATATCGTCCAATGAGATGCAACAGAGAGGATCTCCGAGTCGCAGAAATTCTCTGCAAGAACGTAAAAGTTTGAAATAATCCTTGTGAAAGGGGATTTAAAAAATATACCGAGAAATCGAATAAAGTAAATAAATTGTAAAATGATTTATTTATTGAGATTTCAAAATGAATTTTCATTCACCTCAAATCCCGTGGCTCCAAAGACTGAGCAGCCAGTCGTTCGATAATGTATTGTAGCGGTTGATGGAGCGGATGAGTCTCGTCCTGAAGGGCGATTCTCCCAACCGCCAACAATTCGCCGGCCATCCCGGAGTCGCACATGACTTGTTGGTTCCTCTCAGACCTTACCAAGCTCTTTATCACTTCGGCTACGTAAATCTGCAGAGCCAGGGCTACTTCTGGGTTTTTCTGATAATGTATCGAAGGCAAGAGATGCAACATCCCAACGACGATTCCCGGATGAACGATTACTGGCTCGGGCGTTGGTGGATTCAAATTTAATGAATTTACTGACGAACGTTTACCGCTGCCTGGCGAATCGAGCGATTTTTGTTGCTGCATTCAACAAAAAATGAATTTCAACATCACTCACAAATATCCACACTTGGCAGTATAAAAACGAAATTACGAAACGACAAAAATGATCGGTCGAAGAAAAAAACAAAATATTTATAACGAAAGATCTCAGTAAAAAGTACCGAACCATTCCGAGAGCATTTATTAAGAAAAAAAAAATCAAACTTTTCAGTGATATTTCAAAGGTGTGCTTTAAAAAATAATCTATGTGCTTAATAATTTCTAACTAGCTTTTGGCAACTTATTGTAAACCGACCGGGAAGTCCCGCGGTTAGTGAGAAAGTTCGGTACTTTTTAGTGAGATTTTATTTTGGTGAAGGCAAAAAAAAACGTCAACCAATGAGAAATATTTAGAATATTATGAAAATATCTGGCTAAATATTCACCTCAGCACTCGCCTGTTTATGACAAGGAGATCGCATGCCAACAGCCGCCAAGTTTGGCTTGTCGAAGGCATCGAGAGCAACGTCGTAGAGCAAACGTAACAAGAGGCAAGCGTAACAAAGAGTAGCTGGGATATCGCTGGGGAAAACAGGATCGAGAACACTTCCGGTAAACAGTCCTAGGAGCGAGGTGTGATAATTCATCGAGGGTAAAACGTGAGACTCCAGAAGTTTTGTGTTGCTTGAAAAACAGCCGAGAAGACGCAGTGTGTCGCACAAGCTCGATTGGCAAATCTGTAAAGAGAAAGATTATAGGGAAAAGAAATCCTCGGGCCAACATTTTCGAGAATATAATAACAACTGAGCGATTTCGATTACCTCGAGATGAAAGAATTTCGCATTCGCCGGCTCGAACCTCATCGCCGTGCTTATTGTATGAAAAACAACGTGCAGGAGCGTCAACAATTGAGCCTCGTCTTGGGGACTCCGTTGGACAACGTCGTTGCACGGCTCGTTCAAATTTTTCGGTGGATCAAATCCCAGTTGTGCCTCGAGTGACACCAAAACCGACATGACGTACACGAACCCACCGACTTTTCGAAACACAGTACGCGTGCGATGCGATTCTCGCAGGCAGGCGAGCAGCGACTTTTTTTCAAACGAAATTCAACATTAACCAATATTTTTATCATTCACGAAACAAAATCTGCAAGTTATTTCGTCTTTTTCTACATTTTTATTGACAACGCCCAATAATACCTTGAGAATGTGAGTTTTTAGGAGCAAAGCATTCGACGGAGCCGAATGCATGACACCCAACAAAGTAGCCATATCGTCGTCACCACCTGCGCTCAATATGAGCTCACGAACAATTCCAAGCGCTGGAAATCTACAGTCCATGTAAGGTACCAAATTGTGAGCGCATCGGGCACCTCCGCATTCTCTGAAGACTTTTGCATTCTGAACGTTACCAGCCAACAATGTCGTCAATGCTTCCATCACGAGGCTTCCGAGACGTTCTTGATCCGGACACATTTTGTACTCTGTATTCAAAAGATGTACAAAATTAATACCAATTTTATTTTTAACAGAATTGATAGCAAAAACAAACGCTGCAAATTGAAAGTTGCAAATTGCTTCCTCAAGATTCAGCACGACGATGCTCAAAATCTTCCTCCATGAGTACCTATATTTTTTATTTTAGCTTCCTCATAGAGGAAGCTTTGAGCATCGTGCTAAATCTTGAGGAAGCAATTTGCAACTTTCAATTTGCAGCGTATTTAATAAAATTTTCACTCATTTATCAATTTTGTACCTTTTTTTCAAAATAATTTCGACAACTTTTCTAGAAAGTAAAGAGCAAGTACAGACTTATACACAATGTCTTACAAAAATTGCAAAAATAAAGCGGTTGGACGATTTTTCGAAAAACTAAGATTTTCGTAAAACTCGAAAAATCATTAAATTTAAACCGTTCAATCGATATTTCCCAAATTTGATATCAACTTTTCTATGATGATGCTCTATTGATAAAAAAAAAAAAATTAGTAATAAATCTTAAAAATTTACGGAAGTTAGAGCGATGACGGACTTTTTTTGAAAATTTCATAATGCTGTAAAGTTGGTATTTTAAAAAATAATTTCGACAACTTTTCTGACATTGAAAAGTGGAGGAAAAAAAATTTTCACCGTCACAATGCTCCTCTATAAGAGAGAAGAATTGAATTTGCGGAACACTATTTTCTTGTTTGCGGCTCGTTTTGTCATTTTTCTCCAATTCTCCAACAATTGTCGTCCCTCAAATCCACGTCTAGCGAAACCATTAGAATTCTGAATTTTTAGAGAAAGACTTCATCGCCATTTTCTCGCAACATTTTTATTCGTGTTTGGAATTGGTTCGATAACTCATCAAAAGAATATTAATAAAGTTTATTTGAATGGAATGAAACTTACCCATTCCTTGATCATTAGCAGCTTGTTTGTCTTTCAGCAAAGTGGCATAGCGATGAAGACACGTTACGAAAACTTCCAACATACCGACCTCCCTGTACACGTCCTTGAATATAATATTGTGCCTAAAAAAGTATAATAATCTCGTTAATTTCGTGATCGATAAAAAAGAACATTATATTCGCTGTATTTTTTCGTCATGATTTTTACCTAAGAATATTAAGCAGTGTTTCCATACACAAGATGCTGCAATTGACCGAATTGTTCGACTTGAGTAATATCGAGAGAGATATGAGTTCTTTGCAAGGCACAAAGTTTAACTGGAAAACAATGAATTCCAGAAGTTGGAAGAACTTTTCTTGTATCTCTGGATTTTTCAGATGGATTTTTTCTGCGAATTGCGAAAGTGTGTTTTCACCCTCGAGTATGAAGTAATTGGCATTGTCACTGTGATATACGCTGGATATTGCGTCGAGAATCGTGCAACATAGCAACGGTGAATTCGACTTGACGAATACTGATTGCAATACTGTAAAAGCCTGGATATTGCGAACGCTACCACCTGGAACAATAAATGAATAGAAAACGATTAGCGAAAAAGCGATTGAAACATTTTTCGAGCTTCGGATGAAAATTTAATGGAATTTGTCAGCCTTACCTCTGTTGCTCGGCTGAGGCAACGAAAAACCAAGCATTTGAAACAACGAACCCATACTCGCTTGTGTCGGTTTCAATTCGATGTGGCCACACATCGTTAACGAGGCGAGCATGAGGACCAAATTTCTAATAGCATCTTGTGCCTCGCCTCTCTCATCCTGCTCCAGTTTTGATGGTGCGTGCCTGCAATTTTTAATTCTTATTATTTTAATTCATCAAATAGCGCTACTCTCAGCCATTTTATTTTTGTATTCTTGGATCTTGTGCCCATGAGACGGAGTGGCCGGTGGATCGAAAATTTTTGACGTTCTTCGGCCGAAAATCTGATGTACTTACTTCAACAAGAATTCCGAGAGGAAGGTGTAACCCTGACATACGCGAAAATCGTCCAACAGCGTTTGCGAAACTTCGCTCGAGTCCTTGAGGAAGCAAAACACCGTGACGAACATTTCGACGACCTCGAGAGGCGCTAATCCCGGAACACGCTGCATATTGTCTATGCAAAGGGCAATGCAACCTTTGTCTGTAATAATACAATAAACATCAAGTTTCGTGGTTGCGAGAGTCTCGAAATTAACCAAAGTAAATTCATTACCATGAATGTACGATACGACGTTCGTCGTCAGTCCGTGTCGAGAAAGTGTCATAAGAACTTCAGCTGCGCTTTTTCTCCACATTACATTGTACTGTGGGCACCAGCTCGTGATCGCCGAAAATAACAATGTTAAGTCGTCCTTTCGTGCAAGCTCGTCAGCAGGATATGGATGACTGCAGAGTCGCACAAGCACCTACGAAAAAATAAAACAACAAATAAATTAACCCTAGAACGGCAAGCTTTTTTTTTCTTACCCATTCCGGTAACCTGGGATCATAAATGACCCCAATTTTGAAAAATTCATATCTCCGGTAAAATTTAACGAAAAGAAGCAAACTTCGGCTCATTCTTTTCGTTTTTTAATGCAGGATCGCGTGAGGCTGGGGCAATTTTGGTTTGAGTCGAAAAATTAGTCAAAAATGCGGTAAAACGATAAAAAACGGGAGAACGAAGAAAGAAAGAAATCATGGATTTTACCTGGACGAAAATCTTTTGCAGCAATATTCGCCGCTCTCTGGGTGTAAATTCACTGTTGACATCGGTTTCGTCAGCCTCACTTTCGCTCATTTCCGGTAAATCGAAAAACAAGTAAAGACATTTGACCAAAGTCGAGGGTACCGAGGCGCTTGTCATTGCCTGCAAATTATTTCATGAATAAAAGCGTCAAGATTTGGAATACTGGTTTCAGGGGTCGGAGAAAAACGAATGACTCACCTGGATGAGGGTGGTGTCTCCAGCAGCCAAAAGATTAAGCGCCGACAACAACATCCATCCGTTGCTCGACTCTTCGCTGTTCTCAATTTCCAAAAATTTCACTATCGCGCAACTCGCTGTCTCGGTGCTCTGATTACTAGCCCTTCGTCGAATTTCTGCAACCATTAGCTTGGAAACTTGTTGCGCAAATGCCAAGATGTCCCAGAACTTTTCGTTCATATCCCCCGAAGGACTTGTCCCAAATACCTGAAAATTAAAATCCTCCTCATTTTCATTCATAAATTCATGACCAAGCAAAAAATAACAATAAAACTGATGACTGACCACAATATATGAAAATACAACAACTTGCCATTGAAATTTGGATTTCTTGTCGTCACAAAAATACTTGCATTGGACGCTGAATTATGTAATATAAAATTTACGTATTTGTCGCTCAGAATTCTCAAATGTATAAAATCTTGCTCCCGCATAAAAGGGGCTTCGTGACGATGAAATTTTTTTTTTCCAGTTTTCAATGTCAATTTGCTTTCCCAAAACATCGAACAATCATATCTAGAAAAAATGTCCGAATGTGTGTGTGTATGTTCTGGCACTGTGAAACTCAAACGTTTCTAACTCGAGCACGATTTGAGCTACAGGGCTCCCGTTTTGCACAGATATTAATCTATACAAGCTCTTCATTCTCTGAGAACTTTGTCGGAATTGCTATAAAAATACGAATTTTACGGCATTTTGAAATTTTCAAAAAAAGTCTGTCACCGCTCTAACTTCCGCAAATTTTAAGATTTATTACGAATTTTTTTTTTATAAATAGAGATTCATAATAGGAAGGTTGGTATTGAATTTAGAAAATCTCGGTTGAACGGTTCAAGTTTTATGATTTTTCGAATTTTACGAAAATCTGAGTTTTTTGAAAAATTGTCTAACCGCTTTAATTTTCGCAAATTTCGTAAGATATTGTGTAAAAGTCTGTACTTTCTCTTTACTTTCTAGGAAAGTCGTCGGAATTGTTTTTAAACAAAGTGAAAAATCGATAAATGAGTGAAAATTTTATTAAACACGCCGCAAGTTGCTTCCTCAAGATTTGGCACAATGAGGAAGCCAAAATTAAAAATATGGTGTATCTCATAGAGGAAGATTTGAGCATCGTGCTAAATCTTGAGGAAGCAATTTGCAACTTTCAAATTGCAGCGTATTTTTTTTTCGACTTTCAAGACTGTTCGAAAAAATAGAATGGATGTGGTAAATTTTGCGTACTCCCCTTGAAAATGTGTCCAAAGGAATTTTGGAATTTTATTTCAGAACCGAAAATATTTACCTTACAGAAAAGGGGCAACATATTATAGAGTTTATCGTCCCTTTCCGCCTCGGTAAGCTCATGAGGAGGATGAGTGTATTCGGAGAAGAGTTTCTTCAAGTGCATGAGACCTAGAGCAGTATGCTGCGGATTAGCTCCTCCCGCGCCGTCGTCTATGCTTCCCGTTGTGCTGGAGCCCATCCCCCCTACTGCGCTCCCCATTCGCAGTTTCCGCATGATATTCATGCTTCGGCCGTTAATTCTGCAAGCACGACATTTCTTATTTACAACAATGAAACTCTGAGTATTATTTACGCATCAAAATTTCGATCGTACTATCAATTATTATTGCGCAATGAATTTATTCATTTGAGGGAAGGAATAATTTCCAATCATTATCAATCGAGTTGGAACAATAAACTGTTGAGGAAAATATTATTTACGAAAGTGTTTTCAACATATAGTGAAAAAAATTTCCCTAGTTATGTACTCCTCATAATAAACTAATTGGATTGTTCGAAATATTTGATTTTTGAGTCCGCAATTCAGGAGGTTGCGTTCAAGCCAAAAAAAAACGTTTTTCAAAAATTTCAATTGTCATTAATAAATAAATGAAAATCGCACGATTGCACAACATTGTTGTTGCCCATACTGTTCCAATTGAGCGATCGCAGCGATATAAACAAGTTGAAACAATAAAAACATTAAAATCGTAGTTTGTCGCTCAGTTTGACGCTCGTATATATATATATATAAAAAAAAAAAAGTTCATTGATTCTGAGGGGATAAAAATATATGCGGTCGCGATGCGAGAATTCGACACTCCGAAGTGTTGCTCGCGCAAAGCAAATCAATCTGCGTCGTATTCGGCGAAATTTCGATCGAAAATAATATTAAAACGAAGGAGAGATATATATCGATTTAAAAAAATGTCTGACAACCTTAGATCCGTCTCAGATCTTGACAAGGATGTTTTTTATCGCGATGCCAAGCTCGCCAGTGATAAAGAACGTGCGATTGAAGATCATTATCCTAGCGCGAAATAAAAATGGATTTCTCAACGCAGAGTAGTCGTTTCGAGATAAGAGACGAGGGAGAGAGAGCGAGAGAGAAGCAACAGAGCGCGTTATTTACGTCGCGGTCTCCGGCGCTCTCCTGTCAAACGCGGAACTGTCATTCGCGTGAGAAAAAAAACGTCACTTCGGAGAAACCGCCCACGAATGAGTTCTAGCAGACCACACACACCGCGATTTATTGTTGCTATCAACTTTGTGTTCCAGATTAAATGGAGCGATAACGAGCAACTCAGGGATTTAAAAACCATACACAACAAAACGCCGATGTACAAGAAACTTGAGAGTTTTTTGCACGCGCAATGTCCTTGACGTTAGTTTGCGGAAAACCGGATAATCTACTACATTTTTTATTTATCTGTCCTTTTCTTTTTCTCACATCAAAGACAACTCTCTACGCTAGAGCGTACGAACTGTCAGTGAGCCTAGACATCGAGCCAAAAGACAAGGCAAAATTCGATTTCACTGCGATCACGGAGGATAATGCAAGCACGTCGCCTACTCCTACGACTACAAAAGTCCAATGAAAAACTCTCGTGCCTGACAATTTTTATTTTCAGACTCTGATTGACCCAACAATCGAAATAAAAAACAGCTTCGAGTTACCAGATTTCTACACATTTTTGTTCCATTTTATTCTTATTCGAAATGTAGATTGTTTCAAAATCATTTTGCTGCTAAAACTCTGAAAATTGTCGTGGGAATTTTCTCCGAAATAATTTCGTATAACACGCGTACGAAAAAGTTTTTCTGACGAGTCTCGTCAGAAAAAGATTTTTCGTCCTTGTGTTATAATGTACTATTTACCTATTCCGGTACCGTGGGGTCATAAATATGAGCCCAATTTTGACACGGGAGAACGAAGGGAGAAAGGGCGCAGGATTTAAAGCCGCCTGGGGTCGTTGTTGACCCCAGGTCACCGTTCTAGGGTTAACTCATATCGTCGGGTGGGTGCTCGGTGGTTGTTGGTAGCTTAATTAGAAAGCTCGCTAGTACACAGTTTTTCGAAAACAAGTAATGAAAAGTTCTAGCGGAAAGACGGTGATAATAATAGCATTTGTTTATTTCTTCGGCCGTGTCACGTGATTCAGTCGAGAATCAGCGATGATGGCGGCTCGTCGAGCAGCGACTCGAATGTCAGCTACGTTCAAAGAAGGTCCAATATTTGTGTGCCATGTAATGAAATTTCGAAAATGTCCGTGACCAGAGTGAAGATTTTGTCGATGAAATTTTCGAAATGCCTGGATCGGGTAAAAAGCGTGGGAAGAAGCTGACACCGAAGAAAATGGTGGAAAGCAAGAATTCCGATGGTTTGTCACCAACAACAATTGGTTTCGTCTCTTTTGTTTTATCTCAAAATTTGTCCGATGCAATAATAGATATTTCTGTTAAAAAAAAAAAAAAAAACAGTGACGATCAATGATTTCGCCAATTCTTCATCGGGACTTCACGGCCGATTGACGAAAGCCTCGACATCCAGAACCAATGTGGCCGGTTGTGAAGGTTACTTTTCACGTACTCGATCGTTACTGTACAATCCACGTAAATTTTCTTTAACTTTTTCTTTCTTCATTATCAAATCCATCAGGTATCCATTACACGAACGACGAATCAGGGAAACTCGAGGAAGATCCAAAAATCAAAGATACAAGATTGAGAAGGAAATCAAAACTGAAAAACTCGTCCCAAGAGGATCAAGGTCAGTTAGAAAAGTAGTTACACGCTCAGTCGTCAAAGATTCCTCACGGCGGAATCGCGTTGTTTAACTCTCCGTAGTCACAAGTTGTAGAAATAACGCGCTGTTCGCACCGGGTCGGAATGACCCCAGCCATGTTTAAACGCTTGCCGCGTCGCCAAAGCCGTTCCGGACGACGCATAGAAATTCAGGATATTAATTTGAACCTTTCCAAATGAGAATATCGAGGAGATTTTTTTTTTTTCAAATATCAAAACGGCCTAAAAATCAGGAAAGCAGCAATGTGCAAAAAAAAAAAAATCGCGCACCCAATGCACCGCTGGAGAGGAAGCGTTCTCGAGCGCCAATAACTCGTAGTAATTCTAGCTCAAAGTCGCGCTTGGGGTCAAAACCTGGAGTCAAAAAGTAGCCCAGGCGACTTTAAATCCCATGCCCTTTCTCCCTTCGTTCTCCCGTTTTCTATCGTTTTACCGCATTTTTGACTGACTTTTTGACATTTAGCAAAATTCCTCCAGCTTTGTGTGATCCTGTATTAAAAAACGAAAAGAATGAGCTCAAGTTGAACGCTTTTCGTTACATTTTACCGGAGATATGAATTTTTCAAAATTGGGGTCATTTATGACCTTGGATTACCGGAATAGGTAAAAAAAAAAACGTTACCGTTCTAAGGCTAATGAAGGTTCTATCTTGCATTGTTTCTAGGTACAGATTATCCGCTGGATTTGTGGTTCCTTATATCAGAGTACGTAGAGCCCGAAGCCATTGGGAAATTTGCCAGCATTTGCAAAAGTTCTTATCACGTTGTCAAAACAGCCAAATTTTGGTTTCACATTTACAAAAGGTAAATTCACCTGTAATTTCCATTATCGGAACGTCGCCCACGGCGATTTTATAGACACGAGTAAAATTTCATTGAACGATGAAAAATCATTGACTTTTACAATTCATAACCCCATGAAAAATACATTATGAAAATGTAGTTTGAAGAATTCTTAGTCAGAGAATCCCAAGCATCTTTTCTGGGCATAAATTACGACCCTTCCAGGAATGAAAATTCAACTTTGTGTCGACATACAATCGCCTGGTGAAAATGTGTGACTTAAAATACAAAAATGAATCTCGTTCCTACCACGCAGGACGGGAAGCAATTACATACGCTGCAATTGTATTTTTGTATATCAACAAATTCCCATTCAACAAAGTATTTTGTATTTGCAATGAAAATAGCAAAAAAAATCGCTACAGTCCATTTTTTTTTTAAATTTTTTTACTTGGTTCAGATATTACAGACAAGATGCTCAATTACCAGCAAGACTGCGTCCTGATTGTATGGGACGGGTGGAGGGTTTGCGAGCCTGTGTAATCCGAGCATTGCACTTTATGTATTTCTCATCAGGACAAAAAATCGGCTCAAGGTCGATGATTCTGCAACCAGACGAGCCTCATTCGTTGGTCAGCAGGCGATGTTGCCTCATGTGGCACAAGGTATGCCTCTAGCAAAGTTCCTTCCACGGTTTTACTTTTTCTACAAACGAAGCACTCTGTGTCATTTATTGTCGTGTCACGCAGAAGGGAAAAACGCGCTGGTATTTTTATTTCAAACTCAAAGAGATAAAGAAAAGTCGCGGTTCTGTGAATCGAGGAGAAACTTATTGGAACGACCGAAAATCAGAGTGTCCTAATATTCCGGAAAATGTGTCAGCCAACTCGGAGGACGGCTGTCGAATTTTACGGGTAAAATTGAATTCATGTACAATTTTCGCAACCATTGAATCCATTAAGTTCAATCGATATTTGAGCCTCAAGACTTTTTCCACATTCATATGTATTTTTACAATGTATTCATTTTACGAATAAATCAATGATAATTAGAAATTTGATCATTTTTAACAAAAAAAATGTTTGAAATTGTTTAAGAATTTTTCAAATTTTTATCATCGATTTGATTAAATTTAAGTTTGTATTGACTTCACGAATATTCAATTGAATGAATCAATAATAATTAAGAATTGGATCATTCGTAAAAAAATGTTTAAAATTTTTTTTGAATTTTTCAAATTTTTATCATCGATTTGATTAAATTTAAGTTCGTATTGACTTCAGGAATATTCAATTGAATGAATCAATGATAATTATTAATTGGATCAATTGTAAAAAAATGTTTGGGAATTATTTTTGAATTTTTTCCAATTTGAATTATTGATTTGATCCTATTTTTGTCTATATTCGTGGAGTGACTCGTTTGATGAACATGTGATAAAATATTGCAGGTATCTTGTTTAAAATACGGGATGGTTCCGTTGGTAATGGGACTGATACTACAAACGGTGAAAGTAACGTTATCGCCAGGTTTCGATCACCATCGAATACAATTGAGTTTCGGAACGAGTTACATTCCAAAAACTCCAACTCAGGTTATCGTGCTGAACGGCGTTGTTGATCTGAAGGTTTTCGACTGGTGGCATCCGTGTTATCCGCATCAGGACGTTGTCTCCTCGACCATTCTTGAAGAAACCACTGAATCGTGGGATTTTGTTCCTTCCGATTATCTCACAGTTTGAGAATACATCGAAATTCGAAAAAAATAAAATTATTTAGAATAATAAACAGTTTTATGAATTTTTATCATTTCAATCTCAAAAATTCTATCGCGTTATCTCGCTCTGTCTCTGTATATATAAAAACCTGTAATGCAAAAATGTGTTTGGCCGTATTCCACTCACCCTCCCCGCCCTTTCCACCGAACCGATTTGGATGGATTTTCCATCCAAAATTAACGGATATTGACAACGATATTTCTTGCCACGGGCACAGCTCGTGTCATAATATGTCTCGTAGCTGACTGACGGCGCGCCGGTGGTCTTGTTGGAGAAATAAAACATAATCAAATGGATAACCATTTTCCGCCATTATTACTTTGTTATTGTTCGAGCACGCTTTCTCGTATATTATTGTGCGTCCACGAGTGGCACCGCAAAATTCTCTCCATGCAATCTGCGTTCTGTCTATTCAAGCTTTTCAAACATATTTAATATTTTTGTTATTATTACAATAATAGTTGCAGAGTTTAATCCTAGACGGTAACCTGGGCTAAAAAATGACCCCAGGCGACTTTAAATCCCGCGCCTTTTCTTCCTTCGTCCTCCCGTTTTTTATCGTTTCACCGCACTTTTGACTAATTTTTTGACTTTAACCAAAATTGCCCCAGGCTCACGTGGTCCTGCATTCAAAAACGAGAAGGATGAGTCCAATAAGTTTAACCCTTTTCAATAAATTTCACCGGAGATGTGAATTTTTCAAAAGTGGGGTCACTTATGACCCCACGTTACCGGAATAGGAAAAAAAATAAGGTTACCGTTCTAGGGTTTATCGAGAACCAAACCCGAGTCCCCAAACAATCTTGCCCAGCCTGGATTCTTGTAATCGTATCGTAGTTCGTAGTAGAAAAAGGCCGAATGAAAAGTAAAGTTTTCACGTGCCGGTCAAATTTTTATAAACATAAGCAGCGACGTTCGCATAAGTTTGTGCATATCGACTGTTAATTAATACCGAAGCATAAAGAGACAAAATAATTAACAATTCCAATCACAGCGACCTTCAATACACTCACGACAAAATCAATTGTGAACAATGGCTGACGACGAGTTCGACGGAGACGAGTAAGTGAACATCCTAACCTCAAAATCGCGTAAACAGTACTATTTTACTGTATATAAGAGTGCGGCAGGCTCGCGCTACGCTTTTTTTTAAATACTTGGCGTCGAGCCACTGCCGCGTCTCTTGATCAGAAGTTAAAAGAAAAATCGTTTAGAGTTGCTGACGAGTTCGACGACGCTGATGACGATGATAATATCGAGTTGGGCGGGCACGAGGAAGATATTGACAATATCGAACTCCTGGCACCAGGGGAAGTTTCCGGAGGAGTTCAAAAATCGAAACGCATTACAACGAGATACATGACCAAGTGAGTTATCGCGATAATAAAAAGAAAAAATTCGAAAAAAATTACGTGATCAATATTTCGCGTTTCCAGGTACGAAAGAGCGCGAGTTTTGGGTACTCGGGCTCTCCAAATATCGATGTGTGCCCCGGTAATGGTGGAACTCGAAGGAGAAACCGATCCTTTACAAATCGCCATGAAAGAGCTCAAACAGCGCAAAATTCCTATCGTTATTCGACGATACTTACCGGACAACAGTTACGAAGATTGGGGGATAGACGAACTAATTATCATCGACCATTAAGCTCACAATTCCTAGCCCCTGAATAATTAAGCCCACAAAAAGTTAACGTCATTAAAAAGTGGCAAAAATTCTACAGTTTTCAAATCGTTAAAACGTTCTCTATAGAATTATTTACTGTTTCCGCAAACCGAGAAAAAGAGACGGAACATTTCTGAACTATGGGCGCAAAGGATTTTTGTCAGATCGAAAAAAATTCTGCCCGTTTGAGACAGAAACTTCATAATTGACGAATGTACATTGCTCTTCGTATTCTTATTTTTATATTTATTCCTTATCAGTGTGACCTTGAAGCAAAGGACGAATTAAATAAATGGAGTTTTTATTTTCCAAGTGAGAGTATCAATTTATAAAACGCAGCGATTATTTGATGGGAACGTTCTTGAGAGTATCAGCCGTCAAATTTCCACCAGATTTAGTCACGAGCACATTTCCGCTCCAGGCTGCCAAGCCTTTCGCGTCCACCAGGAAATCCACTGCTAACTTTTCCCATACTTTCTTCTTTGGATTGAGAACAGCGTCCGGAGTTCCGGTCTCGTAGCCTTCGACCAAAACGCGTTCTCCCGGTACACTGTCCGCTGGAGGTCTCAGAGGCTCCACTCGCCTTTCCGGCTCGTCACTGTCGAGAAAACAATTGCAATTATTGACGATAGCCAGAGTCAACCCAGAGCTTCGTCTTTTACAAATAAAATTAAAAAAAAAATTCTAAATATTGCAATTTTTACAAATTTTTCAATTAAATTTTTTTTTTTTATTTCTCGTTAATTTTTATTCAATTTTGATTTTTCTCCTTTAATTCCCGTGGTAAAGAAAATAAAATTGTTGCCTTCACTTTTTTTCGGTGAAACTCTAAAAAAAATTATGGTTAAAAGAAAAAAAAAGGACAGAGTTTTTTTTTATGAGTTCTTACACAGAGGCGCAAAGAACCATCCCGTGAGAAGCGACACCCCGCAGATTCGCTGGTTTCAAATTGGCCAAGACGACAACCATTCGATCTTGCATCTGCTCGATGGGAACAAAGTTAACGAGACCGCTGACGATGGTACGAGGTCCGTTTTCTTCTCCCAGATCGATTTTCTCCACGTACAAACTGTCGGCATCGGGATGTTTGGAAACCTCAACGATTTTTCCCACGCGGATGTCGAGCCTCGATGGGTCAACCTCCGTGTTCGCTGGGGCTGGTTGTTTGTCTGGTTGGGTCAAAAAAACGAACCTGATGGATTTCGGATCGAGAAGAACGGGCGAAAGAACGCTCAGAGTGATTACATACTTTTCGAAGGAGCCGGATACGCTTTGCCGCTCAAACTTTTGAGCTTCTGATCGGACGAAAACTCTTTGCGGATCGGATCCAATAATCTGTTGACGTAAAATTCTACAGCAGCCTTCAAATCTCCAGGATGGATTTCTTCTTTCGCGAAAGCCGCTTCGAGCTGTTCGTAGTTTTCATAAGAAACATCTCCTCCTGTAAAAACACAAAAAGTCATTAATTCTTAATTTTTTCTCCTTCCGGATTCTAAATTTTCAAAAAAAAAAAAAACCAAAAAACCCTCCTCACCGAAATCAGCGTTTCTCGGAACCTTGTACGACTCTCCTTCCTTCATCAGAGGAAATATAACGTGTTTCGAAAACGCGAGGATTCCATTGTCAACGATGTTGCCCGGTTCGCAAAACGCCTTCTTCAGCTTTTTCTTCACTGCTGCTGCGTCGTCCAGAAGATCGATTTTCGATTCTTCCTCGGACGAGGACATTTTCGCTCCCGTTAATCCAGGAACTACAACCAAAAACATGTAAACTGAACTAATTTCCAATAACAATTATTCCAATTGATTCAATTCTCTAATTAAGTTTCTAATTCTGTAATTTATGAAAATTGTAATTCTTTGATTAATTCTGTAATTTATTAAGTAATTACAAAATTCGATTAATTTGGCTATTAATTTAAAAATGACAAATTAACCAAATCAAATTCGAAGGATTAGTGAAATTTGATTAAGGGCGAATAATAATAATTAAATAATTAATTAAATAATTATTTCAATCTTTGTCAGTTTCTCAACTTCCAGAACGAATCAAATAACTATTGCAGCTTGTGTGGAGCAAGATTTCTGTAAAAATAATGTCCGCCTACGTTGAAGATGAAAAATGACGTGAATTTCAATTCCGCCGAACGAGAAACATGGTTGTTTCCTGGATCCGTTCAATCGAATCAACTTACTCATTGGATTCATAAGATGCACACGTTTCTCGTAGCCGAGAATCGGCAGGTATTTTTCTGCGAAAGTGAATATTTTCCGCTGGTCAACACCGCCGAATTGAGCATCTACTCCAAGATACTGCTCGTCCAGAGCCTGGAGCCCCGGATATAAAAGTCCTGACAATAAGGGACTGGCTACTTGCTTCACGACTTCGGCACCTGCTTTTTTCGCGTCGTGCTCCGTTACCGTGGAACTCAAGCGATACACGTCTAGTGTGTATTCCCTGCAACATCAGTTCATCCGTTCAGAACGTAAGATAAAAAAAATAATTAAAAAAAAAAGCAAAAAAAAAAACTAACGAGTGGAAAAATTGAAACTAAATGTCCAAAAACTCAAAAACCTCATTGGAGGAATGATACAAATTTTCGAAAACAAGAAAAACATCGTTTTTGTGATAAAACTCACTTGGACAGCTGATAATCAGTTCCCTTGACAAACTTGAGTTTGTCGAGTGGAACTCCGATCGATTTGAGCATAGATTTGATAACTGCTTCATAGTATTGAACTCTCAAGGACAAGAGATCCCAAGGAGCTTTCATGTTGTCCAAATAGGCGTGGAGGTCAGCAAAAAGGATCGTCACGCTCGAACCTGCTTGAAGAAAGTCTGCTATTTTGCTGACAGGCACGAAATAGGCAATGTGCGGTTTGCCCGTTGTTGCTGTGCCCCAGTAAATCTTCAAGTCTCTCTCTTGGAGAACTGCCTTTAGTCTGTCCTCGCCGAGCCACTCGGCAAGGTTTCTCGTTATTAGGCTAAATTTTTCCTCCGCTGTCAAGTTGGTCATGATTCCCTGTGCAAGAAAAAACAGTAAAATTTGGAGGAATCACACATTTCCTTGCTTTTTCAGTTTTTGTTGAAAATGGCAATTTCGTATTTTTAAATCGATCGAAATTTCCATCGAGATTATTAAAATTTTCGAAAAAGGTCAAAGATTCGTCGACTTTATGGGAAATCACATGAGGATAATTCATGGCCTCTGCGAAAATCGAATATCAAAATTAAAAAAAAAAATTTCTACTCATTTTCGATTTTCACGAAATTTTAGCATTCGAATTTCCGAAATGAGGGATTCACGAAAAATTGAACCTTGAAATGAGTTGGAATTTATAGATTATATTTTTCGTTCAACTTGAAATTCTCTGCTTTCACAATTTCTTCATTTCGAGCTGAAAATGCACACATTCTTACGAAGCCTACAAACAGACCCACACGTGGAGACACATCTTTGAAATTTCAGAGCTTTTTGACATTATAGACCAACTAGATCAACACTTTGCCCCGGAAAACTTAAGAATGAGCAGAATGCTCGTTGTTTTTCCTCGGGATGATGAAAGTCACAATGAATACAGTTGATAATGAACAATGTGCGAAAGTTCTGTCAAATTGTGCGAATAACAATCGATACCGGTTGTTACATATTTTAAGGTTATATACTGTTGAATCTGATTTTTTAGTCACACGAAATACGCAAAAATAATTGCTGAATAAAGAAAAAATTATTTGAAACTTCGATAAATTTTTAACGAAAAAAAATCCAATTCCTGGATAAAAATTGATGGAAAGACGAAACTATTTTTACCGTAATTTTTCTCCAGCTGTTTGGAATGTGTGTTGCGGAAGAATGGAACGTTATTGCACACGGGAACAGAGAGGGAGGAACTGACCGGATTAACTTTGGTTTCGAGTCATGCATCGTGGTGCACTGTATTTTTATTAAACCCACCAGCCTCTAAAAATCTTCATCTTTGCGATAAATGGTGTGTCCAAAATTTGCAGTTTGGCGATATCCAACTTTTGTGATCGTACGTGAAAATATTTCCGATCGCAAATGATATATAAATTTTTAATGAGTCGAATTTTTCTCGTTTAGAAGTTTTTTTTCTTGTCGAGAAACTCGAGTGAAAATTGACGGTTTCAATATTTTTTATAAATGACGAACGACAATTATAATATATTTGAATTTTATAAAAATGCAGCCACAATCGCATATCGCCGTGGATGTTTTTTTTATGGAAAAATACTGCATTATCGAGCGTCGGATAGGCAGAATTTTAAAAAGAATTGATCGCTCGATGATAACATGACCAAAATCTTTATCATTTTTTTATGAAGATATAATACAGACATTTTGAGATAGGAAAAATGTTCGGGAAAACGTCCCTAAATGTTAGTTTCTCGATAGGGTTTTTATTTTTTTATAAAAATCAATGTCTCTTCTATAAAGAATGGACATTAAATGCTTGATGATGACAGAGTGGGGACACGGGGGTCAGGAGTTTGACCTGTTTGACCTCCTAAATGGGCATTGGTATAAAAGTTCACCCACATGATCTATGGCTGCGTTCGCGTGGTCGTGGATTATCGGCAGGGTGTATATAATTATATCAGCTCACCTTCCCAAAAACCATACGTCATTGGATAATTTATGACTTTCGCTCGCCCATAGCAAAAGGCGTTGTGCTTTGATGAATGAATAAAAAAACGTAAAGCCTTTTATTCGATCAATCAAAATCCGATATATACCGATCGTCCATGAGTAAAAAAAAAAGGTCAGGCAAAAATATACGTTGGAGCTTTTGTATAGCGTCAAGTGAATAAAAAATAAGAACTCATTGTACCGAAACAATAAAGCACTTGGGACTGCTTGTTTTTTTTTCTTTTTCTTTTAATCGGAAAAGAAGCATAAGCGTGTGCACACGCAAAAGAGACGCACACGCAAAAGAGACGCACACGCGTATACACACGAGAGTTAGGGGAAGGGCGAGTGAGAGAGAGACGGAGAGAGAAAGGCAATTGTCGAACATCTGTCACCAAGCGCCGTGGAGGGCTACGTCCGTTTCAATCTCACCGAAAATCGCAACACCGTGTTATGGCGATCAAACCTATTCGCATGATTCGCTGAAGAACAAATTTATTACACCCATACTGTTGTGATTAACTTGCGGGGGAAAAAACGTCGTTTTTCTCGTAGTTAAACGTTCAAGTACTCGTTCGAATCGCGGTGAGTTTTCCTCCACTTTTCTTTTTTTCCTTGTCAATTAGTGCATTTGTTTACAGTTCGATTTCGTGACAATGTATCTATATATATACATACATCTCTATGGATATATTCAATGTAACGTTACTGCGGGTTCGTCGTACAATTCAACTACACATTCTCTATCTATATATACACAATTTTCGCATACTCCCTAGATTAACCTGCAAGTGAAAATTCGACTATTTCTCGTAATATTCTCTCTTCTTTCGACTTTCGCCCCCAGTGAACGTCCTAATAATTGTTTTTCCAGTAATTCCTCGGCTCTAAAACAAATACAAGAGCCCAATAGTGACATGACGTATTTTCAAGTCAATTTCGAAGTGTGATCGACGATTTCCCGAATTTCCCAATGAAAACGTTTTTTTTTCTTCAGAATTTGGAAGTATGATCAACGATTTCACGAATTCCTCAATAAATTTGTTTTTTTTTTCGTTAGATTCGACATCATGAGCTCGGGCAGGCCAATTAAATGCGTCGTTGTCGGCGACGGTACCGTTGGAAAAACTTGCATGTTGATATCTTACACGACAGACAGTTTTCCCGGCGAATATGTCCCCACGGTGTAAGTACTTTGATCCAACTTATAACCATCCGAAATTTCGATATTTCACAGCTTTTAACTTTGGGTCAAAAAAGCTTGGAAAATTCTCGTTTTCTCGTTTTTATCTCTCGTCAAATTTTCAAGGAAATTTTGTGTTTTTTCTTGTTACAAATTGTTGCCGATTCCGCATCAGACATTTTTCTTCTCTCTAAATGAAAGTTAACGTGGTTTAGCGTTCTTTAAAATTGTAACGGACCCAAAAAACGCATTGTCGATTGAGGCGATAAAAATATTAGCCATCACGTGGGAAAAAATTGTATTTTATTTACTCGATAACGATACAAACTCCCGCCTGGTGATTTAGTATCGATATTTATTTATAAATCGAGTCTATAAGGTCTTTTTTTGTCTTGTCCCATAATTCTTCCTGTTTTGTGCACCCCCTCACCAAAGCTTTCTAATTATAGCCTCCAAGAAACTAAGAGCATCTTTCCTTGCACAGGAAGTGATTCGTTCCAAGCCTCTTTTTTTTTCTTCACTTCATTGAACAGTATTTAGCCAAGACATACTGTGCAGCCTTTCTGCTTTGATAAACTTACAATTTTGTGTGCCAATTCAATTATTTCACTCACTTATTTTCTGTTTATTTTAAAAATAATATCCTCGGGTTAAACTATCAAAAAATATGAAGACAAATTTCTCTGAATCTTAGTAAATTTTATTTTTAAATCAGTAATTCGAATTTTTCTACATTGTTTGGAAAAATTTCTTTGCATATTCATCAAAAAAGGCTGTTGGCTGGATGACATTTGCATGAATCATTTTTTAGCACACTGTCAACAAAAAAATTCTCAATTCTCATCCATGCTAGAATATTCTCCAGAAATTGGAAAATTGAGATAAATGAAAAAAAGAAGAAAATCGACTATTTTTTTAATTTTTAATTTTTTTGTTACATTGAATTTTTTTTTCCATTTTCAATTTTTTGAAATTTATATCAATAATCCAATTATTCATCAATTGATTCAATTTTAATTCGAAGTCCGTTGCCGTTCAAAGATCCAAACTGTAATGAAATATTTCATTAAAAGAAATGAGCACTTTGTTGTGAGTTTGAGATTTTTGATTATTCTGTTTCTTGATTTTGGGTCCTTCAGCAATTATTAACAACGACAAAGTCCAGATATAAATATGAGATAATGAGGAAAATGGAGTTTTCTTGATTGTAAAATGTGGAATATTTCTTTAGATTTGACAATTATTCGGCGCCTATGGTAGTCGATGGAATACCAGTGAGTTTGGGTTTATGGGATACGGCAGGTCAGGAAGACTACGACAGACTGCGTCCCTTGTCGTATCCGCAGACGGACGTATTCCTCATTTGTTTTTCGGTCACGAGTCCATCTTCCTTTGAAAATGTAACCAGCAAATGGTATCCGGAGATAAAACATCATTGCCCGGATGCACCGATGATCCTTGTGGGAACAAAAATAGATTTGCGAGATGACAGAGAGACTCTGACTCTCTTGGCGGAGCAAGGATTGAGCGCCATAAAGCGCGAGCAGGGACAAAAATTAGCGAACAAGGTTTGTAGATCGAAAGAACAGAAATTCCTTCATAACTCGAAATTTTCTTTGGTTCAGAATTTGAATTTTGTTGTCGGTTCCCTTAACTTTCAATTTTTCAATAGGTACGAGCCGTCAAATATATGGAATGTTCGGCACTGACGCAACGTGGGCTCAAGCAAGTTTTCGACGAGGCGGTCCGCGCGGTTCTCCGACCAGAGCCACAAAAACGTCGGCAGCGAAGGTGCAGCGTTTTGTAAGACAGCCTCAGGGAAAGAACAAAAAGAAAGAAGAAAATATCCACTCACCTAAAGCGAGATTCTAGGAAAAGAAATAACTAATCTCAAGCGAAGTTACTAGCCTTTGACTTCCTTGGCCATAACGCAGCTCGAGTCAACGATTATCGTAACCATTTTCATTTTTTTACATTACATTCTCCATTCTCTCTCTCTCTCTCTCTCTCTCTTTCTTTTTATACATTTATAATTTTTGTAATTTCATACGTGCATTCGGTGTGAAGGTCAATGTCGGGTTTTCTATTTGGCAGCTGCTGTGACTCTTTGCCTTGTCTCAGCTAAAGTACAATTCGTAATTGCCGGACTTGGTGCACAACTAACCCGGTTATGAAAGTTCTAGATTTATAAATCGCTGAGCTCGGGCAATCTCATCAATTTTCACTAACCGACAACTCAATTTTTCACTTTCTCTTCTCCCATCATTTAGACAACTTGACTCCTACGTAATACGGAATGAATCTTCATTTTTCTCGCGTCGTTTTCTTACTTTTTTACGCAGCAGTCGAGACTTTTTTATACTTAACAATAACGACGAATTTCGTAAATCTTATACTTTGACCTCGTTGATATTTTTGCCATACACACGATGCATTTAGCGTCAACTAACTTTGTGAATTACGACAGCGATCAGATCGCTCTCATTGTCGGCAAAATGTGCCATACCGATCGATTTTCGTTAATGAGGAAAAACGTCATTTTTTGGGCGTTTCTTATCGAGATTTTCAAACTTTCCGCAACTTTTATTGAAGCGCAGAATTTGGAAAAAAAGATTTCAACAAAAAGATCGAAGGATTTCGACTGAGAATAGAAAGTCGAATCGAATTTTCGGTTTTCCTCTCGATTAATAATATTTTTTCGATTTTCTGACATTTTTGGCGAGTTTTATACGAATTTTCGACATGAAAATGATTTTTTTTCGAATGTTGAAATTGATTTGCCGGATTGGGGAGAAAAATTCTGATTCGCATGAATTTTGCAGGTTTATTTAATTTTCTGCAGTGAATTTTGAATTTTTTTTAAACCCAAGAATCGAGACTGATGCTCGAGTAGGAAAAGGTTTCAAAATCTCGATAGAGAACGGACCGAAAACAAAAGTTAACACGTTTTTGTCGATCTTCGCCTTTCCGAATCTGTAATTTCTGTGAATTTCTTTAAAAATCTAACTCGAATAAGTTTTCACGACAAAGACTGCGTTTACAGACGTGAAGGATAAACTGCCATACGATTAACGTGTAAATTATGGAACCAATACGACGAAAGGTTGAAACAAAACAAAACCGCGAAATGTTTAATTGTCTAGAATCGAAGAAACGCATTGCCACATGGTACAACACGTAGAAAATGAAATATTCACGATCAGGATGAATACGTCCTCGTGATTGAAAGCAAAAAACGTTATTCCGCTCTAGATCCATGTCGTCAATTATAAACGCGCGATAAATAATTTCCAGCTCAATTCGGAGCGTCGAATTCATCGAAAAAACAATTTCCCATGAAAAAAAGACTCGACGCAAATGTTTAATGATCCTTTGAAAGTTTTTCAAGTACCAAAAATCCGGACGTAATTGCTATTCGCTGATTATTCAATTAATTCCAGACAAAAAAACGCATTTTTTTAGTGCGCGAGCCCAAAATATAGCAGAAACAGAAAATAAAATGAAATTAAGAGATACGCTCGAGCGCCATACTGGCCGGAAATGGGAGACGAAGAAATTGCATTCGGGAAATGATATTTAAGGCAAATTTTAAACATGTGTAGTGCAGGCCACGCATATATATGTTAAAATACATATATATATGTATCCAATGGACGAGACTAATGAGAGAGTGCATTTTGCATTATTCGATTAATGATACGATTAAGAACGCTTTTCATGCTTGGATAATACTTTTTTTTCCTTTTTTTTTTTGTACCGAAAAATATGGAAGAATGTCGTTTCTCAGCCGAATTTCGTTTATCGACATTTTTTCGTTTCGGCTTTTCATGACGAAACTTTGTCCGATGTGACGCGAACGTTCAACGTTTTTGACTGAATCAGACACATTGGTCTATATTAGGCCGAAAAGATAAAATTCACACGGAAATAATGAAAATCGAAAAATCATAGTTACCGAAAAGAATCGGGTCTTGAATTTTGAGCAATTTTTACTGCTGAGAATTTTCTTGAAGAAGAAATAGAATTTTCAATTTATACTCGAAATTTCTTTTCTCGACATGCCCGACATGCGAATCTCTCTTCTGATTCCATGGCGTAACGTTAATTTTTCGATTTTAATTCTCTCCGCCCACAAATCGATCATTTCCGAATGTTTTTCTATTCAAAGGGAAAAGTAATTGAGTAAAAGGACGGATAAAGCTTGAAGAAAGAAAAAGAAAAGATAAAGCATCAAGTGGGAATTTCAACCGATAGCAAACTCGATATTCTCGTACTCACAGCTATTTTTTTATATCCGAAGAGAAGTTAGACTAGCGATAGGAAAACGTGGGTCAAATGCTTCTTGTCTTTGTTCAATTTTTTGGTTAATGAATTTTTGTTTGAAAGGAGTGCGAAAAGTTTCAACCACAATAACGTAATATGGATTTTTTGTTATTCTTAGAAAACTACTGTAATAGGAGAGGACAATTTAACAAGGCACACCGATGCTTGCTAAATGTACATACTGTAGCATAGAAAAAAATGTACACCAGGCTCCACGTTATAACGAATCTGATCTTGGTCCGCCGTTTTAATTTTTTAACTGGAAAACCTTTTTTTTTTTCTTTTTTTTTCATTTCTATAATATTTATCATTTGATCTCAAGGATAAGTTTGACAGATTGACGCGTTATCACGAATGACAATATTGTTAAAACTGCTCTCTACTAAAATCGTAGTTTATCTATTTTCTCATTTGTCATTTAGTTTCCAAATTTGCGATCGTTTCGTTTACGTTTTTTTTTCGACATCCGATGGTCCAAAGCTTCGTCCACTACGAACGGAATTCGGTGCTCATTTCGAAACTTGAAAAGTGCACAATTTCACAAAAGAAAACTTGGTAATTTGTCGTTTAGAATCTCGAGTAATGTGTAGACATTCTAGATGAAAGATCGCAGGGATTTTCATTGATACGACGAAACGAATGCCACCAAGTCGTGGTTTTTCGGTAATGAAAAAACATTTGGCGATTACTGTGGATCGATTAATTACGATTAAGTCTCATTATATACACAAACACGACAACTCGGAGGCATATACGTGTATCTGACGTTTGTAGATTTTAAGTAGAACATTTGTTTGAAAAAAAAACGACGTTATTTGCAGGCCTCAAGAGTCAGCTCGAGCAAACGATCTGTCCTTTTCTTAGTACGAGGAAAAAATAGCGTTTTCGAGAGCTATGATAAGTAATCCAGTCACGAAACATCGAATTTATACGAAAAGATGAAAAAGCAAAAGGAAAAAGATGGAAAAAGTAACGAAGGTCCTAATATATCGAGAATTTGCAGATAATCAAACGAAAACAAACGAAAAACGAAGAAAAAACGTAATAAGAAAGAAGGAATTGCTATGTATATTTCAAACGTGTGTTGAGTACATCGTCAAGAGCATTTACAACGCTACAAACCAAAGTTACGTACTCATCGCATTTATTCTTCTTTCTTTTTTCTTCTCTACATTTTTTCCTTTCATTAATTTTACTATAATAAGAATATTTTAAAACGAACTAAGAACTACTTTACAACGTGATTCAACAGTGAATGAGTGAATTGTGAAATATTCTAGTCACTATGAATCTGCTTTTGATTTTCGTACAATTCGTGCCGTTTTATTTCTCACTCGTTCTTTATTTTAATATCGATTTTTAGCACGTTTTTTACCCATGACTCGTTGAACCCTAGAACTACAAACCCATTTGTTTTACCTTTAAACTACAAACCGGGCTAAATATTGACCCCACGGGTTTCTTGTTCGTAAAATCGTTTCGAAAGCAGTAATCTGACTTATAAGTACACGAATCTTTTTGTTTTTGTTTTTTTTTTTTTTTTTTCAATGCCAAAGAGAACGGTGAAGAGCAAATTAAATTTCATCCCAGTTTAGTTGATGAAAAATCGATTTAAATACCTAAAAGTGCTGAAAAATAAACTTAGGAACGCAATTCGAAGCTCGTCTGGGATAGATATCTCCCCCGGTTTGTAGTTCTAGGGTTGATCCGATTATTGAGTCGCAGACAATTTGACAAGACGAAAAAGAAGAGCTACGAGATATAAAACTCTTTTCGAAGCGTTTTAAATAATGTCAATTTTGCTGTAGCACAAACAAACAAACAAAACACAAGAAAGAGCGTTGTGAAATAATTCAAAGAGCCCACACCATACATTTAACATGTAGGGTAAACCACCCAGTACGCAGCCAGAAACTTGTAGTCGGCCTCTGCCTATTCTTTGTATGAGTGGGAAGAGTACGAAAGATAGATTTTCCACTCTTCGCACTCATGTAAGGCCGACTATTGGTTTCTGGCTGACTATCGGGTGTTTTACCCTACGGCGAAGAAAAACTAATCTTCAGAACGATTTAAACAAATATTATAGATATATGTATATGTGCTCGAATACAACGCGAATTATCAGTAAATTTGTATAACACATAACGCTTGTCTATTTTCCTAAGATTTCCGCGCGCGTGTGTGTGTGTGTGTGTGTGCGTGTGTGTGTATGTGTGTGCGTGCGTGTGTATGTGTGCGTGAGTGCGTATGTGCGTATTGAAAACACTATTTGAAAAAAAAAACGATAAAGACAGCTATTTATTGAGCGTTTTGATTTTTTCATCGTTTTTTTCTATTTAATTGCATCGAATTTTGTCTGCTTTTTGATTATATTCTGGTGCCAATTCGTCCTGAATCATCAGACCGTAATAATAATTTTTTAACGATGAAATTTAATGAAAAAATGCACTCTCATGCTGGCTAAAAATGTATTTAACACGAAAAAAAAGGAAAAGAAATTTGAAAAGCTCGTTACAGCTTCAAGTTTCATCATATTTTTCTTAGTGACGAAATATTTATCACCCAAATCGTACGGTTGAATATATACAAACGCATGTTCTTAGGATACAGGATGCATGTCTTTTTTTTCCTTTTTTTTATTATGTACTGGAGAAAATGAATACGACTCTTTGAAATATACTTTGCACACTATACAAAAATCTTACGATTCCGAATTTTATTAAATACAAAGTGATTTCTATGTTTGTACGTAAAACTCATTTATTTGTGGCATTAAAAATCTTATTCCTATGTCACGAGTTGTAAACAAGCTTTTGAAATTTTTGCTAAGGGCTCTTGCGGATATTATACGAACTTCCGCGACCAGCGACCCTCCCCTTCACTCTTCTGGCGGCGAAAAGCCCTCGCTCCGTATTCTGTATTTTTTGATGAAATTAGTATTTTCTCTGAAGAAAATCAACTTTTTTACTCCTCGATTGTTATTCTGACAGAATGTTGAAATAACGACCATTTTTTGTTGTTGCATGGTGAGCCAATATTTTGGTATAAGTTTGTCCGGATTTATTCGCTTCATATGGCGAAAAATCTTGCTCACGAAAATTTGAGGCGGATTGGGGCGATCCATACCCTCAATGCTGTAACCCTCGCCTTTTCGATATTTCGATCAGAACATACACGCCTGCAAGGGTGTCCGTGACGCATAACTTTGGCGACTGCAATAAAATCTACTTTTTTTAAATTGCCTTTGTTTGGGGATAAAATTGTTCTTGCGTTGTCCGTAGACAAAATGGAAGATTGTCAAAGGTCAATGATCTTTTGACGATTTTTATCAATTTATAAAAATTGAAAAAATAAATAAATTTATTTCCGTCTTGAAAATAAACGAAACGCCAGAAAGCTCGCGATGCTCCCGCCTTAAACAGCTGTGAATGTGGTACACCTGAGGGCGTTATTTTGGCGGGCTGCCACAGTGGCGCTACAGTCAAAAAGAGGTAGGCGCCGATAGCGAGGAAAAGCAAAAGGTTTTTGGTGGATTTTGTTGCATCGGTCAATGATTCGAGCGAGGGAGAGAGCAGCATTTTCGTGTTGAATTTGTGTGAAAAATTGACTGAGTAAAAAAACATCGCGATGACTGCCGAAGAAGAAATAATGAGAATCCAGAAGAAGCTGAGTAAAATGTCGAGCGGCGACGGGACGGTGAGTGAGTGAGTAAAATTAAGAGAGCAGCGCAGTTTAGTAAAGCGAAACGAGTGGAACATTCGGTGTAATCACCCCGCGCGAGACGCCGAACCCGCGAGAACGAAAAAGCCGCACGCACACATAATAATACAAACGGGAGATCGCATGTCGCGCCGCAAATTCTAAATTCAGCAAACTCCAATGTTTTGGCGACATATTCGCGAGGACCTGTGGTAATTCATAAATTCATTCGAATCTCTTTTTTTTATCCATTTCCGTAATATCATCGTATAAATAATCCGAAAATACCGCACATGGAGGCATACAAAAAAAACGATGTACTCGCAGTCGTCGCCGGCGCGGACATTTGTTTTCAATGCAACTTGTTTATTTAGTTCGTCGATCGACCGTAATTTTCATTATTATCATCATTATGAATTTTGAAAAACTACGAAAACTGGATTCTCCATCATTTCTCCCGGGAAAATCCTCGTAATTCATTAATTCTATTAAAAAAAACAACGCGAAAAATCTACGTTTTTGTGAGATTCATCTTCTATCTTGCTCAGGGCCAGGAACAAGCTTTGGAATTGCTCAAAGTGCTACAGAAATTGCCCGTCGATCTGGAACTTCTCACCAAAACCAGAATAGGAGCGACCGTCAATGCTTTTCGCAAAACTACAACGGACGAAGAAGTCATTTCGCTCGCCAAGAGCTTGATTAAAAATTGGAAAAAGTTTCTGTCCGGTAAGATTTTCCTATCAAGTCACGAGGCTCGCTACGATATTCGCGCGTCACGAAAAAGTCGTGAAATATCGTTGCGCCTTTTTCCTCATCCTCCAAAAACCATCGAGCCACATTTGCCTGCGGCAAGAAAAAAGCTTTCCTTGCCGCGTGCAAATTTTAAGACGCGATAATAGTGAAAAATATTGAATCCACAGGTTCGAACAAAGACGGCAAAGACTCCGGTTCGGCGAGCAGTTCCAAAAAGAAAGAAGACAGAAATGACAGGAATAAAGATGACGGGGACTCCAAGAAAGACAAAGATTCGACAGACGGACAAGATGTCAAAATGAAGGACGAAAAGGGAGGAAAAGATGGTCAAAAGAAACAATCGACTTTCCCAGCCGCCACGACGACCGATGCCGTCAGGCTCAAGTGCCGTGAGCTTTTGGCCTCTGCCCTGGGAGTCGACGGCACGACGATCGAGGGATGCGCCAGTCCTGAAGAGTTGGCAGAGGAACTGGAGGAAGCGATTTTTGCAGAATTCAAAAATACAGACAACAGATACAAAAATCGGGTTAGTTCAAAGCGAGTTTTCTTCAACGTGGTTTTTTTATATTTTTTTTCTGACTATTACAACGGAATCGATAAAAATAAATTGACACCATTGAGGAATTCAAAAATGAGAAATTTTAACCAAGTTCTTTGACCCCCTGCGGGTCATAGTGACCTTTTTCGAGCCAAGCGACAATTTTTTTTCAAAAATAATTTTTACAAAAAGTTTTATTTGAAAAGGAAACAAATGAAATGACTGTAACAACTACAGGTGCATCTAGGGTCAATCTGACCCGAGTAATTTTTCAAATCGTTGTATTCCGATAAATATGGATTTTTATTTCTTTGTGGAGACGTTTTTTATAGTAAATACTTCATATTTCATGGCCCTAAATGTTTTGACGAAACCGAAAATTAAATGTCAAACAATCAGTAACAGAAAATTGTTGGGGTCAAAAAGACCCAGTATGCACTGGAAACCTTAAAGTCGAATAAACGGAGGATATCCCAGAATTTTTCCAGATTTTTTAGTCTCTAAATACGAGAGATACAAGTGGCAGGACGAAAACGATGATTCGGAATGACATAAAAAATCACATGATCCGCGGAGGATTACATTTCGAAAGAACGAAATAAAAAAATAGTTCCGATTTGTTCGTAGCAAATTTGATGATAGAAAAACGTTATTATTTCCCACGCAGGTTCGTAGTCGAGTGGCAAACCTTCGAGACGCAAAAAATCCAACATTGAGAACAAATTTTATCGTTGGTGCGATAACGCCCTCGAGGTTGGCAGTGATGACCGCGGAAGAAATGGCGAGTGATGAAATAAAACAGTTGCGCGACAGATTCGAGAAGGAGGCGATAAACGACGCCCAGCTTGCGACTGTCCAAGGCACCAAGACCGATTTGCTCAAGTGCGGAAAGTGCAAAAAGCGAAATTGTACTTACAATCAAATTCAAACGCGATCGGCCGATGAGCCGATGACGACGTTCGTGCTTTGTAACGAGTGCGGCAATCGATGGAAGTTCTGTTGAGCAATAGTCTTGCCTATATTTTCTCCTCAATTTCTTTTCAATCATAAAAACAAAAAAATAGAATAAAAATACCGATTTTTCTATCGGTTTGCAGAAAAAACGATAAAGAGCAAAGTGAGACTTTCGACGAGACAAAAACACGTGCTTTTCTTGAATATCGTTTTACGAAAACCGGAACGAAATTCACCATACAATTTTCCTTCATTTGGATAATCAATGACCAAAGATTCTCGCGGAAAAGTTTGGAAAATAGATTCCCCTCCGTTGTCACGAATTTTCACCGAGTTTGCTCATCAAAGACTTGTAAATATTTTAAGAAACACGCTTCTATGAATCTGATAGAAAAAAATAAGGCTTTCCAAGTTATTTCTCCTTTCACATCGCAAAGTTGTGAAAATTTGCATTGTACCATTATTTTAAACATTTTCCAAAACTCCCGATCGATCGTGTATCCCGCTGCATTATTAATTTTCTAAAATTTGGTGCGAAATCGTGTCAAACAATCTGGATATTCCAAAAACCGCAATTCGTCGATTTCCCCAAGCGAAATCGAAGGAAAAAACTTTTTTTTTTGTTTACCGATCGTCCTTCGTGATTTTTGCTTGTTCCGAAAGTCTCAGTTAACGTTTTCTCTGAAAAATCGTCCACGGGTCGGACGAAGCCGAGAAACTTGCATAAAACGAGAGAAACGAATGTTTTAAGTGAATTTCGAGCCACGCGAGCAATCGTAAGTTTGAAAGAGCGATTACAATCGTGGAACGGAGATTTTTCTCTTGCTCTCCCTTGCCGAAGCCTCAATATTCAGAGACAAAAACGAAAGACTCATGGAATTTTTCTTCAAGCCTGTATACCGACTGTTTTTCAAGTTTTTATCTCGATGATTGTGCCACGATGAAATTTGTACATTCTAAAGCAGGTTCAAAAATAAAAATCCCCCGAGACTTGTTTTTTTTTCGAAAAGATCCAACTTCTTGACGAATAATCGCGAAAAACTCATTTTGTCACCCTAAAAAGATGAATTTCAACTTAGAGAGTGAGAGGGAGATTCTCTTCTTGTAGTGGCGAAACGTGAATCATTTGCGATGATATTTACCAGCCAAGTCGCGTGTACAATATGTTTTATTCGTCAAATGCGATGTGAATAAATCGATGCGTGGAAGAAAAATCATCAACTGCCTTTTTTGTTCTTATTTTGTGTGTTTTATTAATTATTTTCCTTCGTGCTATTTACACTAATCTTTGTTTACATTCCACTGAACATTAATACCATTGTTTTCTTCCCGTTCACTCGTCGCCCTGAGCCGGCGATTTCTGTGTGGAGCTTTAATCCGTTGGTGGGTCGGGTTCGCTTCTACAAATCACGGAAATTCGACGGCCTTTGGTCACTTTTTTCCCATCGTAGATGGAATTTTCATTGCCTAGTATCTCGTGATTGTATTTCTGGCGCGCCGCCCCGCTGTAAAAATTATTTATTTCGATTCGGTCGCGCTATCTTAACATTGTTCGTTTTTTTTTCATATTTAACGCCAAAACTACAAACCGAGGTAGATATCTACCTCAGACGAGCTTCGAATTACGTTCCTAAGTTTATTTTTCAGAACTTTTAGGTATTTTAGTCGATCTTTCACCAACTAAACTGGGATGAGATGTAATTTGTTCTTCACCATTTTCTTTGGCATGAAAAAAGAAAAAGATTCGTGTACTTATAAGTCAGATTACTGCTTTCAGAACAATTTTACGAACAAGAAATCCATGGGGTAAATAAAAAGTGCGTTCGTAGTTCTTGGGATAAGGAATAGAAAAATTTTTGATACTGTAGAAATTTTGAAATCAATCGAACCTCATAATGTACAGAGATCTCCTTGGTAGAAGGAAGTCTTGGGCAATTTCCTTCTCCTTCCCGACCAGTGTGAGTCGCATGACGCAGTCGGTCAGCAAACTTATCCCTGCGATCACGTCACCGCAAAACTGCAGAGTACAGTATTTTTTTTCTCGTAAGACTCATAATAGGATTTTTGGTTTATTATCAAGAGCGGCAAACTTTTCTTACTCTGATGCTATCGACATGAGGCTTTATTACGCCATCCTCAGCCAAATCTAAAACATGAACTAGACCCAATTGGGGAGTCCCTGGTGGAAAAGCTCGGGCTCTTATTCTTTCGATTATTTTACTGTTATTTTCGTTCCATTTTCCTCTTTCGGTCTCTCGATAACCATGAATCGCCTGCAATTGGAATCGATTGGAAATAATACCCTCTGCGTCTATCTCCAGGTTTCTTTGATGTGTGAATTTTGCTTTGGATGACTGAATTGTTGTGCAAAAATGACATGTAGTGAAGAGGCAAACGGAGGGAAAATTAAAATTTGTCAATTTTAATTATTTATGCAAATATCGATCGTGCTAGTGAAAATTATACGGAAAGAAATTAAACTGACATTTTTTGATGGTTTTTAGAGACAAAAGTGAGGTTTTCGAGGGCGGAAAATAGAATTTATTCAGTTGTTGGATATTGGGGTCTCGAATACAATGATTGAAAGTTTTGAAACCCGGAATAAAATTTACTAACGCCGTCCCAATGAGAAAACTCGTACCGCAAACGTTTCATGTACGGTTCGACCTCCTGCAGAATGGAATCCTCCTCTTGAGGGGTTATAAAATCCGGTATAACTTTCATAGTTGCGGTCAATTCTGTTTTCCAATCATCAGTAGGAGAATCGTGACGAGTTTCGATCGTGTCGAGGGAGAACGAAGCATTTTCTATTCGATAAATGTGACGGATCCGCTCCAAGATCGACTTGCGTCTGAACAATGCTCTTACGATCATCGTACTATCGCGAAAAGCAAACAAAAAAGAACTTTGACTTCTAACAATGGATTTCACGTGACAGTTTCATCATTTGGGATAAGAATAGCCAACATTTATTTCTCAAACACTCACAAAATATATATTATTGTGCTATTAATGGAAAAAATGCGAGAAACAGTTTGGGCAATGCGTGTTACGTGCCGCCTCGAAAGAGCCGGTGCGACTACGGCACACGCTCGTTTGAAATGCGAGCTGTGTATCGAACTTGATTTCCATGGTGTTTCTCAACGCGTTGCAATTTCTTTCTCCCTTTAATCGGCAAACAGAGCTTTATTGTAAAAATATCATACGGTGCAAAGTTGATGCTCGAAAAAGTTGAAGAAGTAAATAGTAAATAGAAAGTATATGCTATGAGGAGGAAGAATGTATATATGTAAAATGGTAATGTTGGCGATGTTGGTACACGTGGAACGACGACAGCGCACAAGCACAAGTGGCGCGGAAAGTGGCGGAAGGTGGAGGGAGATACGTTCGTAGTAAAGTCTTGAATGAATCTTCCCGAAAATGTCGGATTGATTAAACATTGAAACATTAAGCCAAGTTTGTTTAGCAATAATTATCGAAGAAACAATCGTAAGATTGACGAATGTTGAACAACGACAAGTTGGGAGAAATTATAGAGAGCGGTAGGACGAGAGTGGGGGATTAAAGAAAAAGGGAAAGAGAGAGAGTGAAGGAATTTTTGCATTGCTGAGATCTGCAAGTGGCTGCGTACGTGGCAGAATCGTCGGACCAATCGTTGAACGCGTGATTTCAATAGGCGTGGCTTATACATGCCTCTCTTACACTTGTGCTCTCTGGGTTGCTTAGGGTGGCCGGGCAGCCATAATTTCTCGTGAAAAAGTTATTCCTCCCGAGCGTGTGAAAAGTTTCGATACTCCCGCTTGTGCTTAAATTCGTTAACGGTACGGAAAAATACGTTCTTCTACTCAACGAGTTTGCTGAGCAGAGGTACACTTGCTCAATTAAACGAGCTTTATTATACTATTTTAGATATTTTCACGTCTGTATTCTCGCGGCTAGAGATATTCTCGCACACACTTTTCTCATCCGTTTTTTTTCTTCCTTCCTTTGGTAATTGATACACAGTCGGCGGTATCGTACCATCGATAGCAAAATTCTTTCTTTTTCTCACTGGTTCTATTTCCCTTTCGAGGAGGTTTTCAGTGCTCCAACGTAACACCTTCCTTCCCCGGAAAAACTCTGAAAATTCTGCGTGGTTCACTGTCTTACCGGCGCAATTCTCGCGAACCAACTCCTTTTTTTCATCCTCGTCTCAATCTCTCCGTTCTTCATCCCAACATCGAGAATTCCAATTTTCCCAAATATCCTCGACTTCCTTTTTTCCTTTCGTTTCTCTTCCACTCTCAATTCTCATGTATACCGTCTACTACATATTTCAATCGTTATAACTCCGCGTCGTTTGTGTGTGCTTTAAATATTTACGTTTATTGAGTCTCGTCGATCATCGTCAATTTTTCGAGGTCACCCGCGCCCTGGTATCGTATTATCAAGTTTTTTGCTTACAGTTCAAGTCATAGCAAAACATGACTTACAATACTTCTGTCTCAAAATTTTTGCTCCATTTTACCAAAATCCAATATTGTCCGGACCGTTACGAAAATTTGAACTTAATTTTAAATCTTTATATTCATTTGAAAACTGAATAAAGACACAAAAGCAGATTTCCTCTTTAATAAAACTAAACAAAGTTATTTTTGTCCTTACAACACCAAATATTTTTCCAAAAGCTGATTCGCATCTACGATTATGACCCACTAAATATTTGTTACTCGTTAAATCATAATTTTACTAAAAAAAAAAAACATTCAATGATTTTTTAAACCCTGAAGCGGCATCATTTTCCCCACGCTCACCGACAGAATTATTGTTTACGGAATATTCCAAAAAAGTGCACGAAAAGTGCTAAGAGATCGAAAAAAATGTGTGTTGGAAAAAAAACATTTTTCAATAATCAGTTTTCATGAAAATTGCATGCGGCAAATTTGAAATTTGAAAATCCAAATTCCTGTAGACACTATCTCCAGATTGAGAAAAAAAACTGCGTCCCACTGCGTTGAGAGATAAACACAGTATTTTTTTGTCTTTTTTCTGAATTATTGCAAACTCATAGATAATCAATGAATTTTTGCGACGCAGAGACATTATCGGAGCGCCATGGATCTCCACACTAGTTTAGTTTACGTCGCGGTTGTCGTAGTGTCAGCTGGCGTTATTTTCGTAGTCTCTATGTTCGGAATCAAGGAGAAATCCTATGAAGAAGCCATAGCCGAGCAGCGCAAACTTCCGGACGATCATCTTCTCATGGGTGAGTACAACGCCCGTTGCAATCCGATACAGAATTTTTTTTAAAATGATTTTTAAAATGCCATTGACGCCCTTTGAGCCTTGAAGCTTCTCTGACACAGAATTTTTGTTTGCCAAGATCGTAATGAATATGATTTTTGGAGCTGAGCGAATTTTTTTTCCCAACGATCCGAAAAGTTTTGAGAAAGCCTCATAAAAATTGCCCTCCCGGCTCTGAAAAGCTGAAAAATAAAAAGCTTTAGCCAGAAAAAAGAAAAATATGCGCTGCACCAGCCAAGAATTTTGTTGCCAATGCGAAATTATAATTTACAGGTAAAAAAGAAAAGGGCAAGGAGAAGAAGCATAAAAATAAGACTGGAAAGAAAGCCAAGGAGAAGAAAGAGGAGAAGGAAGAGAAGGAAGAAAAAATGGAGCATCCGGCGGCTGTTCACTTTGACGAGAATCCGATTGTTTTACCACCCGAACCGAACGTTACGGTACGATTTTTATTTACTTTTCCATGGCGCAAGGAAACGATTATTATTTCCCTCGCACCGAACAAATGTGAATCCATTTATTTCAATATTCGGCTCTGCTGAATCATCAGAAAAATCATTGCTTTTGGTACTTATCGCACAATAACAAATCTCATCGGACGCAACTACTTTTAATTCTTCGAGTGCACACCTCCTATAAGTGCATATTGGGTCAATCTGACCCACAGCATTTTTCGAAACGTTGTAGTCCGGTAAACGTGCATTTTCTGTTTTTCTTTTTGTACAATCGTTTTTTCCAGTAAATTTTCCATTATTTTATGGTCCCGAATTTATTTTCTGATGAAAACGAAATTTAAACGCCCAAACAATCGAGAACAGAAAATTTTTCGGGTCAACAAGACCCAGTATGCACTCAAAGGGTCAAAAGGTGCAATTTCGCATGAGAAACATTTCGACAAAGATTTTCACTCTCTCGAGATTTCCACAGAGCTGAACGGAGTGTTGATGGCAAAAAAAAATATTAATCCAGCCCCCTTCGACGTATTTTTTATCTTACGCATAAAATAAAATTCGATTCCCGAATGAAAATCGAAAAAAATCGTAACGAAGCTGTTTTTCAAGGAGAAATTTGATTTCGGAGCTTTTTCTTGCTTTCTATGTTGGAGAAAACGGGTCGTAGGAGTTGGACAAAATTCCCAAGGAACTTGTCAAATTATAACGAAAATTTAATATCGTCTCGTTAAAACAGTAAAACAGTTTTTGTCCTTTTCTCATTGTCCTCACGTAAACATTTTGGTACAGAAAATGTCGTATTGTTGAGAATGGAAAATAGAGAAATCTGTCGATTCTCATTGGCACGTTGTTCTCGTGTCCTCGAGCATTGGGCGAGGTTACTAAAATACCGCTTATATCGCACTGACGCAAACATCTCTAGTTCCTGCTTGTTTTACGCATGAAATATGGTACACCGGCTCGCGTATCAAATGTTTCGCATGCGGGTCATCCGCGGAATCGTCAGATATGCGTACAAGATGTATTTTCACCGTTGCCACATATATTTATATGCGCACGAACATTTTTCTACGTGAAAAATTAGACGAACGTGAGTCTTTACGTTAAAGTTTGTGTCTACGAAGTGTAGGATTCCAAATCATCTTTTCCGCGCGTAATTCTCTCCAAAGCCGGCAAAGAGATGAAGATTTGCATTTACAAAAGGCTGAGAGAGCTGATGATACTTTAGGAATGTCTGAATGCATTTTGCACAAGAAAGCCTCGACCTTGTCGTGAAAATCCATCATTTACGCTCGAGTGAAATTAGCTGTAACGTAAATCTGAGAGTGTCATGTTCTCGTGGCAGAATCAAGTACAAATACGTTCGTCGTTTCCATTGAGCGATGGTCGATTGTTTTTTTCCTTTAGCTGGAACTCTGCAATGTCAAAAATTGTATGAAGCACTAAATTTACTTTTATTTTGGGCCAAATTTTCGTTAGTTTTGTTTTGCGACGTGCGTTCTCAAGGCTCTGCGATGCCCTGGTGAGTTACCAGTTTTGAGAGGAATTCGTTATCAATTTTGGAATATTAGGAGCTCGTATTTTTTTTTTCGCTCATTCAAGTTTGTCGTTTCTTGAGGCGACGTTATTCAAAGAAAGAGCCATTGAAAAAGCCTGCATCCTGTTTCATAATGCACGAACCACGATTTTTATCAAAGACTTTTGTGTAATCGTTTTTTCTGTCGCTCTTTTTATTTCGCATTTTCTCTCTCCCCCTCTCCAGTCTGTTTGCATAATTATGGTAGACGAATTGAGCACAAGCTCGCAGCTGTGACGAAGACAGTTTTTTTGAAGGCAGTGACAAACATCGATTAAAAATCGTTGGATTTAATATTCGACGTGTTTTTTTTTTTCCAGTATCCTTTGATATTTATTTTCTATTTATAACTCTGTTGTCAACATCCCAGTCGAGAGTCTTGTTTGGGTTTGATTTTCGAATAATCGTCGCAGATTGGAAAGAAAAAGAGCGAGAGGATGCAAAGAAATTTGGAAACTTTGTTATTCAGAGTTTATCGAGGCTCAAATAAAAATGAAATAAAAAATGCGGATTTACTCCTTCCAGGTATGCTTGTTTGTCAAGAACTCAAAGTAGAGACGCCTCTAAGGTGACGAGTGAACATTTATATTATCCGTAAACGTTAATTTTCATCTTTAGTTTGTACAAATTTGTATCGAGACTCGGTGGCCTTCTGCGGTGTATTTAAAACCGATGATCTTACCGAACTCTCGAATTTATCAGAGTAAACGTGATTTATAGCACGCGAGAACGACGAGAGGTGGAAATCTTTTGAAATTCTTATTATTGTATTTGCCTTTGCGATCCAACGCCCAAAAAATCTTATCGCACTCGCACTTTAATCATGCACGTCGTAAAACTGGCCTGCACAATATATACCAATCGGGGAATCATGCTTTTCGTCTGTTTGCTCGAATTAATGATATTCAGGAAGTTGGCAAAGGCGCCAAAAAGAAGAACAAGATCGAGAGGGTTAAGCCAATTCTTGTAAACAAGGATGACTCCTCGGTCGTCCTGACGCCCGAATCTACCGAGCCCGAAAATCTGTTTAACGAGGCGAATCACTTTGATCGTATCCAACCAAAGGACAGCCTCGAATTAATCCGCAGTCATAGTGTGAGTCATTATCATGGGAATTTTGTGTCTTTTGTCGCTGTTTTTTTTTTTTTTAGAAAAGGAATTTTTCACAGAATGGACGAGAATTTTCATTTACTTTAGATTTTTAAATATTTTTTCGTGGGGGCTTGAGCATTTTCTATGGAGCTTGACTAACAGGGCATTGTTTGCTTACTAAACATTTTTTGCAATTTTTTCAACTTGGTACAATTTTTTCTACTTTCCTTTGACAGTCGACTTCGTGCTCTCCGCAATTTATTTTCCCATAAATGCGTACAAGGAGTGTCCACTAGCAGGGAAAAGAAAAATCGTTTTTTTTTTTTTCGACCCAAAATCAAAACAACAGCCTAAAAAAACGAAGTAATTCGTTGAAGATTCATATTTGTCGTGAATATTTCTGACGATTCAAAGAGTAAAAAAAAAACATTCAACGATATCACAGTTTTTTCTGATTTTTTTTTTCCTTTAATCTGCTCGGAGCCTCTTCCGCAGGTTCAAAGGTTCAAATCTAGTTGACCTTCTAAATTTCGGAAGATGGAGTTTTGTTATTATCGGTTTTTATCGAGTTCTGAAGAAATTAAAGAGCAGTAATTAATTATCATAGAAAAAAATCGTGATTTCTCATGAGTGTGTGGGCCTGGCGCTTGGGGATAAATTTTGTTCGTTATGTAGAAAATTTTAAACGTTTCGAAACCGGCGATGAAACTGAGAGTTATTTCGACAGAGGGAGACAGCGAGTCTGCAGCAGGCTGTCCAATCAGAGCCGATAATAAACAAATCACCGAAGGAAACTCCATCGAAGACAAAGAAGAATGTCAAGGAGCCTGCTCGGAAGAAGGAGGAAGCGAAGGATGAGAAGAAAGAAGTGGTTGTCGCGAGTGCCAGCGCGCCTCAACAGCAGCAGCAGCAGCAGCAGCAAATCGTGAAGGAAGTTGCGAAAGAACCGAAGGAAATTGTCAGAGAAACGGTGGCGGTTTCCGGAAGTCCGGCGTCTGTTCCGGTCAGCACCGTCGTTGCTCCTGCTGTGGGCAAGGAAACGAAGGAAGTCTCTCAGGCATCGATCAAAGAAACGAAGAAGGGAAAGAAGAAGAACGACATATTGGCGCAAATCGGTGGGGATCGCGACGGCATAAACGTTTCATTGCTGATGCCACTTGTGCAAAAAGCAGAGCTCAGCCGTTCAGAAATCCAGATCTTGATCGACCAATTGCTGAACAAGCAGCAGGACAATCCTTCGGAGCATTCCGAGTGGACAGAGGGTCGTACAGACCCGGTAATCAAGCTAAAAAAGCAATTGGCAGAGAAAGAAAAAGCCCTGAGCGAGGAACACGAAGCGAGCGCCACTTTCCAAAACAAATTGAAAGAACTTCGCGCCGAATTGAACGCGGAAAGATCCCGATCCACCGGCCAAGTAAAGCAGCTCGAAGAAGCTTTAAACGCCAAAATAACCGAAGCCCAAACTCTCCACACTCGCATGCAACACATCCTCGAATCTCACGCCGCCGAGAAACAAGGATTCGCTCGACAAATTGAACAGCTCCAGGCTAAAGTCAACGAAGATGCCGCCATCATCCATAAAATGCAAGAAGAACAGGGACAGACTCAAGGCCAAATGCAGCAAGAACTCATCGCTCAGAGAAAACAACTCGAAGTTCAATTCGGACAAATGCGAGAAAACGAAAATGCTCTCAAGGGACAATTGGCTCAGAAACACATCGAAATTCAGGAACTTCAAAATGTTAATATCAGCATGACCCAAGAATTACAGGCTACTTGCGAAAGTAGCAACGCTGAAATCGAAGTTTTGAGGCAACAGCTCGGCATGATGGACGATCAACTTGTACACTCCGAGGCACAACTCCAGGACGTCGCTAGACAACTCGAGGTTCGTTTATCCAACCTTTTTTCTCTTTTCCACCTTTTTCCCCGACTTTTTTCCATCGTTTATGTTCGTAGCACGAAAACAATTGCCGAAGGAATTCATTTACACAAAAAAAAAATCATTTTTTCTTTGTCTTTTTCACATTTTTTCGATGATTTGTGTTCGTGACACAAAAATAATTGCGAGCGCAATTCATTTACACAAAAATGCCTTTGTTGGCTCTTTTTTTTCATGATAATCAGCCAAAAAGCTGATTCGCAATTTACAGAAGAAAAATGTGTTCGTAGTCTGGTTGAATAATGAAATTATGAATCGACAGGAATCTCATCGCGCCCATGCCGAATCCGACCACAGGCTAAAGGCTGCTCTCCGCCACGAGCAAGAGATGCAGAAGCAAGTGCACTCGCTGCAGGCTGAATTGAAAATGGCAAAGGCCGAGGCGAGCGAGAGTTCAGGATTGAAGAACGAGTTGAACAAAGCACAAGCGGAGCTGATGAAAATCCGGAGTGATTTGTCGTCGTCAAGAAACGAGGCGAAATCCGAAGCAGCGGAAATCACAACGCTGCGAGCTGCTATCAACGAAAAAGACGAACAGCTCAAATACTATCAATCGGAAAGTACAAAACTGGCGAATGGGCTTCGTGACGAGAGAGGTGAAGTTTCTCGCATAAGAACGGAGCTCGCTGCGGCCCAGGAAGATCTGAGAAAACAGAGAAGCGAGATCGAGAATCTTGTCCAACAACTGACCAAAGCTACGGGCAAAGTTACGAAACTTGAGCTTGAATTATCCAGCGCGAATGAGAATCAACGCGCAAAGACTGAGAAAGAAGCTTTGCAAAACGGCGATGGAAAAATCTCCGATGTCCAGCTACAAATCACGAGGCTGCAGGAAGAAAACGACAGAATCTCAGCCCAGGTTCGTTGTCCTTTGTCCACAGTTTGTCAAATGCGAACCAAGAACAACTAAATTTTCCATGTGCGGCTCCATTTTCGTAAATCGATTCGACACTCAATTTATTTTTTTATTTTTCATAGCTCGGCAGGTTTGCAGAATTGCAAAAGGAATTGAAACAGTTGCGAGAGGAAAACGAGTCGCTCGCATCTCAATTGGCAGCCAGTACCGAACGTCCAGCGGCGGAGGGTCGCGAAAATGGTGTCGAGGACAAATTACTCGAACACACGAATTTGTAAGTTGAATTTTTCTTCATTATCTACACTGAGAAAATCGAAAAGGAATCCTCAATCCGTGAAAGTTTTTTTCGCCCCCGAATTCCGCGAACCGGGGTCTTCGCGCTATCACACCCTCAATCATAAATGAAAAAATCTGAAAAAATGCATGATCAATCTTCAGACTGTGCTTTTGAAGCGAGAATAGAATTTTTATATTTTTTTCTTATTTTTAATCATTTTTTTTCATCAAATATCAAGCAATGTGCGCAGAACGCTGGACGAAAACGACTCCGGTTTACGGGTTGAGGATTAAAAATTACCGATACAGAATAAAAACAGGTCGTGACCTTGAGCAGTAGCCAATTTTTACTCAGCAGAATTCCCATGAAAAGAAAGTCAAATTTCTTTTTTTAAAAAAAAAATAAAAAATCGTATTTTCATGAAAATCTCAATTCTGCACAATTCTGTAATTTTTTTTACCTGTTCCCGAACCGTCCACTTTTAATTATAAACTTTGGTTGTGCAGATTGGAGCAAAAGGAGAGCCAACTCGTTGCCTTGACCGGCGAATTGGCCAGCAAGGAATCGGAGCTCCTCAAAGTACGAGCACAGGTTGAAAACCTCGAGACTGAAGTGAAGAAACAAAACAGTGCGGCCAAAACTCTGGAAGATGATCTAGAAGCACAGCGGTCCAAAAACAACGTGAGCCAATTTTTCTTTCACACATCAATCTCTTCATTTCTTTTCTCTTTCACGCAGATTTTTCAACAACAAAAATCCAATTTGCTTTCAAACATTTTCAACTCCGATCAAGTTTTTTTTATTAAGAAAAAAATTTCGCTCATTTTCACGTCGATCCTAAGCCACTCATGATTACCTAAAATCAAACGAACAGTTTGGCCAAAAACTTTATTTCGTTGTATTGAAATTTAACGATCCATGATAAATAAAAAAAAAAACTGAATACGTGCAGACAAAATAATATAAAAAAATACTTTAGCGAAGAAATGGCAATTTTTCATTCATATTCTACTGAAAATAGCGAAAACTGTGACATTTTTTTCCAAATTTTGCCATTTTTTGCCCAATTTCAGATGAAAAATGACTGTGTATTTGCTAAAATGTCTCGAAAGGTCGATATGCTACCAGGGAACAATGTCATAGTAATTATTGATACAGTTGTCTCTCTATTAATGAAAAAAGTCGAATTTTGAAATGTTGGGTTGGCCGAAGGTTTGAGTTCTTGAAATTTTCACTAACCGGAAAAACTAAAAAATCATCAAAGTTTGTGACTAACAAACAAAGTTTCCATCACTTTTCCAAAATTGCTGCTAATCGTAAAGACTCATAAAATCTCTTTAATCGCTTAAGTTTCCTAAAATATAAAATTCCGATTGTTTACTTACGAATTGATGGCAGGAGTTGCGAACTAAGAACTGGAAAGTGATGGAAGCGCTTTCGGCTGCGGAATCGCGCGCTAAAAACAATAGCGGAAAAAGCATTGACGTAAGTCGATCTCCTTAAATAAAATATTTACTAATATCCACCCCATTTTTATTGGCGAGAAAATATTGGCGAATCAAATGAGTGAAAAAATTATATCCCAGGAATTTGATAGGCGATTGTAGATCTGGAAGTTTCATCGAGATTTTGAATCTTTCAGGAAAGTGTAGAAAAACTAAAAACCGAACAACAGGAATGGACTAAATCTCTGTTACAAAGGATATTCCCTGAAATAGAAGTGACAGAGAAATCGAGCGAGCGTTGGCTCGAAGTTTTCGAAAGCCAGGTCGATGGTGTATTGACGGAGTTGAGAAATCGTCGAGATTCGGATCGGACGGTCGAGCTTGAGAAACGCAACGAGAATCTGCGGGGCATGGTTTCGCAATACAGACAAATAATCGATGAAACGGTTCGTTTTCTTCCGCCGACTAAAATCCTCAAAATTGCTTCGATATTCTTCATTATTTTCACCTCTTCAATGTGAATTTTTTAGGAGAGTATGCTGACGAAGCTCCAGAGTCACATGGAGGCGGCAGAATCGAGATGGCAATCCCAATTGCTGCAGAAAGAGAACGAGGTGTCGAGTCTTAGGATAGAATTGAGAGAGCTCCAGAACAATTTGGTGGTCAACGACATGGTGAGCATTTTAGTCGCGACTGACCAAGCTCACAGGTGGCTCGCTGCTTGTGCACGGAAAGAATTATATTTCGACAATGCCTTGCAATTCACTTGAAAAATGAGACGCGATTCAAATGTCATGGTGTTTATTTTTTTGCCCTCGAAATTATTCCAAAAAAAACGTCTTTTCCACGAAAATTTTCATACAATCCGAAAATATTTGAACAATTCCATTGAATTTCTTGCAAAAATGGGACATCGCGCGATTAAAATGTCATGGCGTTTATTTTTTATGTCCTCGAAATGTTTTCATAAAAAAAACGTCACTTTTACGAAATTAAATCGACGAAATTGTAGTTTTTTTCACATTTTCAATGAAATTTCAATGCAAAGCTCCAGAATCGTGAGCTCAAGACTGTTTTAAATGCTGACGTCCACACGTGACTCCATGTTGCCATGAATCACGACAACTTTGACTTTGAATTTCAGTTTAAAATTGAGTGAATAATTCTTTCCGTGCAGTTGAAAAGTTGAAACTAATGAAATAGTAGAAAAAGGAGAGGGTGGCTTATCGTTAAGGAAGCACGACTAATAAGCAACCGGTCGAGATAATAATATTTGAACGAGTTATTCGTGTACGCTTTTCCGAGAGTCGTATCTCCCCTTGATCGCATAGAATAACGCACATATATGGTATAATATGGTTGTGGCAGTTGGCGAGTCCTGAATCTCACGCAACTGTCGACTCCCTCGTGTATGACAGTGACGGAGTTGAGTTTGCATTTAGCTGTATCGAGAAATCACTGCCTACGATCACACGACAGGTACGGAGTAACGAAGCTAGAAGACGCTTACTAACTGCCGCTCATTTTTCTGCGACCTTAGAGTTTTTATCGTTGAAATCCAAAAAAAAAAAAAAAAAAAAAACGACTTTTCCCCAAAAATCGCCAATAATTGTGCAGATTTTCGTTTCAGTCTCCACATCGCGGAAAAAGTTGAAAATATATTGGAAAATACGAAAAAGAATCATGGTTGTTTTTTAACGATATGAATTCCGAATGTCACGGTTTTGTTATCCGTTTACAGCTTTTTGTTTTCCCTAACTTTTCTCACCCTCGGCCCTCGCTCACAATTAACTTAACTCTATCGATCCCTTTACCATTTTATTGTCGTATTGTGCAGTTGCAACAAAAAATAACGGAACTCGAAACTCGTTTGGCGGAGGAGGAGAATCTTCGGGCAGAATCAAAGGCCGAAATATTGGCGCTCAAACAAGCGAACAAAAGCTCAGTCCACGCGGCTTCTTCGAGTCATGAAAAACTGCGCGAGGTATGTGCTTTTATTTTTTTTGTTTTATCGATCGCAACAAGAAAAGTTTGAGTATCTGAGGAAAAATGGCAAAAAAATTGACCGCATTTAATGCAATTTTCATTTATTTGAGTCCAAATTCATTTCGTTGATGAAAAAAATGGAAATGCATTTTTTTTCAGGCTGAGATCCGAGCAGGAAGCGGTAACTCGGATCAAACGATCATCAACGGCCCAGCTACTTCGGATTCTTCAAAATCCAAGGTTAGTTGAGAGCGTTGCATCGCATAATTTCATAACATTATAATTCCTGAACGATTCCGTAACGGCATGAGGGACGCGAAACGTAAAAGAACCAAGAAAAATATTTAAAAAACGACAAACACGGATAACCAATCTTAAAAAATATTATTAACATGACGCGGTTTTTTTATAACCAGCATTGTATTAATATTCCATTTTTGACAAGCCTATTTATCAGAAGAAAAAAAAACAAACAAAAAAGCTTCTACTATCTGCTGCCATAACGTTTCTGCTTGAAATATGCCCGGAAAGCGATACACGGTTTGGTTCGTCCAAGTTGCTGCGATCGGTAATGCCAAAGATTGTGTTTTTTTTGAGGTATAGGCACTTCTCATTCATTTTGATGATAAAGTTCAATCGAGAATATTCTACTCGTTCGTTTACATCACAAAATTACTTGGCCAACGTTTCGGCGACTTCTCGACAACTTTTTCCCCATGAGCCCATCGTATAAAAAACAATTTTCAGTTTTTTCATCCTTTGAACAATTCAAAAACAATTTTTCGTCAGAAAACTCGGGTTGAAAAAATTAGTTAATAATTTTTTTTTCTCATCGAAAGTCGCCGTCCGATAAATCGCGAAGATGACAAAATTCCTTGGGATTTTAATCGATCGCTGAAAGCCAAGGCTTCGAAACGATATTGTGGCCATAAACGAACGTTTAGTTAATTCTCGATATTTATCTGAAAAACATTTTCGTTCATATGGCCCTCGTACCATCGATAGTTTCAAAAAAATCGAGCCCGGAGCATTTTTCATCAGGAGGTGAACAAGAAAAGTTTTTCCCGGCCCATAAGCAGCAATTTTCTCGATTTTTCAACGCCAAACAAATTTTTCTTCATTTTTTTCTTGTTTTCGTTGCGATTTAACGTGCTGAGCATATCGCGAGAAATTTGCCATGCTTCGAGAGCGCAGATCATTCGTTAAATGCCCAATAATCCATCGAAACGTTAATCCCACACTCAGCCATACACACATGCACACAATGACACGATTAAATGTATATGTATATACGCAGCCAACGAGAGCGACAGAGACTCTGATAGCTACGTTAGAAAAAACTCTGCTAAAGAATGCAGATAACGAAAAGAGTTCGGTAAGCAACGAGAGCGCGAGTTTCGAACAATCACAGCAAGAAAACGACGACAGCTCCTTTACCTCAGAAATAAATTCAAAATACTGTCACGCGGCAGAAAACGAGACACAGGCTAGTCGGAATCCCTTGAACGGCCAGCATCAGAAAAAGCACAAGAAAAAGAGGAAGGTAAACCCATTGTCATATCGAAAACAATAAAAAGCAAAGAATTGTCAGAACGTTTTGCAAAATCGATCCTTTTTTTCCTCTACGAACTTTTTGCACAGTATTTAAACGACTATTCCTCTCTCGTCTCTGTCACGCGTATCGCAAAATTCTATTCGTATTGTGAAAATGAAATATGCATGAAAAGAATTGCCAATTGGGTCCTGAAAATCATCGCGATGCCTTGGAACCTGGAGACAAGTGTAAAAATTACATTCCTTGTCAATTCTCACCTCTCCCGTCCGAAGATTACAACTTTTTTGTTTTTCATCTCCATAATAACCGAAATTTTCACTCAAATTCCGAAGAAAAAAAAATTCGTTTCTAAGTAAAACTTTCGGTAAATATCGGACGAACGTGGAAACAAGTGTGAAGAATAAATTCATTGTCAATTCTCAGCTGTTCAAAAGATTACAGTATTTTTTTTTTAATTCCATAAAAACCGAAATCTTCACTGAAATTCCGAGAATAAAATCATTTTTTTTTTATTTTCTAATATTTTTCGATTAATAACTTTCGAAATTTCAACTTGACGATCCTTCATTGATACTCTCCAAATATGATTCTTTCAATGCGCTTATTTTAGAAACGCTTCCCACCCGAAAAATAAGATTCAATGGGAATTTATGTGTTAGTAGTGAGAACTGTGTACATTGCAAGACTCGATTTATATTCGAAATTCTCCAAGCGATTAGTTAAATGTCAAAAAACAGCGATTTTTTGTCGAATTTCATTTTTTTTTGTTTACACATATTTAGAGGCACACAAGAGCTTGTCGCAAAACTACATTTCACACCAATACATTTCCAAAACAAATCTCCCAGAAGTTTCATTGAATCAAAGTCACCAAAGGAATTCTTAATGCATCGTATTCATGGTGGTTAGTCGTTATTTAAAAAAAGAAATAAATTTTAATGGAAGGAAGCAGAAAAATGAGGAAGAGAGGAAAATGGAGAAATTATTAGATCATTTGTTTCCACAAGCATTATTCGCTTCGGCAAAAGTATCGAGTTGACACTCTGAGCGTCGATAATGCGAAGAAATTTGTATCCCTTGAGAAAAAAAAAATTGTACTCGTTTGTTAGCAAATTTGTCATGACGATAACATGGCTCTGGGATAGCGTAGAACCTGTTGATTGTGTTCCGTTTCCTTGCGTGAAAACCAAGCTGCATAAAAGTACCGTCGGCAATATTAATTTCGTAGTTGGTTGCTCCGAGAACGATACATTATCGCTGTAGTTTAAATTTCACAACAATTTTAAAAAATATGTTGCTATTTTATTGGTCGCTAGCCCAGAAATTTGGTAAAGAATTTTCAATCTATGGTGGTAGAAATGACAATCGATTGGCATGAAGATTGTTGCTCGGGACAGACACTTTTGGTTCTATATTCATAATGTTTATTGCGTCGCATTATTTTCCTGTAATTTTAAGTTTTTTTCGGTATGTATTTTGCTTCTAGGAAAATCGGATTGAAATTACACTTCGGAATCCAACGAATTTCTTTTTTCCTCATTTTCATTCTTTTCACGATTGTAACATTTTTTCGTGGCTCGATCGATCTCTCAATTTTTAAAAACAACAGTAAGAAAAATTTATTTCGTTGGATTCCGCACAGTACAAATTTCAACATCAAGAAAAATTCCTCTAACCTTTTTGTTCAACCTTGAAGGTCAACGTGGTTCGAGAAATGAATCTCTATCGTTTAATTGGGAAAAAATTTAAAAAATCATCTCGATAAATGAAGAAATTCCGAATGCCGTCCCTCTGTCCCAGTGTTTGTCCTGCACATATTGATTCTCGCTAGTACGGGCAAAGACGCGTACTGTTGATTCGATCCGGTAGGGAACAAAACTTAGGACACGCGTACTATTTTTCCTTGGGGTTGTTACAGGTCTAGAAATATTAAAAAGTTTAGTCTCGTCGTAAAAAAAAAAAAAAAACAAACAAACAAATAAGCGAAAAAAAGTAAATAATTATCAATTGTGATTTTCGTTGTTCCGACAGTCCACTGTGAAACCTGCGAAAAAGTGGCGCAGATTTTCAGGTACGCTAAACAAATCAGAAGTTAACTCTGAATCGTAAATTCTTTGTCATATTTATCGAAGTGTATAAATGAATCTTACGTAAAAAGGCTGTAACGAGCCGTTGGTAGAAATTATTATTTTTTATTCACACCGCATCATTGTTCAAATTTTCATTCATATAGGTTATGTTTCCGCTGTATATTTTATTTTTATATTCAATTTAATAAAATTACACTTTGGTTGTCTATTTTTAAAAACGCTTAATCGGGATTTGGTTATGGCTAAGCCACTCTCAAAAGTCAACAGCAACCATCGATTGAAATGACATTTTTTATTATTTTTTTCAACGTACAAATTATAATCGCCACATACGCACCTTTAGTTCATTAGTGTTTAGACTTAATAGTGAATTATCTTATTTCTTTCGTCTTTACACATCTCTTCAATGGACATAGTGCATACTGAATGTGTTTTGCATCTTGTCTGTTGTTCCAACTGGTCTGTCGATATTTTTATTTATCGTTGTTTCATTTGACTCAAGAAAAAAAAGGAAAAAGTCTTATTGTGTTTTTCAAATGTCTGTTGTGCTTGTTGCAATCACATTGTGTGAAAACCGATGGAGAGAGAAAGAGAAAGGAAGCGAGCTAGCGCGCCATAGGCAGAAAGAGAAGGGAAGAGAGCGAGAGTGGCTTTTGGAAAGATATTTTTGATCATTTTCGCTTGAGGTGTTATATCATTTGCGGGTCGTAGAGTCGTGCTTTCCAAAACGGTAATAATTCGATTTTTTCATCCATCGATCTGCGTCGCCATGCAGAGTTTTCTTTTTTTTTTGTGTTAGAATCGACGTTCGCATTGGTCATATAAAAAAGAAAAATAAATAATTGATTCACGTTCATTGAGTTTACGTAGAAATTTCCGTTTGACGAATTAGGAACGAGTCGTTCAAAATTTGTAAATATATCGTTTTATCGACGGATCATTATTTCTCTTAATTTTTAAATTCACGTGTAAATGTACTAGAATTACTACCCTCATAAATTTGTACATACAGCTGTAACCGATAGCGATGGTCGTTCTTAGAAAAGGTAAATAAAAATTTGGATTTAAAAGTAGATTATAGGTGACTGGACATGGTAGATTAATATCGGAATATGTGAGGAGTGCAAACACTGGGGTAAAGGGTTGACACACGGCGTTCGAATCGTTCCGAGCTTCGTTAAGTAGATCCGGTCTCAAGTTTAAGCAACACGAGAAAATCGTTCATTTTTCCTAACAAATCCTCGTCAAACAGTGGTAACGCAATTGTGTTGAACATTTTTGGAGTTCAGGGCTGTACTAGATGAACTAACGATTCGCTGAACCTACTAACAATTAATAAAAGCAGAAAGTTTTGCAGAAATCTTGTTGCCGATTGTTGAAGCAATGATTGTCAATGCTTTTTTTTTTTTTATTATGAGCTTTTTTACGTTATGACAAAGTACTATGTATTGGCAGTTAGGCGAAAATCAAAAGTGTAGATTTCATTCTCATAGAACATTCACATCCACTTTTTATTTCACTCGCTAATTATTGTACTGTGTTTCACGTCTTTTGTTTCCAATTTATTCGAGCCTTTTTTTTACCCGTTCGTTCACCCGATTGTTGTTGTTTTTTTTATCGCTTGGACAGTAAAAAATATTTCACTGTAAATTGAGGAGATCGAAAAAAAAATCGAGCTCTTAGATTTCTCACTCAAAAATCTCACGATTTTTTAGTCTGATTTACGAAAAAGATTGGTTGAAACGAATTTGATCGATTTTCATTTCGACCCTCTGCTCACTCGTCGATCACTGAACATCTGTTTTTTTGTTATTTTTATTTTTTATCCGTCGCCAGTAGATTTGCGTATTATTTTGCAAACACCGTATTGTATTGTTTTCCCGCAAAGATTTTGTGGCGCATACACGATGCTTCGAACCTTGATGTATAATTGTTTGCTCTCTTTACTCAACGTTGGGATTATGGTGCTAAAACGTAGAGGACTTTCAATCGAGATAATCGATCAATGTTTCATGAATAATATTTGTATTTTATTTCTTTTTCAGGGTGGGTCAGGAAAAAAGTAATGTCTAAAAACAAACTGCGCTAATGGATTAAATTGCCTACGGCGCTCATTTAGTTATCCGAAGAAATAACACGACGAACAAACAAAAAGAGAGAGAGAGAGAGAGAGAGAGAGAGAGAGAGAAAAAAGTTATAGTGTTTAATAGAGAGCACATACAGTCAAAGCTGTGGACTCGCGTGTTGCGGTGACTTTGCTACTGAGAAGACTAATATAATAATGAAATATAATGAATAATGTTTATTATAAACGGTAGACACAAACAAACAAACAAAATACATATTTTATTATGCGGAAGAAAATATAAAGGATTAGAGAGAAAAAATGAAGGAAACTGAGCGAGAGAGAGAGAGAGAGAGAGAGAGAGAGCGAAAACAATTAGTTAGTCGAACGAGATTATTGAAATGGGGGAAAAACGATAAAAAGAAGAAAAAACACAACAACTAAAATGACATACGATGGATAAATAGATTTTTAAGACCTACTCGAACCATTTATTAAGCGTCGAAGGGACAGAAGAAAAAGGCATTGACAAGAGTTTTATTTGCACATTTTTTTTACTAGATTAATTATATAAAACGATTAGTTTAGTTTTTCCTTTTTTTTTTTTTATAGTATATATAAAAGCCAAGGGGAACTCGGTCCCCCGGAACACTATAGCCAGATGTTTCAATTTTCCGAATAAACAAATGAACGAAGGAATCTAAAAGACAAGAAAAACGAGATGTTAATTGGGTATGACATTTCCTCAAATTCGTAACCAATTTTACTACTTGAATAATTGCTGAAGTAAAAAAAAATAGGGAATAAAAAAAAATTCTGTTTAAAAAATTGTTTTGAATGAATCAGCGTGAGGATCGAATCGAATTTCCGGAAACCTTCGAAATATTCATTGTAAGGCTGTTTTTTTTTTCTTCAAAATTACAGGTTGCCCGAAAAATGTCACAATCTTTGGCAATTATTCAGTTAGTAAAATCAGGAGGACTCAATTTTTCATCAAAGTTACGAACACATGAATAACCGTGTCTTGGATGCATGGAAACAGCGAGAGGAGAATTTTCGTCGATTGGGAATCGCGTGCATTTTTAAGGGATAAAATTGGAGAAATATAAAAAGAAATAATAATTGAACGAAATGTGCAATAACTGACACAGAGTCTCGCTTACGTTAGTACAGAGGGAAAAGAATAAAAATAATGAATTAATGAAATTTGAGTTGTCTATCAGCAGGAATATTTGTATATTATTGAGGAAATGAATCGAGTTTAACGAAATGACTGGTCGATTTACAAAAAGAGATTAAAGCGTAGGATGAAATTGTAATATTATCAGGCATTAAAATATTAGATCAGTTTGCACCAAGGGATATCCGGGCGAAAATCCGCGACAAGTCATATCAAATTAACAACAAAATAATAGTAATATTAATGATAATAATAACTTTTAATAATAATAAACAGCAAAAAACAACTCAAACGAGTATTCAATTGTGTATCGCGATTGAATTTCACCCTTGGATGCTCGAAGCAGAAATGTTAACAGGGGAACATGTTATTGTCATCAGGAATCTTGAAATGAGCCTCGTTTTTCTTTATGCTCAATTTTATTTGAAAGTCTAGTTGCAAAAATGGTCAGGACTTTTTTTGTATCTCGGTAAAAATTCGACAAACCAAAATTGAGGAATTAAAAAAAAAACGAGTCAATCGATGATAAAAATTCATTTTCGTCCACGATGCAATTTTCAATATCATTGGAGATCAACAGCACAATCAACAGATCCATGATGGCATCTCATGTTCGTGCGAATAATCCGAAAAAGAAAACCTACGAAAATAATTGAAACGAACAAACGAGAATAAAAGAAGAAAAGTATAATCGCAGTATTTTGGTGACAAGCCCGACGAAACCAAGTTTTAAACGACAGGATGAAGCTTGGTAACGAGTGAAACGAGAGGGAAAAATACTAAAACAGGAATGACGAAAAGTTTGTTTGTTTTTCTTGGTTTTTTTTTTTTTTTTTTTTTTTTTTTTTATTCTTTACCGAGCCTGACGCAACGGAATAGCTTGGCCCGCTGCTATAAAAAAATGAAAGTCCGTTCATTCTGTACCGTACTTATTTTATATACATTTTATAAATATACAGAATAAGGGGTAAATTGTGAACTAATTTGCTTTCGCTTCTTCGGGATGAGGTCACGGTGGGTCGTAAATACAAAAAAAAAATGAAAATAAGTAAATATTATTATTATTATTACTAAAAAAACAGAGACTCTCGGGCACGAAGATATTGTTGAGCACGTGAATTGTCGGTCGATAACTCGATCGAGTCGTCGACGTTATCTCATCAGTAAAATTCGAATTTATTGATTGAATCTCTGTTGAAAAAGGATGGAACAAAAACAATAAACAAAAATGAAAAACAAGCCACGAAAATACCTTCAGGAAATGAAATACTCCCGATTACGATGTTGGTGTTGAATTCATTGCATTATTCGTCAGCCTTAACACCTGGTAGTCATTTTGTGACAGTTGCAATATAGCCTAGAAATATAATTTGACAAAAAATGTATATATATACATATAAATATAAATAAATGAATCAATATATATATATATAAATATATATACATAAATATATATATATGTATATGTATATATGTACTGTACACATCCATTGTAAATATTCCAACATTATTTACCCAATGATCCACGCCAATCACTCTTTTTTTTTCTAGATCAGAAATGAATGACAAAACGAGCGATACAATTAGTTCACACTATTTGGGGTCCGCGAGACCCGTATGTAGACACAACTTTATTAAAACTTTTTTTATTTTTACAAAATGTTGAAAAAATATGAAATCTCTCCGATGGAATTGTTCGGTTAGCATTTTGCCTGGTTTATCGAAAAAACATAATAATTTTCTAAATAATTTTCATAATTACTGTTTCAACGAATGAGCCGACCACCGAGTTTTCACTATCGTGGGTCCGGAAGACCCACGTGTAGACACTACTTTATTAAAACTCTCTTTTTCTACGAAATGTTCGAAGAAAGACAAAAAGTTCGAGATGGAATGGTTCGTTTTGCATTTTGCGTTTATCGAACGAAAAATGACATATTTTCGTTTTTTGTAAAGACGTATTTTCGTAAAATCAGTTTACGAATAATTCGGAAATGAAAAAGTTTCTTTTTTGTGGATTTAATGGGAATTTGTAGAAAATACATATTTGTATTTGAACTGCTCAGTTTTTTAATATAAGTTCTCCAGCGTGTCATCGACGATCTTGAGCTTTTGCGAATTTTTGGAAATATTTTTTTTTCAACGATTACGGCTTTTAAACTTTTTTTTTAATTTACAATCATTATCACAAAGGGACGTGTTCGTTTCTCGTTGTATTCGATTCTAATACACGGAGAGAAAATGATATGAAAAATGACTGTGGCATCACAGTTCCCTCGTCCCATGTCGCTCCTTTAAAGGATTTTAGCAGGCATAGCAATTTTTCATTGATATTCTATTGAAAATAGCGGACATTTTGACGTTTTTCGCAAAATTTTGATTTTTTTTGCCCAATTTCAGATGAAAAATTGTTATGTATTTGCTAAAATCTCTCTGACGGATGGTATCGTCCCAGGGAATCATTATGTCATTGTAATTTTTAATATTATTTCCTCTCCCTGTACGAATCAGGTTTTTTTTCTTCAATTAATTAAGCATTGTCTGCAGGAAACCAAGAATATAACTGCCCAAATCTTCATCCTGATTCGTCCACGAAACGTAGACGCTTTTTTTCTCGTCTTCGTCGCCTTCGACCTTGACGAGAACCGACTCCACCGAGATCGAGCCGTCAGTCAGTTGCACCGTCCAACCGGACAATCTTTCTTTCAGTGGCTGCAAGAGTTTGAGCGTCGTCGATTGTGCCGGTCCGGGATCTCGGACTTGTACAGTGGACGTAAACCGTACGACGTGCTTGGAAATTCCAGCCGCTTTGACGACCTGCAAAAATGGCAAATCATTTTTATTCAACGGTGAATAATTATTCCTGTATTTTTCAAGGTCATTGCTTAAAGTGATGGAGCAGTCGCTTTCTCGCAATGTGAGTGCGAGAGAGATAGCTGCAATTTTCGAAATTGAATATTTTCAACACGGTTTTACCAATAAAAAAAAAGCCCATGTCAGCCGATTTTTGCCATCGTCCTGCGTACGCTGACAGATCCTTTTTTTGATTAGTCAAGCGACATCGAGGAATTTTAATTTCGAAAATTCGAGGTGACTGATCCATCATCTTAAGGCTTAACTTCCAGGACTGAAATTTTGAGCCCAGAACAACACCGTTGAAGATTTTTCTGTAGGAAATTTCACAAAAACATTTTGGAAGGATACGTGCCTTCGAAAATAGCATCAGATTTTACTGTTTCTCGAATTTCGTAATTTTTTGTTAAAAAATTCATTTTTTACCAACATTCGATAAAATCGGATTGGCAGTTTCCTTTCATACTCATCCTTCTCCGAAGAATTCAACAGATTCTTTCAAAAAATGCTTGTGCAGCACCAGTTTACATAATGAAAAAAGATGAAAATCTAATTTTTGATCGTCAAGTTTCGAAATTTTAGTTTGTCGAATTTAGAAATTTGAATTTTCAAATTAAAAAAAAAGTCAATCACCTCATCCGTGTCCACGAGACAGGCCCAATCTTCCTTGAGCATGAGAACACTGTGAAGAAGTCGTCGTCGTTTTGGATCCGGTGGAAGAGCCGAATATCTTTTAGCTTCGGCTTTGAGCAGCGCTAAAGAAGCGTCAACCGGAACTTTGGATGTGGTCGTGATGACGCAAGTTTCGCCATTCGCAGGATTATAACAGTTTGTGCCAAACTCTTGTTTGATTTTTTCCTTGAGGAATTCCATTTTGGCGAATTCGCCATGGACGAGCATGACGTTTTTTGGCTCGCAGTATTGTATCAATTGCATTATACCTTTGGCGTCAGCGTGAGCCGAAAAAGACATGTATTCGACGGCCATTTTGACTTCGACGATTTGCCGGTTTTCAAACTCGATTCTCTTCGCTCCCCCCAAGACTTTGTGGCCAACGGTGCCTTGGACGCAAAATCCTGGCATTATCACCATGTTGGACTCGTTCGGTGCCCATTTTTTAAATATTTGCAGGGATAATCCCGCGTGCAGCATTCCTGGGGTCGCAAAGACCACCATCGAGCCTGGATTATCGATGTAAGCCTTATCGAACGGCTTTATGTGTTTGAAATCGAACATGTTACGCTGCACGAATGTCTTTTTGATTTTTTGGTTTGTCCACGTGATAAACATTTTGTAGTAATTGTTGGCTTTCTCCGTTAGGCCGAGAGCGAAGTAGACTGGAGCTTTGAGGTTCATTCGCTCCCAGTAAGTCTCCAGCAGGATGCACAATTCTTGAGCTCTCCCGAGAGCGAATACGGGAATGAGGACCTTTCCACCGTGATCGATGCACTCGTGCACCTTCGAAACGCGAGAAAATACATTTTTTAAATCAAAATCCCGGACATTCGATAACCAGTATTTCCGTTCTGGGATTTTTGTCAAACTACTTCGAATCCAAAGAGGAAGCCGGACGAAAGAGAACCGGGCTCGATTTCGTGCGGCTTTCTTCGCACATTGATTCATATTTGATGAAAAAAAATTATCAAAATTAAGTAAAAAAAAACAAAATTTCTATTCTCGTTTCAAAAGCACAGTCTGGACCGTGAATTTTTTAAGATTTTTTCATTCGCGGAATTTGGGAGTCTAAAAAATGTTTACGGATTGAGGCTCAATATTCTATTCACGTGAGTTTTTCGAAATTGGAAAGTTAGATGGAGGTGTCTCAATTTTCGAGTTTCCAAACATTTCGTCGTCGTCGATACGCAACGCGATCGAAAATCGTTGATCACCTTTTTCAAGAAGTCTCGCTCACGACATCGTTTCGAATCGCGTATCGTCGTGGCGTAAGTCGATTCCGAGATAAGCAAGTCCGGCCGACATTTGTCGATCCACGCCGCTCCCAAATGACGATCGGGCGTCATATTATAATCGCCCGTATAAACGATAGACTGAGAGCCAACGCGGACCCAAAACATCGCTGCGCCGAGCACGTGACCCGCGTAATACGCTTTTATCTCCAGCTCCGAATCCACCATCACCGATTGATGCAAAGTCACAGCAACTACTTTTTTCATACAATCTTTTATCATTTGCGATGTGAAAAAATTACTCTCGCCTTTCCGCTCGACTGCGACCTTCCTCATGTCCTCCAAAAGTATCGGCGCTATGGCTTTCGTGGGATGGGTCATGTAGATCGGCCCTGTATAGCCTATCTGAGTAAAAGAAAAAAAAAAACAGATTTTGTAGTCTCAATTTTGAATATTTTCAAATATTCACAATTTTTCTAGCGAATTCAGTGGCGAAAATGGATTTGAAGGTCATCCCGCCATTGCAGACAAGCCTCGTGCATGAATTATTGATTTTATGATAGAAAAAGGAAAATTTTGTCGCGTCCCAACAACGAAAACCTTAACGTTGTGATTTTTGTCAGTTGGAAAGAAAATATTGAGTTATGAATGGTTTTTACTCACCATTTCGGTAAAATAAGGCAATGCTCCGCAGTGATCCAGATGGAAGTGTGAAATGATGACGCAGTCTATGTGAGTGGTTACCGGACCTTCAGCAACTATGTAAGAAAAGTCTGGGAATCTCCTCTCGTCGTTAAAACCCATGTGCATGCCGCAGTCGAGCATAATATTTTTCCCACCCATGGAAACAAGAATACAACTCCTGCCAACGTCCTGCCCTGCACCGAGAGGCGTTACTTTGATGTCTGGCATTTTTACTCAATGCTGGAAAAAAGGGTACAAAGTTTATATGGAGAACAATTTTTAGGGTAGTTCTCGAGGTATAATTCTTTATAAGCAGATGCTCACGTCCTTTTTTTCGTACTATGGAAAATAGTTTGGGAGCAAATTTTAAAAATATTGCTTGTTTTTCGAATTGTCTAATTTATCGTGATTTTTTATTTCGATTTTATATATTTTATAGCCACGGGCGTTCTTTTTCCGATGAGGTTATGTTTATTTATTTATATTGCTCGAGAACGTAAAATTCCCGGTGCAAAAACTACGTTTGTGTTTCAATGTGGAGGTTATATATACCCACGTGAGGACCTTCTGATAAACATTAAACATACCTTGATCTTGATTGAAGAAGTTTTCGAGATATTGTTATCGTGTTTCGGCTTGTTACACTTCCATTGTTGTCCTCAACGAGCTTTTGTTGATACCAGGAGATCTTACACTTTACACTAATAATTCACGGCTTTAGAAAAATAATAATCACATGACCGAGAGTAGTCATAGGGGGAGAAAGTGATTTTCGTGTAAATGAAAGGCGCGCAGCCGACTTGGTGCTTGAAGATAGATAATGGAAATCAATTTTCTATCTTGTGGAGTTTTTCATCAAAAGTAAATCGTTGACTTTACTCTAGAAAAATTATCGAGTATGTTGATTTTACAGAAGACCAAAAACCCGTTTAAAAATCTTTTTCAAATAATGAAAAATCGGTCTCCAATGAACTGCGAGAATATTCCAACAGATGGAGTTGTCCGGTGGCGCCATCTCTCGAATTTTTTAAGAGTACATTGAAAAAAGCTGTATGTCGTATATATATATGAATAAATTGCGAGCAACAAATGTTTTTCGTTAACATAAATCTTTGACGTGCTATTAGGAACGTGAGTGCAGTTGCGACAAGGCCCATGATAAGAACTAGAGTAGCAAAAGAAAAGAGCAAAGGTGTTTGTTTTCACATTTTCAAATACTTTTTATTCGTACAATTATCATTGGTACTCCTAGAATATTTACATGTCTCCAGTTGTCGGGATCAGTAATGCGACTATACACGGACTGCCGGTAATACGCGGGTCACTTTTTCCAGTTTTATTTTTCTGTATAATCGTGCGGGCCATGGTATTAATTTAGACTCGAAATATTATGTTTGCATTTTTGTTTCTGTAAACCATATACAGTGTGTGTCTGTACTGTCTGTGTTTATGTTTTTATGCTACAAGTACTATTTGTATACGGGGTGTAATATTCGTTGAGAAAGGGGGGTGGGGGCGGTGAAGAGGAGGAGGGGGGGGGGGGGGACGGCAGGGACTCGAATGCAGAAAACGGAAATGACAGCGAATGCTTCGAATATTAGCGGTAAGGATTGTTTTTTCGTTTTTTTGTCGCTCAACCAGCGAACGAAAAGTTATTAAACATTGGGAAAAGGCTTTGCGCTGACGTGTAAAAAATCTAAATGCCACCACACTCTACAACACGCTTAACTCGATTCAATGTTTTTTTTTTTTATTATTTATTTTTTTCTTTTCTCTCTCGCGTTCTCTCTCTCTCTCTCTCTCTCTCTCTCGCTCGTTTTATCATTTATATTTGTAAATAAAAAGCCGGAACGCGCGCTCCGAGTGCGTGAATACTTTCTTCGTTTGCCAACTTACGAATGCCTTTTTTTTTCTTTTCTATTTTTTCTTTCGTTAATACGTTTTTTTTTGCTTTCTTGAATTTTATTTCAATCGAGTGTGTTCGAGGTGAGCAAGCGACTAAAATATCCGCGAGCGTATTGCGCACTTCGTATCATTTTCAACTCTCGTCTTCATTAGATACAATACGTTTTAATGATAATTATTATTATCGCGATTTATAATTATAATGAATTATTTTTAAAATGCCTAACATCTCGATATTTTTTTATATCACGAATATAACCTCTATCTATGGTGCATCCCCGTCGTAACTGTACAATGTAAAATATAATTCCATCTAGCTAGTAGCGGCTCTGAATGCAATCGGGCCCTTTCGCACCACTTTTTATTTTTATTTTTTCTTTTTTTTCGTCTCATTACATCGATACAATTTTTTCATAAACCTCATGCACCGAAAGAATTATTTGAAAAAAGTCACGAAAACCGTAAATACGAAAATACAGAGCCAACATTTTAACACCATTTCAAAAAGGCGATTGATATTTTTTTCCAGCCTCCCTCTTCAATTTTCGTATTAACTCAAAAATTTCCAGCCCAAATTACCAAATTTCGTGATTTTTATAAAATTATTCGATTCATTACAGATTCTTTTAATAAAAAAAAAAAATTTCATCGAAAATGACTCAAATTTTCGTGTTTCTACCGGAAGTTTCTTGGCGACCAGTTTAGTATTGAAGTCACAAAAAAAAATAAGAGTCATTTTTTACGAGTTTGAGACAAAAAAAAACTTTTACATAAAGTTTCACGATGATTCGAGCCCTGAATTTAAGAATAAAATCGAATAAATAATTCTCTCGGTATACAAGTTTTCCACGATCCGTTAGTTTTCATTTATTTTTTGTAATTATAATTTTTTCTTTTTGAATGCAAAGTTTCGTGTGGATTATTTGCAAACGGAAGGTCACATTGCATGGAGTGTTTGTTTGTGTGTATTCGTGTATCGCATGCATGGAAAGATGTTGCTCGGCACTCTTAAATATCGTATAGAAGTGATTAGCTTAGTATACAAATATTAGTCGTCGGTACATTGAAGGATATGCGAATAGAGGTAGGGGGCAGTGAGAACGATATGCGTATTAATTATTTATCATTCGTAATTCCATTTTTGTCAATAATTTTAATCATTTCTTTCTTTCCGGACACACCCGTTTATTTTCTTCTAGCTAAAACGTTATTTTCGTAAGCACAACCGCGCACTCGATATCGTTGATACTGCCCGGATAAGTTAGCCACGTAATACAAAGTCGACATTTATATTTTCATCTTGTGGTGTTTTTTTTTTTCTCATATTATTTTCATTTTTTTCCCATTTATTTAGATTTCTTTTTCTTCATTCAATCGTTTCTCTTCTCATTGGTTATAAATCTACGGATGATTATTCGTTTCTGACACGCACACATTCGCACTCGATCACAAGTCCAGCACACGTCCCTCGTTTATGCAATCATTTTCGAACGATGAGGGCTAAAATTGTTGCTTTTCGCGTGCGTGCACCGAGAGTAGAAAACAAAATTATTCGAAAATTAAATATTGGTTCCAATTGTTTTTCTTTTTTTTTTTTCATGCAAAGCAAAAGAATGTCGAACAGTCGATTAGTCTTGGTGAACGCAGATAGTTTACTTAATTGAGAGTAGTTTATTTTGTCCTTTCCAAAGAGGACGGAGTTTTTCGGAAATTAATTTAAAAAATCAAAATTAATTCGATTATTCTGAAGGGGAAAATATACTTTTTTTTCAATTCTATCCTTGGCAAAATATCTTTTCGTTTCGCATCAATAACAACAACAACAACAACAACGACAACAATAATGCGAGATTTAAATGGAAATATTGTGAAAAGAGCGAAACCGCGATTGGCTCGAGAATCAGAATTACTAAGTTCGAGGAAGAAAATATGAAGATAATAATGACGAAGTTTCGATCGTTCTAATGCAACGGACCTTGAACCTTTTATCTTCAGGCTTGGGTCTCCCATACCCGTCAGAGCATTCCAGCTCCTTGGCATGGGTCAATTAAGCTTCTGCTAGAATAAATTTACGTCCCGAAGTTGTGAAATGTACGAAAAAAAAATCTTCAACGATTGAAAATGAAATGCACAAAAAAAATTTAATTCTTAACCATTTTGAAGCAAGAACGAAGTTTTTCTATATTTTTCCATGTTTTTCCAAATTCACGAACGCTCCAATAAATAAAAATAGTGTTCACATGAAAAATTAGAAAAATAAAACGAATTTTCGTTGCATTCGAACGATGCAGACTTCGGTATCGTAAAAAAATTTCTTATAAAGCTACGAAGGTTTTTTTCATTTAATTCCCATCAGCAATACGGCAATGGCATCTTGTTCGTGTGTGTATGTGTGTGAGTGTCACGTGTTAATGTGTGTCGAAGTGTGTAAAGCGTTTCTCGCGTGCTACGATATTTTTTCTTATACCGTAAGATAAGTCGTACTCTCAAGGTCCTCGAATCGATTTCTAAATTTTTTCCAACGAATTTTCCTGTTTCTAGATCAAATAGTTTCTTCACAATAGTCAAATGAATGTTGGATTTCCAAAATAATGGTATGCACAGTTTGATACAGAATTAAGTGATCGCTGACAGTTTTTTATGAAACAGAACGTCTGATCGATTTACAGAAATTTCCATAAGGACAAACTCGGTAAAACGACAGATTTCCATTGACATTGTGAAAAGTTGATTTCGTAATTTTCTGAAATTTTTTCTATGTGCCATCGTTTATTTTTTCCCTGCCGAAATTCCCAGCAAATTCCCCGAGTCCATTTTTTTTAAATTGTCAATTTACAGAGCAACGTGTACGTGACAATTTTTTAGCGATCCGACAATCGTCTGTGAGGCTTGAGACTCAGAGACCCATGCAACGAATCATCGAGGCGATGAGTTTCTTCAGAATTTTGTGTTTATTTAGTGCTGGCTCCGTGAAATTGTGGTTGTTATTTTTCTGGGTTAGTGGAACGTGCCGTGGTACGAATCCCGCGTTCGTGCAGTAAATTATCGTGTTTTAGACTGTTCAGAAAATTGAACACTCGGTTGACTAGTGCGAAGCTGCTATTTCATCTTAAGTTTTTTTTTTTTTACATTTCATGAATTTCGGTTATTTTTGGTTTTTCTCATGTTTTCACCCGCAAGGACTGTGTCGTTCGTTCAATAAAATCTATATAATTCAATAAACAATTTACACGCGTAACATAATATTTATAAATATTTCGTAATTTAATAGAATATTTTTCTATACAACAATAGGTTTTGCGGTCAAGTGAAGTTTAGGATAGAAGCATCGTTGCACCTCTGTCGACATTTCCACTATCTTGAGGCGTCCTCGCGAATTATTTAAATTATCACTCTCCGCACTTTGTGTCAAAGTTGGCAAATGATTATTTAATAGTTATCGAAATTATTTCACTATTCAAGTATTTTTTCATTCGATCGCGAAAAAATGTTTAACGATGACGATGAGTGTTTTGCACGTTCACGGTTACAAATGTTCTCGGAGGTTGCAACGCGTTCGGGCGTCGGTAGTTCGTGGCGGATATTTCGGAATATCCACGCGTTTTCTTTCTGTACACTTTAAACCGACATTTACACATTTTTTTCAAAAATTCGCACACATTTCGACGAGCACGAATCGAGGATTGTTCGTGATAGGCAGCGTTTCGATATTCTCCTCATTATTTTCTTTCTCTCACGATTCTCTCTTTTTATTGTTTACTTTTTTACCTTTCATCATTTTTATTTTGCCTTTTTAAAACTTATTTTTCGCCTCGTTAAGGGTCATCAGTCTTTGCTCGCCTGCTCGTTGCTGCGAGATTCTTTTTTGGGATCATTCCCTGCGAAGTTTCAACGGCATCGTTGCAACTTTCTTCTTCTTATGCTTTTTTTAAGTTTTTTGTTTGTTTTTTGTTTATTTATGATTTTCGGCGTGGCAGGCTAATTCACAAGCGATCCGAATGGGAATCGGAGCCGCGAGTAAAATATCTAAACGTACCACTCTTTGATATCTTTGAATTCGCGCTTCTTGCCGTTTTTGCTCGAGCCAGCTCCGGCTTTCGTCGAGCCGTTGTATTGTTGGCCGGAACCTGCAGCTGCGCCTAACAACGCAGCGTTTGGATCCTGACAAAAGTTTTTCGTCTCGTCCACTTTGTAACTCGTCTCTGGACGATTTTTGAATTTTAGGATGAGAAGGATTATGAGAACTATGGCGATTAGGGCGCCCGCTATTATCGCTATTACCAGCGCTGCGCTCTTCGCTGCGTCCGAGTGTATGCTCGGCACTTTTGGTATTTCCTTTGTTTTCGGCGGTGTCGGGATCGGCGGATATGTCTCCGGTGTGTATATCGGCGGGTCGGTCATCTTGCTCGTTGTTGTGTGCGTCGTTATACTCGTTGGACGATGCGTCGTCACGGTACTGCGAATTTTTAATGCATTCCGATTTATTATTTTGATTCTCTACATCTTAGGGACATATTTACACAAAAAAGTGCTAAAACGATTAATATAAATGGTCGATTATAAATAATTTGATTATTTCATTGAAATAACTTTCTGCTAGTTTCAAAAAACGAATTTAATCAAATTAATTATGTTGACGATCTACATCTTAAGGTAGTACTGTCAGTTTTAGAATTACCGTTTAATAATTTAATAAAATAAAATTTGTTACATTAACAGATTGTGATTAGAAAAAGATCTAGTCAAATTTTCCAGAGGTTACAGAGAACCACAAAAAAGATATTCGTACTGGTTGTTTCTTACATTTATAATTGAGTTTTATGATAAATCGCAGATTTCATTATATTTTGCAATGAATTCTTATCAATTCGTAGGAGAGATCACAGTTTTCATTGTAAAATATAATTAAATGTATGAAATCGCTGTTAAATTCATGAAATCACCAATGTAAATATCTTTTTTCTGATTCTTTGTAGCCTCTTGAAAATTTGACTGTATCTTTTTCTTATCATAATCTACTATTGTACCAAATTTAATGAAACTCTGAACGGTAATTCTAAAACCGACAAAACTACCTTAACCCGGCGTGTGTATACTAAATTTTCGAGAGCACGGTGTGTATACTGGGTACTTTAGAAAACAGTCGGGTTTACAAAGTTTTCTAGGCTTCCAAAAAATCTTAAAAAATTCTGGATTATTTATTGAAGTGTGCGGGCCATGAAGACTACATGGCCCGGCAGCTATCAAATCCAAAAATTTAGTATAGTCTACCCTCTGTCCATGAGGGAGAATTTCGAGTTTCAAATTTTGGTTAAGGGCATATTTACACAAAAAAGTGCTAAACGCATCAATTTAATTAGTAAATTATAAATAATTCTGTAATTTCTTTAAAATAATTTGGAAATGTCAATTTTTTTTCTTTAAGTTGAGAAAAAAAAACGAGACTACGTTCTGGTCGATATTTTCGAATGCATAAAAATCAGGACGTTGTACATTTTTTCACTTATTTCCAGCCCCGAATTTGTAGATTTTACTCGTTCGTCAACAAAAAAAAAATGCGATCAATTGTCTACGACGTTTAGAAAAGGGTCAGCCCTTAAATATCCATTTTTCCAACCACCCCTACCTCCCACCTTAATCCGGTAATTCGTGCACTGAATTTCAAAGTCAACCAAATGTTACGATCCGTTCTTCGTCACTCTCCTCCTCGCGCTCATGTCCATCGTTTATTTTTATACATATTTTTTTTTCGTTTTCAATCGATCGAGTGTTGCTCGAATGCGCGAGGCACGTGCACAGACGTACACGTACAGGCGCATTCGATCCACCTCGAGATACTTGTTGCATTTTTCTATGGCGGTGTACGTGAATGTTTCGATAGAAAGAGCAGCGAGAACAAGAAAGATTTGGGAAGGATTGACAGTTTTTAAGGAAACAAGAGTTACGACGTTACGTACCTTCCGTGAGTGGTTTCGGCTGTGACAGTGCTCGAGACATTGTATCTGTTGGTTACGGTGACTCTAGAGACGGTAGTCGAGCTCGCAGACGTCTGTTCGCTCGTTGTTTGGCTCGTTGGGGTCTCACGTTGCGTCGTGTACGTCACCGAACTTGAATCTGAACAAAGGGAACGATTTTCGTCAACAAACAGCGAATCGGTCAAGCGGAAGACACAGCCACAGCCACTGCCGTTTATTTTTTATTTTATTCCTGATCGCCGAACGAACACACGATGAAATGTCCGAGGTGGCCGCGTATTACGCGTGCGTAAGTTTATTCAGGGACGTATCGAAGCCACGATAGGACGGTCATGTGCCAGCAGCCTGGCAATTGAGACTCTGTTTGTTTTCGATTTTCCCTACGCACACGCTTCGGACCCTATATTCCCATCTCCACGATACCGACGATTACTTTTTCATAACGTATTTTATCGATACTGCGACTCAGTCAAGGGGATGAGAAAATGTGCTGCGTACACGCACGTAATTATCGAGCGGGACACATTCCTTTTTCTTGCTATTTCTGATCGACAAATCCGGAAAATATTCATTTCATTTTTTCGTCGAAATTCGGGGATTTTTCAACCGGAAATTCTTGTCTGATCGAGGAGGGCTAATTAGAACGATTTTTCGCCAATTAAAATTACGATTACCATTAAATAACAATAATAAAAAAGAATTTTTATCCATCACCCAATGCAGGCTCTCTTCCTATAGATCGAAAAATACTTTCCTGCATTTTTTCAGATTTTTTTTAACGAATCCATCTACAGTAAAAAAACGGTAGGACGCCCCAGACCCATGTGTGTCTACTAGTGAGGTAAGCTAATTGTAGTGCGTCTACACTGTAAATGAAATTTTGTTAAAAATCGTCAATATTTTGCTGAACACGGTAAACTAAATATTTTTGGATAATTCTAAAATTTTCGTTATTTTGTCAGTATATTTGGTTTCTAATGGAATTGTCAGCAAAATTCCTCAACGACAAATATTTGCTTTCGAAGAGATTTTCTAAAATATTACTTGCTGCAATGACACAATTTTTGGGATTATTCAAAAAAACGTGTAGTCGAAGGTATCGAACGAAATATCGATCTTTTCCAACAAAATTTTTTTTTCCGTTTACGGAGGGTTAATTCTGTAGATTTTCGAAATAATTTTTCAAAGATAATTATTTCAGTGTACACATTTGTGATTAAAGAGACAAAACGCTTTGTCGTCAACCGTAAAAATCGAGGTAGAAACTGGTCGTTGGAAAGAGACGACGGGGCCGACCGGTAAAATGTTCTCTTGCCACGACAAGAATATATGTAAACGACAACACGCGCACTCGATAGGTTTTTTTTTTTTATGTGGCACAGACGGAGTCGAGTTACTGACCCTATGACGTTTTTATACGTACCATCCTCGTGGGAGACTCGCATACGAACCGGAAATAGAGCCAAAAACGATCGATACGAAAAAAAGTGTGTAACGAATTATTGCAGTATCTAATTAGGAAACTCGTTTTTTCTTTTGCGATCGAACGGAATTTACAACTTTTTCGTTCAATTAGTTTGCTCCGCGTTTTGACCTGTTACGCCGCAAAGTCGATTTCGTACGCGTAGCCAAAAATTTAACTAAAGAGGAGCGAAAAAAGTAAATGAGAAAAAAAACAACAACTAAAAATTCGTGTACGTCAAAAATTAACGGAGCGAAAGAAATGCGCGTATTCACATTTTTATCGATGTCAAAAATGCAATTAAAATTTTTTATTGAAGTTAATTAAATAAATGGTGGTTCAGTGTTTGAAAAACGAGAGGACGGAGAAACTCTAGGTTCGAGATGTCGTAACTATCTAACAACACGAGGGATGTATTTTTGTGAGGGTGCTGTTTCGCAAGTTGGTCGGCCATTGGACGCGTATCGGGCTCTCGGTGGGGATTCTCCATTGGAGAGGAACGTGCGCGTGGCTCATGAGGAAACATACCGTAGAAGCGCGCGTGTGCCGACATTTTTCCTTACCTTTCAAAAAAAAAAAAAAAAAAATGCTCGTTCCTTTTTTTCATTTTTTTTCGCTACATTTTTTGAAGAATTTGGCAAATTTAATTGAATCAATTTAATTCAAAGAAATTTTGAGTGAAAAAAAAAAAATGTTATCAAAAAATCTTACCGACTAAAAAAAGTGACAATGTGATGACTATTTGATATTTTCTATGATCCAAAAATTGAAGTATTTTGAAAATTCAATTAAATAATTCAATTCAATGGAAGTTTGAGCTTGGAAAAAAAATTTCAACGAACGCAAAAAGTGAAAAATTTATTAGCACTATGTTGACTATTTGATATTTTCTGTGATCCAAAAATTGAATAATTTTGAAAATTTAATTAAATTAATCAAATTTAATAAAATTCTGAGCTTAAAAAACAAATTTGACCAACAAATTTTAGCGACTGAAAAAGGTGAAAAATTTATTAGCAACTTGTTGACTATTTGATATTTTCTATAATCCAAAATCGAATGTTTAAATCGTTCGAATTAGGGTTTTCGTATTTTCCTCCCGTTGCACAAAATATCGAAATTCTGGCTGATTAAATATTTTCGTTATTTCCGTGTGTCCATGTGTGTCAAATATTCTGGAGGATAATTAGCGCTTGAAAATTCTTCTTAATTACTAATTCACGTAGCTCCGATTGATCATCTAAATTGAGCATTTCCCGAAAGAATGTAGCAAAGTAAACGAGGAAATAGTTTATTGACGTAGGGTCATTGTACACGCGGCAATAGGAGCGATCGATATCGGCAAATAGACCTGCGGCGTTCGTTCCGGACGTGATGAAATTGGCAATAAATTAATCAGCTTCTGTTGAACTATAATAGACCCACCGGTGGCTGATGTAACGAAGATTCCTTCGGTGGTTCCGGAGTCACCGGAGCCTTCCCCGCAGCCTTCCTCGTCGTCGCAAGACGGACGCGCTTCGATTCTTTCTTTGGTACCTGGTACCTGAGGCCTCGGTGGTCGTGGCGATCTCGTTGGTGCAACGTACACCGGCGTTATCAGATCATCTGTCAAAAAATTCCATTTCATTATCATTTATGCCATTTTTTTTCCTCCTACATGGAAAGAATTATAAAATCGATGTTGCCCCCAAATTCGTGAATAAAATGAATGCGAGGACGAGTTTGAAAATTCAGATTCGTTACAAACTAAAAATTTTTTTTATTTCTTCAACCAAAGCGTACAAATTCGGTTCCGATAATTTTTGTGACTTGGCCAAATGTGTGGTTGAAATTTGTTTTTAATTTTTCATACGTGATCCGAAATCTAATTCCACGGAGTGAAAATTTGCATTATTTTTTTTTCTGAATCTATTAAAAATTAAACTTCAATTCAGGTCAACGGAATCGAGTCGATTCCATTAATTTAAAAAGTATGAAACGAAAGACGAAGAAATGTTTCTTGTATCAAAAAACGTTCATGTAAAATTAGTTATTATTAGAATTGTTATTAAATCAACGCTAATCAAAGTTTCGACAATTATTTATTTTCTCTTTATCCAATTCTTTCCATGTATCAGCTTGAGAAGAAACAAATAAACGTTTATCGATAGCATCACGCGGTCGATAAGAGCAAAACAATGGCGACTGGGAATGCAAAAAAATGGTTTCTCGATAAGCTAGTAGTTTGCGTCACTTGTCATTAGTATTTGAGTTGGTTCGTGTGGATACGGTGAATCGTGTTTGCCGCATGGTCGATCTTTACACCTGGTTCGTTAAGCAAGGTTCTTATCGGGAGTCCGGATAATCGCGCAGTTCTCCTAGTCATTACAAATGTATGCTCGGGTTCATTTACTCCGTCGCGCGAGCTTCGTGTTCTCTCTATAGAGAGTCAACGTCGCTTCGGATCGATCTTTTCTCGTCGTCCCCTCTCGGGGAGTGTCCACGGATCAATACTAAAGTTCGACGTTAGTTTAAAACTTCTGTTCTGCCATTTTGTGTGCTTCCATGATTAATGAGAATAAAATTTGACGGAAGCGAGACAGAAAGATGAAACTTGATGGATCGATACATTTTTCTATGTCTCGCGAAACTGTCGAGCGACTATAAATGATTTTTGCGATTAATAATTCAGAGGATTTTCGAAAATTGGTGACGATTCAATTTTAATCTTATCACAGGATAATAATAATTATGATTGAATATTGAGAAAAAGTGAAAATAAATTCTGCAAATTGAGAGGGAAGATGAAGGGGTGAATTATGAACGATATTCTCAGCATGCCAACGATGTATTTTGAGTGAAATTCTGTCCATTCGATAAAAAAGTAACGAGCGCGTTCAGAGACGAAAGTCGAATAAAGAATCGAGTAAGCAAAGGCCGCGAGACATTGTGCAGTCGTTGTGACTCTCGTTCCGGCCCCGGGAACGACCATTGATTCAGTTTTTAGTCAGTCGGAGAAGATTTGAGAACGGGCTTGCAGGATGCGAGAAGAGGTTTCAACCAGTGAAAAGTGGTGGAGCGCGGTGGGGAGTCGGAGCTTACTCGCAAAGCGTACGAGAACGAGAGAGCGGATTCCGAATATGCAAATGAATCGGAGATAGAAGCGGGCGAGCATGAAACTGGGAAGGTGGTGCGAGGCAAATGAGAGGAAGCAACACGCGTTTTTCCCGCTTTAAAGGTTGGAGGCGTGTGTGGACCCAGAGAGTGTGTCCGTGCGTGTGCGGTCCTAATCGTGATAATCATACAAGTCAATGCGCCAACGAGCTCTGTAGAGTGGAAGTTATTTTTCGAGTGTAACGATAAGTTACAGAAGAATTAAAATTTGAGTAAATTTAAAAACAAATGGTAATTTTTTTTGCGTCGAGACAGTTTTTAAAAATTTGTTCATAAAATTTTTTTTTTTTTGCAAGAATTGGAGAATCAAAGTCAAAGAATAATCTGAATTTTCTGCTATTTGTGAATTTTTACCGAAACTCGAAATTGGGGGCAAAAATGCAAAAAGTCCTTAAATAGTTGGTGACTTTAGGAACTACGGAATTTGGCACGTGATAAACCATTTTTGAAAAAAAATGTGGTAAGAGTCGCCAAGGGCGACAGTGCCTTACCAGGTTATATGTGTCCATCCTTGTCTAGGGGAGTGCTAAACGTCTCTCCTTTCATACTACACGATCGTTGCAGCCGTCCCGCGGCTTTATATAGAAATCTAGCGAAATACTACCGCTTGTGAGAACCTCGTTTTTTGAGAATAACTCGCGTAAAAACTGTCGTACACGAAAATTTCCAAGGAAGAATATTTGCAAAACGGCTAGGTACAATTTTTCGTTACGGTTTCAACTCGATCCAATTATTTTTAAATTAATTAACGTTATTGATCCGATACCTACAGTTAGCAATGAATGAGCGGTTTTAACGTTTTTTGCAGAAACATTATCATGATTGAGAAGAGTCCGAAATGTTTTTCAACTCGAAAATCGAAAATCGATCGGTTTGTTATATCATGTGAGTGCGGCCGAACCATTTGCGAGAAACTAATTTTTCAGCGATAACTCAACTCTTGAAAGTCCGAGACGAATATTCCAAGGGAATAAATTGTTGATAACAGTGAGGTACAATTTTTCATTCATCTTTAATCTCGCTGTCATTAAATTTTTAATTGATTGACCGGAAGAACCGTTTTCTATCGATAAAGTTTATCATTTCGGAGTTGATTATCTTAGAAGAGTTTGAGAAGAATTTTTTACTTACACGTACCTGATCGAGGGTCGTAAACCGGCCTGCATTCTTCCTCGTCTTCGTCGTCACCGGCGCAGCCACTGCCAGCGCCGGAGAATATCAAATCATCCATGACTCCAGGAAGTCCCGAGGCCGGCGTCTTTAAATCAAAGAAAAAAAAAATAACTCCGTACAGCTTAATCCAGTGAATGAATCTTGGGTTTCAAACGAAGAAAAACAAAAGTTTGCATACCTGTTGCATTCTTTGGAGCGGTGCAGTTCTCTCGACCAGACTACCCGGCGGCAACGGTTGAACATCGCCTCGGATAGTAATTACCACCCGATCTTTCCTCGTGGAAGCAACTTCCAAGATTCTCGCCCCATTCACCACTAATCCCGAGATTACGCCCAAAAATGGTCTCTCAACTCTTCCATTGCTGCGGTTCCACCTTCCTCCGACCTGGATCGTAGATTGGCTGTTGAAAACCGTCAATTGAGAACCTGCAACGAGAAGAAGGCTCTCGTAAAAAACAGGTTCTTCGTAATCGATAAGAATTAACGGGTCCCGCGTTAGTTTGGTTCTTTGTCCGGTCAGTGTTTCCGTTTGACCGAACACCAGGGGAGCAGGAAACTGTGAGGATGTCGAACGAACGGATCGCGTGACCGCGTGCCGCGCGACACCCACCACGTTTGACCACCTCGCTCTATCTCCGTAAGCAAGAATCCTGTTCTTGGCCATGCACCATACCCAGGACGACTTTCTTTTCTTCTTTCCTCCTTTCTTTCTCCACATATGCTGGTTGCTATCTTCTTGAGAAAGGGCTACGTTCTCGCAGGGTCTAAATTTGGTTAGTTTTGGGAACAGGCGAGCATGTCGACGACGAAGGGCGCGATCACCTTCCGGAAGATGCGTCTGGCATGTCTTCTTCTTTCAATTCGTCTGATAACTAATTCTACAAATTCCTCCAACAAAATTCGTTTTCGTTTTTTTTTTTTTTTGAAAAATAAGTCGCGATTTGCTGCATTCGTAAAGGCATGCAGGATTAAGCGTAGGTCAGCCTTATTCTTAGCCACTGGCGAGTTTGCTGAACAATAGCCGCTGCAATGACACGCCATAAAAATCGTGGATCCAAGTTTAAACGTAAATTTACTTGGTCGATATGTAAATCGAGACAGCACATGGAATCGGGCCAGCATAAGACCCTCGGAGGTATCGAGACTGGCCCAACGTGCGTCGATCGTCGATCGTAAAAAATCGATAACGTAGCTATTATTTTTTGACTAGGCGAGCAGAAGGCGAGGAAAGATCGGGCTCGTTAAAAACCGGACGTGTGGGCTGGACCAGGACCAAAGTCCATACCCGCCCACATTCTAATACGGCGCAGGCGAGCATCTGGCGTTGCTCTGCCTCAGGGAACACGCATATTCGTCCGTGTACCCAACGGGTTCGCGCGCTTGTCGCCTCAAGGGATCTCTCCGCGTGTACACGCCTCGGCGTCATTATTCGTAATAGGAGAGTAACAAGGAACGTTAGTCTACTCGACTCGGAGTTCGTTCCCAACCGCCGAATATCAACGACGTTTTTTTCGCCGAACTAAGACGACGACGACGACGACGACAATGCAAGAACTTTTTTTTTCCCGTTCCATTATCGAGTTTCCGACGAGAAAAAATGAGTTTGTTCGAGCAGTTTGTCAGGAGATCAGAAGAAATTAGAAAGCTTATGCGCCGAGTAAGATTTTGGAGAAACGGGAGGTGAAAAGAAAGAATTCTTGTCATTCGCAAAGACTCGATTCCGAGCCACCATTCGTTCCATTCCATCTGGCACTTGTCGTCCGAGCATAGTCACTCTACCAGTGACGTATAAAAACGCAGTTGGTCGCTTACACGCGCTACGATCATAAAAGAGCCAAGAGCCTTTTCATTAGTATCTCGAATTTCTACTCTCGGAGCTTGCCAGAGAATTTCCGACTGCGACGAGAGAGTCTCCAAAAGTTGTCGGTTCTTCCCCATAGTATCAGGAGCAAAACGACCTACTTTTTTGTCAATCTGTTTTTCAATTCTCAGCCCAATAAACATATACAACAAAAACATCGAGATATTCTTCAGCCACGCCTCCTTTTTTTTACTTCTACGTTCACCACAGCAGCTGACGAACAAGGGGGTGAAAGTCCGATTACTTGGTTGTTAAGAGTGTGTGACAAGTGTCATTGACGCCACATTCCAATCTGAAGAAGTCCAATAAACTGTATCACCTTACTAGGAGAACATAAATCGAGGATGGGTGCGGTCGAAGAGCCTTCATGGCCACGAGCATCTTTCACCAGGCCATGTGGCTCTTTCCTCTCCTCCCACCACTTCCAAACTCGATGCCACGAAATTCATAGTACAGAGGAGGTTTTACTCGAGACGTTCGCTTAGTAAAGAATTTTCGATAGACGTTTCTAAGTTCGAGGAATTTCATCAAGTATTTTCGACTTTAAATTGATTCCGATTTTATCTTTGTTTTAAATGTGAGCTCACAAATCCCAAGGGCGATGAAAAATTGGGGAAACATGTTTGTAGATTTTTTTTTTTTTACGAACAGAGATACGACGAAGAGGCGGTGCAGTTTTGCATTTTTGCATAATCAGCTCGTTACTCGGTTGCATTGTCTTCTTGTTTGCAAAATTTGACGATCCGTTATTCGTTATTTGCATAAATATCAAATTGGCGAGATCTGTTATTTTTTAAGATGGAAATTCATGGGAAATGAATTTTTTATTAATTCTCTATAAAAATCGCGATGATGATGCGTTACACGAAATTGTTAAGATTTTCATTTTCAACATTTTTCAGTCCCTAGTTTTTCGTGTAAAATCATGAAGGCAAATCGTTTTTTGGTCAGATTTGTCATCAACGACCCAAGATAATTGATTTTATTCGTTTCCATGGGATCTCAGGGAAAATGTATGCTTTGGAGGGTTAAGAATATTATTGACCTTTTGTTGGCCTGATTAGCCATCGAACCATCGTTTTTGCTGATCGAATCGCACCAAGAATTATCGATTTTTACTTGGACATTGTTAAGGGGTTTTAACTTCATTAAAAACAGGTGTTACGTGTTTCCATTGGGAAGCACGTGGTGTTCCGGAATCTCAAAGCAATTAGCTCTTGTACGACATAATCTAAATTAATAAGTAAACTGCCAGGAAAGCATCGGCGAGGAGGCGGTGGCGCCGGACCGAAGAGAGAGAGCCGAGGCTCCGCACGCGCCGTAAGCCGTAAGTGGGTTAGGCTAAGGTGTTGGGCAAGGCGCGTTCTCTAGACGCTCGGACGAGTGGCGCATTCGGTTAAAAGGTAACAGGAGTCGAGAACGAACGTGGAGCTCTCAGTGGAACGCGTTATTTTCGTTCTCTCTAGCCACCACGATCGAATAAACACCCAAAAACATTTTTAACCTTGAATTTCGTTTATGTTTTTTTTCAGGATGTGTAAAATTTTAAAATCGCACGATGCAAAATCAAAAATCTCATTTCTGAATAAAATTTAATTCCTCGCAGTTTCATACTTTGATTTTTGAAGTCGCCAAAATTTCTTTCAGTGCCCAAAACATGAATTTCTATCAGAGAATCATGAAATTAATTAAAATGAGGAATTTTATTTCCTTCATATTGACAAATTTGTACAGTCTGTACAGTAAATATTTATATTTTTTCTATTTTGCAATTTTTTAACGGTACAATTTTCAAAAGTTGCGAAAAATGGGTTTAGGAATTTAGAAAAAACGTTACAAAAATATTATTGACTCGGCAATTGGCTTAAATTGCATTATAATTTTTAATATCGTGGCCTCAATAATTAGTCGTACTGGGACAGATTGAAATACACGCACACACACCCACAAAGTGTCAAAGAAGTATATAAACGTGGCGCCTATTCCTGGCGGATTGTGGCGGAGGTAGGGTTGCGTAGGCTGAGCAAGGAGAGCGAGAGAGAAAGATAGAGGCGCGGCTCTCCACTAGATAGTATAGTGAGCGGGAAGCCGCGAGGCATTCCTAGTCGCTCGAGTGTTTAGAAATACCTCTTTCGGTCGCTTGTTCTCCTAATAACTCTAAACACGCTTTCATCGACAAAATGATTGATTGACTTGGCATACGCGAGCAACTCCGATGGTCTAGTTCGTGAGACGAATCGCATCGAATGATCGTCCTCGAATCTCTATTCTGCTAATCTTGCGAGTCGATTTTATCGTCGTAAACGCTGAAACGTCGAAAACGCGAAGAGGTATTTCATAGTAGGAAACGAAGCTGGAGGTTTCATTTTTTCGATCTCCTCTTCAAGACTTAATGTCGATCAGTTAATTGCTGCAAAGACATTTTTCCCGGAATGGAATTTTTAGAATTTTTGGTTTCTGCTCGGGAATTCATTATTTTGCTCCATCAATTTATCGACGACTCATCGTTTTTTTTTTCATTCAATTAAGAAAGCTCGGCCCTGTAGGACACGATGGATTTTTTTTTGAAAAATTAAAGTCTCTAAGTTTATTTATGTCTTCATGCTCCACGTGGCTCGGTAAACAAGGACGAATGTATTCGTTGGCTCTATACCAGTCGAGAGGAACAGGCGCAGCAACAGGTTCTCGTGCCTAGTAGCTTCTTCGACGCGAATATCTATATATAGGGAAGACGAGTAGTCGCCTCCTCCACCTTCTCCTCCTGCTCCTCGTGTGTTTTCGCCTAGCCTCCTGCTACAACCCCATACTTGCCTGATGCTTCTAAACACTTGGCTTACGTTAGTACGGCCCTAACCTCTCTGACGTTTGACCGTTCAACGATCGTTTAATCTCCTAGACATCGTCCAGCTTCATTTTCATCCCTTAGTCCATTCTAGCTCGGAGATATCTATATAGAAATATATTCTTGGGGCTCCTGGGTGCTCACGTACCTGTACGTATGGTTGTCACTCTTCAGGCGCCTTGATACTGCCTCTACGACGGTTCTCGACGATTTTTAGCTCTGTCGTATTAACGGAGTAGTTTTTGGGTGCAGAAAATTACGAGGTTATGGTCCAGAATATCGTTTTTCAAATTTTCACAATATTTTTTTAGACGATGTCGTTAAAATATTTTTCTGGTTTGAAAGACTCTGTAAATATCGGAATAAGAGCCTTGATCGGTACGCTCATACATTGGCGATGGAATAATCGCGTTAGTGGATAATTAATCACTAAATTTAACTCGAAAAATTAAAAGCTGCAGGTTTGGAGTTTTTTTCAGAACTTCGAACTGTTTTTTCTCAACGGCCTCCGTTTGGATTTTGTTTTACACATGTTTTTTTTTTATTTTTATTTTTTTCATATGGGAATTGCGATCTCGGTTCGTTACGTGATCCTGGGTCAACATGACCCGGTGGCATGTTCGCGGGAATTTGCTAAAGAAAAAGAAATTTCTTGAATAGAAAAATTTACTTCGCACTTTGAACACACGATCCTCTCAAATCTATCGTCAAAATTTTGTATGATTCCGATTATTGTGTTTTGTCAAACTCTTCAGCATCTTTTTTTTTCCCATCATTCCGTTTCCTGATCTTTATGGAACTTGTTATGTATCTCAATCCATACTTCAGGCAACAATTCACGAATTTTTGTTCGGTTCTGTCTGTAGCTTCGATACCAAATTCATTCCTTAAAACTACGACGTCCAGATATTGCAAATAATTCCAGAGAAACAGTATTAATTAATTAATTAATAATTTCTTGATCGTTTGTATGAATTTCGTCAAATTTGGAAGTTTTTTTTTCTCGAATATTTAGACTATCGCGACAGTTCATTGAAATCTGTCGATATTTTTGTGTAACCATACAATATCCTTCGAATGAAATAGAAGAAGTGGTGAACGAGACGTTCGAATAAGACGGACGAGGGGGTTCTTGCGGGGAAGAAGACGTGACGAGGGCTAAAATCGAGAGTGCTCGATATAGCGAAACACTCTTTGGTAAACCGCTTCGAGCAGTCTGGTCTCCTAGTAGGACTGGGAATCGGTTTCCCCCGGAGCTGCGAAGATTCTCACGATCGTGGAACGTTCCGTGGGAGAGTAGAGAGATATCATACGCGAGGTGGCAAACGTGCTTGTTCAGAGTCGCACGCTTTTTCGCCAATAGAGGCGAATATATTTAGCCTGTGCATACATACAACCGTGGGTACATATACGTCAATATAGAGGGTGTCCTATGACACATGATCGTTCTTGTCGATTCAGGGTCGACATCGAATCTTGTGACGATAAGTATTAAACTTTATTTTGTTTGGAGTCTGTCTGGGTGCGTGATATCGAATTATGAAAGTTGGAAAAAATTTTTGACTTTGATCGCGAATAACATGCGAACGGTGAGAGATACAGTTATAATACTCAGGACCATTTTTACAGATTATGAAATTCTCTACAAAAACTTTCTTGACCATATTTCTCTATCTCCAGCAGCAGACCCGTGAAAACGGTTTGAAACAAGACCCTGTGTCTGGCCTTGACGCAACTTTTGAATCTCGGTTGATTTTCAAACCGCGCTAAAGTCCAAAATACTTGGAATAAGAAAATTTCAGAAGAGACATTTTTTGTAGGAAATTTTGTGACCTATAATAATGGTCCTGATGACTCTTATCCATCTCCCACCGTTTCGACAGTATTCGCCATCAAAGTGTACGGCTTCATGAATTTTTATCATTCATAACTCGTCAGGAACAATTCCCAACGAAAAACTTGATCAGACTCTTCGTTTCGCAATCGCCTTCTCAAGTAGCAGTGACGGGACACCCTGTATGATATCCACGGGCAGCTCGACCGCGCGAACACGCGGCGAGCGTTGGCTATCCCGTGGGAACTTTTGGACTTTGCTTCGCGACGAGCTTCCCAAACATACGTCGAATACGCGCTCCTACGTAACTCTCACCGGACTTTCTCACGCACTCGACACGCGCTTCTCGCGTATACAATCGACTCTTTTCCTTCTCTGACCGCCTACTACCAAACCAGATCGTTTTCCGCCCTGAGGCATCAACGATCCCACGCTTTCGTCTCCTTTCCTCCATCTTTTCGCATACACACGTTATTCTTGATCCCTATGGGAAGACTCGTGCGCCAATTCCTGAGAAATCATTTCGCCCTCATGACGAACGAGCCCTTCTCGTCTCCAGCGCAAATACGTGGGAGCCGATCGGTTCTTTTCCAATTTGTGTCTCGACAGGCTGATCAGCTGATTCGTGATTAAGATAAAAGCAAAATTATCCTTGCGGCAGGACCTACGAAACAGATGTTTCATTTAACGAGCACTTCCGTCAATTGGGCGATGGTCAAGTGTCGAAATCGTGAAAAAAAAACAGTCTTTGTATAAAATGTTCAATTTTTTTTATAATTAAAAATACTTTGCTCAACGATTTTGTTTCGTCAAAATAAAAAAATGAGGCACTGACTTTTAGGAACGATCTCGATACCAAAAATCCTAAATTTTGACATCTCAATGTTCAACTTCCATAAATTTGTTTCCATCTTCCCTCAACTATACGCTTTATCGCATACAAAGATTTGCGTCGTCATCATTTCCGTTGAGTTTCCGTCAAAGCGCGACAGCATCGAACCAATCGTACGACCATAAATGTACAGACGCGTGTGTCGTAGCCAGCGACGATAAAAGAGCTCGAGAGAATGGGTTTCGTTCTTCCCAGTCGATGGAATTGTTCCCACGGGATAACCGTGGGATTTTTCGTCCGCGGGAACCAAGAAATCGAAAGCCGGTATACCGGGAGCTTCGAGAACGTATGGCAAAAACGAAAATTCTTCCCGAATTTTCATTAATTTCGAGAGAAAAATATTCAAGAGGAAAAAAATGAAATTTTTCGATCGTGAGCTCGAGCAATCTCCCGTCAAGGGGAACAAAGGCAATAAATAAATTTGTCATCGTGAGACTCGAGATTAAAAAGGACGTGGAAAAAAAGGAACGAAAAAAAAAAATCTTCCAAGAATATCGTCGTGCGTGAGATACCCGTAAATTATTTCGATAATATGGGTACGCGAGGCGCCGACGTCGAGCCCGACGAAGTCGGTAAGAATTTTATTTTCCCACGTCGAGAGACTCGAACGGTTTTGGAAGTGTCGTCGACGAATGAGACGGAAAAAGAGCGTGATGGAGATATCGTGAAATACGAAGACCGAGAGAGAAGCCGGAGGAGGAGGAGAGAATCGAAGAAAGACGCGTGAGAACGTAGCGAGGACGCGTGGGAAAACGGTGAAGGCGCATGGCGCTTCTCGTACCAGGAGCTCACAACGATCGAAGAGCTTCTCGCCTCTTCCGATCTACTCGATTCTCAGGTTCCATCATCCCCCTGATAATTTTTCGACTCGAATCAAATCAAATAATTCTCTATAGTTTTTATTCATTTTTCCCCACGTATACAAAACCCCATAGACGATTATTCCCATTGAATTCTACACAAAAATAGATAATCCCGAAAATTGCAATTAAAAAACATTTCATTTGCCATTTTACGAATAAAAATTCTCAAACAAACTCGAAAATGTGCCCCCTACGATTCTTGATCAACGTGGATCATAATTCCCCATTATAAACGAGAATTAAATACTTTTCCTCATTTTGCTTCGTACCGTTTGATACTTTGGACCATTCGACGCTGTAAATTTCGACTTATGGGTCTGTACCATATGTCGCTTATGGTAAAGTGTTATTTTTATGGTTAATCAGACGAAACATCGATCATTTATCAGAGGCAAGTTTTATGTAAATAAAAAAAAAACGAAAAATAAGTGACTGCGATGTTTAGAGATTGAAATAAAAAACGTAGAAACAAAATTGAATAATAAATAATAATAATAACATGAAAAATAAAGACAAAAGTGTGCGTAGAAAAAAAAATTAATATCGACGATGGAACGAAAGTGAAATATACGAAAAATTGCATTGGAGAACAGCAGGGAATACGAGAACGACTGCATGGCCGAGTCTCGTATCTCTGCGGCGGTCCGGTCGGGTACCGGAGATTCCGGTGATTTCATTGGTCAACGAATGTCGGGAGTAGATTTTTCAACGGTCGATCCGGCGGTGTGTCTCGTTCTCCCCCCGGGATACTCGAGTTTCTCACTGGACCACCGCGTGTACCAGCTCCATTCGCTTTTACGACCCTTGGACTCGTCGGGAGGCTCGAAGGACCGTTCTTAAGGCCGAAGGGCCGCCTTGGAGGGCAATCTCCTCGCGGCTTTCCCGAGGACTCTCACCTTTGCCATGTAATCACACACGTATGGGGGAATACCAATGTGGTCAAGGTCTCGAGAGTCTCTCCGGTGCACAGCAGGGACTCGACCATTTCGAATACAATTTCATCCAACACCATTATTCGTTCGTTGCACATGCATTTTGCCAAGGTCGCGAATACGCTGCAGCTCGAGGCCGCCGCATCGTTCGCATTCTTCGTTCCAATAATACAAACACACACACACACACACTGTCGAATTTTGGTCTCAGCTCCGCTTGGTAATATACTTAACCGTGACACGTAGAATCTCGGGGAGACGGGCCAGGGAGTCTGAGAACTTATATGGACTAATTACGAACCTGCATTAATTATTCAAATTTCGACTGTCGATTAAATGTGCAATTTTTATTGTCTGCTCAGATGCAAAAATACCCCGCGGGATCGATAACCATCCTGGTCCGGTGTGAGGACGAGGAAAAAATGAAGATCTACACGAAGAGCATTAAAAATTAAAAGTTTTATCGTTACAGAATAAAACCGAAGGAGGCAATCCTCGAAGGTTTTGCGATTTTTTAATTTACAAAATGTAAATATTTCATGAAAACATTGATTTATTTTTTATTGAAGAATTTTGACTCTGTTTTCATGGGAATTTAAATTCTGCTTAATAAAAATTGAGTAATGGTCCACCAGCTCATCCCCTGTTTCTGTTCTGTAACGCTAATTTTTAAGTTTTAATTCTCTCGGCAATGTAGGGTCGATGATATGAAGAAATTTGTTTTTCATTTCATTGAGTTTGTACGAAGAGACAAACAGCTGCTATCGAATCGATTTTCGTAGTCCTGCGTCTACGTACTTTGTTATTTCAGGGCCATTGAACGTTCCTCGCACCGTCTCTTGCTTCACTCTCTTCGTTTTCCTCTTTCCTCTTTCCTCTCTCGTTGTAATTTCATCGAGCAAGACGGAGACCATCGGCGAGGGAATAAAAAGGAAAAAAATGCTGACTCCTCTCTCGCTCGACGTCTTTCTCTGTTGTCCAGTTGCAACCGCCGAGCAGCGGCGCGGGGAGAGACCACGGGGGGGTAATCGAAGAAATATCCGAGCGTTCGAGGACGAGAGACCGAGAGAGTAACCAGCAGCGTGAGAACGTACTTTCCAAGGGGCATCGACGAGGAATACTCGCAGTAGGGTTGCAGAGACACGAGGAAGCTTCTTCCATCGAGGACTTTGTCGTCGTGATATTTGAAATTAAAAAAAAAATCGTCAAACTCATCCTCGACGTAGGGGCAAGAATTACGATTCCAAAAAAATCAAATTTCTCACGTTTTTCGAAATTTTTAAAAGTCGTTTCAACAAATAACCGCTGTCCTTACGTTGCCGAAGGTATCAGAGCTGGCGAGTCTCTTGAAATAAAAAAAAATCGTCAAATTTGTCCTCGACGTGACGCCGAGAATTACGATCCCAAAAAATTCAAATTTTTCACGTTTTTCGAAAAAAGTTATCATCGTTTTGACAAATAACTGATGCTCAAGAATTTCACGTTTAGTTAAAAATGTTCACACTTCGAAGTTTTTTGGTGTTTTCGTTCTGCAGCAATAGTTTTCCAGTCTCAATTATCTCTATTGCAACAACAAAAATTGGGAACGGTTGGATTTTTTTGCCTGGAGTAAAATTGGTCGAAGGGTCAGGCAACCTCGAGCTGCAAAGGGTCGAAGGTTCGAAGAAGTTGCTCTATTTGTACGACAGGAAAACAGTCGGTTAAGGAAGAAAGCGTTCCTTCATGCCGAGGATCGTGTCCTTCGTGCTACGCGAGAGCCCTGCTCGAGTTCATGGGGTTTGAATTTTCTCCATCGGAGAAAAAAATAAGACAAGCGTGAGTCTCCGAAGAGCCAGAGTATAGTCGAGTTTTTGGCACCTCCTTCGATGTCTGTTAAAAAAATGCGCCTCGTAAACACTCGTTCCAGGATAACATGCAGGAGTAACACGAGCTCCATTCCCTTTGACAAATTATTTGACCGGGATTGGCGAAGGAACGAGGGATCGGATTATTGACTTTTGAAAACGATCATTTCACGCTCGATTAAATAATTCTTTCAGAAAATAACTTTAGTCAACATATGTCACAGGAAAACATGAGAGCTGAGCAAGTTCCACACCCGAAAACTAGTTGGAGGTGCAGGTACAGTTTTCGAAAAAGGGTCCTACCTGCTTTTTCCTCGTCTGTCCTAATCTAACGGTCTATAAACATACCGCTCGTAAAACATTCGTCTATTCAAGAAATTGACTTTTGCAGAAGAAAATTCTCAGGGTAACATGAAATCGAAGAAACGCTTCAACTCATTTTCCTGCCACTCGAATTTTATCCAAAGAAAATTCTTCATGAGAATCGTGGTCGAGAAAATCTTACGGGAATAAACCAACAACGTGAAACGCTTGAAATTATTTAAATAAATACATTCGCGAATATCATTGAAAGTAAAAATAAATTGAATTTTCGAAAAATTGATAAAAACTCGAAAAAAATGCAATTTAAAAAAAAATCATTTCGGAGATTTCTACTGTAAATTTCGTTGTCAAATATTGTCCCCGGTATTGGATTTGACCCTCAATACTCTCGTGCGAGGTTGAAAAGTGAATTCAATTTTCTAAAAGACGATTGAAATTTAAAAAAAAATCGTAAAATTCATCTTCAACGTAGGGGAAAAAATTACGATCCCAGAAGTCAAATTTTTCACGTTTTTCGAAAAAAGGTTTAATCGTTTCGATAAATAACTGATGGCCAAGAATTTCGTGTTTAGTTAACAACAATAATTATTATTGAATAAAAATTGTTCACACTTCGAGGTTTTTTGGTGTTTTCGTTCTGCAACGATAATTTTCCAGTCTCAATTATCTCTAACATAAAAATTGGGAATGGTTGGATTTTTTTGCCTGGAGTAAGATCATTCTAAGGGTTAGGCAACCTCGAACTGCTAAGGGTCGAAGGTTCGAAGAAGTTGCTCTATTTGTACGACAGGAAAACAGTCGGTTAAGGAAGAAAGCGTTCCTTCAACCGAGGATCGTGTCCTTCGTGCTACGCGAGAGCTCTGCTCGAGTTCATGGGGTTTAAATTTTCTCCATCGGAGAAAAAAGCAAGACAAGCGTGACTCTCTGAAGAACCAGAGTATAGTCAAGTTTTTGGCACCTCTTTCCATGTCTGTTAAAAAAATGAGCCTCGTAAACACTCGTTCCAGGATAACATGCAGGAGTAACACGAGCTCCATTCCCTTTGACAAATTATTTGACCGGGATTGGCGAAGGAACAAGGGATCGGATTATTGACTTTTGAAAATGATCATTTCGCGCTGGATTAAATAATTCTTTTAGAAAATGAGTTTAGTCAACATATGACACAGGAAAACATGAGAGCTGAGCAAGTTTCACACCCGAAAACTAGTCGGAGGTGCAGGTACAGTTTTCGAAAAAGGGTCCTACCTGCTTTTTCCTCGTCTGTCCTAATCTGAAGGTGTATAAACATACCGCTCGTAAAACATTCGTCTATTCAAGAAATTGACTTTCGCAGAAGAAAATTCTCCGGGTAACATGAAATCAAAGAAACGCTTCAACTCATTTTCCTGCCACTCGAATTTTATCCAAAGAAAATTCTTCATGAGAATCGTGGTCGAGAAAATCTTACGGGAATCAACCAAGAATGCTAAACTCTTGAAATTATTTTGATAAATACATTCGCGAATATCATTGAAAGTAAAAATAAATTTAATTTTCGAAAAATTGATAAAAACTCGAAAAAAATGCAATTATAAAAAAAAATCATTTCGGAGATTTCTACTGTAAATTTCGATGTCAAATATTGTCCCCAGAATTTGATTTGTCCCTCGATACCCTCGTGAGATTGGAAAATGAATAAAATTTTTAAAAAATTGATAAAAATTCGAAAAAGCGCGATTTTTAATAAAAATTTGAATTTCGAAGATTTCTTCTGTAAATTTCCATGTCGAATTTTATCCCCATAAAATTGGATTCGACCCTCGAAACCCTCGTGCCGTCATGAATAATCGTGTCAATTTCATGGCGAATGTCGAGCCGATCGTCGATCTTGACTTTTGAAAAAATCGTCTACGCCGGGTAGCATGACATTTAAGAAAGTTACATGGAGAAGTCTCCGAAAAGACCCTTCACTCACTTCACTCATCGAGGCATTAAGGTCGAGGTCATTTTCACTCTTTGAAAAAAAAAAAAACGTCCGTTCGTCACGAATACGATCGGGTCATAAAAATAATTTAAGTGAAAAAAAAAGTAGGCCGAGTCGAAAGGAACGTAGTACGGGGTAGCCCTTAAAAAAGCGATTCCTTCAGAGAGTTTACGGGGCGTGACGACTTTGCTCCCAATTTGGAACAGGGACTCAGGAGCGAGGAGGCGTAGGATCCTCAAGGATCTTTCCTTGTACTTGGCTCGACGTTCGCAGCTGGTGCTTAAGTATTTTTGGTAAATAGACGAGCGAGTAATAAGGGCTATTATTGCCAGACGAGAGTCTAACCCCATGGGCGGTCTCCTTAATCCCCTGCAATTTCACGCTCGATTTGTTTCCTATTTTCAAAGTTGATTCTTGTAAAGCAAGGTGCTCAGGAAAACATGAAGAAGGGAAAGGTAAACGCCCTCTGGTTGGAAAGGGTTGGCGAAGGAGGCTCGTCTTGAGTCTTTTTGTGAAAGAAGAAATAAAAACATTGTCACCGAAGAGAAACAGGGACTCATGACGTTGGCGAAGGTCAACGAAACTCGAAAAATTGCTTTCCCTATATAGTTCGTCTTGCCTTTTCATTTTTCTCAAAACCCCATCAAAAGTTACGGTGGCTCGACGAATTTGTTCCCTTTTTGGAACAGGATCCCACGTTTGAAGCTCCGAAAAAACTTTTTGTTCGTTTTTTAAAAAGGGCTCGATTACAGCTCGCCATTGTTGACATGTCGACAACCAGTTGTTTGGGGAGATTCGATTTAATGCTCCCTTGAATTTCTATTATTTCGAGTGGTATCGATAAACAGATCTATCAGGAAAACAGCCGAGCAACGAAGCTTCTATACCTTCGAAAAGAAGGGCTGTCGCCTCTTGAAGAGGCGACCCTTCGAGTTTACGATTAAGACCCTTCCCCCCCCTCCTCTCTCTCTTTCTCATGAGGTTCCTATTGTGCCTTGAACGTAAACCTCTTTGCACGTTCCATTTCACGCTCACTTAGTTTCCCTTTCATCAAAATGACTTTTGTCAACCGAGTCTATCAGGGCACCGAGAAACGGGGAAAGTAAAAATATTTAGGATATTCCTTCTCAGCAGTTTGAAGAGGTATGAAATTTTCCGAATTTTCATCGTCTCTATAAAATAACAAAAACCGCCAAATCCCTTTCAATCTTTTCGAAACTCTCAAATTGTGATTTCGAACGACGTGCCAACCACAAAATACAAAAAAAAAAAAATTTTCAATAAAAAATTCAATATTGTGACGATAATTAACGAAAATATCAATTTTACCAAAAAGCAAATTTCGATTTAAGGTAAATCTGGGTCGAATCAGCTGTCAAAATATAAAAAGTTTTTTTTTTTTTTTGAAGTGATAAAAACTACGAATTCCTCGTTGCGAAATAATTTCTACTCGGCTAATTATTTAACAACACGAAAACAACGAAATACAAAGATTACTGCAAATATTTTGCAACGATGAACAATCGTCGATTTGTTTCAACGGACGAGTCTCATATTTCGTACAATCAGCACGACACATCTAACCAGAACCACTTGCCCTAATGAATTTCTCAAACGTTATTTGTATCCTGATATTCCGAGCCACCTTTTATCGCGAGGAAGTATTTACCATAGATCGGGATATTAAGAGAACATAAAAGAGAAGCAATAGAAACGTTTGTTGCAGAGTCTGCCATGTGCTCAAAGTGTCGATCTCGTATAATAGGCTCCAATGAAAAATTGGGGTCGCCCTGACAAAAAAAATGTTCCCCTCTGTCAGGTCAGCAAGGACTGGTGACGTACGTTAGTATCGAGCTTGCAGTAGGGGCCAGGGAAAGGGCGATTTGTTGAAATGTTTCTTCCATTTAGCAAGTAAAACAAAAAGATTATCCGTTTTCTGTGTGCTGATTACTAAGTATTAATAAATAAATAAATTTCTGTCGACGGTTTATACTTTTGGGATTCCTGTCCAGAAATTCGTGAACTGTTCGTTAGGAATTGACACGATACAGTGGAACCCGATGGGACGCATAAGAAATCTCTAATCGTTGAAAATTTTAATGATTTGAAATTTTTATTAAAAATTTCTAAACGGAATTTTGAAAATTGTATTTTTCCAGCAAGTAAATTTGGCACTTTGTAATTAGACGTTAATAACCGCAGCCTTTGGCACTGATTCATAATTTTAATATGTCGTAATTGATTGCGACGAAAAAAAAAAAACATTTCGTGAAAATAATTTTATTCCTTTTTCTAAACGACACAATAAAATGTGGTAATTTTGCATTGTCCCTCGTTTTCGTGATTTATGAGCCGATTTTTCGAGGATAATGCTTCCGAAGCAGGTACAAAAGGCTGCAAACCGGCGTGTCATATTATCCCCTCCACGAGAGCCAGTGAAGGGAGCATGCGGCCGAGTATGAGGATTGGCCCGAAAGGGTTGACCCGAAGTCTCACTGTCTTGCTGGTCTCGAGTATCAGGAGAGCAGACGAGCCAGCAGGTATCCCGATTCGTGTTGGTTCAGCCTTACGCCGCTAGGTCGACCGCAAGGACACTCCCGTACCGAGGTCCGTTGGATATTGAAACCCTGAGCGAATTAACATTGACGATTTCTTGATTATACTTTGGGTGACACGAGCACATTTTGCGGGTATAAGTTTCATGGACTCGGAGCCCCGGGGCTCATGCTATTATAATTTCACGCCAATTTCACTCTTCATTCAGAAGAAATGACTTTGGTAAACAAGTCTGCCAGGATAACATGAAGAGCCTGGAGTCTCGAGCTCCGTCTGCCAAGGGGCTCGATCGCGCTTCTTCCTGTCCCGTAGGCTCAGGAAGACGAGCGTATTCGACTGGATTTTTTCATTATTTTATTTCAATGAAATTCATACGTTAAAAACATGAAAATCTGATTCTCACTGACTAGAAATCCTTGATTCAGTTTCTGCAGGAACGACCTCAAATTTACGATCAAATTTCACTTTCTATTTCGTTGCTGGTTCAGTTTATTTTTTTTCGATTTAACATTCTGGATATTGAGTTTAAAAAAATCCTCGGCAGCGCTCGAGCGAATCCTGAGTCGGGAGAAACCACGTGAACCGAGAAAGTTAGCAGGACAACAGTAACCCGGAGGAACCGGGCTCCTTCGAAAAGGAGACTCTCTCTCTCTTTTCGTTCCGAGATCGTCTAATTCCTTGTGCCTGACCGTACAAAGAGTCGAGGGTTGAATTCACAACTGGATACTCTTTTGTGACTCGCTTTTTCTATTCACTACGAAATGACTTAAATAAACAAGTCTGCCAGGATCACAGGATGAGCGAAGACGTGAAAACTTTCCGAAGGATTTCTGGACACAGTTGTCCGATTTGGTTTCGCAAGGTGGAGAGGGCAATCGGCTGTTTTTCAAGTGAGAAAAACAAGTCGTATGCGCGGGAATCTCGTCAGAGAGGCTCGGTTATTTTTTAACGGACATTTTCGGTGCCGATCGGGTCCGGGACGCACGAGACCGAGGAGGAAGCTCACGGAGCGTAGGAGCCGATGGGTTAGGGGAATAGGCTTAGCGATCACTCATAAATCTTCACACGGACATTTCCAATGAATAAATTCTTGTAGCTCGAGCATTAGACACTCATTTTCAATATTTCATCGCTCCCATGTCACTCGTTTTTTCGAAATTCAATTTAAGGCGTTAAAATCATTGTAAATACAAATTAGTCAGAAATTTTCTATGAGGAGAGTAGAAAGTGCGAGGAGGGCATTCCGAATTTCGAAGCTGTCATCGTCGCCATCATGTTTTTCCTTCCACAAAATTTCTACTTCCCAAAGAACGAGGATCGACCTCACTCATCCTCGGCGGTCAATAAAAACTCGTAATAAATCCTGTGGTCTGGGTAACCGTTAAATCTTGGACCACCGGATCGTATTTCAGGCACAAAAATAAAATACCCCATTTTTATATCGATCGGATGATTGTTTCGTTTTTTTATCGAAAGCCAAAATGCGAAAAATCACAAAATTATTAAATTTTTGTAAATATTGAAAATTAACGGTACGTGGGATTTTTTTTTTTTTTATTTTGCCAACACATACGATTGTCCAAATGAAAATAAAAATGAATTTTAGATAAAAATGGAAAGTTTTTATATTTTAAAATATTTTTTACGCCCAACGCTTTTCCTACTTGAGAAGTTTAGTGAATCTGATTGTGAGAATGGTGACACATGGCTCTCTCAACGAAAAATGATTCGGTTGAAAAAAAAAAAAAAATTTCGAGAGGCCGGTTTGTGGGGATTCGTTTTTATGGGCCTTGGTGTGGGCGTACGAAAATATGTTAACAGAAATTCCATATCCCCGATGTAGCAGGAAAGCACGAGGTTGCTGGAGTCGAGGAAGGTCCCTGGTTCTCCGATCGACGTGTTTTTCGTACGAGAAAATCGAGTTCTCGACCTTCCCTCGTTTCGATCGAAAAAGCGAAGGCAGGCAAAAGAGAGATTGGGAAGAAAATGATCGACGATCGAAAAAAGCCTCGGGATGTCGAGACCCTCCTGAGTCGTTGGTTCGTACTCGTTCGGAGACATTTGTTAAAATTCCCCATAAAATTCCTTTCCACATGATATTTAACTTTTTTTTCGACAATCATGTACATAATGAGGCACTAAATCCAACTAATTTGCAGTAGTGAGTTGAAATACGCGTTAATTGGTCGTTGGTAAACGTTGAGAGGCGTGAAGAACATTGTAAACTCGAATTAATCGAAGAGTTTCTACCAGGAGACCAGAAACGACGAGGAAGTCGTGTCGCCGTTTCGAGTCCTCTCTCTCTCTCTCTGTTTCGAGCAACAAATAAAAAAAGCGAGGTAAGAAAGAAGAGAGGCATGTGACTCGATGCCAAGAACATTCCAAGGCTCGAGAGGGTTACATTTTCGTGGGACTGAAGTAGGGACTCATGGGAGCGGAGAGGGTGTATTTTTCGGACTTGTCTTTTCATATTCTTCCCTTCGCTTTGCCCTAAACTCTTCAGCAGAATTCATGCAACTTTAGCGAGAAAAGAGAATCTTTGCTATTTCTCTTGTTCACTATTCGCCAAGCAGCCCCTGCCTCAGGGTTACGAGAAGAATTCTCCGCGAACGGGTTAGAGACTCGAAGAGAAATATGGTACCATTTCGAGCAGGAGTCCATGAGGGAGTAGAAAGTTCAGAGCGTTTGGGAGTGCTCGATGTGCTCGAACGAAGAACCAGAGGTTATTCCGTACGTCGACACTCTTGTGCCTGTGTTTACTACCATAATATATAACTATACACGTTTTGAGACATTCAAAGCCCACGCGGTTGAGGTCGTCGCTCCGAAACTTGTGGCTCCTCGAACTATTCGAAATAAAGGTTTTCCACTTTTTTGCCCATAAAACTGCAATTTTACTTTTTGCCTGTCTATTTAAAACAGCCGACTCTCTCTGCAGGTCATAACCACATTTCTTAGGGTCAATTATTGTAAACGAAAGAATCACAAAACGAATGAAATCAGCTCAAAACATTATTTTGTTGCATTTCTGGACCTAATTTTGCAAAATAAATATTTCCTACTAATCTATTGTAAAAATCGGGATGTCAATTTTTTCCCAACTCCAATAGATTCCAGGCAATCGCTCAGAATTTTTTCAAAATTTTTCAATCTATATTTTTTGCTAAAAAAAATAATTAAGATACACTTGATTTTTGACAAGCTCCAAATGAATGATCGCATTTTGAGGAAACTTTCGCATATTTTCAAATTTTTCATTCCAAATTCGTGATCAGCTTCTGAAGCACTAGCCAGAGCTAATTTAAAAAATTCAGCCCATTTTTTTCTGTAAATACTTAAACAGTAATGTCAGTTTTTCGATTCAAATTGACTGCGAGAACGGCGACGTTGAGTCCGAATTAATAAGCAAGAAAAAAAAAAACAAGAATTTCGAGTTTTTTATTTCCAATTGTTTGTTGAAATATAATTTGTTTAAATAAAGACGAAAAAGTGGAACGACGAGAAGTTAGAAAAGAGCGAATCGTGGATGGACTCGCCACCAGTGAAGGGAATAGCGGGGTAGGATTTGGTTAGAAGAGGAGAGACGAGTTCTCGTGTCGTGAAGTCATTGGCATGGCGTGGAGTCATTGATCGTTGGTTCATCAGCTCGAAAAACGCGTGGTGTCGAACAGTCTGCCATTGACCGAGGTCATCAAAGCGTGAAGACGAATCAGGATCTCATGAGAAGCGAAGAAGATGCTTGAAAAATGTCGAGACTCAGCTGCTGAGAGAGGAAGATCGAAGGAGCTTCTCAGAGAGTGAGAAACGAGTGAATAGTGCAGCGGCGGCGGCGGCGAAGGTTTGACGTTTCACGAGCCCTACAAATTCCAGCTTACGAGAGAATAATCACCAGATAAATAAACACCCTTCTCCTATTGTTATGGTGTGTTTGCGGTTAAGCGCACAGTGGGAGTCTTTTCAAATGATTTTTTCGTTCGTTGTAAAGTTGACAGGAGAGTAGAAGTCGGTAAAAGGTACATGACGTTTTTAAAAGGTATGGAGAGAGGACGTCGAGAGTATCCATCGCTCGTAGACATTCTTCCTGCATACCGTGTTGTTTTTTACACAAAAGATGGTGGGTATTTGTGCTGTGTTCTCATGTAGAACACCGCGTTGAACTGAGTAAACGAGGAATAGGAGAACAGAGCTTTGCAGTAAGCTTTTCAGGAATGTCACAGACTTATTGAGCAAGGTTAGTGTTCGTGGATATTAAAAAAGTCCTTGAAAGGCTCTAGGGAGTGAAAAAATGCATTTGGGACACTCGAGTTCAGTGTCTGTTCGGTTGGTCGTCGACGAAACACCTGGCAAGAGTGTCTAGACGTCAGGGTCCTCGCGACACCTGTCGAAGAGTCGAGTCTTCCAGCCAGGGGAATAGGTCGTTCGAGGAAGTAACCCTGAACCGTGTCCCAAGGGTGTTCTCGTCGAGGGATCGTTTTTGTTTTTGTTTGTTTGTTTTTTTTTTTTATTTTCGTAGCATATCATAACCAATTTTTATTGCACCTCGTTTCCCTTTGTCCCAGACGGTATCCCGGGGTGAATGGAATAAACCGGAAACAGGAGAGCAGACCAAGCGAAGAAGTTGAACAGAAAGATACTTGCCCTTTTTCGAACAGGCCACTTTTCCAAATTGCACATCTTTCCCAGACTCTCAGACACTTTGCTGTGAAGCTGGCACAAACGAGGACCAGAAAAGTCTAGAATCTCATAGAGTTTTCTAGGAAAATGAACAAAGCGTTTCTATGATCGATTCATCGAGCTTAGACGTTCGAATTCCTCGGATTATCGAAATCCTGTGGTTTAAATGATTCCGAAGAATTAGGAAAGTAGAATCTTGCAAGAAGTTACCATTCATTTTTCGAGATGCATTTTTCGGAGGATTTACAAAACGTTTCTCACGCGTTTCAATTACTGTGACAAATTTTCGTTGTTTGGTTTATGGGACCGTGGGATTTTGTGGTCTGGACGGTAAACAAGGAATAGGAGTTTAGGCGACGACTGGAAGTAGATACTTTTTTCCAGAGTTTTTCAATGGAGAGCTGAATTTTCTTTTCACCATGAAAACCGTTGAGAATCTATATTTTTCCGCTTTTCCAATGGCCCAGTTAACTTTTTGGCGTTTGATCTGACACAGTTTGGAAATAGGAACTCATGCGATTGGAGCAATTCACTTAAAATTCACTATGACCATTCTGGGTGCAGCAGGTAACTCTCGAAACTTTACAGACATCCTTGCAGACCCTATGGAAATTCCGATTTTATGGATCATCATCAGGTCTGTAGAATTTTGCTGGTAGGTGCCAAACAATAAATAGGAGAACAGCCTGTTATAGGAAGTTCGAAAAAGAAAATTAAACGTGGATTCCAAAGTGCATGGAATCGCCAGAGACCATAAACCTAACCGTCCCCAAAATCGTGATCCTTCATTTTCTCATTTCCTGTAGGACATGCCTTATGGATTATTCCTAGATAATCCCCATAAAATCGAAGAAAATATCGTTTTTATTTTACGACAGTTCAAGCCTTTGTCCGCATCACTGAAAACAAAATTTTGTTGGAAAAGATCGATATTTTGTTCGATACGTTCAACTAAACGTTTTTTTTGAATGATCCCAAAAATTGTGTCATCGCAGCAAGAAATATTCTAGAAAGTCTCTTCGGAAGTAAATTTTTGTCGTTCCAATGGTAAATTTTGCCGACAATTTCATTAGAAACCAAATATACTGCCAAAATAACGAAAAATTTTGAAATTATCAAAAAATATTTAGTTCACCGTATTCAACAAAATATCGACGATTTTTAACAAAATTTCATTTTTAGTGCAGGGTCTCATATTTTTTAAAATTTACACTCTGACGATTATTGAACTGCTTCTTCGAAAGCAGAGTTTTTTTGGTTCCTTGCGATCGCCACGAAATTCGAGAATGTGAAAAATGAACATTCATTATTTGTTAATTGCACAAATGTCACGAATAAATGAAAAATCGAGGTTCGCGATCGATCTTCTTATCGATCGTGGCAAATTCCGCTCACATAGAATGAGCTGCACGTTACAATGGGGCTTGAAGGAGTTAACGAATTAAACGAGGTTTCCTTTCTGCGAGCTGGAAAAAAACGAGACGCCAGGCAGCATTGCATGGTGCTCGAGTTGTTGGATCGCCCGAGTGAAAATAGCAGGTGCGCGAGAGCCGGTTGTCGGTTCTCTCGAGAATCCCCGACAGCCGGACAGGGTGGTGAGAAGCGAAGAGGGCAAGGGGAAGTATTGTACTAATTCCGGTCAATATATTTCGTGGCAACTTCTTCTCGACTCATGTTCCACCGATGAGCGTGAGAGGGACGACCAGCTCAAAATCGTTTTAACCGAATATCGATGGTTAGTCGTATGTACAGCCGTCAGGGACGTTTCTAGAGATCGCTTAGCAAGAGTGTAATGGATTTTTTGTTGTTGTTGTAGCTCCAGGTTTTTCAGAATTTTTTCATGATTCATTTTCGATTTTTCATTCAACAGCTGACAAAAATAACAACAACAAAAACATTCGTAGAATTCTGTCATTTTTAATACTTTTTTGGAATTCCCAAGCTGTCGTCCGAGGCTGCTTTGTTTTTTTTCGCAAAAATTAAAATTCTTTTCCTTCGCACTTTCTCACATTTACAAAATAACATTCTCACAGCTGATGCGATCTTCGTGGGAAGAATTGAACAATCTGCTTTGATGAGGGAGAAAGACAGAGAGAGAGAGAGAGAGAGGGAATTCGCAAGGGTGGTAAATTCCTCAAGGGTTGTGAACTTTTGTAGCTCGTCGAGTTCCCACGTGCTGCACTTTTTTTTTTCTTCGTTCACACTCGAAATTACTTCTTCGATGCTCATGTTGCTTGGTCACTCGTGAGAACGGTTCGGTGGCTGCTTCGACGAGATGGACTTGGTTACGATAAAGGAGAACCTCGAAAAACGAAAAATCGTTGATTTTGTGGAATGAAATGGAAAAGTTGGACTCTGAGGAGAATTTTCGTGATTGGATGAAATATTAATTCTGAGGAAAAATTATGACGAACGAATGACGTCAAGATTGATCGAGATCGGATCGTGGAAATCGGGCGCAGGAAAGATGAAATAATTTGGAAAATATTGAAGAATTATTATTTGGAACGTGCCCAGGACGAAAGTCTCGCAGGAATTTGACAGATGTTAAAAAATACTTCCTCGGGCCTCATGTTCCTCGAGGACTCGTGAGAAGCTTGCATCTTCTTGGGACAGCTGGTAAGGCTGGTAGAAGAATCAAATCAAAATTCCACCGGCCCATAATTCATCGGGGCTCGCAAAATCTCGAGGAAAATCAAGTTTCAAAAAATTCCTAAAAGTCATGCGTTCTGTTCCCACGCTCAGTAGGCTCATCCAATTTTTTCAGGCCCGACGAACCTGTTTTTTTAAATTCTTATTAAATATCGATAAAAAAATATCCTTTCCGGGCGAGTGTCATAATGGAGTTTCCAATTTCAAACGAGACCTCCTGATCGGTTATGTTGCTCGGTAATACGTGAGAATTCTTGGAGCGATAAAATCGAATTTCTCCTCCAGCGAGACGAGATTTCTCGTTGTCAACCGTCAGGACGAGGGAAGACAAAATTTTCGTTGAATTCGTCTCTCGGATTCTCATTTTCACAACGAACCTCCGTGGGCCTTTGTCGGTGTGATTGTGTGTCAAGAAAATCCGGGGGTACCCCGGGCCGAGTCGAATAAATCGTTTGCAAGTAGCAAAATGAATTTTTGTCTCCTTTCCAATGTTATGCTCGACGTCTCGATTCCCCCAAGCTTCAATTTCGCTTTGGTCTGCCGTTCCCAGAGACTCGTACACAGACGCTCGACTCGTTACGCATTTAAATTTTAAATACCCGTCTCGATCGCGTCTCGATTTTTAAAATCCCTCAAAAATAAAGAAAAAAAAAGACTGAACATGACACGCGTATTATTATCTACGATCTTTGCCTCGGTCGTTCCAGATATCGGTGTCATCGAGTCTGTGAGAAAAATCAAAGTTTCTGGAAGACCACGTACGATACGTTCTCACGCTCCGTGGGAATGCAGAAACTGCCAGACAGAGATGGACAAACAGCCAGAAGGAAAGAAAGAGAGAATGAGATAGAGGTAAAATAACGATTCGAGATAAACCATGAACTCTCGAGCGTTTGCGGATGAAAATGTACGTTTTGTAGACATTGTCCCTTTCCTCGGAACTCTGACAAATGAAATTTGTGACAAAACCCCGGATTTTTATACCGGAAACGATTCTACAGCTTGGTGAATATTTATCGAGGTCCAAAACGGTTTGCACCTTGACGCAAAAGCTCATGAATGGCAGAAAAACTCGACGCCATAAGATTTTCAACGAACTTGTCAAATAGACATAGAATTTTGTATCCAAGTGTATGGATTTGCGATTATCGACGGCCATGAGGTTTCCAGACGGTTTTACCGCGTCATTGACATTCAGCTGCGAGTCTGTTATTAAATACGCACTGAAAGGGTCAGGTAAGAAAAAAGTCTGAAGAAAACGTCCCCCATGAGATGAAAGATGGTCTGGCGAAGGTTCGATGGATTTTTTCCTTACGGAGGTATTTTCTCAGCAGGAAACGTGTGGGCGAAGGTGCATGATCGTTCTGGCCGCGTGTACACGAGCGAGCAAGCCGCGGCAATGGGAAAACGTTTTTTTATTATTATTTTTTATTCTTCGTTCGGAAAAGGTCCATGGTCAATGGGACGGAGCGTCGGGAATAAGGAGCGTTGGCCATACGAGCTCGTATGAATCCGAGAAGGAAAGAAACGAAAGAGACGAAAGAGCGAGCGAGCCAACGAATGACTCGAGAGACCGTGAGAACTCGGATTCCAACGGTGGCTTCTCGTTCTCAGGGTTACCAAGATCTCAGCAGAGCTGAAGAGCATGCTGGAGGGCTGCCAAGACGCTATGAACCCTGGCGCCGACGCAATAATTTGGAAAAATCATTTAATACTAATTTTTCATCGAAATTCATTTTTTTCGAATCATTATAAAACGAAACATTCGAATCTATTCCGATAGGTCGATCAAGCATTTACCCTCCTTGTCGAGCAAATTTTTTACGATAAGAAATCACAATTTTTTTCCGTTAATTCACAAATTTTCATTAATTTGTTTTAATTAATAAAAACTCCGAGTCCCAACATTGTCGCATTCATTGTTATCGACATCAGGGTCCGTAATGATTGGGAAAAGTAATTCGAACCTAAAGTTTACGGAAAAATTAAACCACCTCGATCGAACTTAATTTTTTCTCCTCTCCCTCGCTCCTTTACAGTTTTCGTATCGTTTGAGCCCTCGAAGCTTTTGGAAGCTTCCTCGCCACGACTGGTTCCCTACTAACCGTGAGTAGAAATTATTGTTCGTTGAAGAATCTTTCTCACGCTTGTGAGATTCGAGTCTCTCTGCTCGATGCATAAGTAGTGTACGTGTCTATATCGATATACACACACTGCTGATACAGGCTGTGATCCCAGGCAAGAATTCCCATCAAATCTCACGCCTGCTTCGTCCTCTTCTTAGCGTTAATCCCCGAAAGAAAAAAAAAGCGATCTTTCAACCGTAGAGAAAAAAAATATTCCTTTCAGTATCGTTGGTACGAGTAGCTCGTATCCTTCCAAGAATCGTTTTCCTATGAAGGAATCATGGGCTGCAGGCTTTTCCAACATTATTCGGGCTTTCTCGACCACCTTCTCCCGGGCCATGCCTTAGGCACGTTTCCCAGAAGCTTCAAACCTAGACACACGTAACGATTCCACGAAAAAAAAAAAAACCAAAAATAAATTCTCGGTTCAGTGTCGTGAGGGAATTTTTGAAAAATGAGACTCATCTTGAAAGTTATTCCAAAGAATTTTTACAGGCTTTTTTTATGCTGGATTTTATTTTCGTAGCAAAATCGACGTCCAGTCGATGCTAATCATCCTGAATCTGTTTTCCGTCACGACACTCCATTGCTCGTATTTTTTAATCCCGTTTTTTACAGCTTTTCGGATCAACTAAATCTTCGGGGAAGTTTCAAGCGATTTAGCAGTTATGTTTTCTTCACATACACACAAACAAGCGTGTATAGAGTGTGTGCTAAGGGGACAGAGGGCTTTAAACCATCCGTTAAATATCCCTCATGCTGGTTTGGAATTCCTTGCTGGAGTTCAAAGGTCCTCGGCTGTACCCGCGCCGAGCCGAACACGAGAGAGCTAGGGAGAAAAAGACAGAGAGATCCGATACTCCCACGACCCTCGAGGGCGCGCTTCCAAGACTTCACGAGTCTCTCTCCCGTACGTATATCTTCACCTCTCGCAGCAGCAGAGAGGGCCTCGAAGCGTGAGAACGTCTCTCGCTCGCGGTCAAATCCACAGTCTCGTGTATTAGGGCTTCAGAGCAACCAAGGAACGAGAATAACTTGGATTTTCGAATAATCGATTCACTCAAACGTTTTTTAGTTTTACTCCCTCGAGACCTCCTCCGTTTCATCATTTTCCCTGGGCTCATTGCACAAGAGAATTATTTAAATTTAATCTCGAATTTCAAATGAAATATTCCCACAGTCTCCCAGAAAATAGACAAAACGTGAACCTTCGTATTTGTTGTTAATTTTCCGTATTATTGAGTCTGACACATGATGAAATTTGCGTGCAATTTTTAACATCCAAAAGTTCCACTCGAAAAATTAACTTTCTAGAAAAACCAACAATTTTCGTCAAACACATTTTTTTTTTCGATCAACTCGGAACTGAAATTTTATTCCGAATAAATTTTTTTTCTTCACGTTCCAAATGCATTGAATTTGAATAGAAAAAAGTATAATTTTAAATTTAATTAAAAAATAGAGAAAGAAATTCAAATGAATAAAAATTAATATTCGTCGCGTCAGAAAAAATTCTAAATTTATATTCGGGAACCTGAACGACTGTAGCATTTTTTTTTTTCGTTATCGGAGAAAAAACTCATCATCAGGATGGGTCGTGGCTGTGAAATGTGAGCTTAAAGCGTAACGGCCTCACTAGGAGACTATGAGCCTCGAAGAAGGGAGGAAAAAAAATAACCCCCTTCGAGAATCCCTGCTATCGAATTTAGTACCTAAACGCCATCGGTGTGTCTGGCTCTCTTTGTATTTACAGAATTCGTCCATGTATTTTCACAGCGATTGAAAAAATAAATATGTAAACACGTGTGGAGATTCATCTCGAGTATGTGTTTCAGTCGGCATCAAAATACATTTATCTTTATAATTCTTTGAACAAGTTTATATATAGCAATGTTCTGTATTTACCGGGAAGCCAGGAGTGCAGGAAAATGTGACAAGTAAATCGACGCACGCATGCATGTGGGTCTAGCTCCCAGTTCCTCTTCTAACATATGTGTATATTTCTATATCCACAATTTTGACATACAATACACGATAAACACGTAAGTATACATTGCAACGATTGAGGAGGATTCTCGAATTCTCTACAGCCTACGAAGCCACTTTGGCTCTACCAAAATGTCGATAACGAAATGTGGAATTTTTTTCAAAGTTCACATGTGAATTTGTGGCAAAACGCTGTTAAAATTTTTCAAAGTTCTGGAGCAAAATGCTTCGGCAATGTAACTTAATGAACATATTGTAATTTTTGGTGACAAGAAACTCTTCGAACAGGTTTAAAGAATTTTGGGACACTTTTTGGAGTTTTCAAAATTTTTTTTGCACAATAAAGAACGAAATGTTTATTGATAAATGTGGAAATTTAATTCGCTTTGATAAAAATTCATATATTCGGGATTTTCTGTGGCAAAAAACATTTTTGAGGCTCCGGGAAATTTTCGGGACGATTGGCGACGGAAAGCCTTCTGTAATAAACGAGTGCATGAAAAAATATATGGGTATTTATGGGATTGATGATCGGTGGGGGTAAACGTAAGCGGAGAAGGACCCGGAGGGATACTAATGGTCGAGGCTCCCTCGAGAGGCTCTAGCCCGCTGAATAGAACTGCCTAATTAAGGATCAGGGTAGTATACCCTCGGACAAAGTATTTTCTTGGTACGTGTGCTCGGCTATGCTATTTTCTTGGAGGCCATTTTGAATTTTTAAATCATTCAGTGATTTGAATAACTGCGGGTTTGAATAATTCGCGAATGCGGGGTCGCGGGCATCAACGAATCGGTTGCCGTCGCGATGCGAAACACGACACGAGAGCGCACAGTGAATAAAAAAAAATTCTAGCTATCTTGTCGCACCTTCTGCGCTGACTCTCCGGACAGCGTAACGTTTGATCCAGAAAACCATTCGATACCACAATCGAGAGAATCAAAGGGTTGAAATTTGCAATAGAAGTGGACTACTTGAGAATCAGGCGAACATGAAGTTGGAGGAGCGAACTCTCTCGTCCTCTCTCTTTCCAACTCTGTCCATCCGTTCCCCATCGTACCCCTCAGGCTCCTCCGGGAGGAGTCTCCAAATTACCTTCGAGTTTCGACCGCTCTTTTATGGCGTTGACCGCCCTCGCGGTCAACGCCAATCTTGTCTGCCTGCCGAATAAAATTTCATGCATTCTACAGAAACTATTTCAAGCAAAAGGTGCCGGAAAGCGAATTTCTTTCGAATCGAATATTTTATGTGAAAAACCATCACGCTAACAAAATATAAAGGGCACTGAACTATTTTTTTAATATCTGGATTCAATAAAAAAAAAATATCCTCGCATATTGTCGTCGAAAGGAGAATAAAATAAGCTCCGGGTCAAATTGACCCAGTGTCGCAGTGCTCCGCGTCAAATCAACAAGCTAAAGAGTTTCGACACGAAAATGATAATTTTGTTTGTGACGAATGCGGAGACATACGAGGGAGTAACAGGCGATGCAACAAGATTGGAAAGTAATTCTTGTCTCCTCGCGAATATCAAGGTCTTATAAAAACGTTGTATCGGGTCGTCCACGAGAGGAAGAGAAAGATGGACGCGGTATATAAAAAAGCACTTGTTTTTGCTGGTCGTCTAGGCTAAATAAGTATCGAGAGAGCATCAGTCGCCAAGAAGAGAACAGCTCGTGGATTCGATGTTTTATCTTCATCTCGTCGCTCCACATATGCTCCACAAGGGGTGAGTTTCTCTAACCGGGAAAAAAATGGCCATTTTATTCCTGCGAGAGACGAAGGGTTCGAAGTGCAAGGAAAAAAAAGGAGAAGCTGCTACGTGACCTTTTCCATCGGGATACCAGACTCGGCAAGAGGTAGTTTCAGAACACTGATGAAAGTTCCACCCTCGCAGGCAGCAGCCCCTATATGTGCCATCGTCCCACCAATTGACGAGCTTCTGTGTCGGCGAAGCAATCGATTTCCACGATAAAGATAATAAATATCCAAATGAACAAGAAATATCAGCAGAAAAGTTATTCCGATCTGAATTTTAATGTCAATACTAAAAAATGCCTCGTTTATCATGAAAAATTGAAAATTTCGAAATTCGACCAAAAATCAAATGGAAAATGAAAAATTTTGATCCATTACTTGGATCGGTGACCGCTCAACTCACGCCGGTCATTAATTAGTCCATCGAGCTGATGCAGCTCGAGTAATTTGCACAGACGTATATAGAGTTTGATGGGAACCCAGAAGAATTTTCCAGTTGTTGGAAAAAAATGATTGATTTTTTGAAAAATATTGTTCAATTTTTAAAAATTTTTTTTTTAATGTGTCGGGTAAAAAGAATAAACCTCACACGTATGTTGGCTGGAGCCTACCAGACCCAGGGAATTGGTATTCGAAAAGCGTGTGCGAGAGCACATGTGAGAAGAAAGAAAAGACCGAGCGAAACGGATGAGAAATGAGGGAGGCGAGAAGAGTCGATGCCTCGGTCGCGATGTTCGAGAAGTGGCGTGAGAACATGTGGCTCGGGGACACGTTAACCTCCACATATGAAACAGAACAGCAGAATCCAGGAGGAGGTTTTTCCATCGGAATCTCTCGCTCGGCGATCTCGAGGGTCGCTATATTCTTCTCTATTCCTTCGTCTCCACCCCCAACTGCCTTTCATCCTTTTTTCTTTCATCTTTTTCTTTCGGATACCCAGCACGTAACTGCCTCTTTCCGAACCGCTTTCTTTCCAACATCGTACACCGCATCGTCCTCGATGTTGGAAATTTAAATGACTCGAAATAAATGCATACAAAATTTTTCATTTTTACAATTTTTTTCCAAAAAATGTCTTTTTCATACCGATTGAAAAAAAAAAATTTATTTCCTCTACTCAGCGTATCCGCCGTTTTTTTTCTCAGAATAAATAAAATCATTTCCTTAATGAACAAAATAATTGACTGTCAACAATAAAGATCGCCAGCAATATTTTTTTTTTGCTTGGATTTTCCTAAACGATTATCGGATTTTTTATTTTTATTTTTTTCTTCATAGAAATCCAACTCCTTCGCATGTTTTTTCCAAATTTTCTATTTCTATTGTTCCCCTTCGGGTCAGGTCCGTCTAGACTCGGTAAAGCTCTTTCTCCCGAGCGACCCCTGAGGTTAACGGTCTCGAGGACATGCCCGCCGAGACCCTTGCTCCGTGTGGGAAAGGGTTAAAGTTTCGAACTCGTTCGAATTTCTAGATGCCAGGATCGCAGGAGGTCGACGAAGCTTCGTAAAAGCGCATCCGACACTCTCACGGCCGCCCCCTGCTCGGGATGTTACCGACTTTTATTCGGACTGCATATCGCTTCGACGAAAATCATATTTATTTTTTCATTTCTCAAAAAAAATATACGCTCGATCTATTTTTCGCTTCTAGTCAGCCTACTAGTCGAGCGAGAATAGATCAACCTTCCAATGCTCCTCGATGCATTTCTCGAAGCAATTAAGCCATAAAATTGTTTATTAATTCGCTGCTGAATTAATTGAGAAAACAATAATAATAAATTGCTTTTGGCACATTTTTGTGACCTTGAGATTCACGAAAATTCACCACAACTCGTTCAAGTTTTCAATTTCATAAAATTTTTAATTTTCATCGACACTGCCTTCTTTTTCTTTTGTAAGGAAAAAATTAATTCGAACCGCCAATTTTTCAGGAGAAAGACAATTGTTAAAATTCATTATTTTCGGGTTTTTCTTAGGTGCACGTATCCCCATAAATAATTAGGGCTTAGAGTCGAATATATCGAACACAGTGTTACGTAGAAAAAAAATCATTGCCTTTCGAAGGCATTTACGACATTCGTATGTTGGAAAGGGTGAAAAAAAAGTACAAGAGGTTGTAGTTTGGCGCGCAAAGGGCACGGTATGATCCAGAAAGTTATTAGGGAAGCAAGCCGAAGAAGAAGTCGAAGCTCTCGTGAGGCAGACAGATGGGGGAGAGAGCAATTAGTTCTCGTATACGACTGCGGGAGCTCGTTCCCCTCGACTAATTATAGTTGAAAGCCTTGTGTACCAATTACGATGTGCACATAAATGGGAAGGGTCGAATAGTCTGGCGACCGAGACTCTGAGGAGGTAGTCGGCGTGGACGAGCAACGACGAGAAAGGGTTGAAGCAACAAAGGCTCGTCGACCGAACGAACAGGACCTCAGGAAGGACGACTCTCCGCAAGGGCGTGACTCGTGTATCAAATTTTTATTCTCTTTAGCCCTCCGTAGGCATACTACGATTAGCACACCTCCCTAGACACACATGGGTCTGGGGTGATCTACTTTTTTTTATTGGACTCGTTTAAAAAATCGGAAAAAATTCAGGAAAGTAGTTCTGGATCTATAGAAAGAGAGCCTGCACTGGGTGATGGATAAACATTTTTTTAAATCACTGTTATTTAATGGTAATCTATACGAAAAACGAGAAATTCACACCATTCGCTGAATGGGCTGTACAGCCCAGACCCATGTGTGTCTACGGAGGGTTAAGATGATGGATCACTCACCGAACCATACACCTCGAGTTTTCGAGACGGAAATTTTTTCAAGTCGTTTTTATCAATTTTACAAGAAAGGCCCTGTCAGCGGACACAGGACGATGGAAAAAATCCGCTGACCAGGGGCTGTTTGAAATCGCGAAAATCATGTGGAAAGTTTTCAATTTTAAAAATTGCACTTATATCTCTCTCGCACTCACAGTGGCAGGATTCCGACTCCTCCGTCACCTCAAAGTTTTTCACATTTATGAAATTCCAACAAAATCGGCTTTAACAATCGATTACAAAGTGTTTGCTCGATCCTAATAATTAAGCAGATCAATTTAATTAAAATAAACATAATTGGCGACTTCAGGATTTCGTTAAGAAGGTCCATGAACTGAATTTTCGGTAAAATGAAAAAAAAAAGTTTGGTCCAAAATTTCTGCTTTTTTTTTTGGTCCCATGACATTTGCAGGAATAATCACTTTCTGTAATGAAACGGATGATTCAATTTTTATCACAGTGCAACTGCATTTTGACGAAATTGTAAAAAAAATTTTTTGTCGTTTTTTTTTGTGTTTCTTTTGAAAAAAAAATTAATAACTTGTGCCAACTCTTTAACATCGATCGCTGCAGCGAACAAAAGAGAGCTGCACCGTTGCAAAGCGCTCTTTGCAGGAGCAACGAACGGTGCTCATGAGAATAAATATTTCTGTAAATGTAGAGCTCGGTTCGGCGTAAAAATAGCTTCTCCCACGGGCAACTCGATATATAATCGACAACACAGACGGATCACACATGTATGAGAAAGAAAAATTCGACGAGCGGGTCTCCGTCGGCTGGTCGATGATCAGTCTCCCTTTGCCCGGAGCTCTCGACTCTACGCATAATTTGATGAATTCACGTACCAGGCTTATATGCCGTTGTAGAGCTAGAAACTTTCAGCCAGCCGAGGCAAATTTATTCTAATTAAATCAAATTAGATTCACCCCGCTCTCGAGAGCACCTCGTTCGTTCATTCGCCATATACGTTGAGAGAAAGGAGGGGAGAGAGGAAGAGCGGTGAGCTCCTGGTGTGTCCTGGACACTCTCTTTCGCGTTCTGTTTGTTCCCATCGTGTTGGGACGTTTCGAAGATTCACCACTGCTGGACAGAAACGACGAGAGTTGCAAAAAAAAAACAGATATTCTGTACACTTGGTTGCTTCGTCCTTCTCGTAACTGCAAACTTTTGCAACTTCTTTGCTTCAGCTACGATTTTTTATTTATTCTCGCAATATTTGAGTTCTGGAATCTTTTCAAACTCATTTTTCTCCAGCGGATTTTAAATTTATATACAAAACAAATTCCCATGATATTTTTATGGTGCAATTTTTTTTCGGCCTTTCCGGTGCATCATCGAGTTTTGAAATTATCGGGGAATAAAATTTTTCGTACTTTTTTTTTAAATTGACGAAGGGATATAAAAATTCTACCGTGGGATTAAAATCTTAAGGATTTCTTGTCGTTTATTTCCAACTCAATAGTCTCCCATAAATGGAAGGACCGTGACATTCGAAACGTCTTCCAATACGAATGGGCAGGGAGCTTGCGAGAGACGTTGATTTATGACACGTCACAACGCTCCCAAGGCGGCGGGTAGTCGTTAAACGCATCGCATAAGATTGAGCATGATTGCGGTGACCGTTTGTACTAATGAGGCGGATTAGCGTTTCTGTGTGTATCAGGAACCTAAAATCTCGACGGAGGTTCAGAACACTTTCGGGTTGTTGGGATAAATTTCTCTGAAGAAAAAAAAGAGGAAAAAAAAAACGTTGAAAAATCCTTTGCATTCGGCTGACTAGGACCAGGAAAATATATTTCGTTCCTTTCGGCGACTGGTCAGGATTCTCCTCGAGATTTTTTTGCAAATGACCAAGAAACACGGAAGAATTATTTTTCCAGTGATTCACTCGAAAATCCTGAAGGATTTCGCTCAATTTTTCCGTTTATTCAAATCCAAAAGCTAAGTCTCTGAATTTTGAAAAATGCTCGTATTCATTTTAAGAAAAAAAAGGCTCAATCTGTTTACTTTGCTAATAGGAATTCATGACGACAGGAGTTATTCCTCTTTCCCGGAAATATCCCTTCCAGACCCTTCAGACCTTCGGTCGGAAAATTCAATTAGTCGAAGGTCAAAGAAGCGGAGATCATGAAACGAGGAAAGTGAATCCTCGAGGAAAATGTTTTCCTTGTGGAGTAGGGGGTCCTTAAAAATTTTCCAATCCCCGTCGAGGCTCCTTCGTTCCCAATGGCCGGGGAAATAAACAGGGACGGAAAACCTACGAGGGTTCGATTTCATTCAACCTGCTCAACGTTCGACTCGAACTTCTATTTTTTTTCCCATTATTTACAACGTGGGAATCATATTTCAGGGTCTGGGTCTCTGCAGCTTTCTTGGAAATGGTCCTCATGCTCGACAGACCATTACCAAGCCTGTCCACGTTAATGGCCACCTCCGAAAACCACCCGCTGTGTGTTGATCCTTTCCTTGAAACGAGCCCCAAAGATCATCTCGAATTCTTCACAATGGAACGTTGGCTTCGTGCCAATTATGACTTATTTCTGCATCAGGATTCGATGTAGCGTTTGGAGGTACGAAAACTTTGGAAAAAATGTGTCTGGATTGACCGTCGACGATGGCCCTGACGGTGATTTCCTGCTTCGGTGGGTAAAACGATCGAACGAGTCCCTCGAACATTACTCGAGAACCGTATTTCCTCGCCATATAAGAATCGACGATACTTGGGGTGACCGAAAATGTGAAAGTTTGTTTTTCCAAGGCCGATTGATCAGGGTCCCACGTACCCAAGGTTGTGAGTCGAGTTTCCCTTCACTTGGAAAATTCTTATAGAAAAATTCTATACTCCGAATTCCCTTGTTAATTAAAAAAACAACGACGAGGCAATTTTTATGTCAAACTTCACTAAACGTATGTCGAAACTTTTAATGTTCCGTTTCCTTTGTAAATTTTTTACGAAACCTTGAAATTTGAATCGCAAATATGTTTTTGTTTTGCAAACATTTCTGAATATTATTAATTGTTACTTTGCACACACTGAGAACCCAATTTCGTCGAAACAGTTGCATGTTCTTTTGCATACGGTCAACTAAACTATTTTTGGACGATGACAAGATCTTCGTCATTTCATGAGGATATTTTGCTCCGGAGAACATTGTCCGAAGAAACCGAATATATTGTCGATAAAATAAAAATTTTGTGATTGCCCAAAAATATTTAGCGATGACCGAATTGAACAAAATCTTTTTTCAACAAAGTTTCGTTTCCAATTAATTTTTCCATTTGCCCTCGACATATTTCAGTCATCATGAAAATTTTCGAGTCAGAGGAAAAATATCTCTGCTCGTAAACGAACAGTGGAATTAATTTTCATTAATTAATTAATTCATTTAATTTATTCAATTTATTTATTTCTAATTTTATCATATTTTATTCTAATATTTTAATAATATAATAAATTATAGTATAATTTGATCAATTAGTCAATTTGATAACGATTAATTAATCAAATTGACTTCGGGAATAATTTCAAGGATTTAGTGTTCTCTTCTTGTTAATAATTATTGAAATTTCTAAAAAAAAAAACGATCGCTACGATGCATTTTTCTTGAAAATACAAAAAACGCAGTTGCACGATCGAAGCAGCAAAAGTTGGAAAATTACAAAAAAAAAAAAAAAAGAGAAATCTGTGGGCCTTGACGTATTAGGAATTTAGGCGACGGTGGAAGATGAAATTTTTCCTTGTAGGAATTTTCCAAATTTTCCAAGCTAATCGTGCCTCGAAGCGTGTCATTTGTATCGGAGAAGCATGAAAATGCAGCGATCGACAAAACGACAAAGCATTAGGTCTCGAGAAAAAAAAGTTCATGGCTTCAGAAGTGAATTAACTGGCCCCATGGAATCCGGCAAGCAGCAAGACCATGAAAGTTCTAAATTTGACTGGATCCAGAAAAGTTGCCGAAAATTTTTAATGATTTTATTCGAGGCTGTAAAAAAATATTGTGGAAGAAAAAAAACGAGATTATCTTCGTGTGGAAGAAGATCCTACAAAAAAAAAAAACACGACTATCGTCATCTCCGATCTGCTGGAGCGTGTCATTCGTATCGGGCCAACATGAGGGAACAGTCGAGTCGAAAGAATTTCTTATTCCTCGATATTGGAGTGTGCGTGAGAATAGAATAAATGAACAAAAATCGAAACCAATTATCTCGCTTTCTAAAATCCGGCGAGTAGGAAACCGACGAAAGTCTTTCGAGCAAACGAGCCATTTTTCAATGATTTTTTGGCCTTCTTAGTCGCTGAAGATTTATGACGTTCCTTTACAAAAGTCTTGTGCCCTTCGCCCCCGCCTCTCAAGTCCCTCCAGCTCCTCGACCAAAAAATATCTTCTTCTTCTTCTTTTCCTTTTTGGCTAGACTCACTTGCGTCCGTGAGCCTAGCCTGGCCACTGGTGTACGCACCGCTTCGACCAACGCTCTACCAAAAAAAAAAAATATCTCTTCCCAATTCTTTTCCTTTTAATTTTCGAGACGCTACCCCCATCCTGCACAACTCGGGGATGAATCACACTGGAGGGAGAAACTGGACGGACCAATCAGGCCCAAACTTGCTGCTACGACCCTTTTTGCCCTCACTCTGGTCTCTCTCGTAGTCTTGGCATTCTCGAGATCGTAGAATATCGTCAGTGAGTCGAGAACTTTCCTTTCGAACGGACGCACAATAGCGCAAACTTTTCGTAGTTTCGTGATTAGAAATTTTGTTGATTTCGTTAATTTGCTCATCGATCGAAAAATTGTCATTTTCCCGTTCATTCAACGCGTTCACTGGAGAAATTTTGTTTTTGAAAAGTTCACGTGAAAATACGAAAATTCATTGAATCAAAGTTACGAAAATGTTTTCAGTGTTTCGTGTGATATTTTTTCAAACTAAATAATTTTTTTTTTTTCACAAATGTGCATTCGATTATTTCACGTGAAATTGTCGTCCTGCATGAGCCCGACGATAATGTAAAAAGTTGAAATTTTTACAGAAATATGAAAAGATATTTTTTATTGCGAAAAGAAAAACAATTTCAAAGTGCATTGAAAAGTTGCCTGCTTAATCATTATTGTGTAGAAGAAACGAAAAACTTGTTTCGGTGTCAAACGTGTGATCGTTTCTCGTCGTTCTCAATAAAATGAATATTTATCCTACGAAAGAAATTTGTCGTTGTGTTTTCTTTCATTTTGATTTATCCACTGGGTTGCTCATATTTTTATGTTTTTATTGAGTTTCGTGAACTTGGTCAAAAGGTTTCGGTTCATTTTTGCCATTTTTTCCCGAAGGATGAAACTTTTTCTTTTAAATTGAACGTGAAATGAAAAGTTTAGATTTCGAAGTACGCAGCTTCCTTTCACATCCTCAATAATCCTCGAAAGTTATAATCGTGGAGCCCTTAAGGTTAAGGTCATAGACTGTGTCTTGGTCCGAATATGAATAGATAATTTATCGAGAATAAACAATTTTAAAACTCACCGGAAGGATGATTGGCCTGGACGTTGTAATCGTCGACCTGGAGAGTGCTGTTTGCCCCATTTCTCGTGAACCTGATAACGTGATACTGATTGTCGTTGACTTTGACGCTAGCCTCACCGATGGGATGGTCATTCGTGCCCATGTTATAAACAGCAAAAACGTTGCCCTCGACCTGTCAACGAAATTGGTCAAAAAATAAATCATGACGTGTCGTGTCCACTGGGCAGCAGTTTTACTTACAATTTCAATTTCTAGATAATCGTTGCTCGTCGCTGATTCTATTCTCAAAAGTACAGCGTCACTCGATCCAGTCACGAAACCCATGGCTATCGTGTCTCTCTGCATTTCTGGCCTGCGATCCGTTGGGAAAGTGTATGTGATGAGCCCTCGTCCTGGTCCAAATTCGTAAGCGATAGCCTCTGCAAAAAATCCCCATTCAAGGGAATCAAATTTTTGTGTATTAGAAATTTCATCGAATTTTTATGGCAATCGATATTTTATATTTAATCGATATCAATTGATATTTCATATTTAATGGAGATTAATCGATATTTTATATTTGATCGATATTAATCGATATTTTTCAATGAAAATTGAGCAAAATTCAAGGTTATCACGTGATTCCACTCTGTAATGATTTTATTCTTGATTTTAATTGACTCTGTGTCTCGGTTCTTACGGATTAGATGGACCAGGTCGTGTCCAGGTTTTCTTACCGTCATTGCAAGTGGGACCACTAAAACTGGTCATATCGCAATCGCACGTAAAACTGTTCCATTGTTGTACGCACGTGCCATGATTGGCGCATATGTCGTGAGTGCATTTTTTGCCTGGATGAATATTGGCATAGATGTCGCAGCCGGATTCAACGAGGGAACTCGTGACTACGGCGTCAGCCATGAGATCAACGCTTTCCCCGCTGAGGTCGACCGAAGCGAGACAACCCTCGAAGCCTTGTTCGCTGGCTATTGGCTTTGGCAATTGTCCGTATTGAGCCTTTTCCACTCCGCCTAAAGTATCACAAAGTTTGTATAAATTTTCTGCCGTTGAGCGAACCGAGTCAACGACTTTTCGCGAAACTCGAGAGAAAAATTAAATTCGCAACTAAAAATCAAACCCAAATTTATTTATCGTGCAAACAAATTTCTATTTTGGCTACAAAAATTGTGTTCTTCGTTGAGAGGAAAAATGTTTCGAAATTCTTTTTTGGAACTGAAAGATTTTCGAGGATTTTTTGTTTTTTTCGTCAATTTTTCTATGTTTTTTTCTTCTCTGTGACTTTTGAGTTTTTGACAGTTCACTAAAACGACTGATTGTCAGTTTTGAACAACAATTGAGTTTCATTTCGAGTAATTTTAAAAAAATCGATCACGAATTTGTTATTTTAATTTCGTTCATTTGGAAATATTGACTTTACGAATTCTCCCACATTTTTTTTCTCGGTCCCAAAGGTTGAAACATATTTGAAGCAAATCCTTTCGTTACCTATGTAGAGAATGCCATCGAGATCGAGATTTTCATTGTTGCCTTGACTGGTGACAGCGGCAACGTGATCGTCGACGGCCAAGGTGTGTCTCTTTGGTGCAGGTCGTCCGATGCTGACAGCGTGCCATTTTCCATCGTTCAAACGTGGTCGAGATGTGTCTCGAATTTTGACAGGACCGTCGCCCAGATCGAACACGTAATGAACGTGACCATCGACCAGTTCAACGGCAACGAAATCACGTTCTCGTCCAGCGTTGAAGAGAATCAAGCCGTTCGCTTCTCTTGTTTTGAACTGTCAACGACATTCGATTAACCCGACATAGGGCATGGATTTTTATTCCAGCAAGAAAAACAATAAAACAACAGCGACAAGAATCGACTATAAAATCAAATACCGAAAGAATTAACTCTCCGCGGATCATATGGATCTTTGCGAACCAAGCGACGACTTGTTTTTCCAAAATCTTCTTTTTCAAATTGTTTTATTTTTAAATACGACTGCAACAACTATGGAACCTTCAAGTCCAATCAACGGAGAGTATTCCAGCATTTTTTCACATTTTTTCCTTTCCACATACGTCAGAATCGTGAGACATAAGTGGCAGTACGAAAAAAACCCATAGGGGATGACCCAACAGGGGATGACCTTGAACATTGGTCAATTTTTACTATGCAGAATGTAAATTCCCATAAAAATAAAGTAAAATGTTATCCATCAAAAATGAAACAATATTGCTACGTTTTTTTTTCATGTTTTCATGAGAAAATTACACTCTGCACAGTATTTCCATGTTTCAAGGTAAAACACACAACTTTCAATTATCTCAGTTCCTATCAAATGAATGTACACTGAGAGAATAAACCCTCCGTAAACACATTACAATTAGCGCACTTCCCTAGCCACTCATGGGTCTGGAATGTCCTACTGTTTTTACTGTTCTTGGACTTGTTTAAAAAATCTGAAAGAATTTAGGAAAGTAGTTCTGGATCTATAGAAAGAGAGCCTGCACTGGGTGATGGATAAAAATTCTTTTTTATTATTGTTATTTAATTGTAATCGATGAGAAAAACGAGAAATTTACGCCATTTGCTGAATGGGCTCGAGAACCCAGACCCATGTGTGTCTACGGAGGGTTACAACTTGAAAACTACCGTTGCAGAATAGAAGCATTCGATGACCTGAAACACCAGTAAATTTTTACTAACCAGATTTCAAATTCTCACGAAAATAAATGAAAAAATGTTCTAGATAAAATAGTTAATTCATAAAAATTCACATTCTGCAAAGCAGAAATCGATCAACATTCGAGTCCATCCTCTCGTTTCTATTTTGTAACGGTAATTTTTAATTCTCAATTTTTTCTTTTTATAAGAAAGTATAACGAAAATTCACCTGGAAATAAACGTTCGTTTCCACGTAAGCTTTGAGCACCGGAAGACCAACAAACGCGTGTTTCGACTTGAAGGTAACCGCGTGGTGTACGGGATGATTGCGTTTTCCAAATTTCCCTGTAACCCTTATTATCGGAGTGACTCCCTGATGAGAACCCTGATGAGATCCCGCGCTCCTTGCCACCTCTAAATAGGGATGACCATTGAACCACATCTGTTGCAACTGGCCAACGAAATGAGGAACGTTTTCCCCACTGTGCAGATAACCGCCAACGTGGAGAGTCCGGAATTCCAAAATTCCTTGATTTCCCAATTGAGTCTCGGCTATCAAAATAAAGTCTCCCATGAGTATGAGCTCGTGCGCACGAATAAAATTATTATCCCAACATATTCCATGCTCAAGTTGAAGATTTAATAAACATTCGCCTGAATACATACACTGAAAATGAAATTTTGTTAAAAATCGTCAATATTTTGTTGAATACGGTGAACTAAATATTTTTTGATAATTTCAAAATTTTTCGTTCTTTTGGCAGTATTTTTGGTTTCTAATGAAATTGTCGGCAAAATTTACCATTGAAACGACAAAAATTTACTTCCGAAGAGACTTTCTAGAATATTTCTTGCTGCGATGACACAATTTTTGGGATCATTAAAAAAAAAAACGTTTAGTTGAACGTATCGAACAAAATATCGATCTTTTCCAACAAAATTTTGTTTTCAGTGATAGTAAAAAATTAGAAATTTCAATCCCACAAGTTAAGGGAGTGGTCCAATTGTCCAGATTCGAGTCTACTTCATAATTTTCGCAAATTGTACTAAAAACGTCGAACTATATATACAGGCATTTTGCAATTTCCATGTTGTCTGACAGTACTCGAAAAAAAAAATAATAAAAAAAAAAAACAGGCAATACTTTAGAGAGCGAGGAAAATAATTAACGGGTAGATGAACAGTTTTTTTTTTTATGATGATTGATATTTTGTGTATGTGTGTTTAAAAAAATGATGGTAAGTTTTGTTTATCGAGCAAATAACTGTGTGGATTTACAAAATTGAAATTCTTTGTTTTTGGAGTGACGATACAATGCCCTCAATTAGCTCATGTGTGTTCAACAGGATTATTCATACAAGAAAATCCACCGATTAATGTTTCGTGTGTAAGCGAGCAAGGAAATGCGTTACAGAACTAATTAGTGCCAATTAGATTAATTATACGCTTGGCAAAATACGATTTTGTGGCGATAATTGAGAAAAGTTAACAACGCAGCTGGACGATCATGAAATTTTGATTTTGGTTGGTTTTTTTATCGAATTTTATTGGAAAATGCATTTCTATCGATTTCAGTTTGAGCTCAAGTCCGAAAAAATATCTTCAATGAACACAGCCATGACCGAAAATCTTCCTCAACCCCAGGCTATCGACGCCAAAGTCTAAACGTTGAAACGCATCCGAGCATAACTGCAAAAACTTGGTCCTGGGGTTATAATTGCTCGGGTCCAGTTGAGCGGAATGATTTGGCTTTATCGCCCGAATATTAAGCTCGAATTTTCACCGGCTGTTTAGCAACGCCTAACCAGATAATGGCGCGATGAAATTGGAGCGAAAAAGGTTGACGAAATGAAGTCTTTTCACCCAAAACAGCGAATTTACATCGCGAAACTATATTTCAAGAGCTTCCTTCCATGTGCGCGGACATAAGAATTAAAAAAGCATTGACGCGGTTAAGTCATTTGGAAATCAGATGCGCTACGTCCGCATGAAAAAATATTATGTTTGCACAAGTGCGAGTGCACAAGTTCTCGTCGTTTCGCCTTTTTTCTTCAAACACTTGTCGAAATACGTAGAAGGAGAAAAATCGTCAGTCATTTTTGAGACACTGTCAAAAATCAACTTTTTCATAAAAATTACGATAATTCGTTGACGTTTTTCTTGCGATTGTTCGCGTGAAAACATTGCCACGAATCTTCTTTCCAATCTTTTTATTTCAGTCAAAAATGTATGAAAACTCATGCATTTTTTTCAGGTCTCGATTGAAAGTATTGAGCTTCAGAAATAAAAACTTTTAAGTCATGAAAAGGTTTATTTTCATTAAAATGAAAATAAAAATGAAAAACTATTTTTTTGAGAACGATTTTCGTAATTTTCGGTCAAATTCAATGTTCACAGGATCTCAAAAGTCACAGAACGTTTTCCAGCTTTTGGCAAAACTGTAGATCCCTGAGTTCTGATAGCAAATCAAAGTTTTGACGCTGAGTACACATTCGCGTGAAATATTTGGTGGAAGGGAGACGTTTTTGTGTGACAATTATTATTGGAAATTTGGTGTCTCGACTGACCTCGAATCGGAGTCTCTTCGTCAATTTGGAACTTGAGATTTGTTGCTCTTCTCGAATATTTCAACGTGTGCCACATGTCGTCATTGAGGCCTTGTCCCGTCAGTAAAATCTGCAGCAGCAGCAAACGAGCGAATGGTTGTTTACAAAAATTATAAAGTTTTGATATTGCACGATAAAATTAATTTTTCTCGATAAAATTAAAAATCGATTCATCGATAAGAAAACTCGCCTGTTCTCGATCGCCTATGTGGATCCGCAATTTTGCGGTTCCTTTGTCCAACGATATCTGCAACTTGTCTGAACTGTTTTCAAGGCTCGTTGCTACGAGAAGGCCTTTCGGTCTCGTTGTTTTGAATCTTATGGATATTTCTTCCGCTTGGGTCTTTGAGTCTTCTGGCATAAGAGCGGTCATTTGTTGGCTTCCGTTTAGGTGCAACGTCGAGGCATCTATCGAAGCACAAAGTATATTTTAGACACACGTCACTTTGGACAAAATTTTTACGATTAATTGCAATTTTATTTTTATAAACTATATTCTTGGCTATCACACCCGCAGTTATAAATGAAAAAATCTGATAATTCATGGTTCGGACTCTTGTAGCATCAATAGAATTTTTTTTTCTTTTTTTTGGTAATATTTTTTTTCATGAAATATCAAGCAATGTACGAATTTCATAAAATTCTCTGTGTTCAGGGTGCTTGAAAGTATTTTACGAAAATTCAGTTTTTAAGACGTTTGTCAATCATATTGATCTGGAAAATTTTTTAGTTCCAATTTATTCGAGGAGCGACATCTAATTTGAATTGAAATTCAATTGTTTCCTGGGTAATGGGAAATAAATTTGTTTTTAGTTAGTGAAATATGGTCGATGAAGAAATGCGTGGAAAACCATGTCACGATTTATACACCTTTTCCACAGGTTGGCCCGGTATAAGGCGTTGCCGTACAATCGCAATGAAATCGACTCCATCCCTCGATACAACGGCCACCGTGCATACAGGGTTGCGAGGGGCAATGAGGCGATTGTGCGTGACAAGCCGGTCTCACCGCACCTAGAATAAAGTTCAAGATTGGCATTTATTATTCCTTTCCATTAAAATTGAAACGAACGCTCCGAAAAATTCAGTATTTTTTTTTCATTTAATTTAAAAAAAAAAAAATTTCGTTCAAGAGAATTTTGATTTTGTGAAAAAAAAAAAATTCCGATGGTCTGTTTTCTCGCGGTCGGTAAAAAGTAAAGACGAGAAAACGTTAATCAATTTTTTCGTTACCTCTCTGTCTTTTGTGGCACGAACTTTTCGCTTTAATTTTTACATGCATCTCTGGCGAATCACGAAATTATACGAATTAATATTTATTCACGAAATAATATCGAAAAGAAAGATCGTTGAATTGTTGAAAAATGAAAAAATGTCATTCCGATAAAAATACATTGGATTACCAGACATGTGGATAAAGTAGTAGTAAGAATTTCAACAGCTGCGGTGTCCGAGTGGTTAAGGAGTCAGACTCGAAATCTGATGGGCTATGCCCGCACAGGTTCGAATCCTGTCCGCAGCGAAATTTTTTTTTTTCTTTTTTCTTCGTTAATTAAATCCGAAATATGATTAGTTTCTTTCAATTTTTATAATTCGATGATTTTTCAAATAAAATGAGGAATATTTTAGGGAAAAATGGTAATTTATTGCGAATCACCGCTGTATAGCTCAAAGGCAGGCATGCCACGAACACGAAGAGACTGTGCACTAAATATGAGAATTAACGAAAAATGTACACCAGAAATAGTCATTTCTGAAAATGTTTATAAAATTACTTCACCTCTTGGCGATGTTCCCTAAATTCTCGCATTTTGTACAAAGTTTCGATTGTGAAAGGCAATTTTTTTCCATAAGTCGACCAAATCAATTCGTATTCTTTGTGTCGTTATAATTTTTTAATAAATTCACAACGTAATTAGTGAATAAATAAATGATTTTTTTCTCTTCCATAATTCAACCTTAACCATAATTCAATATTTTCCAAGGCGATGTACAAATATTCGTTTTAAAATGTATGAATTATGTGATTTTTTTGTGTACTATTATTTTTTAATTGTTGTTTATTATTGAATAATTTAAATAATATGAATAATATGAATAATATACAAATTTCAATTATTATTTTCGTGGCAAGGCTTTTTTTTTACCGGAATCTTGTTGTTGCGCATATCCGGTAATATCGACTGGTTGACTGTCGATTACGAGGTCCCTCATACAACCGACGTAGCCTTGTCTGAGGGCGCCGGTCCAAAGAACCGGAGGTACGGTCAGAGGTGCAAATGGAACACCGACTCCCCCGATGTAGAGCAACCCGTCGAGGTCCAATTCGGTGGAGTCACCTGGAATTTCGTTATTACGGACTAGTTCGCGTCGAGTGTAGATGAAAAAATTTTGGCTTCACGGAGAGAATGAAAAATAAAAAATTAGCGCTACGTCGAGAATGTTGGGCGATTTTTACTGTGCAGAATGGACATTTTCGTGAAAACATTATTTTATTTTATATAGAAGAAATTTTACTTTATTTTCATGGGAATTTACATTCCGCTTAGTAAAAATTGACTAATGTTCAAGGTCATCCCATGTTGTTATTGTGCGACGGTAATTTTTGAGTTTTCATTCTCTCAGTGTACTTTTCAGTAGAGTCTTGATTCTGGTTTCAAATTTTTTGGGTGCACACCTTATAAGTGCATTTTGGGTCAATCTGACCCAAAGCGTTTTTCAAATCGTTGTATTCCGTTAAATATGCATTCCTTGTTTTTTTTTTGTGTAGACATTTTTTGTAGTGGATAATCCATATTTTATGGCCGTAAATTTATTTTTTGACGGAAACGAAAATTCCAAAATACTCGTTGCCAATGCCAAACAATCGGTGACAGAAAATTGTTGGGATCAAAACTACCCAGTATGCACTCGAAGGGTTAGAAATACAAGGAGTGAGAAAAATATGCGTCTGTATCTTCGGAGTTATTTTTATAAACTCAACAGGTTTTTACAAGTGGCAAAAAAATGGAGGATGATCGTAATTTTGTTAAAAATCTACCATCGTCCAGTAAAACTGAAAAACAAAGATCGATACGTGAAACGAGTGTGCTTCGAAACGCTGAGAACGCGTTTCAGCGTCTGAGGGTCAAGTAGGCCCTTTTTTTTGAAATGTTCTTCATTACCGCAAAATGCAATCAAGATTTCCATATATCGCTGCGGAGACTAGATATCTGTTCTTACCGACTGTGAGGAAGTCTGTTTTATCGCCGTCAACAGCAACGTAACCGTTTCGTTCGACCCGCCGTAAGCTGACGTCGTGCCAAGTGCCGTTGTCGACCCTCCTCCGCGATGCTTTCACTTTTAAAGGCCCACTGCCCAAGTCTATGTGTAGATACAAATGACCGTCCAGGATCTCGAAGGCAAAAAGATCTGGCTGCATGGAAAAATGAATTTGCAAAGTTGACGTTATTTCTCAGCGAGTAAAAGTGTGTGAATGAATTGTTTCACGTCATCAAATCTTACCCGAGTCGCAGCTCCGCTTCTGCTGTACATGACCAGCCCATTGGGCTCATTGGTCCGAATTTTGAAGGATATAACCCCAGACGCGGGGTATTTCCAGGGTAGAAGAACCTGCAACAACGTAATGAATAAACTTTTACTAGTTCCGAAGACTGAGCCTGTCTACAAAGAACTTCAATGCCCATTGCAATGTTCCCTGTCAAAAGTGGATTCATCCGGTAGGCTCGTGGATCCATGCGGAACTGAAATAGCTTAGAAGATGAAGAACCGACAACATTCGTAACAGGAAACAGAATGGTCGAGGGACGAGCGCAGGTTTCTTCAAATTCTGACGTCCTCTCGTTATTAGCCCGATCGATATGATCGTCTCTCCAACCATTTTATTCGAAATTCGAAGAGCAAGGAAGCAGAGGATCTAGGGAGATTTGGCAGAGACGAACCCAGGAAACGTCCACATTCAGACTTTGTAGTCTCGTCGTTTCCATTATTTGTGACAGGAAGTGAAAAATCGAAAGGGATATCTGAGCGAAATTGTTCGACGTTCTTGCTCATATATTTGTTCCCGATGACCCGTGTGCCGGACTTCGTGTGTACAGACTGATCGTGTCTGCAGGAAATTGACGGAGTGTAATGTGGACTTGGAGTGTTTGACACACAACGTTTCTACTAGAGAATTTGTTTCAAACGAAGAACGTCAAGCCACCGTGAGATTCTTTGAAACAAAAGTACATGGACGTGCGTAGCGATTTTTGATCAAGAACGTCTTCCTCGTCTACCAGTCGATCCCTATAAAACCCTGCGAGAGAATGGAAGAGCGAGTTCGTTGTGGGAGAAGTTCTGGAGACGATCAATTAGAAAAGTTAGATTACTTCGAGAAATTAATTATGTACTAATCCTGGACTTGCTATCCATAGCCGCGCTCACTGCTCACAGCTTCAAAGGCTGCTCCCTCTTTCCTACTGTCCTGCTCTCCTTCAACCTGGACTTTTGTGTACAACCGAGCCAACTGGAATTTGAACCTCGTGAATGCTTTCAGTTTCAGTTTCTCGATATTTCGTGGATTTGGGATTTGAAACTAGAAATGACTTCCAGACATGAAGGTTCCTTTGGATGAAGATACTGGGAGTAGACATTTCAAGAATGAGATTTCCCATGCGGAGGATCTCTGCAGAAAGTGATGATAACCGCGAGGTTATTTCATACGCGATTCTTTCCTTTGGTTCGAGAACAAATTTACGAAACGAGAGAAATATCGAAGTGAAGTTTTGGAAAAGCCCTCGAACAAACCCCGTAGAGGAATTCCACCGAAATTTCCTGATGGATTTCGAAATATAGAGAAATGTAGGAAAGTCATTCGCGTATGTCGTGTTCGTGGCTTGCATTGCTTGGTCTTTGCTTTTGTTTGTACATTTTCATGAAAGGGCGCTCTTGACTCTGCCACTCCGTAGGTATAAGCGGGGGTGAGTTGTATGTTGCCCTGTTCATCAGTGCAAACACAGTACACGTCCGGAGGCTTTGCCGTAGAGCTTTCGTTTCTCAACCTCGAGCGAGGAGTTTTAAGGGCCAAAGTTTGACGCTCCGTGGTCGAACATCGTTAGGTGGGTTCGCAGCGGTCCAACGTTGAGTGAAGCATTCTGCTTTTCGCCACGAATGTACAGAGTATAGCCGTAGTGCTGACAAAAGTTTTTCAGCTCGATTTTGCAGAGATAAATCCTGAAATCTCTGGACCAGCTTTAGCGCTTAGCTCTCGCGATGCTGCGTTAAATTTGCGCAAACAATTTACAATTTTTTCAATGTTTTCTCTCGTCAAGCAATCGTCAAGATTCTCCCATAACTCGCGGCTCGGTTCTCACTTTATGGGGTTCGTGAAGGAATTACCGGTCTCCAGGGTCGAAAAAAGCAGAAGCTTGAGTGCTTTTTGAAAGTCACTGTATCCCACGCTACTCGTCGGACGCCACAACAAATTTGCATAACCACCTCCTCGGGGAATCGTCGCTAGTTCAGGATTCGACGAGAACCACGTCTATTCGGGATCATGTGGTGAATGCATAGTTGTCAGTTTGATAGCCGAATGGAGAAGCCGGGCCATTGAATCACAAGCAGTTCTATGTGTTCAGATAAACAGTTGCTGGGCCAAGAGTATAGAAATTAATTTGTGTTCTCACGTCTTCAGACCTTTTTGGCTTGCTCTTCGGCGTGAGATTCAGACAAGATTGAAATTTCATTTACGACAGTGGTGTTTTGGATTTCATTGAATTAAGCTCCTTTGGAACGTTGAGACAGGAATTACACTTCCATTAAGGGAGCAGGATCGATGCTCTAAGCACAAAAATCTTGACGAAGAAGCTGGACATCAGCCTAGGGTCTATTTGACCCTATCGGAGTTTAAATAAACGTTGATACTTCCACTTGACGAGTACAACGTTCGATACCTGGTGGCATGCAAGGACGATCTGTTATGCTGGCAGGCAAGACTCACGCAACTCACCACGTGGGGAATATCGGTCACGTTTTCTCTGTTGCCTCCATATCCTTATTCTTGCTGTTGAGTACGTAATCCAGACGAGCGAATGCGCTCATCCAAACCCCAGAGGATCATGGGTTGCACAGCTGCATGAGTGAGAGACGATAAACACGAAGATGCGTGCTTGCGTCACGGGGAATATCAACGGCGTATGTACAAAGCTTCTCTCCTGAGCCAAGATAGTCTGCTGATGAAGGGGAAACTTATTTGGAATACAAACGTGTCGATTGCTACATTCCATGACACACATCTCGAAAAATGAATGGAAAATTCACATGCAGCAACGGTAAAGAGCCAACGAATCTTTGTCTTCCTGCCACCGACAGCGATAATTCTAATAATACTTTTTAAAAAATTTATAATTTTATATATTATTATTATTGTATATTATTAATAATAAAAATAATTTGAAAAAAATTAAAAATGGCAACCGTGTTTCGTCCCCTCCTTTCGCTATTATCTCGCGTTTGAATGAAACTCCCAAAAATGAAAGACGAAAGTGGAATCTCGCACGTCAAATATTCCCTCGAGAGTGCTTCGGTCCATAGAGTTGCTGGGTAAATCTGTGGAGCTCAAATGAAGCTCCGCGGAGCTTGAGAGTGAAGCTAGTCAAATCAGTGCATACAAATGCACAATATCCGAGCACAGGATTGTTGCAAACATCGGTACAGCAGGATCTAAGGAGGAGAACAGTATGGGCACGTCCTTCTCGTTGCTGTTGATGGTTCCGGATGAGGGAATCGATGGAATGCGAAGATTTGGAGCTGAAAGAGCTGACGGAATGTGGCAGAGAACTGTGCACACATGATCTACATGCACACAAAGCCAGAACCTTGTCGAATTTGGCGGTTACACGAGACTCTGTCATAGGTGGGAGAGACTTTCGTACGATTGAACGTGCGCTGTTTGAGGAAAGCGAGATGAGCCTGTGACGGATGATATATGAGTACAAATAATAGAAACTCTCGGCATCCTTGCTGCGGTATTTTGCACTCAGCAAGTTTTGTTTTGCAGTGTGTCTTTCAAGGATTGAGCTGATACCTCTGTACCGCGGTCTCCATACCAGCCTCGTATATTTACATTCGTGCCAACGGTATGGTTCGCTCTCTACGTACAGCATTTCGAGGATCGTTGAGGGAGAATTCGACGCCTGGTAGAACTGTATAATCGCAAAAAGGAGCTTCTCCCGAGGTTGTCCGTGGTGCACGGTTGCAAGAAGCCCTGTGGCGACCTGAGGTTTCTCCGTTTCGGACGCTGTTGGTCCAGAGTCTCTCATCTATGTGTGAGACTGGAGGATTTGGCAGCCACAAAAGTCAATGAATGTTCTCTATACAGCGCCATAAGCAGCCTGCACATGTATATTCATTCGCGAAACCAACATTACAACTTTTTCCTCATCAAGAAAGCCGTTCTCTGGATTTTATGTCAAGGAATTCATTCGCATATAGGCTTCTCGGGCTGAGGCGTACATCGGCCGGAAAATGGAATCACAAGCAGCAAAAGATGAATTTTTTCGAGCGTTAAATCCTCCCTCTGAAAATCTGTATAGATTTTGCTCTGGTTGAAAAAGTAGAAAAGAGTTTTTGTTGCCTTTTTTCTCGATCTGCATGACGTCTCTGGAATCGGGTGCCTGGGAAAATCGATGATGCCCAACCGGAAGTCGTTTTATTGCTTCGAAATGTCTTGTATATGTAGATACGTATTTGTACATGGATATACGAATACATACATATATGCATGTGCGAGGTAAGCCAGAGGCTACGACCACAACCGAGACTGAGGGGACCACGTTATATCGTATTGGATGTCATCGTTCGTAGCATTAGGCGGTGGAGCTAGTTCCTGATTCGATACCTCGACAAACCCTCGAGGCTGTCGTCACTCATACATGGAAGGATGAACTATTTCTCGCTCCCTATCTCTCGATGACTCTTGCACAAAGTTAGAAAATACTTCAAGCACTGATCCACACGTGACGACAAGGGATACGAGCTCCGGCGATCAACTGGGCATTACGTTGTTTATAATCGATGAGCGAAGCGAAACGAGTCAAGGAATTGTGCGCAGAATTCTTGTTATTCACGCAACTGGCACGAGTCGCTGTTGCCATTTTCGAATTTCCGCTCCCACGATTTTCATCAAGCCAGGGAAACTTTTTTACCCAAGCGACAATTTTTCTCAAAAATCTCATTTTTCAAATCGTTTTATTTATAAATAAAACAAATGCAACGACTTAACAACTATCAAATGGCAAAGTAGAATCAATGGAGAGTATTCCAGAATTTTTTAAGATTTTTTTCTCTGCAAATACGCGAGCTATGAATGGCGGAACGCAAAGGACCCATATGATCCGGGATGCCGTGAAAAATCATATGATCCGCGGAGGGTCAATCAAGCGATATCTGTAAAGAAAAATTCGGAGCACACGAAAGAAATATTTCTCATTGTGGAGCGAACAATTCAAAAACAAAGTTGAGGGAATAGGTGATTGCGTATTTCTGAAACATTATTCCATTGTGAAAAGTGTAGTTTGGTGTCAAACATCTTCTCGTCAGCACGAAATCACGGCCAGCTACCGTGGAACGGAAAAACTCATTTGTGATGGTTAACACGACGATTCTGCCCACGTAGTCTTACCCTTTGCGAGTCACAAGAATCGCGGTCGAGGTTAATGGGAGCAGCAACGTCACTCGTCATAGAAAATACCATAATCATTGTTTTATAATTATCTTACCTAATAGAGTGCCACCCGGTAACGCCGTAGAAAAACTTAAACTCGAAGAGATTCTCGAATTTGGTCGTGAGCTATTTATCGAGCGTGTGTTTCGTGTGTTTAGATTAAAAGAGGAAATTTAATTTTGGAGTGAAGACCAGTGAAAAAATGTACAAGTACGAAAAGTAGGCCTGATTTTTCGTATGGAATACGAATTTATGGAAGGATTAGAGAGTGCGGAGTCGATTATTGGACGTGAACGATTTTGGGATTAGCTTCGTGTTGAACGAGTGGGAATTCAATTAATAGATTATTGACAACGATGATGTGAAAGGCGCCCTCGTTGTTTTCAGCATATAGACAACGATCATATTAATTCATTAGTGCTGATTAATTTTTAAATCACCTGAAAACAAGGTCAAAAATATCTCCCTCTTTTTCGATAAAGTTTGCGTTCTCATGCAAGCGTGTGCTTTATTTTTGAAATTCTTCTTTCAATTTCTTATATCGTGATTCGATCCATGCATTTTCATCGGTGCACGAGCTAACACAATTACTCATTTCCTCAATGAATATAGCATCGTAATGATATTCGTAATAGACTCAGTACTATTTGATATCCTACGTACACTATATTCGCACGCACAAGTCATTCCGATGTGGGGCTATGATGCAGTGAATATGACCCGATCGGATGATCGAATGCGTTCGTAGAAATGCAAACTTAATTGCAGTGGAATGCGTTTTTCCAGTCGATCAATATTCCGAGGACACATCCAGGCGTTGAATTCAATTCGAAACATTTGCTCGAAAGTTACACGAAAACAAAGCTGACAGAAAGTTATTCAGATTCTCATGGAACTGTGAATTTGAATTTTAATTGAATGCATTAAAGTTTCGAATGGGTTCGTATGAGGGATTTACAAATTGTCCCATATTCGTTTTCAATTTTTCTACAATTCTTCTTTCCGAAGTGTCGAAGCGACTTGGACTGCATGAGTTAAAATACGATAAAGAAAAACTTGATTTTTATTCGTTTGTGATAAGATTCGTACAATCGCGAAATTAAGTTTTAACCCTTCGAGTGCATACTGGGTCGTTTTGACCCCACCAATTATTCATCATCGAATTTAATTTTCGTTTTCGTCAAAAAATAAATTTAGGGCCATCAAATGTGGAGAATTCACTATAAAAAACGTCTCTACGAAAAAAAAAAACAGAAAATGCATATTTACCGGAATTGGACGATTTGAAAAACGCCTCGGGCCAGAGTGACCCATTATGCACTTATAAGAGGTGTGCACTCGAAGGGGTAATAGATATGGAGAAAATTAAGGTTCCCGTTGCTGTGGCCTGCAAGTGGCAATCTCGCTGTTTCCCTCTCTGTTTTTTTACTCAAAAACCCCGCGCTTCGAATCGACGTAGCATGAGATGAGATCAAAGTGACATAATGACAGGCGTGCATGTGCATCGTGGCGTCCAGTGATTCATTTTATTTTATAGTTATTCGTTCATTTCTAACATTTTTTGTTTCACATACGTACACAGCGTATAGATTAGTGCTAAAGCCTAAAAAAGTTTCTTCTTGGAGTACGTTGATTTTTAAAATTAGTTCGCCTTTCCCAAGCCTCGTTTAGGTTGAAATTTTATTAATAAATATCGCATAATATGCTAGCGTATCGTTTGTAAATCAGCGTGTACGTGGGGGTGAGTGATACGTATCCATTCGCTAAAAGATAGTGCACGGTATTGAAAAATCGGTCACGTATCGGTACTTTGAATTTTATCAACGTAATCGGAGTTTTGTCAACTTTTTTTTCTCTATAACTCAAAAGTTATGGTTCGGTATCGTTTAATAAACTTCGATAAGGCGACAGGAATATATGAAATTTTTAAAAATTTTTTAAGAGGTTGGAATTTGGAGATGGAGATATATTTTTCGAATCCAAAGTTGGCGATGATTTTTCGGATAATAAATGGAATTTTAAAAAACGTTTATTTGGATATGTTCTTGTGGAAAAGCCTTGCGTTGTCCTTGCAGTAAACACTCAAGGATAAGTAGGTCAATATTTGCATGAAACTATAGTATTTTTTAAAATATTTCATGTGATGGATATAAACGAATGCCATGAGTGCCCGAGATTTGATCTGACTCGTAATTCCTGAACATTTATGGGATTTTTTTTTTATTGACGCTCGTTACGTATTTTTTATTTTTTTTTATTTTATTTTTTATCATCAACGTTGAATTTGATAATTTTTTTATTCGATTTTATGATTGCTCGATGGTCAAATATTTCGATGGAATATAATTCTGTTATTTTATTGAATCGAGTGGTATAAGCTGTTGAAATTGAATAAGACTCACAGTTGTATCACAGCTCATTTCCGGCCAAACAAATCCGTTGAATGTGGAATTATTTTTGATGCGATTGCAAATATAAATTGCACAGATCCAAGACCGAATAATTTCATGCCGCGTGAGGGGTGTGGAGGTGTATCGGGAAATTTGTGCGGATCGTTCGTCTCTAGAAGCTAATTTTCGCGTGATCCATATTCATTATAATAGCCAATCAAGGTGCGTGACGTTGGTGAAGTGGTTTTACATGGCCCGCGGCCAGCAGTAGTCGCAGCGCCAGCCAGAGAGTCCACGTTTATTACAATAATCATTGTTTCATTCAAGTTATCTCATTTTCGCTCTTTCCATCTCGTATACATTTACTTTTTATCTGTTGTTTGTTTTGTGTATAGAAACAAAAAAAAATAAATAAATAAAAATTGTAAAATATTTTAAAAAATTGTCACTGACGACAAGAAATTGTATTGTTTTATATGAAGAGCAAGTATTTTTCAGAAATTTTAGAAAAATGCATAAGCAGTGGAGCCTTTTTTTAATCGTGACATTCGAAGCGAAATTTATGACTTGATTAATTATTTTCTTTGAAAGATATGAACGTGATAAGATGCAACAGCATATGGTGCGAGGAAGAGAGGAAAAGAAAATAAATATTGAAATTGTAATGCGAAAACTCTCTCGCTTAATTTCGCTTTCGATAAAGCTGGTGGTTTGGCGTGGAGATTTTTCTTAACTCTTTCTCAGAGTTGTGGCTTACCAGGTGGGACTCTGGGCTGGTGAAGGTGACCATGGCGCCGTGTAGTCGTCGCGAATTCACTGTCGCAGAGGCCTTCGTTAATGAGGCGTTCACCGCGATGTGTGTGTTCGTGTCATCCCATTGTCACGTTCATGTCAGAGCGATCACCATGACGAGACCGAGATCGCAACGAGCGTACAGCACAATTATTGACATTTTTCTTTTTTTTTTTCTCTCTATTTTTTGTTCCTAATTAATAATTACCCTGAAATTCTGACGCACATTTTCACGTGTTTCGCTAAATTCGATATGCCTTCGTTCACTTTGCTCAATCACACTCTGCACGCGCTTTTATTTATAGTTTTCCTACAATTTTGTATTGAGAATGGAATTATTTTGATAGGAAAGTTGAGGACGATTTGTCATTCGTTCTGGACCCACTGCGGATTTATTTCAAGTTCATTTTTCGTTTATCGCTTAAATTAAAAACTTTCAATATTGTAGAAAAAAACTCGTGCAGCAATAAATATTCAGAGGATCATTCGTCGAGGCCTAAACTTAATTTTTCTCTCATCGTCTGCTATTGGAAAAGTAATTGAGTGAAAAAAATGGAGGCGATAAATTAACGATTGCAGCATTGAAAATTGCCCAGTCCTCAACGACTCTAGTGAGGTATTTTCCACTCAATCCTCTCGGGGAAGCTTACAAATAATACCCTTCCACACCTACGTGATATTTGATGCTGCCCGTTACAACGATTATTTTACTGATCAGCGAATCATAACTTGATTCCATATGTAAACGAATTTCACAATGAACCAGCAGCTCTAGACAGAGAGAGAGAGAGAGAGAGAGGGGTAGAGAGAAAAGTGGAAAAGGGAAAGATCGAGAGAGAGAGAGAGAGAGAAAGAGAAAAGCCGACCATGTTCTATGACAAACACAAATAATGCTGCCATCCCAACCATTTCACTGTTGAATTCAGCTTGCATTCAGATATCGTTATATATGCTGTGTGTGCTAATAATAATTGATGGAAACTCGTGAGCCCTCGTACGCCCGACTGCGCTGTATGGTAAACGTTCCTCTTTTGCTCTCCGCTCATTAACGCTTCGCATTATCCACGTGAATCAACGATATATGTCAGAAAATTGGGACGAGAAAAGCTTTCGACGATAATATCATAACTGCTGGATTTATGGTGCGATAATAAATGCATGGACCGTGTTTTACATCAAGGTCAATAAGATTTTCGCGTCTAAAGTTAGAAAAGCTCGTAATAAATATGAAGAAAAAAAAATGTCCAGCTGTCATGCTGAATTTCGAAGGAAAAAAAATCACGTAGTCCAAGGTCAGGATTTTGTTTGGTTCGTCTGCATGGGCGTTCCCATGCATTTTCCATAAGCATTTGGCATATCTACCCTACGTACACGGAGCCATCCATAATCTCACTAAAGCTCAACATCTTCGTCAATTTGAAATCGTGTCGTCACATTCAAAGACGGTATTAAAGTGCGTTTGTCATAAATATGAGTCGACACGTTTCTGAAGCTTGTTCCAAGATTCTCGGGGCTGCGAGAAAGTTCTGTATTCACAGGGGGATTCTAGTCGTGAGGCAGCCATGTAAGCAACAAAGTTCGAATCACTTTCATATGCGCACTAGTTATAGATAATGGCAACGTGCATTTTAGGGGAAAGTCACGATCCAGAGTCTCGCAGTTCACCAAAATAGTCAGAATTGAATAAAAATTGTTTTTATCATTAATAATGGAATTTCAATTGAATTTCATACTAATTTTGCACAAAGTTAAACAGAGATTTTGAAAACTCTGCTCGGCTTCTCCGCGTTTTTGAGATTGAAGAAAATTTTTCAATTTCTGTTCTTTTTATTGCAATTATTTTGAGAACCAATTAAAATGCAGGACCAAAGTTCCAGAGCCTCTTTGCAAAAGGCAGCTCTTCATAATTATTTTTTTGATCTATTTTTTTTTCACATCTGAATGTTCGAGTTTGAACTCACATTAACCCTTCAAACGCTAACGATGGGTGATTTGTCTCCGAGCCGAGACGTGAAAAGTACCTGCACGCCTCTAGATTTTGCATAAAGTTGTTTTAAAAAAAAAAAAAAAAAATTGGATGGGACAAATTTTTAGGATTTAGTCAAGGGATCAAGAAAGGCCCATGAATTTTTCCGGATTCATTCAAAAGTTTAAAAACTGCGAAATAAGCTAAAGAAACGAACGAGGCATCGCTAGCTGAGGAGGGTTTAATAAACTTTGAGGAGCAGTTTCGTTTTTTAATAATAAAGGAAACTAGAAAAGCAGCAGAGGCTCATAAGTAAATTTTTCTATCGAAAAGTTGCGATCTATGCAGAACTGTACATTTCCTTTGTTTTCTTGTGAAAAAAGACTGACGTGGCATTTGCACTCTCGTGGCACTAAAATAACTGCATGTTACTATCGAGTATTATGCTGTTCCCAGTGCTATAGTGCCGGATAGTCGAGTTGACTGTTGGGGGAACGCGCGCGTGACAGGTCGTTGGCAAAACGAGCTGCACAGGTCTAAACACTCAGGCTCTTGACTTGAAAATAAACGGAGCACGGGAATGCAATAGTGTTGAGCTGTCCATCGAACATGTATGGAGTATTCCGTTACAACTTTATTAACATTTTCCCTCAACAAACTTTTAATTTTTTCCAAATCTTCGCAATTTTCGCAATTTTTTTATAAAAATTTCTTCCGAAAATTTTTCAAATATGAATTTCACTCAAAATAAATGCAGGGGAAAAAATGGAATTCATGTGTCTGAATGTCTGAAAAATAAACTCTATAAAAATAATCTTCCCAAAAAGCGATCAAGTTTTAAATTATTACATTTTTTTTTTCAATTATACGAGCGAAAAATGCAAAGATATTTGCAAATATTTATGGAAAAACTCGAAGCGATTCGTTGGTGAAAGTTTTCTACCCACAGTACAGCGTACAAAATATAAAAATCTTATGGGAAATCTGATGGTTAAAAATCTACTCCCGAGCACAAATAAATCAGGAAAAAATTGGATTTAAATATCTGAAAATTTATTTCTTCCGTTTGTTCCGCACGATTGTGGCGGAATATTCAGCCAATTAATTACGCGAGAATATATATATATATAGTTTGACGTTTAGTAGAGCAGCGTTCAACTCCCTGACTTAATAACAATGTGGTTGATCGCACGTGAGAAAGGCTCGATAAATAAATGATAAGTATCTCGGGATAGAGGTTTTTCGTAGTGTGTGTACGCTTGTAGTTTTTTGTTGTTTTGTTGTTGCGAGTGAAGGGTTTCGCGTGACGTATTTCCTATGGTTTTTGCACTTTGGCACGATGCCCTGCAATTCTTTTGCTACGATTTCTCGTTCGTGGCATTTCCGTACGATGACTCGTGAAATATACAGAGCCCAGAAAATTTCGCCCGGAACTTGTTCCCATTTTTTTTCCTTTTTTTTTCACTTCCCGAGAAGCCGGTGCGTACGCGGGAGGAGAAAATAATGAAAGGAGCAGGCATCTCTCAAGTCGGCGCGCCCTGCAAAGGGCCATTCGGCAACGTAGACTCGTGCATTTTGCCGCACTCTGCGTGGGCGGGAGGGATGGGGCAGGTCGGTATTTCAAGCCAGAAACAACGCTCGTGAGAGTGTCACGCCATTCGTTATTACGGACTTGGTTTTGCACGCCAATTATGAATATCAAATGCATGCCGTGAGAAATAGATATATTCCAGAATTTCATACGGACGCGGTACACAGGAAAAATCGTATTTTCGGAGCTTTCACCAACTCATGAAATATGTGAATGTATTTTTATTTAATTTCGTTAATTTGCAGAATTATTTCGAGTCGAACTGATTCTGGAATCGATCTCATTCGCGTCGGAGGAAAATTTACACGAAATTCGAAAAAGAATGAGTATCCGCATTGATTTTTAGGTTCTCGCGGATGAAACGATAGAGATACCTCGACACAATTATTTGAAAATATAAAAATGAACACACGCTGCTCGGTGTTTCTGGCGAACGTGCCAAGCGTAAAGACATTGAGGCGTCCAGGGAGCTCTATCTATGTGTTTTGTTGTTATATACAGAAGCTGCAAACACTACGTTTTAATTAGAGCGCTCCCTAGCCTCTCGTTGGATAATGGGAACAAGAAACGAGGTTGGTGAACTCTGTTCATACAAACTAAGGATTATGTATGCACGTACTGTAGCCACCAGCGAGTATATACTTTTTCCACACTGCGAGATGCATTCAAAACTTACTGCTGAGTCTCGTAAACCATTATACGAATTCTGATAAATACAAAAAACAATATTGGTTCTGAAATGCACGTGGAATAATTTTCCTTCTCCTCTGTTCTTCGGTTGAAAGTTCACGAGTCCGTGTCACGGGATTGCATTACGTTACAAAATGTTGGCTTATGAATTAAATCGATTTGGTGCAAGTTTGTAACCGAAATAAAATCTTTCTTCGACTTGCAGCTTCGTCATCTTCAACGGTAGCGATTCCTTGTTAGTTTTTTTCTGTCTTTTATGACGTTTCGAAAATACTGTTCAAGCAGACAGAAAAGAAAAGTTTTTGAAAGGAAAACCGCCCGCCTTTGCAGTCATAGCGACAGGAGTGAAAAAAAGGCGTTTTTCGAACACAAAGCGATGTTGACTTAGACAATTTTTCGGGTGAGATAGACTGAGAGAAAATTGATGGACATAATCGCGCGGATGGTTGAAGTAGACTAGTTACGAGTATTGAATGTTCGAGTTGCTGCATTTCTTCGTGTTTCGTATTTGCGCAGACCTCCTGAGGAAATTAATTATGAAAAGGCCTCGGAGTAGCGGGTTAAATGGGAGATATAAGTTGCAGCGGAGCGCCCGGTCTCACGTCGAGTCTCTCGCGAGGATGAAAGCAAAAAAGCGCGCAAGGCACACAGGAAAATAGAATTGCTACCGGTCGATTTGGCTCTTTCTCTCTCGAGCGTGTACACGCCACACGACGCTTTTTTGTGGCTCTATATACGAATAACTTATTTAAAGAACCTCCACCTCCTCCTCCTGCTCCCGCACATTTCTTTGTTTTCATTCTCCCGATCTTCTCTTCGTCTTTCCTTTGATTTCTTGTTTCAACTCTTTCATCCCTATTCAAGCGACGCCATAATCCTCTCTCATTTCTTCCCTGCTGGCATGTTCTACTTTAGCTTCCATGCAGCTTTTCGCGTCCTCTCGCTCACCTCGATACTCAGTGGGGGCCACCGCGTCAATGACGATTCTTTCGAGCTTCACTAATTCGGGAAACAAATCAACCACTTTTTGTAAACAAATTTTAAAAAATTTAACTAACTAGGGTCCATCACTCTTTCGGACCTCCACTCTTTCTTAGTGAAAACCATGGCTCAAATTTTTTAAAGTTGGCGCCACCACAACGATTTTTTGCTCTATTATAATTTTTCAAGAACATATAACCGCACCCGTATACACGCAACTGTCAAACCGGCAGCCGGAACTTTCAAACTGAACAGCCGGACTCCAAGTTCGAGATTTCCAAGCAACCAATCACAGCACGAATAAAGAGGCTTCAATTAGAGGACAATAAGATAAAATTAGGCTTTTATTAGAGGACAATAAGATAAAATTAAAAATTGTATTTCATAAAAATGAAATAATAAAATAGTAAAAAAAATTGTAATCAATAAAAATAGAATGAAAAAATAGTAAAAAATTGAATTCAATAAAAATAAAATAAAAAAAAGTACAAAATTGAATTTTACAAAAATAAAATGAAGAAATAGTAAAAAATTGAATTTAGTAAAAATAAAATTAAAAAATTTGAAAAAATAACGAAATATCTTGAATTTTTCATTCGCGAATGCTCCAATACTCGGTGATGTAACGTAAGTGGATGGAGGCGCGTGAAAAGATATTTCGGGAACCTCGAGTTCCGTCGTTTTCGTTATGGCAGTGACTTTTAGAGAGAAATGAGCCCGCTGTGGTTAGACGAGCTGAAAATTTTGTTTATTAAAATATTCCTCGGAGGTCTCACATCGAGTTGACACGGACCTCCAACACGTAGAGATCATGAACGCGAAAAACGGTTCCCTAGACACTGCAACCGATCCGGTGATCCCTTAGTGACGCTCTAGCACCGCCGTAACGACGTCCCGTGAGCGTCGCTGCCTTGAAAATGACAACGCGATTATATATAAACTATGACATTCGCTCATACGACCCTATCCATATATAATGTGTACGAAGGCGAAATGCGATCTAGGCCTTGGGAATGAGGCAATAATATGCCCCTGCGTCTACTTTGTACTTAACCAGGATTAACTCCTTCGCGTTCCACGCAGGGATTCTCGCCGGAGGTGCAATTGCGGAGCTCCCGTCTTTTTTTTTCTCTCCTACGTTTTCTTTCATACTCACGGCATTTATTCCTTTCGAGCGTTGATTCGCTTTGTAATTTTTCCTACTCTTTTCACCTCGTTTTCAAATCAACGAAGTGCGTGCACTCGTTCGTTTAAATAATTACGATTGAAATCGTTTAAATGTACCGACGAGACGAAATCTTTACGAATAGAAATCTGCTGAGCTTCCTTGTTGATTGAATTAAAATGTTTTCGCCTTAAAACGATAAGAAATTATCGAATTCGATGAAAACGTCAAAATTTTTTGAAAATTTTCATTTTTATTTATGCTCCACGTTTCATTTGTCCGTTCGAGATTCATGGACGTTCTAGTTTGTGCGATTATAAGCTCACGAGGTAATAAATAGCCTGCAGTTCCGTAACTCATGAGGAAACTTGGAGAAAAAAAAGGAAAAGTTTCGCTTTGAGCTTCGCACATTTTGGTCCGTTGCACGATGCCCGAAAACCGGGCCATCCGCGTGGATCTCATCGACGGATGCTGGTGGTTACTCTGCGTTACTCTGCCTAATTAGTCCGAGCTGAAGACTCTCTCGTGATTCGATAATTCAACCGGAAATGAGACGGAAAAACGGACGCAGTGAGAACGTCGGACTCGGAACTAAAATTTCGTAATTTCGTTCTGAAACTAAACTCAGGTAAACCAAGACACGAGGCGTTTCGCCGTCGAAACATCGCGATGTTCCTAACACGCAGAACCGAGAGCGTCTCGTAATTATGTCACTGTTGGTTCGCGTTGCGTTTTTTACACATGCGAGTGCAAGTTTTCCTGTACTTGCTAGTTAAATTTCTTCATCATTGAAATGTGAAAAAAAAAAATGGCAAAATGATCCCGGCGATGACTCGAAAGACTGCGCAACTATCGGCAGGATCCCGACGATTCGTCGAGTCACAACGACGCAGTCGAAAAATTGATGCACGATCGACGAAGAATCTGTATTTTTTGTCTCTCCGTGTGTTTGTGTCTCGGAATCTGTTTCATGGCTTTTCAATAAATATTCTGTGCGCCATGTACTAGAAAAAAAAAAAAAAAACCCCACCGCAACAATATCGTTGCACAATCGCTTGGGTCGCGCCTCACACGAGAGTAGGCCAAATCAATTGAACAGTGAATGGAAAACAAGCAGAGCAGAGCAATCGAACGGCTACTTTTTTGCTGGTGAATTCTTGCGGTGCACAGGATATTGTATCATATTTGTCAATAAAATGTGTAGAATCGCATAAAACTGTTTACCCAGTTATGGGAATTAGCGAGGTTTAAAATTTTACTACTTTGGGCCATTTATTTATACTTTATGAACTTTTGTCTGGACGGATGCGAGTTCTGTTACGGAAAAGACTTTTCTATATTTTCCGTGAGTCGGGTGCAAAGTGTTAGAAATTTAGCAGCATCGAAGTTGCCTTTCTCGTCCATTCGGCTACATTTCCGGTGCAATCAGCGAGCGAAGGTTAAGCCGATTGAACTCTCAGTCACGCCCGCAAAAGCTTTGTCTTTTCGTACCACGTGACCAATGGACGGCGGCGAGTTGAAATTTCTATATATGTATTGATAACGAATGCGAAGGAACAAAGGAGCAAAAGGGGTTTGCGCGACTGGTAGTTTTAATTATCAGCAACTATACGGGCGCGGCTCGAAGGGTTTCTGCATTGCTGATAGTTTGCGACGTTCGCAACATACACCCCTTTGTCTCCCATTCGCTACTCTTTACTGACCGCGTCGCTTCCTGCCCGATGCATTTTCCCGCAACAAAACACAGACACACACACAAGTTTGTTCAAGCATTCATTATTTTTCTCCCTTGCACCGGATTGTGGTATCGACGGGGTCAAGCTTGTTGACCAACCATTCTCGAAGCTGCCTTTCGTATATTAAATTCCCCGATGCTCCAAATTTCATCAAAGGACACATTTTGTTGTATACGAGCCAATTTAGAATTTCACGGTGTGCCGCGCGATCGAAAAATAACTAACGCAATTGATGAATAGCTCGGGTTGAAACTTCAATGTTCTCGACAAGCGATCATATTTTTCTATTTTCAAAGCAATCCGTTCACAAAATCGCTCGCAATGCCAATCAACCGTTCTGCAAACTAATTACTTCCGCGGCTTCGACAATCGAATCTCTCTTTTCTGTTGCTTGTTAATCGGAAATAATTACATTGGACAATTTCTTCAACCAGCTGGGGAAAAAAAACATGCAAATTTTTGCATAAACTTTTGCACAATTTTCACGAACAAAATTTTGCTAATTTTCAGCAGCAATTTGCTCGAGATTTTTCATGTAATTATTTACTTTTCTTAATGCACGAAAATTGTCGTTTTCTTTATTTTTTTATAACAATGGCTGAAATCATCAAATTCACCACAAAGTGGCTCACACACACATCCACACCCACACGAATGATCGGATATAATTCAAGGATCGTGAGAATCAAAAGGTCGGATCTCCATCCTCTTAATATGTAGAAAAATATTCCACTGGGTCATCGTAGAAGTTGAAGCGGTTTTTACGTGTATACGTGCTCGAAAAACCCGCAGTGGTCCGAACGCAGGTGACTTTGATCGAGTGAGCCTAAACTTTGGCAATAAAAGAGTAGAGAGTTTAGCAGCAGCGGGAGGAGGGAGGAGAGGCATTACTGCGGGAATCGCGAGGGAATGGTACTTACTACCGCCTCACGAGTGTCCTTTTCTATACACGAGTGTAAAGCACACTTTTGTCCTATTTTAAAATTCACGGTAGTTTTTCTTTTCCGTTTTTTTTTTCTCTCTCTTTCCTGTCTCTCGAATTTTTCCTCCTACGTGTCTGTAGATGCTCGTGATTTGAGAGAGGCACCATCATTTAAAATTGTATCACAGAGACTTTCGTAGAGTATCAAAAAAAAAAAAAAAAATGACGAAGGCTGGCACAAACGTGTAGACTAAATTAGACACCAGAAAAAAATGAGTCGCAAAGGCAGAATGTGAATTTTTCTGGTCTTTACAAAAATTAGCCTCGCAGTCTCATTCGCACTCATTTGAACCTTTCCATTATTTTCTAAGATTAGTGAAGCCGAGTATAAGTTTGAATATACAATGAACCACGGAATGAATTTTCAGTGTGAAATTCGGAAAGCTGTTTACTTTTCATAATTATCCGTTGAATTTTTCAATTTTTTCTCTTCGTGCTGCACACGATTGCATAGAGCACAAACGACGAAATAATATCGCGCATTATTCGTTATTATTTGTACGTATAAAATGAATATATATTGGAAGTATTAAGCACTATGTTTACATTGATAAAGCCACACGAATTACGATAATGAGTGTTGTAACAGCGAGTATTACAGAAATGTACTCACGAGATGAGAGTCTCTGGTGGTAAATGTAACTGGATCGGTTTTGGGCTCACGACAGTGGAAATCTACTCTTCCCCAGGCTGTCGTACCCTCAGCTTTGCTCTTTGCCGCTTCGATAAGCTCCATCGCTATTCCCTCGGCACCGAATTTTACCTGAGGTATAAAAACATCGTGACCACTATATTTTGTACGAGTAGGCAATGTGGAATCCAAACTTTCGAAACTCGGGCAAAACTTTTGATTAACAGAATTTCGATTGAAAAAAAAAAAAATGTTTATCGGCGTTTCGAAACTTTGACGGCGAGATCACTTCATACTTGTGTGTCAATTCCACTTGTTTTTCGTTTTCTATTCTTTGACAATAGTCTTTTATGTCTACGAACAAATAAATGACGACTGAACGAGGAAATTCTGAAGCCTGAGGCAGCGATGAATCCGAATGCTTTTTACCGAAAGTGATGTTTTTTGTCGCTCCGTTGATTCGGTATTGCTAGTGTAATAATTGAATTCCGACGTATTTTTTTTTTTTTTTTTCATTTTTTAATCTATTGCTGCGAGCACTTTGAGCAGAGGATTGGAAAAAAAATTGTTTCTTTCCTACCCTTTACATCAAACGAATCAACTGCAGTTCTCGATACGCGAATCGCAAGAGCGATTCTGGTAATGCGGGGGCTTGGAGCCATCAAACGACTCCGATGCATTAATGCATTTTGTGTTATTCCAACAAAAGTGTAATTCTAGGCTCAGTGAACCGGCAAGACTAATCACCGACAGATGAAAGGATCAGTAAATATTCAACATCGAAATTGGCAATTCGAATATTCTCCATTCGCTGAAGCGAATTATAATTTGATCGATTGGAGGAAACAACAATAAATTATAAATGTTTAACCTTTCGCGGAACATATGGGTCTTTTTGACCCAAGCGACAACTTTTTTTCGAAAATCTTGTCCTCTAAAACATTTTATTTAAAAATAAACAAATGCAACCGCTATAATAATTATGAAACCTCAAAGTTGAATCAATGGAGAGTATTCCAAATTTTTTTTTCATTTTTTTCTCTCCAAATACCTGAGATGTAAGTGGCAGGACGAAAAGGACACTTGAAATGTTTCACGCGGTCGAGATAAAAATGATCGTACCTCTCGAAGACATCCAACGAAGTTGGTGATGCCCTTGGCTCCCTGTAACGCATTGGTGTCTACTCCACCGCCGACAAGGAGCTGATCACTTGCTAATCGTGTGAATGAACCTGCTGTGTGTCCATGCTCGGCGTAAATTCCATCGACAACTGCCGACAACTGTAACAGAGTACACAAAACAGAAATGTCAGTATAAAAGTTGCATCGAATCATTTTTCAACATTGTTGTAATATTTCATGAGGCTCCACTCCTATTTTTTTATATCGATTTGATATTTTGATACTCCACCTCGAAGCAGAATGAACCCTTTCAGAATGCCAGCAGTGTATGCGAAGCCATAAAAGGTAAGAAGTTATCTCTTGAGATATGATGAGGAACGCGAAAGGAGGATCGAGTAGGCAAGCAGACTGTGTTAGCGAGTCGTGATTTCCTCATTATTATCATTGAACTTGAGTAAAGGCAACGTGAAGAGGACGAAGAAGACCGCGGGGCTTTGGTGAGAAAGATCGGAAATAATCGGAGCCCCGAGTGTACATCAGAGCAAGAGTGCCGGAAGTACGAGAGCGAAAAGACGGGAAACTCGTCGGGTCGAGAATGTCGAGAGAGAGAGAGAGAGAGAGAGTTAAAACAGAAAGTGTAAGAAGACGGTGCGTTTGAGGAAGAAGCTACGAGAAGAATAGAGGTATATGAGACTGCTAAAGGTCTACATGGGAAGGTACGGAACGTTATAGAAGAAAGATGGATAGAATGAAACCAGAGAGAAGAGAGCTCTTCGCCGGAGCAGAGTCTTGACGACGATCCTGGTGTGGGGTCGGTGCGAAGGTGGTAGCGATCCTTTACCCGCGAGAAAGCATCGTCTGTCGGACGGAAGTGGTGCTGATGTATACTGCTGCTTCGGTGGTTTCGGTGCGCAGAGAAAATCGACCGGTTAAGGGAAAGGGTGAAACGAAGATGGCTAATTGTACTTTTGAGGAAAGTGGTACGCGGTGAAACAACTCTTAAGAGATACGGAGAAGAAATGGGTAATAGGAGAAGATGAGAAGAGAGCGTTGGAAGAAAAGATACGGTTCGTCACTGCGGAAAGGCTGCTCCGTCGAGACAGAGAGTTTCAACGTAGAGATAACGACTATTGACGTATCAAGAGCTATGCACAGCTCTTTTCTCGATGGAAAGGCATAACGGAGCATAATGGCGAGATCTCATCTTATCTTTCTCTACTTCTCTTTTCCTTCGAGCGGCTTTTCCACCAGGAGTTCTACAGTATTGTATATATAAATCGAGCATTCCATAGCCCTGAATACTAGGGCTTATCGAGTGGCTGAATGGGCACTCGATTCCTTTCGGAAAAAGATCATCAAGTGTTATTACGACGAAGGCAAATGTGTATACCCCAGAAAAGAAAAGCACACGAGCGATCAGTCGTTCCTCGATATGCCTGGTTCATTCAAGATCCATTTTCCATTAAATCAATATCTCGTAAGAATGCACATTTTTCTTGTGAAGTAAATTCTCGAAAAACATGGCAAGCAATTTTTCAATTATCGGTATAATTGGCTTTCGCACAGTTTCTCAATTTTCTACATAGTAAAGGAGCGAAAAGTGTGTGCAGATGAGAGATACAGTGTGCTCGAACAACGGTCTCCTCGTGAACGACGATTCTCTCTACGATTACTTAATAAAAGTGAAATTTAATTAAGCCTCCGCTGGGCCCTGGCGCACTCACCGCAGCCTCCACACTCCCTGCTCCTAAGAGCAAGAATCCTCGGTATCTAATTGAACCAGAACGAACGTGGAGCTTGTAAAGTTCCTCGTGCAATTTAGTGCGTCGCGCTGGTTACGTGCTCACTGAGCCGTCGACGCCCAATGTCATCATCCGAGCTACTTTTCTCACAGATTTCGATCGAAGAAAGTGTCGTCAATCGACACTTGGTTATGTCACTCGAACGCGATTATTTCAAATGATTTTTCATCAAATTGGTAAAGCCAAATTGATGACTGGGAAACACACAATTGTGGCAGCAAAATATGTTCGGCTCGGTCTCGGAATAACACGAGAGTAATTTATCTCCTTAGAAACATTTTGATGTTCCTCCCAGCAGTTCGTTGAAATAGCAACGAGCGAGAATTAATTGGCTTAATTAAAAAGTTGCACAGGGCTATACGTGCATGACCGGCGGCTATAGATCGAGCGAGTCTACCGCCGCGCAGGAACCCTCATCAGGATTATGTTCCCCGCGAATGCCTTCGCTAAGCCGACATTACACGAGCCACACACCTCTCGTTGGCTTTGACTCGATTACCACAAGATTCAGCACTAACTAGTCCATTCGTTTTATTTCTTTTTATTCTTCGGTGTTTTTGCCGCAATTTGTTTTGTCCAAGAACGGACTCTACCCATCAGAAACGGAGTTTCGCCAACTAGACACGATAGCAAAACTGTTTCATTTCCCATAATCGATACCGACGAAATGCTCGTAAAAACGATCGAAATCGAAACACGAGCAGAAAACTAGAAACAGTGCGAATGCAATGTAAATTGAATTTCATCTCGAGTTTCTTCATTCGCCACGAAATATCATCCACTTGTTTCCCAACAGGAATCCTTTCATGAAAAAGCCTTGGCTCCTTATTTCTCCGGTCAGATGTCGATACGCTTCCGGCATGCCGCGCCATTCCGTCTTCCTCGTCAGAGCCCACCTTCAACGAGATTCCCCGAGAGAGCTTATTTCCACGCTGCGATTTTCGCCTTCGCTCATTGCTATCTCCCTCCAGGAGGCTGATGACGAAAGATCGTTGGAGCGGACAGAATTCGCGAGGGAAAAAAGCTCAAGATGGAGAGTAAAAGCAACAGCAATGGCTGGGAGGTTTGTTATTAGTGTGTGTCTGCGGTATGCGCATGTGGGGGCAGGAATGACGTTTCAATAATGAGAACAGCCTCACAGAATGTTTTAGCAACATTCCTGTGCGTGCGTCTGTGTGTGTGTGCGTGTATGTGTGTGTATCCGGTTTGTTGGTGTGCTTGTGCGCATTCGTACGCTGCTGTAGCAGAAGGAAGACGAGTAGTAAAACGTGCTGGTGAACGGGAACATTGGCAGCAGGAAATTGGAGAAATCGCAAACGAGCGTGATGGAGAAGAGAAGAGGAAGGTTCATCGGGCAACGATGTCATCGATGTCTACGCGATATCTCCGTCAAACGTCAGTGGAGTATGACACAATTAAAAATGCGAGATGCGATGTTCCGCATACAAGCGTAGAATGGAAGTCGAGAAATGCGGATGAGGGTTGCGGCTGCATATAGAGACAATGTTGGAGCTCGAACGGAAGACAGGGAAATCGAATTGTTGTAGGAAAGAGAATAATCATTTTCCAGAAATACGTCAATGCGACCGCGTTACTTGTTCAACGGATGCTTATTTCAACAATCTCGTCGTTATTTCTGTATACAAATCTTTCTTTCCTCGCAGATATGCTCGAGGATGGAAATAGCAAAGAGGAGAAACTGGTTCGACCAATTTATCGAGCGGTATAGTAGCTCCGACACTTTCATAGCTTCATTTTCCTTTTCTGTTAACAACTAGTGCCTGCAATTCATCGGAACAACCCGGTCATTTGCTCTTTCTCCTCTCGCGTTTCGCTAAATGCTCGTGCGGTGAGCCTCCACTTTTTCAGCTTCGGTCGCTTCGAACCAAGGCGACAAGCACCCAACCGGAGCATCTTTTGTGCGTGCAAGGGACAGTACGCTCGCCGTAATGGCCCTCGTACTCTTCTATGCTTCCGGAAAGCACAGATAACGAAAACTTAATTAAACTGCCTCGACCCCAATACCGCGTACAAGAGAATCATACATCACTGACGTTTGCTGGAATCAAGAGAGATTGAGAGAGAGAGAGAGAGAGAGAAAGAGAGAAAGAGAGAGAGAACGATAAATTTGGATAATTATTCTTCAATTCCTGGGGAAACGGGATCCACCTTTACCTTGTTCTTGCCTATATAATTTCATCGTTTGGAGGCTCTCGCCGAAGTTTCTTGCTCATAGAGGCTGCCATGCATGTAAGCGAACGGTATCAGGATCAGTTTCGAATGTCGTATTGAGAATATGCAAAATGTGTGTATATAGTATTTCGGGTTTGTAAGGGAGGTCTGCTCGTACTTTAAGGGACTTGCAGGGCACCCGAGCATCAGACCAAAGGCTTATATACAGGTGAGCCGCACTGCTGTCATTTGGCTACTCGATCTTGCTTTCTCTTTCTCTCTCTTTTTTTTCTTTTTCGGGTTTTAATTCGTTTTATTCATTAAAATGTTGAAAAAAAGCAGATTTTCGACGAAATTTCTCTCGTGCTGGCGTGCCATTTGCCAATTTCTATGGAAAGTATTTTTCGATGCGTCAACATTTTCCCGAGTTTGGCTTCTTTTTCAGAAACGAAAAACAAATTCGTTTTTTGAAATTTATTTACAGAGTAATTTTGAAAGTGCTGTATTGTCGCCTCGAAGTTACGATTTCTCCTGCAATTTTCATCGAGTATAGTAAAGTTCTCGGGTGTATGAAGAGTTTCCGTAAGAATTCAACGCGAGAAATTCTTTCAATCGGTATCCCAGAGCCAACCACTTTGAAAATTGAAAATTCCGGCATTCACATACGAAAAAAATGATGGAATCTTCTTTGCACAAAAATTCTATTTATAGAGAGAAATCGAATAAGAAATGTCTGTTGTGCACTACATCTGAAGCCTCAATCTTGCCCCATTTCGTTCCTCATTCTCCGCATACACTTTTCGTAGTTGAGGTAGAGGACGAATGGTTGAAAAAAGTTTTACGACGCGCCTAACGGTACGAAGACTATAATTGAAGAAGTAGGCGAATCGAGGTTGGTTCTCTCGGGCGCTAACGGGATCTTCGGAGCGGTAGAACTTGAAGTTTCCATCGTTAAGTTGAACGCCCGCGATTCCCACACTCCTGTCTCTCCCGCTTTCACCTCTTTCGACTTAAGTACTCGTTTCCGTCGGCGGCAAGCTTCGCCATCTTTCGACTGATAAAAAGCACTCGACGAGTGGTTTCTGCCCTTTTGCCGTACGAGTGCCGAGTACTCCATGCATCGCGATATTATTCGTTCCACTTGCAAAACTTACGAGACGGAGAGAGAGAAAAAAATGAAACTTTTACATTTGGATTCGCGGCTATAGTTGAAAAAGGCTCCGTTAATGTTGACGAGTCTTGTGCAATGAGACGAATTTCGTTCGATTGTTTTATTTATTTTCGAGCCTCTATTCTTTATTTCAAATTACAAATCGAACCAAAGCTCTCCGTACAGTTCCAACGCCTCTGCATTAACGGAACAGGCGAGATTAGCAAAGTTAAATAGAAAAAGCACGAGCCCCTGCTGTCCCTCGGAAATTTTATTTACCGCGATTGACACGTCGATCTCACTGTAGAGAACAACCAACGCTTCAAACCCCGATAATTTATAACTGTGTGTGTGTGTGTGGGTATTTTTTTCCAACATTTTGTTGACAATGCTTTTGGCGAACTCTGGAGGCAAGGCTTTCTCATTAATTTGGTCGTTCGGCGTCGTATTAAACGGCCGATAGTAATTAACGATTTGCATCGTTTACACTTGCTAATACACACACACACACACACACACACTTGCTTATGTGCGGAATAGGCCAATGTTCCTCCACAATTCTGGTCGTCGAAGCTCCAATTTAGGTCGGCCTGGAAAAGGGATTGAAGGGGTTGCTCGCGAGACGCGAATCCCGGAATGCGAATTAGCAACGGTTCGAGAAACATACCGACGTTGCGGCCGATGTAAATTATACACCGGGTGCAATGCGGCGGCTTGGCTCTCTCGTTTCATTAATTCTCTGAGCTTTCTCTCTTAGTTTCCCTAATTTGCCGCTATATACACGAGCTTTCTGCTTTTCTCCCTGGATGATGCTCACCTCGCACATTCATCCTTTTCATTTCCCTTAATCCTTATGTTTTGCGCGATCAGTTTACTAATATCCATCCGATTTTTTCCCATAAACACGAGCAGTCGACAAAGTCCAAGAATAACATTTGCAAATTGACCGTAAAAATACGGCCTTCTTGGGTGAGTGAATTTGTGCTTGACATAAAAACCGCGTTTCACATAAAAACAGGGGAATGTGAGCGAAATTTTTTAGGCGTCGATAACACGATGCCGAAATATAATTATCGAAACAATTTCCTACTGGATTCAGTAGTCGAAGTAAATCAAATCGAAAATAAAACTCGGACGGAGTGACGCGTGCCAATTCCGAGAAAATTTCTTGAAACGTAAAGATGGAAACTTGGTGATGTGGTCGAGATAAAAAAAAATTCGTTTTTAATGGAAATTCAATATTTATTATTGAAAAATCTTGAGCGAATAAATTTAAAAAGGCTTCAGGCTGGAATTTTTGTGTAAATCGTAAAAATTGTAATTGCGTTTGAATTTCAGAAGTTTAAGAGAAAAAAGCTTCGCGATTTAAAGTAAACAGAACATTTACCAACATGTTCGAAAAAGTTTCTGTCCGTTACGGATATTTTAATCGCAAAATTCAACGTCAAGTTAATTTTACAAGTCTTGCCACGAGCACACAGTTTTCTTGGCGATTTGCGAATGTATTTTCTTCGCAAATTATTTGACTAGAACATTGCTCAGTAGTTAGACTTACTAATTAAAAATTTCGAGGAGCTTGAAACTTTATTCTAAGAGGCTTAAGGTATTCGTTGAAGTAAAAAGTATAACATTCCGGGATTTTGTATTATTGGAGGAACAAGTCCAGACGGTATTGAAACAAAGGAAGAAAAAATTGTAACCTCGTCGTCAAGCGGGACCTCGTGGTTAATAAGCCTAATTGGAAACTTTGTATATCGTATCGAAAAAAAAACTCAATACCGTAAAAGTTATAACTCTGTTCTCCCAGAACAAGCGTAGCTTATCAAAGTCCGGAGGAAAACATTTTCGTTCGGTGTGGACGGACTGGGCGAGAGCGGGGACTGGGAGCAAGTAGATAAAGACCCGGTGTGGTCAGACACACTACGAAACATCGCAAATACGGCACAGCACGATGCAAACTTTTAGTGGCCACGTTATAGATAATTAAATTCAAAAGAACGCTTGGAAACTTGTCACCTAATATATTTCCCAACGTGTATATCACTCGCGCAAAGGATCATTAAGAAATGTTGCCTTAGACTTTGGTTTTGTGCACACATTTCGAGGCTTACCAACTCCGTTGTATCTGCTTTATGCAGCCAGTCTAATTTTCTCTGTCTCTCTCTCTCTGTCTTTTCTTTTTCTCTCTCATTCGGCTGCGAATCTCTTGAAGCTCCGCAGACTTTTGGGCAATTAGTTAGATAAGAAATCGCGTGCTGCCTCAGACTCGAGGATATATAACCCAATTAATCATAATTTTCAACTCGCCCTCTTCTCACTTTTCTTTAGCCCTCTTCATCACTTGACTCCTCTCATCTTCTCGTGTTTTTCTGCTTGAATTTTTTTTTTCTTTGCGCCGTATTATGGAGAGTGCGAAAAAATGGAAAGACGAGGGTAGTCATGACTGAAAGTCATTACAGTAATAAAGTCTGTTGAGGATCTCCGGTTGCTGGTGCGTTTCACTAAAAAAACAAAAAAATTTAGATCCTTGATTCCACCAAATCATTCTTTGTGTCTGGCTGACCTCCTTTCGTGCGTTCCACGAACGTTTGGGGACTGTGGGCAACTCGTACAACCTTCGGATAACAAGTCTTTGAATTATATTTGAATGTCTAAGTGTTGGTTCGTTTTATATATTCTGGGATGCCTCAAACGTGCGAACTTTTGTATTCCGTTAATATTATGACGGACACGCGATCGTTGTAATAGAAGCGAATACCAAAAGAGACACAGAGACTCTCTCCCTGTAATCTGCTTCCATTAACAAAGCGTCCAAGTTGAAATCTCTCGGTTGATAAGCCATTAAAATTATGGCATATTACGCGAGAGCCAGATGGATGACTCATTTGCGGGGCAGTTCCGTAAGCTTCGGAAAATCTCCTGTGTCACTTCCTTAGATGTGAAGGAAAGCTTTATTGGAAATTTCTTTTGCGTTACCATTAGCGGGTATCGTGATCCGAATCGTTGCAACATTTCCATCTGAAGTTTTACTCGATAAATTATGGTCTTGGACTTCTTGTGATGTGGGATTCTTAAAACGAGATTTCGACATTCCGCAGTGAGTTTTCTTCCATTCTGGATATTCGAATACTTATCGCATTAATTACCATTGATTTTGCAACGACGTATTCCAACTTTCCAGCTGATTAATCGAACAGCACCGCGCACCAGCGATTCTTGGAATGTTCTTCTCGCCAACGCGCCAACTTATTGCCACTTGAATCGCATCTAAAGATCGAATACTCTTTAGGAGTAATTTTAATTACGAGAACCATGCTTGAAAAGGCTGGCAAAAATTTTGCCAATTATAAAAACGAATATCAAGTCATTTCACTACATTTTCTAATCGATTTTCATAGAATTACCATTCTCAACTTTCCCACGAGGTCCTTTGAATGAACATAATTAATAGTCAATATTGCTGAGCCAAATCCGTAATTAAAAATCGTCTATTCCGTTTGTTCGTTTTTGTCAAAACAATTCATTAGAAAAATACTATTTTTCTGCTGAAGCAAAATCATTACTTTTTTCTCAAAATCCAATCAAAATATTTCTCGAAATCAAACGCACCCACGACATACTTTTAATCCTGGTACCTCGTCATGGTAAAATATATACAATAACAGAACGAAGAAAACACAGGGAGGTCGTTCGAAAATCGATAAAAATGAATAAAAAAGTACTACGTTTTTGCAGCAGCAAATTTTTCATCACTTTTTTCTCAAAATGAAATGAAATTTTTTCTTGAAATCAAACGCACCCGCGTATTCAGATATACGTCCATAAATGCGACATTTGTTTTTAGCTCTGGTACCTCGTCATGATAATATATACAATGAAAGGCAACTGTGGAAATCTCCGGGAGGCTGTTCGAACTGTTGCTGTGAATTGTGGCGTCAACGTGCTCGACTTGAATTTCAGTCGTGTATCAACTATATCCGTAGTACAAATACGGTCACGTCTCTTCTTGCAGGAACGAGTCCTTTGCATCACCCGTTTCTTTTTCCGCACGACTACCTCGAAACGCAGTCAACTGCAGGTGTCGGTGCACTCCCTTAATACCTCGCCATGCACTTTGGCATCTTGCAAGGTTCCCAACTTTTTTGATCTTACCGATATGAAGCCTGGATGTGTATCGCGCCTTCTTTTCGCTCGTTTGCTTCCCAAGCCTTTTCTTGGCACTATTTTTACCCGAGTTTTTCCGTTCCCACGATATTCCCAATGCTCACGTATATAAATAAAGTAAGTGAATATGCAGCACGGTGGAGCGATTCAAAAGTATCGCATTGAATGTCTTTCGAAACTCTTTCCAGGATCAGTGGCGATATCGATTTTTTTATCTACCACAGTAGGAATCGACTTCGATCGTTCATTCTCATGGAAAGAGTTTTAATATAAATTGTAAAGATGAATGCAAGGAACGAGGTAACGTTACACAATGGAAAGTCAAGTGAACCGTTAAAATTGTATTTTAAATCAATCACCAGATTTTTCCCAGTGCTCCAAAATCCCTTCAAATTCTTACAACCATTAATATTTCAATTCCCATAGAAAATACCGTACCAAATTTGCCTGTGAGCAAATTTTCCTGAACCACAATGTATTTTTTCGTAGTTCCCTCGAGACGTCTATAATTTTTGGAATAACATTGAGACTGTAATTGTTATCGAGGTAAACATGTCGAACCAGGATTGCAACTCGAAATGCATACAATTTTTTTTCAAACGTTTTTTATCATTCAATAAAGTTACTAAATGCAATATTTTGGTGGGGCACAACCTCAAACGCCATAAAAATGATGACAAACGCAATTTACCGTTATCGGTGATCAATCGAGTCCACTATAATTATTATCGTTCGGGAATATAGCAGGAAAAGTGGTTTGTATGTGAGCAATACAGAAAATTAAAAAAAAGGTAACGCCGTGATATAAAAGGTGGAAGCTTTCTATTTATAAAAGAGAAAAGCATGGAAGAGCGTTCGGAGAAACGTACGTACAGAGACTGCTAAGAGAAAAAGCGAAAAGAGAGACAGAGAGAGTGAGAGCTAGAGAGGGAGGGGGAGGGGGGGGGCGAAGTGAGCCTGGAACGAGAAAACTTGAAGTGGTTGTCCGCTGCGGCTACAGACCTGCCAGTTTTATACTTTTATTTATACAGACTATTTTCTCAACCCCTCTCATTTTGGCCCAGTTGAAAAACACACACATGCACATGCGCACACATACTCATATGTAAGGATACCTACAGATACGTTAACGCGAATGTGCGGAAAGAGCTGTACGAACGATTGCGGCCGAGGTGCCGCTACAACGGTTCCGTTTATTTCTCATTTTCTTTTTTCGAATACACACATACACACACACACACACACACACACACGAAAACACACAGTTTGCGGTTGGAACGTTTGTAAGGATGCAGAGGAGAGGATCATTCCTCGTGCCATACCCCCCGAGCCTAGAGTTCCAACGACGCAGAAGGGAGCGCGGCAGCCGGCGCGTCCGCATCTGGTCCAGCGCCCTCGTACCACACCTCGAGAAAATGAAATTTCAAATGATTTGCATTTTGATTTAATTTATTCCACTTGTAGAAGCGACGGAAGCTCACAAGGCTAGCGAAAATCTTGTGCGAAGAAACACGTTTGTGCCTGAAGCATTTACGTATGTGTGACGCAGTCATGTAGATCCATACGTCGTACGCCTATCAACGTACGGGCACACGAAGGTGCGTTCTCGATGTGGAAATACACGAGGTTTCGTTTAGGGGACGTTTTCTTGTCGTTCGTAACAAGTTCAAAGGTTCAAGTCAAAGTCAGGTCGCGTCATGAATAGAAAAATGTTTATTTCCCATGGGTTTTGCTTTACGCTCCATTAGCCCTGAAATGTAAAGCTAGTAATTTATGATTCGTTCTTCCGCAAGTCTCCTAACCTATCTGTGGTTTTTTTTTCTTCAATTTGCACAAGAAGGTAAATGCAACGATTGTACACTTGACGGATCTACGATTTTAGACTCGCTTTTTAAATTTTTATTTCTTCATCTTTTTTTCCGCTACTTCATCGATGTCAAGGAGGCGAATGAACACAGCCACTACAGAAGCTCGGTACTTCAAACCATTTTGTGTTGCCCCGAGAAAAGAAAAATAATCTCATGACATGCGCTCTGAGAAATGGCAAATCCTTAAAGTTTTCGTCCGCACGTGCGGAAAAAGTATGTAGCGATGGTGATGCGAAGTCAAGCTTTGTTTTTTTTTCTCGCACCACCCGGATTGAAGATGAGAGCCAGTGTGAACGACCATGAGAGCGAAGCAAACGCCTTGGGTTTCTTCACGCTCCTTCTCTCTTTCCGTGCAGCTTCGTTTCCCCCAGACCTCAAAGAAAAATGTAGCACTGACTCAAACGCCTCCGGGTATTTTTCTTAACGTCATTTTCAAGGCTTATCTCGAAGGACGTCCCTACTAGCCACGAGAAGCCTGAGTATCGTGCGAAAGTAAGAGCGGGGGAGTTTTTGCACGGCCAGCGAGAAAGAAAACGCGAGCATCAGCGAGAGTCTCCCTCGGGCTTTCGTAAGGGAAAAGCATGGAAAAATGAATGAATAAAGAAAAATGAAGCGAGCGAGCAACGAAATAGAAAGAACGAAACGTACGATGGGCTCGAAATTCTTAAGGCCCAGAAGATTCCCGCAAAAATCCGAGGGAATGGAAAAAAATGATGCTCCTTTTTCGTGAGATTCATCTTAACAAAAATCTCGATCTTCGCACCCATGGATTTATCACAAAAAGACACATTTATTCTGCAATTATTAAATCTCAAAATAATCATGATTCATATAGAAATTAATAGAATTACTCACTTTGCAGAAACTCGTGATTGATGATATCTGTAACAAAAAACAATAAAGAACTCTCGTTATTGATCCATTTCTTGCACGAACATATTTTTTATAATTTTTTAGAAACAAGGCCATCGCATGCAATATTCGTTCGTCAAAATGTCCCTTCAACATCATTTTTCCATAGCAAATTCTCCCAGTTTAATCGATTACCATGGACGAACGCTGAAGGAGTAATTAATGATCGTGGCTTTGATCATTCTCGTGCAAAATACCGAGAACTACATAACCAAGTCTTCGCAGGTGTAAAAGCGCCATACCCAGACTAATTATTTTCCCATCAACCGAGTTTCGATCTCCTCACTCCGGAATCTCGCTCAGTTCACTCGTTTTTGCCCGCTACATGTTACGTACCCTTTAATTTGTTAAGCGGTAATTTTTTTGCCTCTCTCAACGCGAATTCCGTCATTCGATTTACTATTCGTAATCGAGTGTGTGTGTGTGAAGAACCTTTTACCACTCGTAATGGGAATTGAAAACACGAGTTCCGGGAATAAAATAAACTTTAGCGTTAAATTTTTCGGCAAAATTCTCCATGACAGATCTACAAAGTTGAAAAGGTGAGGATTGTGGAAATATTATTTTCATCGATAATTATGCGAGATATTTTGGTTGGTATTCGTAAAATTTCAAGCGATTTTCACTCCTTGTATAAAAATAATTGCATAGAGATTCTTATCGTGGAACTTTGGCCCATCGAATATATTTTCATTCTCAATATGTTGAAAATATAAATAAGAAATTAGCATGGGGGAATTTTTGTAAGCGAGAGATCGCATTTTACTTTCGTTCATAATGAAAAATGTTATAAATTTGTGTGTTTTCAAATGTTTTTTAACGAAGCAGAATTCGTTGCGGGTCTCATAAAATCGGGATGAATTTAATTTTCGAATGCTCGCTTTGGTGATTATTTCAGTGAATAAATAATGAGCATGCCTTTGACCCCTAAAACCGTTAATTTGCAATAATATTGTTTTCCCGAACCTATTTCGACGTCACGGAATTTCTCCACTAGGGAATTAAGGCACGTGGGAGGCTCCATGACAAAAACGTTAATTTACGACTAACCACCTTCCTTCCTATACGTTCTTCCCGCAACACCGTACCCTATACTTTCCGAATCCGTTTACTCGATGGCTGAAAATATAGCTCCGAAGATTTATAATAGTGTCAATTATAAGTGAGTTACGTGCGATATTCTATGGCCGCTCCCATGCGCAAAGATAAGCCTGAAAATTCAACGAGTCTAACGGGGGGCTCAATATTTTATCAATGGACACAATGCATTTCCATAAAATGCCTAATAAGTTAAACAGACTGCTGACTTTTTTATAAGCGCTAACTGCGTGGATTCCAATTAATCAGTGGGCTCATTAATATTTCACTTCAATCTGCAAGAAATTGACGTTTCGACACCATTTCGTATTCTCCACTTTCTTTGGAGCATCTAAAAATTGAATTTGCCCGAGCGGCGAACGAACTTTTCGATTTAATTTTGCACAGACTCTCAACACAGAAAACAATATTTATGCCTTAACTTTTCATCCACAACGAATTAAAAATAAATAAAATAAAGTTTAAGGAAAATATTTCAAGTTCCTGAATCTTTTCCACCCTAAAAAATTCACTGTTTCGCGGTTGATCATTAATACAGATTAGCCAACATTACGCTTTCACCGGCGGGTTTGGCGGAGTTGAGATGAAAAATAAAGTCGCTGAGAGAGATGATGGATTTTATCGATTCACATGGGTTTAGAATACTGTTGGATGTTCCGGTAATGCGATAGACGAGCGAGCGCGTACTTTTGTACGGATTTCGAGGAAAAATCTGATCTTCCTTTTTTCAATGGTTCTAGAATGGATATGGATTTCGGAAAAATTATCTCTATACATGGAATTGGCTCTATTGTTGTTGAACATACGTCTACATCGAACTCATTCACGTTGCGTCAGTGGAAACGAATTTATTGATGCAGCGATTGTATCCTTCGTGATTAGAGCTTTTGGCGGATAGCGAAATGAAAGGTGGAATGTGGTCGGGAAAAAAATGATTGGTTCGGCTCACAGGAATCGATTTTTTGCCTGGAAGCCCTTTGCCCATGAACACTGTATATATAGAGGAAAAGCTACACGAATATGGATACACATGATAAGTGCTAATATAGATCGCAGAGATCGTAGGACGTGATAGGGATTGCGATCAACGAGCGCGATGATAAATTTAACCGCGTCGTTATGGCTATGTACCGGTTCATTAAATTTTCCATTAGACTCCTGGGTATGTGAGGTTAATAGCTGTGGCTCGCTACTCTCGCCCTCTTGAACTTCACGCGTCCTCGACAGTTACGGAATTTCGAGTTTTGCTGCAGTGGCTCTTGAAGCTCATTGCTGCAACGGAAATGGCAAAATGACGAGGGAGGAAACGAGAATCGAGCTCTCCGAAAGGGTCTCATCGACGAGAGTCTTTCTTTATACGGTTTATGCTAATCAATGCTTAGCCCTGACAGGTATAAATTTTATTTCAAGTCCGTATCATTTTTTTTCATCGTAGTTTTTTAATCCTTTTAATATCTATAGTTCGGTATTGAGTGGAATAGTTCGAAATCAAGATAATCGCGTTGCCTGCTTTTCTCTTGCAACAAAAATACTGAAAAAAATCATGACATCGAAGTTCGCAACGTTGGGGTCCGAAAAAATACTTTTCCCATTCAATATTTGTTCAATTACAAAAACCGTAACAATTTTCCAACTCATTTTCTGTTTGGATCCTAAAAAAAGGTCGTTTTATTGTTCTGGTCAATTATTGAATAAGAATCATGGGCTCTACTCAAGAAAAAACAGAATTTCGTTGCGTTCCAACGATGCAATCTTTAACATCGTAAAAAATTAGTCCCGTGTGATATTCCGAAGATTGAAAAGTTTGCTGAGGCTGGAGAGAGTTCCGGGCCTTTGAAACGAACGGAGATTTCGACCCCGAAATAATTGGCGTTGGTGATTGAATGGAGCAGGAATCTGTGGCGTCAAGTCAAACGGATTCGATAAGAAATGAATTTCTCAAACATTTTACAATTGAAACAAAATGTACCAACGCTGGACGAATCTCTGGAAAATTCTGAGTTCAAAAACATCGCACGGTATTGAATGGAACACCTCTTTAGAAATATCTTCAAGCGATCGAGGAAAACCAGGCTGTCTAAAGATCAAAACGATCATTAGGATTGGCCGGGAATTTCACACCATCGACAGAACAAACAATCGACATGGATCAATCGTTTTTTCTCAGTGTGGTGATTTCCCAATAATCCCGCGATTGTTGGGAAATACGGAAGCGATATCCTGCTACGGGCTTCGTCGTTTGCGTGGAAGGGTTTGATTCGCGGTTCTAATCGAGGTTGCGTCGTTGTTAATGCTACGTGCGAAACACGGGCGCTAATTAACTCCAAGTACCGTGATGTTGCATCCTCCCTCGATGCAATGCTTCACCAACGAGCTGCAAACATTCGTGGCTTGTACAAACCGGAAGCTCTCGAACCATCTCTCTCGTGCTTTGGCTCGATGTTGAGAGTTCAGTGAGAGGAGAAGAGTTTAAACCCGCGAGGATGAGTAAAATGGCGAGAAATTAACGCCATCAAGTTGATACAGCCGACGCCCCGCGGCCAACGCTCGTTATAACTGCCGGAGTATCGTGTTAGGATGAAACATTCGTCGATGTCGAAAGCGTGCTATTGAGGGTGAGGGGCCTTTGTATATATACGTTTTCGGTATAAATGCCACATCACCCCCTTCTATACTCAGTAAGCTCTTAACTTCGGGTACGTTGTAAACAAAAGAGTTACCAGTCGGAACCAAAACATCACTGCAAAAAAAAATTAACCAAACTTGTAAGCTCACGGCGGGTGAGCCCTTTCCATTCTTGCTCTATACGAACAAACACGAATCACTGATGAAGTCTGAATTGCAATCCCCGACTCTTCAATTATCAATTGTCTCAAAATATCAACCCAGCGGGTCTCAAACTACCCTCTAATGAGAATGAGGACCATTTTCAAATACCATCGCTACGAACTTTCCAAAAATTAGTGATATGTCAGAGAAAAAAAAGTCGAAAAAGTAAAAAAAAAGGATGGCAAGTATAAAAAATTGTATTTTTTGTTCAGTTGGCAACAATTATTAGTTACCATTTTCTGTAATTAGCTAGTGTTAATATTGAAGTGCTGGAATTTGTGGAAGCAGACGAATGAAGCTGAAAGTGTGCTTCTATTAACTCCAGAGACAAACAAGATATTCCGAGGGTAAACAATTTTGAGCAGTGACTTTGCAGGTACTGAGGACTGTTGTACCCAAAAGTTTCTCATAAAAATCTGTGAGTTTTTATCAATGCAGCAACAATTAAGAGTAAATTTGGCGAATATGTAGTGCTTAGTGCATGTTGTATGTACAAAGGCAGTTCGCAAGTAGCTTAGAACGATAAGACCAAAAAGTAGAGTTAACTTAGGCAATGATGCCGTGGTTTCGGAATTCCACGATGTTGCGATGCATTGTTTACCAAAATGAGATGGGTATCTGCCTAATTGGGTCCGGATTTGCAGTTGCAGCGCGAGAGACCCCTGGGCGAGTCGAGAAAATGATATTCTGGGTACTGATGTGAGAGAGAGGGAGAGAGAATCGCACATACTTGTGGAATGAGGAGCTGAGGGGGGGAATTACGAGGGGAGCTTACATACGGTAGTACGTCGGTGGGTTATAACGCGAGTACTGATGAGAGAGGCTGACCCGGTCGCTTATTGCGCGTAACACGCTCATATACTTCTCTCGTTACAAATACAGAGATTCATGGATTTCAGTGTTGGTGGGAGTATCGGTGATGCACACACTCCGGCATTATTCTCCGGGCGAATGAACGACGAGGCTCGAGGTTTATTGGCGTCCTGGCTATATAACTTTACCAACTCAGCCTCATAGTGCATTATAGTGGACGCGCCGCGTACGTTCATGTGTATATTCTACCTGGACTGTTAGCCCGGTATTATTAACTCATTCCGCAGCATCTCGCATCGTTGAAGCTTTAACTACCTCCACCTCTATGACGAGATTATACCGCGCCTGATTTTCTATATGAAAATATATCGAGTCGTCCAGCCTCCTGAGCCTTAAACCTTCCAGGCGACTAAACATCATCCAAACCGTATTACGAGTCACCACAAAGTTTGTTTCTCCTTCCTACAATGGAACAGACTCTATAGGGCTCATGCAAAGGCAGATCTTACGAAAATGGACAATGGAGACAGAGAGCGAGAGAGAGAGAGAGAGAAGCTGGTAATGAGCTTACAGAAGGCTTACAGTTAGTCAAATGCCAAAATTAATAGCAAGTTCTGCTCAGATTTAGGTTCTACGTTCACTATCCACCAAATGCAAAGCAAATCTTCTCGCGAAGTTGATGCCAATGACTAAGCTGTACACTGACTACAGAAAAACTATCAATCTCAAAAATTTATAATGCCACGAGCTGGAAAATTTTATTCGCCTCCGATAAACTAAACCGAAATACCGAAATTGTTTTTCCACCTGACATTGTTTCGAGGAAACAGGACCGCACCTGCATTTATCTCGATGTGTGTTGTATCAGACGTTTATTTACGAGTTTACAGGGTATTTTGCATTTTCCAATTTTTGCGGTTCACTAGATATACCGTAATCGCTGTATACATATATATAATACATATTTTCACATGCCATATATTACCCGAGGTATATATGCATTTTAGCTGGCGCATTGCATATTCTTATGTTTTATATAATACAGAAACGTGTTCGCATGCGCATGAATGCTAGCGGAGCAGGAGAAAAGAGGTCGTGGCCCTTTTATCCTTGCTGGCAAGGATGTCGATAGCTCATAATCCTCGCGTAATCCTGGATTATGCCCACCCTGTCACGACTATATGGATGCCGTTCAAGTTGCTCGCTCCACCGTGCACATAATACACATCCATATAAATATTCCTACGTATTTCGCTTCGTTCTCGTTCCCTTTTTCTCTCACTATTCCTTCTTCCCTGTCCAGGTATTCCAAGTATGAAACTGTCCCGGTTGTGCTGGTGTGGATCGAGATGTTATATACACGGAACCTCCTCCTTCTGCGACTACGCCAACATTCCCTGGAGAACTCTTGCGTATGCCGCATTGGGCCATTTCCCATGAAATTGCAAATTTACAGATCGCTTTACGCCTCGTTCGGTCATTCTCCGAGTAAACGTCATAACGTATACCAGAAGCGATGGCATTTCCTGCAGCTATTTTAGTTCCACCCTTTTTTCCCCGATCACATGGCTCGAATATTTATTGCACATCGACAATTCAAGGGGCAGGTCGTGAAATTCATAAGAACCGAGAGACGGGATATTCGTAAAGCTACTGAATTTGATTTCCCATGAAAAATACAACGAACACTGAGAGATTTAGATTTTCGGATGATTTTTTGCGAGCAAAATTTTGTTTTTATGCAATTCACGAGTTCGCAGTGGTTAAAAATGACGAAACAAAAATGTCATCATTGCGATAAATATTTCGATAATGTTTGCTGTAAATTCACAAAAGTCTCAAATTGACGGATCTCGAAAATATATATCGACTGTATCGCGTCAAATTTTCTTACGCATTTCACGGGAAATTTTACTTCAGGCAATGAATTTCGTTCTGAGCATTAAAAAATGGCTTTTGTTTGGAAATGTGACGGAAGGAGGGTGCACTCATGAGTGAGTAGAGGGTGATGGGTGGAAAAGGGCATATTGTTGTTGAGAGTGTGAAGCTATATGTGCGACTTGTTCAAAGCGACGAGAGGGAAAAACTGCTAACGACCAATCTCATTTATCCACGCGTGTCGCTATTACAGTTCACAGCTGTGTAGCGAAAGAAATAAAAAATCTGTGAATAGAGGGTCGAAAAAAGTCGTAAGGGCAAAGCGTACGAGGAGTGAAAAAAACATTTTTACGATTGCGTTCTAGTGAAATGTTTTGTATTTTCCTTCGTTTTTTTTTTTCTGCAACGAAACTTTACACACGCTATAGAAATTTGTCGAGTATGTCTCGCGTGAAAGGTGAGCAAGGAAGCGTACGAAAATCGTCGGCAAAGTGAAAGTACAAGGTCTCTTGTCGTACCTTGAAAAACATAAAAGATTTCCCCTGCAAATACGTCATGCTTCTTGCACTGTTTTTTTTTCGTATTCAAGTATGAATGCCAGGCACAGCAATGCGTCAAATAAAGTATTGTAATGGGGTGCGTGCACTTTTTTTATTCGTAGGGAGTTTCAAGAACGACCTACGCGAGCCTGCGTGCCTCTTCTTCATCGCCAGAAAGAAGTAACAATGTGTCTGGACGTTTTTTTCCTCTCCTGATTCCGTGAAAGATTACAAACCTTTTCATAGCCAAAATACATGATTTTTTGATATTTTTTTGCAACCGTAAAATCCGGCGTACGAAAAAGTCCTGAATCTTGCGGGGCACATTGGTTTTAAGGACTATTGTTGTCTAGAGTTCAATTATCGATTCATTTTTATTCCTTATTCGATTTACGGCCCATTAAAGAAACCATAACAATTATTTCGACTCAATTCTGACACCAGAGCAGAAAAATAGTCCAACGAGGAAGTGGATCCCATTAATAGTCCGATATCGTGGTGACCACTTTGGAAAACACACCCGAGAAAACTTTTCTGAAGCTGTTTATCATTTTTTTCCCTTTTCTCGATAAAAACTCGAAGCCTTGGAAATTTGTCCCAAAACCCTGGAAAATGTCGTTCGAAATAAAATTCTATACGACGACAATACGAGCGTAACGCGATGTTTTTTGAAGGTATTCGGATGATCGTGATTGATGGAAAAAATGGAATCTTGTGCAAATGAGTCTCTTGTTATTTTTTTGGAAACAATAAGACGATATGCTGTTTGGACGATTTTTCATGGATAAATTCGGAAGAAGATGAGCGACATCGCGATTTTTCTCAAGGGATGAAACCGTAGGGATATCAGATTGAAACACCTGTCTCGATCTTGCTCGATATTATATATTCAAGCAAGTTACGAAGGTTAAGGACCGATAAACAATAATCTTTCGTTTTGTTGGTTGTTTTTTTTTTCGCTTGCGCTGTCGCTATTTTTCGTTCTCGTGGGGGATAACGTCAGAGACGGTAAGGGTAGAGGATAACACATTTGCCCTGGAGGAGGCGTTCACGATCTAGCTATAGGATGGATACGTGTGTGTATAGGAATAAAGATCGATGCTTCTCGATCGCTTCCGCTTCATCAATCATAAGAGATGCCGCACGAACGTTCTCACGGCGAGATCTCATTCGTCTCTCATTCTCGTTTTCTCTCCTGCTTCCGATCTCGCGAATCTCCAATGTGAATATAACGCTTTGGGCGAAACGCCAACGGGTGTGATCGTATAAGTATGAGGATGGCTTGACGGATATACGAATCTCGAGGCAAGAAGAGAGAAACGTTATGAGATATAACTTGCCCGATATAACCGCCTCCTCTCTCTCAGCAAATCTGTCGTAGACCAATTTCAGAGGGGAATCCAAATTTCTCCTCGTCAATCCCATAAATTTCGTCGTTTTACTTGCTGCCGATGAACGAGGATCTTCCATTTTGTTTCATGATTCATTTCCTATGATAAGACTTTCCATATACGACGGTTTGACGAGCCGGTAGTAAAAAGGTTCGAGAGCAGAATATTATGTAGATTCGTTAAGGAACAAGAAACTTGGAAAATTTTGAAAAACGACTCTTTTTTTTCACTTCTTCGTGCACATGGGAACTAATGAACGTTTGTAATAATAAATTCGTCAGTCAAATCACTTCTTGGGGAAATGTATATCGTTTTAGTTTCGATGTAATCGAGATCGTAACTGGACAGAATGGAATTTGATTTATTTTTTCAAGGTTTCTGCTATTTCAATTAAATAATATGAGGATTCTAAAAATGGGAGCCTGTGGGGTGGTGAGGTCGTTGGTCGGTACTCTGTGAGACAGGGTTTACGGCCTCTTCTCTTTCCACTCGGTCTTGGACAAAATTATTCTCGCTCGCTTGCTCGTAGCCTTGTACGCTATGTGCAGCAACGAACGTACTTGATTTTTAACGAATGCGCCTAGCTGGAAAGCAGAATCCTCAGCAGCAGTGTGTTGGGAGCAACGGCACTTGGCCGAGGCCAATTTGCAAACTTTCCGGCCACAGTCAGTAAGCGAGAGAGCTGGAGGAAGCGAAATACAGAGAGAAAGAGAGAGAGAGAGAGAGAGGGAAGTGAAGTGCAGCACCGGCCGAGTTCGTTTGGTCGAAACCTTCTACCTGCACTTATTCGGCTATGCTTGTGTGTGATTTACTCTTTACTGTACACGTGTACGTGCATTATACAGAGCGGAATTCCCTGAGAGGCGGAATTTCATCGCCAGACATTTTCGTCAGCTTACCTGCTGCTGCTCCTGCTATGTTTATATGTTAAGCACATGTTCTAATACATACGTTATGGAAATACACCACACCGACGCATCAACTCGAGTGCAGGATCATTAAAAGAGGGTGAGACGAAATTAAAGTGGAGCGTAACGAGTGACAACACAAAAGGGGTGTTCCGGTGTGAAACACCCAAATGCGTTTTAACCCTTGGTCACGTTGATTCGATTACTTGACTCCCAAGTCGACACAGATGCAAAAATATCTTGTTAGTTTACTTGTAGCTTCTCATTCTGTAACGAACCGTATATTCCGCTTTTCCGTGTATTCCAGACGCTAAACTCTGCTGCCGGAAGTAACTCTCGCCGAACGTGTATCAATTGATAAGTTTCTTACCGCGAGAATCGATTCAACAAATGTTTTTAATGTTGAAAAGTGTTTTTCTTTTTGCAGCATCATCATTTTAAAACTTTGCTGATCGAAATTTTACGAGAATTGAAAAATTCTTCGAACTTGGACTCATTAGAGTTTCCTGGTGATTTTCGCTTCCAGAAAAACGTGGATTTTTCATACAAATTCCAATCAGTGTAGTCATTTTTCAGCATTTTTGAATTTCACCGGTAAATTTTTTCAAAATCTGCAGGGTAAGAAAATGAAACATTGATTATCGGCAATTTTATTCTAATTTATGAGCTTGATTCCTGATCCGTCCTGCGTATGCTGACAGAGCCTCTCTTGTTGATTAGTTAAACGACATCGAAGAATTTTAATTTCGAAAATTCGAGATGAGATTCAGTGACTGATCCATCCTCTTAGTGGTGTGGAAATTTATGAGCTGTTTTGCTTTTTCACGTTTCACGTTTAGTTGAACTCAATAATTAGCAATAAACTCATATTTAGAGCTAATTAAAATAAGCGTAATGCACACATTAAGACAAACTCAGTATATAGTGAATTTCGGCGTAAAATTTGGTGCGTAATACTTTCGAGGTAGTTGACAAACGGTTTGTGTGTTAAATCGAACGAAACGGAGTCGCGCTACAATAGTGCCGATGCGTCTCTCACGCCCGACTTATTTAGCCGTTATAAAGCATAGTTTTGGCGAACAAACAGTAGTCGAAGATATATGTAGCGAAGAGAAGGTAGGAAGATAGGTTTAGCGCTATTGATAGAGAGGGTAATGGGTATAGAATGAAAAGGGTTATTTGAGCGGGAGTGGAACACGCGCTTGATCGATGAGAAGGATGGGGAGGAAAGAGGAGAGGAAACGATGAGGGTTGGTGACGAGGCGCACGGTGGAGGCCGAAAATAGGACTTTCGGAGACTATACAGCGGAATTTGGCCGGAGATCCGTTCTCTGTGCCCTCTCACCCTCTCGAAAGTCGTGACGTCGACGCGTAAATAATCACTCGAGAGGCTGCGTTGCATTGGACATCCCGTTGTGTTGCGCGTTAACGATCGGCCTAACAGGTCACCTATCTCTACTCTTCTATACAACTACCGATCCTACCTATATGTAGATAATTTTCAGAAAATCCGATAGTCCCGTTTGGGAGCCTCAGCTATGCGTCAACGATTTTGTTCGTGGCTAATTCTCCATCGACTGCTAAATTCATCGCGCACTTTCATACGATAAATAAATAAAAAACGATTTGGGTTACATATTTTCTTGTGAAGAATTTACTCCATATTTTTACGGTTCATAAGGCAAAATGGCTGAAACCTCAACTAAAGCAAAAAAAAAAAAAAAACAAGCTTCTAAAACTTTTGGTGCATTATCACGTTGACATTGACTGTGAAGGGAATTTGCCAAAGAATGCGCCTAAAAGGCAAAGAAATTATTGAAACACCATCAACCATGGTGGCCATTGACTCACCTCCTGGACTCTCCGATGAACGATTATTTTGTGCCACTGATTGTCATCGAATCGAACTCTCGCGGGCTTAATGTGAAGATCGAGTCTTCCATTAGCCAGTGTCATGCCAACAGCTGCACCGCCATCCTTGAGCGAGATTGCCAGATAATCACCACTCTCGCCTGAAACACAAGAGCGATTTAATTGAATGATTGATGATTAACGAGGAGGTTTAATCGCGTGGGTGTTATAAAAAATTGAAGAGCTTTGGTTCTGAGTCGTTGAAAAATTCAACGAGATTTCCCATTTATATCACATCGGCCTGGAATCTGAAGCTCCGCTTTCTGGGGAATAATCGTTATCTTTGAGGAAACACTCTCACGCGTTCGTTTGCCATGAGCCAAATAACGCGAAACCTATTTTTTATGTTTATTATTCTTGATATTGAACATTTATGATTCTAAAGAATTATGTTGCGGATGGAAAGCAAAAGGAATATAATAAAAGAGCACAGAGTCAATGGGAATAGGAATGGGATGAGGTGGGCGAAGAGGCATCGTTGCGTATTGCAGCCATGGCAACATTTCTAACGCTTGAATTCTCTATTTTCAGGCTGAAAGAGCAGCATCATCAAGGGATCCGCATTGCCGTACAGCAGAGAGCATTCACACACCAGAGATTACGGTTACCCATGAACCAACATACTTTACCCACTGGGTTGCACCTATTTCGAGTCCTTAATACAATTATTGGCCAGCGAAATGGCAACGAGTTACATAGCACGACTCCCCAACAGAAAAAACGTTTTATCCGTGCTCTGCCATTCCATGGGAATGAAGGTGCCGAGGTCCAATTGACTGGATTGAAGTTCCAGAAATAATTTCGAGCACTGGGCTCGATTTATTTCGAAAATATTTCGATATTCCGTAGAGGTGACTGCTGAGGATTTTTGCTGCGCGAAATTCTCTTGGATAGCCAATCATTGTGCTGTGTTCACAGTATTTGTTGGTGCATTGTGTACAAAAGTTGGTAAGGGGAGAATTCTACTGCACCAGAGTCAGAAAGGAGAGATTTCGTCTCGGCCTTGGCTCGGCGTTGCTATGCAGTTGGAGCATTTCGTACATTAACCCACATACATTGCAGCAACGTCGACAGCGAAGACCCCAGTCGCTCGTTTATCCACGGATATAGTATATAACCACGGATAAACTACCCATTTGGATTATGCACCACGGGACGACGTTCCACAACACTTTATCTACTTGGCTTCTCTATCCCCTCTCCAACCCTCGCGATTCTCTGTGCGTCTCGCTCTCTTTGCCGCGTTTATTTCACTCCGGAGTTAGCAAGATCATCCTTCTCTCACACCCGCACTAGTGTTACGAATTGCCCTTGTCAAAGAAACCCGCGTGAATTATGTGGCGGAAAATAATCGAGAGCACGCGCGAATGATCGTTTTAAATGATTGTTCTTTGAGATAAATCTCATAACTAAAACCGTGTTATAATGAATAAGTGGGCGTAACGATTGTATTATAATCAGTGCTACTCGCAGGAGCGTTAATCGAATAGTATGTAAACTTCCTGCTGAAAATGATGCACCAAATTGTTATGAAATACTGAAACTTTCGATGGAATGGATCAAATTGTTTTGTAAATAATTATCAAGTATTTTTTTTTTTTTTTTTCCATTCCTGTAGGAAGATTGAAGTTTAAGAAACTTTTGAAACTTGTTGAAGCTCGATGAAAATTTAATTCCAATGGAAATTCCGACGCGGTAGGTAAAAATAAAAATATTTTAATTATCGACATTTCGTTTTCTTCAAAATCCGGATAAATCGGGAATAACTCTGCATTTTGTGCGGAATTTTAATTGCGAGAAGCGGAGCAGAGGCTGTTTCGATCAAGAGGCTCGTTGGAAGTTACCACTCGATCACGATTTCTCGGAAATTTCCGGACCCCCGAGGGCAATTATCGATTTGGTAGAAGGGAAGGAGCGAGTGTGTGGTTGCTGCAATCCGCAATGGCTATGAATGTGTATGCGAGGAACGGACGGAGGCTTTACCGACGACCACAGAAGGCTCGGTAACGAGGAGTCGGAGCAGCAGGAGGAGGGGAGGGGGACGACGACAACGACAACGAACCCCGTCGACGACGAGGGCTATCGTAAATCTCGCGAGGCTTTAAGCATTACATTAGCGTACGCCTCTGGTTCGTTGGACGACGCTGCTTGCGGGTGAGACGATTCCAAGAGACTAAAGACCCCCGGCTGATGTTCTCTTTTATCGAGCTGTATAGCAAAAGCCCGAAGGGATGAAAGAAAACCAAAGAGACCAGAGATGTCTCAGTTAAATTTTATTATTCAAATCAGACAAAACGACTTTTAACATTTTTCGTGCTTATCACATCAGTTTTCAATAAAAAACGACACAATTTATATTTCCGAAGTATTTTCGGTCCTAATTGACTGCCTCACGACCTTAATGACCTTAATGACCCACGAGAGAAGAAAAAATTCAGAATTTCATGAAAATCTTATTAAATTTTCATCAAAATTGAAGACCCAGTCTTTTCTTTTCTTCTCAAAAAGACTCGTGAATTGGCTCGGGATCCAATCGGATAAATTCATTAAAAAATGAAAAATATAAAAAATCGAGAAAATAGCTGATTCGAAGATGGTGATTAAAATTCCTATCTGATGAATATAATATACAAATGCATGTATGAGAAAAAATCTATACGAGGTATGAAAGAATGGATATATAAACTCACCGGAATAGAATAACAGTCCATTGTGCTGTCTCGTTTTGAACTGGAGGCTGATGGACTCTTGAGTGCTGAGTACGGGCTCACCTTTGTTGAGGACAACCCTGAGATACTCGGTTCCTTTGAACGACGCCTCCGAGGGTGCTTTGTCTGTGAACGAAATAAAAGTAAATTACGTTTCTTTACGGTATAATGAGGGTAAACGCTGCTAGCCCACATTGATACGAGTACAGAGAGAAAACTACTCGAAGCTTTGCGGAAACTGCGACTTTTTATCCGTCTCCATCGGGTTGGGTATATATTTATATATAAATACGTAAATGAGGGTGGAAAAACGTCAACGAGATATCCACCCACTCGATTGTTTTCTCAGCAACGCCAGAGCGGGGCACAGCGACCCATGCCAGACTCTTCTGGAGCAATGATCTCCGTACACAATAGTAATACGGAATAATGGCAATTTTACGCAACTGCTTATTCGTCAGGGAATATACTTTATGTACGAAAAAGATTGCATGTTGTAATTCTGTGCCTTTAATAAACTTTCCATCTTACCGTTTAACTTTACTCAAACGTTTCTTGCCAGAAGAAAATATTGAATTATTCAAATGTTGAACCGAGCACGAAAACGAATGAATTTTTCGTTCAAACAGTGCGAAATCAAATTGAGAGGTACGTTCCAAATTAAAATGGAGCGTTTCAGAGACTTATCAGCTTACTTAAGGTGCTCTTTTTGCAGAGAGCTCTCTCTCGGAAAAACTGTCTCAACTATAATACTATTTCGAAAAATATTTTACTCGTCACATTTTTCCGAATTTTTTGCTCTCACAAAATCTCATAGCAACCTCTGGTACCTGGGGAAGTGGGGGAGGGCAATGATGAGACGAGCTCGTGAAATCCGACATGGATATGGCGAAATAAGCATGAAAAATATTTTCGAAATTATCATATTTTCGTTGTGTAGATTCCATGCTGCAGATGAGTGGCTGCGGTATTTTCTTTTATTTGTTCATTTTTTTTCTCCTGCTTCTCTGCTTTGTTTTATATTTTTCATTTTCGGTCTTTCATTGTTATCGAGGGAGTTGCAAACAAAAGTAAACTCCCCTCTGGACAGGTATGGGATCGGTTGGAGGGAAACAGACGGAGAAAGAGGGAAGGAGAGGAAGAGAGAGAGAGAGAGAGACTTTCGATCCTGTAGTTGACAAAAAGACGACAAGAAGAGAACGGGCGGTAGGTCGGAACAGTGCAATGGGTGGCGTAGCTTAATGGCTTTGGACGGGTGCCAAATCGCGACAGTGTCCGCAGCCAGGGGGTGCACCCGTTTTAGCTCTCTGCCGGCTCGACATTGGAAGCCTTGCGCTACCACGGACTTGCCCGTGCTCTCACGTCGATTGAAATGTGTTCGTTATATCCTCCACCCCTTATTCTCGTGGCAGTTTTCAAATCATCCTAGCGAGCCCTTTCGTGAAATATCATCGGAAAAGCTGGCTCGGAAGCGATATTTTAAGTATATACACACAATCCATCCTAAAAAGCTGCATCGTCTTTTTTTCCTCCTTTTTTTTTTACAAGGATTTGCCTGCGCCTGTTGGATCTGTTGGAATTCCGAATGCCCAGGTTTACACATTCCATCGAAAACAGTAATGTGAAAATGTTACAGACGTAGTAAAAAAGTGAATCTGTAGGGCTGGAATAATCCAGAACAGATCCGAGCACAAATTTTTATGTTTGCATCCTATCCTCGGTAAGTGCAGATTACGAAAAAATGTTCACGAAATACCAAATTTTCCAGAGACAAAAAAAAAGTTGATTAACCCCCATTAGACACACATGGGTCCGGAGTGTCCAGCCCATTCAGTGCTGGCTCTTTTTCTATAGATCCAAAACTACTTTCCTAAATTTTTTCAGATGTTTTAAACGAGTCCAAGTACAGGGAAAAGCGGAGGACATCCCAGACCCATGTGTGGCAAAGGGAGGTGCGCTAATTGTAGTGTGTCTACAGAGGGTTAAAAATGTTGATTCTCCTGCAGGAAAAGGCGTGGGAAATATTTTCACATCACAATTGTAATGTGTTTTGTGAAAAATTTGATTTAAAAAAAATTCTCATTCTATTTTCTGTGAAAATTAGGAAGTGTAGTTGCCTGATCTATGGGGATGATTCCTTATTTTCGCCAAAATATTAAATAGGATACGTGAAATTCGATATTTTTGGAATGAGACTGAAGCTTTTGCCAATGCAGCAACAACTAATTGGTCGAGCCAACGAAACTGCAGCTGGGCCAAAAACAGTTTAATTTTCATTCAGCGAAATATCATTCGAACGAACGTGTTCATTTATTTGTACCAATCATATTGTTTAGTCGAGGCGATAATGATAATTAAACAAATATTTCGTCGAAGTAAATAATAAATGGCGTCAATTGATCGAACGGATTAATTCTGCCAGGGCGATTAAGTTCATTCGAACATGAAAAGTTGTTGTGTCAAACTTGAATAAATTGCATCGTTTGCACATGCAACAAAAAAAAATGGTGAGTGTAATATTTCATCCCAAACACTAAGTTCGGTTCGAGGAATAAATTTTCTGCCCAGTGCGTATCTCGAACGTAAATATTTTTAACTACGAATTCGAGCGTGAAATGTAATTTATAATTATTTGCCTGTATTTTTTGGGTCAACGAAACAGAGGAATACAAACAACAGGATAGAGCGGGTTCCACGGTGATATGGTCGAAAGTGGTGCGATCAAAGTAGTTCGGGTAAAGTCAAAAGAATCCGCGGAGTTTGCTCGCATCAAATCCGCGAGCAGGATGAAAAGGCCGGGAGAAAATCGTTTTCGAGAGTTTCGGAAAGGGTTTACGAGCGGTGGAAGGGGCTACAACTATCTCTTGGGAGAGTAACATGGTAGGTGGACGTTTTATTCTCTCCTGCTGCTGCTGTGAGGATCCGTGAAACGAGAGACACGTGCGGCGCGGATGTGTACGTGGTAGCACTGTCGAGTACCGCGCCGCCGGTGGTGCATGTACCGTTGTGTGTTTTGTGTCCACCTCTTTGTTTGCCTCTTTCCGAGATCTTCCTCCTCTGCCTCCACTTTCCAGTTGCCAGAATGCAATCGGTAATTACCATAAAGCGTTAGGTACTATACCGGCGCTACTGGTGCGACACGATAATTGTGCGATATGTGGCAGATTGCAACACCCAAACTCTCGTCGGACGATAGCACATGGCTCTGCGAACTTCCCCACGTCCACTCTTTATTCTCTTTCTCTCTTTTCCCATTATCCCGTTATTCTCCTTTCTCGGACATTCTGTGTTTTTCCACATCCGGCCTTTTATTTCTTCTCTCTCACGGTTTCCGTGCAAACATTCCAACGCGAAAAAGCCTCGTAATTTTTTTGTTACTTTCATCGACTTCATGTTCGGATACTCAAAATAAATAAAAAAATTAAAAAATGCTACGAGAAGTATTCTTGTACAAACTAATTGAACAAACAATATTCATCCCCTGCAAAAAAGCTTTTGTTTTTATTGGGAAATATTCCCATAGGAATAGTTTCGTCAATAAATTATTTTTTATGGTTTTTGAGGGCGAGGAACTTTTATAGACGAACATGGAGAAAAGTATGAGAATCGAAAAATCATCGTGCAATAATGAAACATGGGGAAAAACTTGAATTTTCGTAATTATTATGCCACAGAAAGTAAATTTTTATAAAAATTAAATAAAATCTCTTGTACAAGGTAGAAAATTTCTTTTATTAGCATAAAAATTTGCATTTCGCTTAGTAATAACCATAAAAATTCGGAGTCGTTTGCCATTTCTGTCGCTGCAATGTTATTTTTTCATTTTAATTCTCCTCTGTGTACGAATCCTTTCTTTATTTTTCATGTCTCTTTGTTTTTCCATCCATTTATATATCATTTTATATCACAAGTCGGATTCTGCGTCAACTGGGATTTCCCTTCGCGGTTATTCTTTTATTTTCGTGCGCTTATCTCAAGGGAGTATTTGCCTCTATTTCAATGTCAACAAAATTCGTCGTCAACAAAACTCTGCTCGCTGCTCGCTAGCTAAACGATCTCCTTATTCAAAAATACAGAAGTACCAGCTCTTCTCATTTTTTTTCTTATTCTTCTTCATGCTCTTTTTACGGATGATACACGAGGGTGTGTTATGTATCTCCGAGCCTTTGAGCGCGACTAGCAGAGACTGCGATCGTGCCGAGAGCTCGGCTTAATGTCGTAAGTCGTTGAGGTAAACGACCCTCTCATACCAGAAAGAAAAACTTTTATGGATCTATGGATTAAAGGAGTCGGAGTTTTTTTTACATTTGATACGAGATATGTTCGGATTATTGGGTGCATTTGAAGTAAGCGGTTCCCTTTTTCGCGCTATTCTCAGGCAATAATCCTATAAGAATCTGCGAATGTTAATTCGAGAGAAGCCACTTTTTTTACAGTCAGAGAAATTCTTGGCATTTCGAGGATTACATGCAGAGAGCTGAATATTTCGAATCGTTTTCACATTTTTTACAGCGATGAGTGTAAAATTGTTTTTTCAGGCATTTTCGTTTCAATTATTCGGATCTGTAATTAGTTGTGAATAAGATTCTTGCCATGATAAAAAAAAAAAAATATATATATTCCTCCGTGAACGCAGTTGTGAGCCTTAATTTCCGAATATTTAGGAGACAATAATTATTTCAGAATGTAAAACATTTTGAATTGTGTTTCTAGCACCTGAAGAAATCGCGTGCCGGAATTATCGGTACCAGGTTATTTGCGTGTATGTTGAAAAAAGAGAAAAAAAATTTGATGACGGACGAGGAACGGTATATATACACGGTGGGCCGAGGGAGGCAACACGCCAGGTGTTTTCACCATCACGTAAATTGCATTTAGGACGTAAAAAGCGGGATGGAAGCAAATTTGTCTTCGGGCGAATGGCGTTTCCAATGGAAGAAATTTTAAGGGCAAGTTTTTAAGGGAAATTGTAGATGAAAGGAAGATTCGTCACATATCGAGGAACAATTTTCTGTTTCCCTGTAATTCGATAATGTGATTTTCATAATTCGTCGAGTGAAAATTTTCACTCGTGACCTTAGCTCTCAGTCGTTACATTTCACAGACATCGAGCGTGGACGACGTCACATGAAAAAATTAACCTCCTAACTGAATCACAAGTTTACCGCTCGAGCCTCGATATTTTTTTATTATAATCTTGAGCTTAATGTGTTTTTGATGTGTCTGCGTTTGATTTCTTCACAGTTTCTTGAAGATCTTTTTTTTTTCTCAAAATGCCAACGAAATACTCGAAAACTCAGGAGATTATTTGGTGAATAATTTTTTCAACCATCAGACACGATCTCGATCGTAGAGATCATGCCAAATTTGGCACGTGGCTCACCTGGTTTTATGGAATTATGGTTGGCAATTAATAGGGCTAATAAAAAATTTCATTTTTTTGTTTGTAAATTTTCGGCTTTTAACTTTTTTTACGTGACTCTAAAACGCACGGATCGTTAATCAAGTGTCACACACGTGATTCTCCAACATTTATTTTTCGGACAAGTCTCAATTTTGTCTTCGTGTGAGAAAACCGTGACAAGGAGAGAGGGAGAATAGAGAGAGACTGAGGGTCGAGGTTTATAGTCGTAGGAGCGGTGTATAGTCTCGACTAATAGTACGCCGGCTGACCTATTGTCGAGCTTTACTACTGCACGGCTTTACTACCCTGCTGACCGCATACGTGTGAAGCGCGAGACGCGTGGCGTCGACATACGTTCGGTCAACGTGCACGCTACTCGCTTTGCGTAATGTTCATTATAAAGTATAATTGAATTGACTTTGTCTTCAACTATTTTTATTCATTAAAATTTCATCTTGAATTTCCTTCAATCTACTTGATTTAAAAAAACCGTGCAATGTTCTCGGTTCACTAGAAAGTAAGAAAATGCTTGATGCAGACCACTTTTATCGCCAAAATTTCAGGGACAAAAAAAATTAGTCGGACAAAAGCTGATGGATTTTTTGAAAATGATAAATAATAAAAGCTCCTGTGCGTAAAAATCTCGAGGTTTCCGTGATGCAGAAAGACAAGACGTGGAGGGGTGAGAAATATTCAAATTTTGTAACCACTTGAGCAGCGAGTGATTCTCGTCACACGTCAATTATTGTTCCGAAAACGAGGCGCGTCTAAAATAAAAATTGTCTAGGCATCTCTGAGATCCTGGACAGGAATAATTTATAATGACAATAAAATTAAGTTTCTGATCACTGGAGGGGACAATAAGTTGGAGGAAAATCCCTTGGGGTAAAAAATCTTCGACCCCCATAAAGTGGAGTATCACGTACGTAATTTGAGACAAGCTCGCGTGCGGCTGTGGAATCATGGGGTTCTGGAGCGCGATAGCCTTTGCTGGGAATTTGCGAGAGAGAAAAGTTTCTCGTGGCACAAAAATAAATGAGAGCAAACGTAAAATACGCGCGTAGGTGTCTATACATGCGAGTAACCTCGCGTGACTCTAGTCAGAGCCAAAGAGGGCAAGAATTTTTTCCTTAAGCTTGAATCGTGCGGAGCAGCGAGTATAGCTCGCAAAGGACGAGCAATGGCTCAAGAAGAATTTTCTTCGGAATAAAACGACCTTGCGGGGTCTTGAGAAAGAGTTGAACAGTCGGTGTTTCTCGACATGTACTTCGTTTCGTCAACCATCAACGAAAAGCCGAAATGCATTGATCGCGAGAGAGAATCGAGTCGAAACGAGGAATAAAAAATGAAACGTTAAAAAATAAATAAAATGATAACAAAAATTGAAAATAAAACAGAAAGACGAAGGATATGGACGAGTGGGATGATGAAAAATTGAGAGAAATAAAAAACGGTAGAGCAGTCGAATAAAAAAATGCAAAAGATCCTTTTGTACAGCCCTCGACCCTTTGGGATTACGAAACGCGCGCCCCCCGATCGTTGGACACGAAAAAAAGTGAATTTTATTTCAGCAACTTGTAACAGCAAGGAAGAAAATTGTTAGACAGAGGCGAGACACTCGTGCGGTGACAGCCCGACGTTTTATCGCACTGAAGGAGACAGACCGAACGACACATACATCTTGAAAAAGCTAGAGAGCAATTTCATAATACAGTGACACTGCTCTATGATGCATAACGTAACACTCGCCAAAAGTTTTCTTATTCACACAGAACCCTCGCTAGCAAAGCAAAAGTAGAGTCATTCAACAAATTGACAAAAGATTGACGCATGAACTTTCATCTCGTTGGGACCTCGAACCTTCACGCTGCAGGATCGTTTGGCACGATAAATATTTTTATGCTCACTGCAACGATATTTCGTTCTCGAACACCAGGCAGAAGATATTGTTTCCGTAAGAGCTTTCCAAAGGGATCGATACTCCATCATACACATTTTTTTGCACACGAAAAAAATTAGAAAAACAATAAAGTTCTCATTATTTTAAAATAATTTCAAGCTCAAAATTCATTGAAAAAAAATTTGTTTCTTGCAATAAATTTACGGAGGCGAGATGGTGGATTCTGATGCGCAGTGAAATAATTTTTCAATGGATTCAAAAATTGTGTTTTTTCGTTAGTTTTTTTGTTTTTTTTTTTACCTACAAACATATTTCCCGGAGGAAAATGTGTTTGAAGAAAAATCCAATATGCGTTGACGCTTTAGAAATTTCCAAGCAAATTTTTCGAGCGTCCCATGAGCGCAATCGCAATTTCTTAAGCTCGGAATTCTTGATGAGGATTTTGTGGGGAAAGTATTAAAATAGACGGTGACTCGAATTTTTCGTTTTCGACGACGAATTTTCAGTTTTCGTGAGTTCTCACCTTCTTATAGGAGAATCCTAAAAGAATTCTTTAATATTTTGAGAAAGTCAGTCAAGGGAAAAATGATTTTTCAATGAAACGACAAGTCTGCAGGAACCATTAAGAAAATCGATATTCGATCGATCCGGGTGTATATGTTCGTATGTAGCAATTTTGAATCGACATCTGTGGTCGTAATCTATTTAGCCTGATTAGTTTCATAACAGTATATCGAGGTACGTGTGTGGATGTTCGATATATACTGCTGCGGTGTCTCTCGTGCCTGGTATTAACCGTATCCGAAGGTATTAACCGAACCCGTACCATAGTTTATCGGTATTATACAGGACAAATATACACGAACCTCGTAGTCAAGCATCTCAGGATCTCTCGCCCTGTTTAGACGACGATGCGGGTTTCAAATATGTTCCAATTTCCCTACAATTCGTTCTAGATTCTGGCATTATTGATTCGCTCGAGTAGGCGTAACGTGTTCGTATAAATTTTCATGCGTTACTACCAGAGGCCCGAATAATCTGTTCAGAATTGTATGAAAAGCAAAATTAAGAAAAATTTCATCTTGGGCGACGAATAAACTTTAAAAAATTTTCTTTCAATTCCACGAGACTTTCTCTTTTTTGCTCGTGTTGATCATGGGCAATGTCACGGTAACCATAGAAAAATGTCAAAAGCTTGGGACGAAGAAAAGTATTTAAATGTTTTTATTAAAGCAATAAATTTGTATGAATTTTAATGAACTAGATTCTGAAGAAATAAAAATTGACGGTGAGAACACACCAGAGTCTATTAGTTCATCAGACATGCATCTCGAAAAAGTGTGTACAGAATGCACAATCAGTTTCATTTTTCCAGAGAGACAGAAGCCAGACATGAATTCATTTTTCTGTCTGTCTGCCAGATTTTTCACTATGTAAAAACGTCTCCATCGTCTAGCCCTCGACTAATGAAGCTGGCTTTTTCAAACAGCAGTCCCTTCTATGAGAGCATCAAGATTTTCTTATAATTTTTACTTTCGTAATTCTTAAGAAGAAAAAATCGCAATAGACATTTTTCGAGGGGAAAGGACAATCTTTTTTCCCACAGCAGGGAAAAAAGCTTGCACATTTATTTTTTTCATACGCAGTATAAAAGCTTGTGATATGAAGGAATATGAAAGGATATCCTTTGCCAGCAGTTATTTCAATAATGATGGCAGTCCTTCGTAACGGAGGCGATCGACTCGTTTCTCGATGAAACTCAATCTTTATAGAGAATCTCATGTTCGATGTGCCAACTCCAACGAAGGCGAGATCATCAAGACAAACATTACGAATCGCTGAAGCAACTTGTACTTTTTCATACTTCGAGTACCAAAAAGTCACTATATGAAGCAGCGAATAAAATCGAGCAAGCGCTTGATCTATGTATATTCGTCTATAAGGAGATCCGATCGGAGATACTAAATGTTTATTATTATTGCAACTTCGAGGTCGCATTCACTGTCCGTTATCTATCTTCTTACGCGTATTGATTCACAAAGTCATGACACTCGTAAAACAATGTATTTTATTTCAACATAAACATATTCCATTTTTCTTAAACCCAATTTTGTTGTAAAGAATCGCTATTCCGTTGAATATGATCGAGTAAACATTTTTTGGACGATAACAAATTTTTAGTAATTTCCACGATGCATTTTGCTGAGATTTTCTGGAAAAGCAAACATTGTGGCGAGGCAACAAAAATTTTGTTATTTTCGAAAATTATTTGGAAATATTTAATGAATTAATTTTTTTAATTTGATAACATTTCGTTTTTTTTTTCACACAAAATTGGGTCTCTCCAATGTTGTCAACCGCGTAAATGTGAATTGGACATTGTTCGAGAAAACAATGAATCTTCGATCTACCACTAAATTTGTTGTAAAGCGTTGTATTTTTAAATATATACATAAATTATCCTGCATGTTAGTTATCGTACTTATTACTCTGCAATTTGAAAAAAAAGAAACGTATAATAAATCTACGACAAAGTATTCTCCTCGTACTAGAATAAAAACGTAACGTATTCTTGTCTAGCAGATTTAAGGGTTTGGATGAAATAGGGGTGGCTTTTAATTAGTAAGTGTTAAAACTCACTGTAATCCCCTGCCCAGTAATCACCAGCACCGGCGGTGGGTAGCACCGTGCTCCATGCCTCTATGAAAATGAGAAAATAAACCAGAGAAAGAAATAAAATGAATGATAGGTCTAAATACGTATATGTCTTTGCTGTACCACAACCGAGATCAGGTTTTTCGAACAATAAAGCCCGTGGATAAAACAATCAAAATACGAAATTGACGAAAGGAACTCAAAACTTTATTATCAGCCAGAAATCCTTAATAAACTGGAGATAAATAATTAAACTTGTTGAGGGCAGAGTTTTTTCGATCCCAAGTCAGCCAAAAGTGTTTTTTTTTTTTTTGTAGAATTTTGTTTGTCCATCATTGCGTCTTCGAACTTTTTTCAAATTTTTATACGATTCTCTCTGTTTCTTCGGTACGAACTTTGTGGATTGAAATTATGATGCCACGACATTTTTGATTATTCCATAGGACACTGAGTCATCGTTGAGAAATAAATAGCTTCCCAATCGCCCTCCTTGAATTTGTTAAGTTTTGCGAGTGCAGACTCAACATCCTTTAGTATGCTCTGATTTGATAACACAAAATTATTCCGACAAGTAGAACGGTATTCGGTTTTTGGTTGTAGAAAAGGACGCGGATGTATACTCAAGGAATTTTAATAATGTATTCGAAACAATTTGTGGCCTTGTAATTGTAACATGAAAAATTAAGGAATTGGAAAGATGATTGATAATCATTAATTAGATTAGACCTCGTTGGACTTGTGTTATTTGATGGAGTTCCCGGTGAATATTCATTAAGTAGTCGTAATATATAACTGTTTTATCGATCAGAGCTAAATGAAGTTATTTCTCTTATATATGCACGACTATAATCCCATGATTATTTTTATTAATGCTCGGTATCAGCTCAAATTGCAGTGATTGTTCGAGCCAACGAACGGAACGGACGAGCATACCGAATTGCCAGTCGTGAAATATTATTGGTTCGGTGTTTTTCGGTTCTGAGAATATTCTGGAACGATCTCGAAAACTTTTGATACTTGTGATTATTCCGGAAGAGCTTTTAATGCCTTTCATTATTATGACCGCACGAATAATAATCGAATATGACTTTTAATTATTTTTTATCGGCTCCCGACATCCGTCCGACTTTGCATATTTAATCTTTAGACTGATACTCCGAATCAAGTTTTACACAGACTTATTTTGAAGTTGCAGCGACCGCGCAATAATTTTTATCCGATGATTCGCGTGATGGAAAAATCGTGTTTTTTGTGATTAAACTTGCGTGTGGCATGATTGATTTTTGATCAAGTGATCGATCGTAATTTGTTATCAAATTTATTAGAAACAAAGTCGAATCATTTGTTTCCGCACGTAACTTCTCTCCGAGTTCGCATCTAAAGGAGAGATCGCTCTAAAGGTTCGTTGCACTTCTGCGATGCAGCGGAAACCCGAGCCCAACTGGTTTTTTCTGGTGCGTATCTCTATTCCTGCTTCGAGGTCGTTCTTTGAGCGGCTTTCCGCTGTCGGCTGCTGCGACGAGCGTGTTCGGAGTTTCCGCTCGACGAGAGCAGGAGACGGGAGGGAACTGTTAAGGGCCGAATTTCTCTGGCTCGTTAACGTCGGGTAATTGCGTTATAACGTATGTAGAGTCAGGGTCGGCTAGCCAACTTTTGGCGGAGTTGATGCTCATTTAAAGTTCACGTACAAACACACGTATAAATACGTCTGCACAAACCGTCGAAGGGACAGATATACGAGACGCATTTCTCTTTTGAAATATAAGTTGGTGCAGAGTTTGCTAAATAAAACCCAAAATGTCTCCATCAATTCCATTAATTATGCACTATATTTTTTTATCATGACAGACATCATTTCGTTGGGTTTTTTCGCATATGAGAAAATATCTAAATAAATACGACAATTTTGCTGTGGACCCTCACGAAAAAAAGTCTCACACACAAAATTCTGTGCAGCCGTTATTTTTTAATTACTCCCAGCGATTTTTCTTTTTTTTTTTTTAGTCCATCAAGAGTTGATAAAAAAAGTTCCCAGAATTCCAATTGATTCCATACTTTCGTTAATAAACAATTCGAAAGTCTACCATTTTTTCTCACTCTAGAGTGGCCTGAATTCTTTGAGTGATTTGTTTGGGAGTTTCAACTACAATATTGACGTCAAAGCTTCACAAATTAGTTAACTCTGTGTTATTGGATGGCCCGGGCAAAGTTTATCGTTGAATTATAAATATAAAGGAATATGAACATCGAACCCGTATGACCCGTATGACGAGTAGAAAGAGACAGAGAGAGAGAGAGAGAGAGCGAGAGATTCCTACCTTTTTCGCAGTAGATACCCTCGTAGTCACCGGTCCGACACTCGCATATTGGCCCGCTGTCGGTCGAAATGCAAATCCCCCCGTGCTGACAGGGATCCCGAGTTTCGCAAGCGTCCGAGGTATTCGCTGTAATTATGTTCCGCAAGCTCTGTAAATAAGAGAGAGAGAGAGAGAAAAAAATGAATAAAGAGCATAAAATAAGACTAGCGGAAACGACAAGAAAACGGTTTATTTCTATTTCGTTGAGTCAGACCTTCGTAGACGCTGGAAAAGGAGTAAAGTAAAAGAAAAATATTAGCATCCGTTTGCGTTGAAATAGCAGGATGTTGTTTCGCTGTTTGTTTCTCGAACGTGCGCACATTCACGTGTACATGTTAGTTTCGCTGATATTTTATTAGCCGATTCGTGCATTCATGAAAAATTTTTCGTCCAGTCACCCTCGCCGGTTATATTCTTCGTATTTTTATGCCGCGTTTTTATCTCCACTACCGACCCTCCTTTCTCTCTTTTCTCCCTCACTCTGTTTCACTGTCTTTTCTTTTCCCCTAAATAACGGATTCAGCACACAAAACGTGCTATACTTTTGGCCTCGTCCTTTTTCACCCTCTTCCCTCATTCTCATACCCTTTTCCCATCCTCATCCCTTTGCCATCCCTTCGCGGTATCCCCGAGGTGAAATTCACGCTTGAGATTCCAAGCACGTCAGGACAATCAATAGCGAGAGCCTCTCTCTGCTCGTGGCAATGTGTATTCACGTACCTACACAGTCCATAGTATATTTCATGTTATATTCTGTCGCAGTTATACTCTACGATACACATATACATTTATGTTTTATCAAATGTTGTGTGGGAGGAGTTGACTTTATATCCGAATGACAAAACTGATGAAATTCTACAGATATCCCTGCGCATTTATCCACAGAATCGAGTAAATGAAACCGGCACACTGGATCTTTTGTAGAGGGCGATTTTGACAAAAACTTTGCGGGTTCCTTGCCCTTCACGCTTTGCATTTAAGAATGAATAACGTATTAAATGTTTATTTTCTTCCTGTTTCTTATAGCAGTAATGCGCATCGTTTGGCTGGATGTTCGTCTTCGTGACCGAATGATAACGTAGGTGAACTGTATTTATGCATCGTAAGCAGAAGCGAGATTTTGTCTCGTACGAAAAGCTCCTGCTTTGCCAAGATTCGGTAGAATTCTGAACACACTTAGTTGTTCTCGGACGTTAAATTTCCAGAGAGCAGCGTCGTGTATTCCAATAGAGTCTTTAGAAATTTGCGAAGCTCGACACACGAATTTGTACGTCGGTCTGAATAATTTTCTCATGAGGAACGAGACTTTTTTACATTTTTGCTCAAAGTTTAATCGAGTCGAATGATTATCGTTTTTCTCGTCGTTTTCATAATATTTAATACAATTTTTGAAATTTCTGCTTTTTGATGTACATTTCTCGATTGAAATGTGCTCGCTTCCTATTTGAATAACAGTGAACGGGGTTTCAAGGACATTTCTGCTCCCTGGATCACGAAATTTTGCGTTTTGATCAAAGCTCCTCGATTTCTGCCTGCAGATAATTTTTTTTTGTACAACGAATAAAGTGTCTCCGTTAAATCGAATCTTTAGTACTTTTATTTACGTTTTCTGCTCATGAAGAATCGACGTGACGAGCTCGTCTTTCATTCTCCGAAGAAGGTGACTCGATGGGTTGTAAAAAAAATCGTTTACAAAGAAGAAAAGACAGCTCGTGAGTATAGCGTAGCTTGGAGCTGTTCGGAAAGCGACGCTTTTGGCAAACTTTTCAAAAACTCTTTTCGTCTTGTTCAAGAAAAAAAAGGAGGCTAGATAACTTTTTGTTATCCAGCATCAACTCCTGTTCCTTTTCTTCTCTGATACCATGATATAGCCTCCGCGCCATTCAGAAAGGAGACAACGAGGAAGCCTACGGAGACGACAAAACGAACGTCTCTCTCAAATAAATATTGAAGTTCTGTTTCTTTCTCGAAACTCATCCTTCCTGATTTCCTACTTTTCCTTGCCGCAGGCTCTTAATTTTCTTCCAAACTCACGTGCACCATTGTTCGAGTATAAAATTTAACACCAGTTTTCTTGCAAGACGAAAAAATTCCATTCCTTTCTGTCTAATGGCTTCGGATGTTTTTATTCTGTCGAGAAATCGTTACGGCAGTCGTAACTTGTCAAAAAATCAAGTTTCAATGCGACGATCAGGGTCAATCTCTTTAAATTTTCACATGAGCAATCTTTTACAAATTTAAATCAGTTTTCGTCCAATTGTCAATTTTCCGTCATAACTGTTGGGAGGCAGCCTCACTGGGGGATTGGCATTTGTGAGCCGCATTTGGAGAGAATCGCCAGCGGATAACAATAAAGCTGAGGGATGAGAGCGTTTTCCATGTGTTCGTGCAACTTTGTATGGCGTTATTGTTGAACTCATGAGGGAAAATTTTGCACGGTGCACCTTTGAGTTCTATATATTCGGAGGAAGATTCGGAGATAGCAGGTAAACAATCGTCCTGCTGTTTATACAGGCATGGATGAATGTGTGTAGCTATAAGTTACTGTGATGCGTATGAGGCTGAAGTCTACACGGTGGGAATTGTGGTCCATGCTGCTAGGGAATGTGACGAAAAGTTTTAGGCTCTGTGACTGAGATACGCTGCTGGCAAATATATATAGTTAACGTAACAGTGTTACGATATATGAACGCAAAATACAGTGATAATAGGAAGCGTTGTCTCTGCGGGATTTATTGTGGACAAGAGAAAAGGCGTAACGTTGACAATTCACCGTTCGTAACGGATGCTAGTTACGCCATTTTCGTCTCTCGACATTGTACATGCGAGTTAAACCAGAGCGCGGAAAGGTCCATTCCGCGGAAGCGAAAGAGAACCGCAAATTCGCTGGGGAAGTTTAACGCGTCGTTTACGGTCAAACAGGCCAACAGTTGTGCACCGTGCGGATTTAATACTCGACGAATCGAGCTTACCAATCGGCGTAGATTTGGCTCGAAATACGGCTGACCCAAACTTTCAATTGCCAACAGTAAACAAGGACGGAGAAATCTGCTTTATGACGAAATGTAATGAGATCATATATAATTATTTGGATCAAAAAAGTGAAAAACTAAATTCGTTGACTTAACGAAATGTTCGGGTTGAATGGGATTTCCATGGACAATTTAATAACCTGCTAGCTTAATTTTTAACATGGCGTCACACCCGTCGGATGTTTGACACGTCCGGAGGTCAGTATTTTATCAAATTTACCAGTTAAATTTGTTTCGGTCAGACTTAACTGTCCGATAGGAAATAATTTTGCGGTAAAGGAATGTGACGTTGTTCGTTATCGCGTAAACATTCATGGGCATTAATCACCGCACCGAACATTCGATACAATTTATTAAACCATAAGCCCGTTATCATGAGTGGTAATTGAAAATTCAGTAGAAAAATCGGCTTTGGTCAGACAGAAGCTTACGAAAGGTAACGAAATGAATAATGAATTGCGAATCGCATATCAACCGCGATGAGAGTAAAACATTCAATCGTATTAGGAAATAATATCGAAAAGCAAAAACTTGTACAAATAAAAATGATAAAAAAGAAAATCAGGATTCCGCAGCTTTCGTAGGATGACCATGTGCGCGTTCGAAAACGATTGTGGTATGGCTTTGGAATTGGTTCCATCTCCGGATGTGTTCACGGTTTAATATTGTATGGTACACGCTTGTCTATAACACAGGGAAGATAATCAATAGAGGATTAATCGAGTGTCGAGGAATTTCCTCGAGCCACATCGACCGAGAGAGTAGTTCAATGCTCAATTTCCGCGGAACCGCGAGCTTGTACGCAGTCTCTCGAACAGAGGCTCTGGAAGGGTTAGGAGACCCGCTTGAAGAAATATATGGAGAGTCCCAGCAAATTTAGAACGAAACGAGGGGCATAGTTGACCAAGTATGCGATCTGTTTTGCTCTGTGGGCCGACCCATGAACGAACACTACTGCTGTTTGCATAGTTCCGCGTCGTCATTTTCTCTATAACGTGCGAATTAAACAGTCGATCCCTTGCGAGTATTTTCACATTCGTGCAGGTTTATGCATCCATACATGAAGACACACACACACACACACAGTCAGGTGTATGTGTCCAGACAAATTGGGCGTTCCTAATTTGTAGTAAATCAAGGACTTGAGAGAGAACGTTTCCGTCGGGCTTCTAACCGTGGCTTTCCCTCGTTTCGCTATCGTCCGACCTCCGCCATTTCCACCCTTCAGCTTGCTGAGATTAAAACGGTTGGGCAAGCGCTTGGGTTATTATAACGCCTGCAGCGTTGCATAAAAGCTTTCGTTGCCTCACTCTCACTCTCTCGTGCTTTCCAGTTTTCTCATGAGACTCCCACACCTGCCACGAAGAAATACTGGCCCTGACCTGCCCCTAAGCACAAAGAAGGGTGGCCCGGGAATCGAGAAAATCTTCAGGTACACCTTTCTCCTATACACCGAGTCAGACGGACCAAGAAAATTCATCGCCACAATTCATATATCCCTACGTGTTAGACCAGAATTTTTCATTCGTCTTTCCCACGTCCGCCCCGCGCACTATATTTACAACTCCAGGATACTCTCCTCGTTCTTTGCTTTTCTTGAATAACGAGTCAACCTTCACCGCGGAATCACTTGGACGTTTCGCTTTTGGTAAAGCTGATTAGACTCCAAAAGTCAGCACGAAGAAGGATACAAAAATCAAGTACCGTGTAAAATGTAAAATTCTAATCAAAACTCGCGACCCTTTGTCCGCAAGATCGTGGAACAGGACACCATTCCATGCTCGTAACTATATTTACATCCTTTTTTTACGCTGGTTATGCTGCGGGGCTTATCTCGTGCTTGCGAACTGCAAGCTCTTCGCATTATCGCATCGTCGCGGTCATGAACATTTCCACTGCTCGCTTTTGTCTCTATCCGTAGAAATAGAATGCGTGAAACCCGACAATGTGCAGATAGTGTAAACGCGTTACACGATATTCACTCGTTCGTTTTACGCTACTGCATGCTTCGCTGCGAAGCTCTTTATAACAGCGCGGAGACAATAAAGTTCCTCGTGCGACAAGAACGAGGAGAAAATTTTCCGTTTTGACCAGCATATATTGGCGAACGGAGAAGTCTCGGGGACGTTTAACTCGTCGACGAAAACGGAAGCACAAAGCTTTGCGAGGAGAGCGACGAAATTCAACGAAAGCTCAAGCAGTCGGAACAAGATATCGCATCGTCTTCGTCTTCGCGTACTTTCCTTTCTATGGTCTCTCACACAGAAACTAAGGCAATAAATAAACCCCCGGCTCGTGGTACTCTCTTCGACTTTCCTCTACTGCTGTGCGCCCTCTGGCGTATATACACTGGCCGCGGCCTTCAGCAAGATGTGTGTCCTCACCGCTACACCAAACCGTTGCTGTAAACGGTTGCTCAACTGTTTCTCCTGGTTTCCTCTATCCTGACTCCGTACTCGTAGTACTCGACGTTCAACTTTCTTTCTCTGCTCGCTCCCTCTTTATACGAAACGCTTCTTTGAGTTCAGTAACACACAAAGGACCAGAGCCAGAAAGCTGTAGTCGATGTTTCTCCACGTGAGAAACATTTTTCGAAATAGACAGAGGACTCTTGACCGTAACTGTCATTGCTACTATTTTTAGTATACCATCGAAAACCATCTATGGGCCATTTGGTATGAGAGAAACTACATTTTGCCGGTCCTTCCTCTCGGAAGTTTCTACAGAACCATACAAAAATCGTGTGTGAGAAAAAATAACTTCGGATTTGCAAAATAGGAAAAAAAAATGTTTTACAAAAGTGTAAAACATCTTTTCTTTCGTGCTGTTTAGTGCAACGATTTCTGGTGTTAATTTCAAGTCAATTTAACCTGCTAGAGTTCTCATTCTTTAATCTGGGAATCAGACTTTTTCGTAGCGGAGCGTGCCACAATGAAAATCGCTCGATCGATTTTGGGCAGCGAAGCGTGATTGTAGAGAACGGCTCGAATAATTACCGTAGTAAAGGATACAAGTTGCGAGTGGTTTGTGAGCGAGAAAAAAGCGATTGTAGAGAAGATTGTTGGGTCATGTGGACGGTTGTGATTGATTAGTTTTTGGTCATCCGTTTCTATCGTGGCTGGCACCAGAGAATTGTGGTCATGGTATTCAAAGAGAGAAAACGGGAGCAGAGGGAAACCCAAAGACCAGTGGTGGAACAGTCTCCGTTAGAGCATGCTCAAAAGCGCGAGAGTGAATCGTTGGAGTGACGAGAGCAGCGTGCAAAGGCTATTTGGGGTTTTGGCCCCATTGGAACGTGGCCGAGATACCGGAATCCCTCTGGATACTTCCTACAGCGGTAGGAGTATCGCTAGTCACTGTTACACCGAGTTTCAAGACTGGGGAATAAAGGACGTCTCTCGGGTGTTTGTCCAGACTACGTCAACGCTTTGCCTCAAAGTGTAACGATCAAATTATACATGAGCAAATGTTACAAGAAACGAGCCAGATTTCCGCGATCACGCATTCGATGCTTTACCAAATTTCCTATGAAAACAAAGTCTTTGCGAAGGGCTCGAATTTTTTCGAATATTTTATTCCAATATTTAATTTTAATGATTCCGACCCCGACCTGATTTCCCGAGATTTCTCCGCGAGAATCTTATGAAATATTTCATGACACTTACGTTTTTATGTGTCACTGAAAATTGAGCCGATAAAAATGCTCAGAAAAGAAAGCGACACGTCGTGCAAAACTTTTTAAATGCAATGGAATTTCTCAAACGTTTTTTTCACCACGTATTTATTTCGAAATTAATTCCAAAAAATGTAGAAGTTCGTTCATTTCGAATAAGCTCTACTTATATGGAAAATTCATCAGAATCAAATACACTTTTTGCAGTTACTCCTTTCCAATTTAATTTTGACGAGAGAAAAAAAACTGTAATTATAATTTCTTTTATATTTAGTGGCTACAAACTTCTCCCTCGGAAATTGCATACCGACGGCCTTAAAGTTCAACGCCGTAGTGCAATGAACACATAAAGTTGGTAAACTTTCGTCATATCTGTCTGTTTTGCAAGCTAAGACTTTGGAGCAATGACATCGCTCCAGAGAACGAGTTCTTCGCTCTAATTCTATATGATATTTTTCTTGCGGCTATATGCGAGGGCGAAGAGGAATAGAAATATATATGTGGAAAGTAATCAAAATCGAGAGTCCTTTGTGGTTAACCGTGGAGTAAACCTCCCGCGTGATGTGTATTTGTCATCTCTAGGGAAAAAGTTCTCATTTCGTTGGGCGATCGTTGCTGCGATTTTGGAATAACCGACGAGTCTCTATCTCGCTCGATCTCGGAGTCTATCTCGGTCATTAGGCCGACGGTAATTAAGGAAAGCTCGTTAGGAACGAAGTGGAAAGCAGGAGCCAGACGTTGTACGATATATAAATATAAATCTCATGGTAGTGAGTGAAACGCCCGAATCTGCAACACTACTCGCGTATTAAATTGTGCGGATTGTGCCCTTCTGCTTGGGAGCACTTTGGGATACGGGTTTCTCGAATCTCGAGCAGCTGTCTTTTTCGACCCTCTCGAGATAGTCTCTAGATATAAATAGACAGTGAGTACACAATGATCTATAGCGAGATGAACTCAATGTATTTTATCAGAAGGGCCGTGGCGAGAGGAAAAAAGAATCAGAGACGAAGGAAAAATTTAATCGTCCAAAGTTTTCCATCCAAACGGCAATTCCCTCTTAACGAATCAATTAAAACGCCAATGATGACAGGTTTCTAGCGGCTGTTGCGGGCCTGCGCATACGATCGCATCTCCCCCTATTCGCGTATATAACAAATAAATAGATAGAAAATGCAAAAGCTTATCTCCGTTGATTCCCACTGTCACGTTCGGCCTTGGCCCAGTCTTGACTTGAAGCAACGACTCTGCGATAAACGCTCTGCTTATTCCAAAGAATCCTCGCGTCACCCTTCTTCCGACCCATTGCCCCTTTTTTCGCGTAGTCGTCGAATCTCAATCTCCCATCCCGAATGATGGCTTTACCAAAACACACGGATCACCTGGTTCGTTGCCTCCGGTCCAAATTCTTTCCCATCCACGCCTCTGCTTCTTTCCTGTCGCAGTTTCTATACGTTCCAAAATAACCTCGTTCTCTATCTTTTCGAATTTCACTCACATCGGCATCACAAATTGTTTTTCCAAATTATGCAACAAAACACTATGCGCCATAACATTGTGCAACTTTTTATAGAGAAATTGTAATTTGCATTACCGAGAAAAATACACAAAAGATAGCAGACTTTATCCATAAACTTTGCGAACATTTCGTCTCGTAAAAACATTTGGGAGGAAACGAGAAATATGGATAACTGCGGCTGGCACGTCGAACTGATTTTCTTAGGAATTTCAAACGCGATTGAAAACACATCGAAAGCAGAAAATGTGGATTGACTGGCAAATTAAAAGCGAGAGATATATGATCGTAGATTCGTTTATCGACGGTCTAGCAAAAAGTGATTCGCCAGAAGGCTAGATTTGTGACGGGCGGGTATTGGAAATGGCAATGGAAAAGGGAAATGATATCAATCATCGCCAAATCTCGTATTCATCCTTTGTTCTCTCGCGTTGCCTGTCCGTTCTGTGTTTCCAGAGAATCACGTTTATCTCTTTTTCTATTGCTTACGGGGAGCACGTTTATTATTTTATTGTATTTTATTTTTTTGAGCGAAGCTTCATGCAGTTTGAAAACGGTTGTGAATGGTTGATGCGTCTGAACATCGACGACGAAGCCACGTCTCGTTCCCCCTTGTCTTGATGCCTCTCCCCGACCTTCATCCAGGTTTACAGCTATATATTTGTGTGTTGCTTGCTTTGCTCCATCGAACTTCACCATGAAATATTCAAAACACGCTCGACCCGTCCTCCGTTAATGTAGATATATTGAGAATGGAAATATATCGTTGGGTGGAAATGCAGTCTCGTCGCCTGCTGCTGCCGCGTAGACCACGTCGAAACTTGCGATGAACCGAGGGAGATGCAACCTCTGTACCCGCCCGAGAGACGCATACTCGCTGAACGTCAATTGGAAACGTGAGGAAACCTCAAGAGGAAACCCCGAGGCATAAGGAAATAGACCACTGAGAAATATATAAAAGATGGACTGTAAATTGACGCGAAGCTCTTTTCTACATGAGCATGCGGTACACCAGCGCCAACTTTACTCTTGCAATATTGATGGCTGTACTCGCTAGAACCTTTGATCGGAAAGAATTGTCACAATCGTTCTAGAGCCATGACTCGTTTGTGGGAATGGGGCTTCAGGACGATGTCGTTCGACGAATGAAGTAAAGAAATAAATAATCAGGATAAAAAAGATAAAATCAAGCGTCTGCAGAATTCTGTGATTGCAGAGAACGGAATCAGGAAGATTCTTATTTTTCTTATCCAGTCTCTCAGACCAGAAATTTATGTTTTTCTTCCTCGTAGGGTCTCAACATTGCGGTAGATAACGGCAAAGAAAGGTGCGTTCGCAAGGCCAACTTATGGTGTTCTCTAGGAGCGGAAGACACAGAGTAAAGATTAGGTGAAGACGAGCAGAGGTTGCAGATTATTGCGGACGAAAGAGGGAAGAAATTTCCCAGGGGTAACGTTATACACTCGTGGCATGAAGCCGTTTGTCATCGCCCGCTATGTGTTCACCCATCGGAACTTCTTTTTTTCATCCTCTCCACTTGTTCTTCGTGTACATGCAACTACCACCTCCATATATTTGCACAAAATCGAGGATACAACACACCGTTTATTTAATGGATTTTGATAATCACTTTTTTCAGCGCAAATCCTAACGCCGCGTGCTCTCTTTGAATTTCTATCGACGAACAGGGATATTCATGGAAATATATTCTTTATAATAATATTTCGTTCTCAACTATTGACCTTCCCAGCGTACACGGAGAGAAAATTATATAAATGATTACTTCATGACACCATATAGTTCCCTAATACCATGTCGTCCCTCTGAGAGATTTTAGCAAATACATAGTCATTTTTCATGTGAAATTGAGCGAAAAATGTCAAAATTTCCGAAATTTCCAATAGATAATGAATGAAAAATTACTATGTCTGCTAAAAATCGTTTGGCGAAACGACACGGTACCAGGAAACTATATGATGCCATCCAATAGTTTTTATATTATTCTCTCTCCGTGTAGATTTATCGAGATTTTTATGAGCCCATCGATCGCGTTGTCAACACCGTCAAAAACTGAAAAAAACTGCTTTCTCGGCTTAGTGAGGTGATCACCCAACCTAGTATCGAGCTCAGCCGGAGCCGATCAACTTTGTAGATCGCTGGAGCCACGCATCAAAAGCGCAACCATCCAAGCCGGATATTTAAGGAGGCATTATAATTATACAAATATACGTGTCAAAATAAATGAAAGCACGAGACGTAGGAACAGGGAGCGCTATACATGTGTTCATGCATCAACATTTGTCTCGCGAATTGTACTCCGGTAGGGAAAATGAAAGAAAGTTTGCTAACTTTTTGAGAAAATTACGTACCAAGTTCCGTTCTTACTCGTTAGCGAATGAAAGAGACGCTCAGTGGTGTTGGCGAAAAGGGGAAAACGCGTGGGAAGTGTGGAAGCACTATAAGCGAAGAGAAAGAGATATCTCGTCGGTGGGAGTACCCGCGAACATACACCCACACACACATACAGGGAGCGAGGGCGATGTCGCGTTCTACTTGTTTGAGGCCCGCAGTACCGAGAGTGATTAATTGCTCAGCCCTTATTCTAGTCTCTGCGTTGTTGAGTTTCGTTCGACGCACGTGTTACGAGAAAAGGTCGACGTTTACATAAATGTTTTCCCACGAAGGCGAGAAAGAAAAGTAAAAAACCGATGTAGATGGAGATGTGGATAATTTTTTTGTGAAGGATAATTAATGGGATCAGCGTTTGATAACGATGGGGATTGATTCGAAAGAAAAACATGGAAAAGCTATTATTTATCGAAATAAATATAAACCATTCGCTTGGAGCTTCCTTGGTATAAACAAAAAAGAAAAGGAGTGAGTCACTCGAACAATTATTGATGGTTATCATATATTTTTATGCGTCATCATAAATCATTTCGAATTGTGAAAATGTTATCTTTTCTTTCGCATCTCCGTTTCCACAGCTCTCTTTTGTCTCGTTAATCTTTCGTAATGTTGCCCCAGTTGACGATGTCGCCACTCGGCAAATATAAAGTTATTACATATCCAAATGTATATATACAAACGAAGCAGGTGAGTCTCGAAGGAAGGGAGGGCCTGCGATTAGTAGTTGAACCCGACTGTTGTGCCGTTTGATGGATGGTATGGGTGGAAAAGGGGTTTAAATTGTCGCACAATTTCCTTGGCGAACTTTGCCAATTTCCAGATTGTCTTGATGTGTATAGCCGTGGTAAGCTCTGCGAAATCTTGCGGGGATTTCCTCATTCTCTAGACGCTCCGCTGTAAACTTTGTACTGAATTCGAGAGAGAATTTGTGTCTTGAACGTCTACGTTTATCATCGTATGGCAATGAAAGCTGCTTGACGGTTACCGGTGCAGGCTGTTGTCAAAAAAATCCAAACCTTTTCCTGCTTCTTCGACCTAAGACTCCGTGAAAACTTACGTCGAACTTGTACGAAAGATGATGCACGAACGAATTCGTCGCAGCTATTCCATCCCAACTATGTCGTATATCGCTTAAACGGATCACGTACCAAAGTCCACTGTGGACTTTGACAGTCTGAGGTGGCCGTCCGACAGTCAAGCTTACGTTGCAACTAAAATATATACCCTACGTGTTATATTCCATGGCTTTTCATCCTGTTGGACTAAGATAGAAACCTCGAAGCAAGTTGGCAAGAGAGACTTGTTCAATTATTCCGAGAGGTCACTCGAGACGACTGGAGTAGATCCGGAGAGAGAGAGAGAGAGCAAACGAGAGAGAGAGAGAGGCACGGTACGGATAAGTCGAAAATTTCGTAAAAGATAGCAAAGACGTGGCTCTCGTGAGAAAATTCAAGATCTGGTGGAACTAGCGGAGGAACGGTGAAAAGGATGAAGGAAAATTTGTTATCTTGGATCTTACGCTGATAAACGTGGAGGCACGAACAAGTCGTACAAAACCAACTTGCAAAATTCTTCGTCTAATTTCATCTTTTTCCCTCCATTTTTAGTATCTTCGGGACACGTACCCGTGTAATCTAGAACGAGTGAGTATTTTCGTAAACGGATCATACGATCGACGGGCATTTTTGCCGTATAGCAACTGTTTTCCATGCTTTTAGAAGCGAGCATTTTTAATGAGATTAAGAGCTGGACCGAACGAGAAGAAAAGGTGAGATCGGAGTGTACTCGGAATATATCTTGCGAAATTTCATAAAATATCGAATTTGGTTGGGCCCTGAATAGCAGGATCATCAAGCTCTGCAGCAGTTGCAGCAGCAGGAAGACCATAAATCGCAGTCTGAACCGGGAAAACGGGGATAACGAAGCATCCCTTTTCTCTCACACTCTCTCTCTCTCTCTCTCTCTCTTTTGGTATTATTAATGTCACACGTTGTACCGGCAACTTCCCTCGTTGCGCTTCTTGCAGACACGAGAAAGAGGTTAAATCAGTTGAAACATTATGGAAACCAGTGCAATCATTAAGGATGATAAGCTAATGTCTCGACGGTCGTTCCGGTCGGGTTGTCCGTTCCCATGAAATGAATAACTAGGCATGGATAAGGAAAACCCCACTAAGTTTAGCTCATCAGGATCTCATCCCGGCTGCTGATCAGGACTGCAACGCTTCGCATGGCCCTGGTCCTCCCGAATGCAATACTGGGATAAATTTTATTTCCCCTCATCTTGTCAAGCCAGATATTTGTGTCCGGAAACATTCCTATAATTTTCAACCCCCCGCGGATCACATGGGTCTTTGTCCCCCCAAGTGACAACTTTTTTTCGAAAATCTTGTTTTTCAAAACATTTTATTTGGAGATAAAACAAATGCAACGAGTAAAACAACTTTGAAACCTTAAAATCAAGTAAGTGGAGAATATTTCAGAATTTTTAAAGATTTTTTTCACTCCAAATACATGATATATAAGTGGCAGGACGAAAAGGACCCATACGACCCCCGCGGAGGGTTTAAACTCTTTTTAATGATCAATGCTCATCCCTGGTGCTAAAATATATTTTTCGCCTCAAATTCGATCACCAAAACGAATCATTTGTACAGAGAACTGCTCACTGATTGCGTGAGCTTTTCACGTTTAGTAGTAAAACGCGCACACTAACGAATTCTTTAATAGCTGTTTGCTCTTTATTCGAACTTACTCAGGTTCATGTTCCGAGCTAATACGAGCATGGGTTCTAGAAATGATCGTAAAAATTGGTATAAAAATGTAGTTCGATAATCTTTAGAGCGTTATACGATATCGATGTTTTCATGCGGAGAATTAGCGTGTCGTTTGTTTAAGAACAATGATTTTTTATGCTTTTTCATGTTTCGTTGTAAGGTTAAAGTTATCGTTTGTCTTTAAGTGAAAATCGATATCAACTCCTGGTGTCCCTTCGTTTCTATAATCGCTAACGGAATATTTAAAATATAATTCTTGCAGTGCGAGGCGAATGTACATTCATATTGGCGGCAGCCCTGGAATATTTACAATGGGGAATTGGTATGAGAAGCCGACGCGAACGTATCAAATATCGGACATTCGTTTACTCACACAGACGTGGGACGTCAATGTGTCGTTCACCTCGAACGACCGACAGAGATGTAGAGAGTGGGCGAGAAGGGAAACTCTCGAATGCAGCCAGAGTCCAATTCACTGTGCACCGATGCAGCTCAGAGAAGACAGACGGATGGTAGCAATTTCGAGAAAAGCGATTGGACATTCCGTGTGTATACACAGAGGAGGAGGAGGAGAGAGAGAGAGAGAGAGAGAGAGAGAGAGAGAGAGAGGCGTACTTGCACTGATAGGCACCAACCAGGCGGTCATGGCGTGTACCTATCGGTCTGAACACACTGAAGTCGAATACAGGTGGGTGGACGTCCACCTGAACTCCGTTGCTTGCGCCCTCGTTTTATGACATTTTTTTTTTTTTGTTTATTTGCGAATTTTCAATCCATTCCAAAGTCAGAATGTCAAAAGCGTTTGGAGAGTCGTGTCAACCGCGACAACGGTAATTTCCGGGGAATGGTGTTCACTCGAAAATGCCAAAGCTTTCTGGCCAGAACGCCGAGTGATTCATGGAACGATTTGAAAAATCTGAATGCCTCACGATATCAAAATAGAGCCCGGAAATATTGATGTTTTCTTTTTTTCGATGATCGTTTATTGTTTGCTCGCATCTGCAATTCCCACAGCTTGCCAAGTGTTTTTTTTTCTCTTTCCGAGCAACCTTCACTCAAACATAAAATACCTACGCATAAAAATGCATAGCAAGAATAACGCTCGGAGAAAAAAGTCGTTCGAAGTTTCCTACTCTGTCGTGGCCCAAGAATTATTCTCTCTTTCATGGCTCTCGAGCAAGAGATCCGAGTATAGGGAATAATGCGATAGAGCACGAGCTCCGGTACAATTCGAATACACCTTTGACTCTCGTACTTTCTCGTTCGTTTGCGCTCGCACATCCAACAGTGTCTCGAGTCACGGCCTTTCCTTCTGCTCCTCTTCGTTTTACTTTTCTTCATTCTCTTTCTCTCGCGCTTTCCAAGCCTCAGAGTCTCTTATTCTCGGGGTAATGGCGTATTATATACATTCGTTGTACAGTATAAAGAATCCCGTGTCATTCGCTATCGTACCGGGGTAAGCGATACCGGTACCAGTGGAAAAAAAAAAAAAACTGAGACAAGAGACGTAGCGCGGCTCCCTCTTTCTTATCGAGGTCGAGGACGAGGACGTTTTCATACAAACCGTCTCTCTTTCTCTCTCGCCCCTCAAACCAGTCCTCCAACTTTCCACCGACTCTTTTTTTACCCCCAATCCTACTTTACGCCATAAGTAGAAGCAAAAACAGAAGTAAAAGTAGAAATTACTAAACCTGTTCCGCGACCAGCAGCTACCACTGTACGACCGCAGATTTTAGAAAATGAAAAAGACACAGAAAATAGCAATTTCACAAGGAGATGGGTCCTGACAAATTACCGTATCGGTACGGGCGCTTACCGCGAAATAAAAACCTTCTTTGTTACAGATCCATGTTCCTTTCTCGACCTTTCCTTCGTTCCGTATATAAATATGTCTGTGTGTAGCTAGAGACAGAAAAAGTAACAAACATGGAAAAAGTTCAGTCAATTTTCCACCGAAAATTTACGGTTCAAGCCACCGTGACGGAGTAGATCGCGAGTGAAAGTAGAAAAATTGCATTTGTCTTCAAGATATATTAAGTTCGTTTTCGAATTAGTATCGCATTTCGCGACGTGTTCAAATTAAAGCGCGGATTCAGTCATGTTTAGCATTATTTGCTTGTAGTATCACGAAATTTTAAACGTCACATTCAAGTTTACATAAAAAATTCCTGACATGTTTTTTTTTTTCACGGGAATTCAATACCGCTGTGGGTCACTTTGGCCCCGGATTTTTGGAAGTTTGATAAGAATATTTCACCGGAAGACAAAAACAACACTGCAGTTGATTTGAATGAATCTCTGCGATGCATTTTTGTACAATAATACTGGAAATAACGTTGTGTGGCTGGAATCGCAGGCTGCGAGTCTTTAGTAGGAAACTCTACCGACATGTGCACAGAGTAAGCATAAATTTACCTCGAGTGCGGTTAGATAGGAAACAAGTATTCAAATAAATAACAAGACTGTTTGAACTTTTCAGAAGTAATAACCCGAAAAACGTCACAATGAGCTGTTCGAAATGAAATTGAATTTCAACTCATGCTCATCAGTATTTTTCGTAAAACAGAAAATGCAACAGTCTCATAAACGAAAAAAAAAATTGGTACAAAATTGTTCAGTCTATAGTTTCATAAAAACAAAATAAAGAATTGTGCAATGAAACTTCTTGGAATGACAATCGTTCGGAACGACCGCAAATAAATTTGACTTCGAAGGTAAAATAAATTCCACCATTTTTTGCCGAGCATTGGGACTAAAAAATGGAAAAACGTGTTATTTGTGAATTTTTAATTCGTAAAAGCTACGACACTAGCCCGATGCAGTTTCTTTGATCTAATGGGGTACTCGTATGGAATATAAATGAGACAGTACGAGTGAGTATAGTTCGTAGTTCGAACTGGGGGGATGATCCCACGATGCGGAGAGTACGTTGCAGCGTATAAAATAGTGTATTTCGATAGGGTTTGTATATTTTGTGTAACGTGGATGGTACATGGTACTGGCTGTTTCTCTTGTTCTGTCTTTATTCCTTTTTCAGTTCTCTCTACTCATGCATTTGCTTACTTGCTGCACCAGCTGGTGTAACTGCATCATGCGGGTTTGTTAAAAATTCACGATCATATGCGCTCCCGGAGCATGCTGGAGCGTAGCAGAGAGATCAAGAGAAAAAAGAGTTATGTACGTAGAGACAGATCGTTACGCTTCTCGTATTCCAAAGCTCTTTGTAGTGCTATACAAAAGAGAGACCTCGGCAGACAAAGAGAGAGAGAGAAAGAGATAAAGATGGAAAAAACTAAAGAGAGTAAAGTTGAGTCGAAAATTGGTCCCTGGATGATGGTCAACGCTCTCAAAACTCCAATTTCTCCCAATTAATTGATCAAATAATCAAAATATACAGATAGGACCGTAACTCTGAGAATCCTCTCAAATGTAATTGGAATAAATTTCGTTTAAAATGTATTCCCATCGATGACATTATACATTAATTTTGTTGTATTCGAATTCAATTCGATGGCAACGTCGATTTCTGTTTTATTGCTGTTCCGCGTTGGGCAATAAAAATAATTCTAACGGGCTCGTATGTGTGTAGGTGTATCGATATGTAGGTGTTATTTATCGAAGTTGGAAAATCCCCGGGGCGCAGCACGAGAAAATCCAACGTCCTTGCAATTTACAAAAGAAGAGAAGGAGCAAAAGATTCGTTGCAATAGCGATAGATCGAAGAAGTAGAGAGCTTAATGGTGGCAGTGAGCTCCTTGGTATTTTCAGTTCCTTATACCGTCTACATATACCCAGTTTCCTATACTCTACATTATATATGTATATGTATATAGAAAATCGTATGTATGCTGAACTAGGAATCGTAAATTTAAGCTTACGCGAATGAGAACCTAAGAGTTCCTTCTAGTCCTAAAGTTGGCCATGAGGCGAGCCGTTGAACGAATACGTGTATATTGGACCAGCAGAGAGGGAGCAGAGAGAGAACGCAGGCCCGGGATGGGCTAAATAGTTTGATATCAGCCGAGCAAAGTTATAGCGAAAGATGCAGTACCGTGTCTTTCGAAGATTGCTGTCGTTCAGATGCATGCAGGAGCTTTTTTTTGCTATTCTCCATTTTCGACTAACAGATATATTGACTAATGGGTTCGTCCAACCCGTGGGAGGCGTGAGTCGGCAACAATGCTGACAGTCTTCCATCAATGAACTCGACGCCTACGCAGGCCACAAGCAGCAGACTAATCACATTGTTTACGGTTATGGATCGTTTTTCTTAATTCTGAACTACAGCGCTACGAGGAAACTCTATGGGAGGATGCTGCAAAGATTTTTTGGGCACTTGTTCTTCGTTTCGATTGTTAAATCATTTCCAGAGTATTCGAACGACAACTTTGGGCTTTTTTTAACGTACCGTGACGGGAACTGATCGGGAAGAAGATAAAAATCTTCACGGCGATAGGAAGTGAGGCAAAAAAAAGTCGACGAGAGATTCGCGAAGGAGAGAATGAAGAAACAGGACGTGATGGATGATATGTTCGTAATTATTTTCCACGGTAAACGATCTTTACTCGTTTTCTTTGTTGTTTCGCTTCTTTTTCTTTTTCTTTCGAATACTTCCTCCTGCGACTCTGTATCGCACGATGAGCCACCAGAATTGAGAAGAAAAATTAGGCCAATGAAGAAGCGACGAGTCTTTTTTTTTCCTTTTTCCCAGAGAACATTTGACAGCCGCGCGAAAAAACTTGGTTGGATCATCTTCAATTTGTTTAACGATTTCTTTCTCATCGGAAAATAATTTTTAAAGTTTCTAATGCGCGGCAAAGTTTCGACAGACAATCAGCTCGATTGTCTCCTTAACGCTTTCTTCCTCAAGGTAAAAGGGATCACTCGGTACATCGCAACTGTGCGTGCGAGAGAGAAAGCTGCAATGTTCGAACCTGAAAATTTTCCACACGGTTTTATATCGATTACAAAAAGCCCCAGTCAGCGGATTTTCGGTGACTGATCCATATCACCTTAAAGAGCAATTACAAAAACCATGAAAATCTTGAAAAAAAAATCCTTCTTCGCAGAGTTGTTATGGATTTCGGAAAAATTGGACAAAAAATTTACGAATCATGTGGTATTCGTGATTCTCATCTGCGTATATCAAGCCCTGGACGACTCTTGATGTGATTATTTTTCCGGTACATACATTTTTTCGTATTTTATCGGGTATCGGTGACGATAATGTAAATAATTTCTCATTGACCTATATCGCAGTGGTTTCGCTCGCACAGATATGCACTCGGCAAATTAGGAGTTCGTTGATGGTTACGAACAGAACTTGCGGTAATTTCCAAGGGGATTTCTCGCCCGAAGATACACGCAATTCTGTATTCTCCATGCTGGAGTTACCTCTATATGTATGCACGATATCGGCGTCCTGTGACCTACTTTTCCGTCCCAGTGTGTATACGTTATGCGGACACGTGGTTGCAAAAATATCAGCGAGCAGGAGTCAAGGATTTTCCGGCTTTATATTAAATTAATTAACGCACATTCCTTAATTTATCGCTAAAAATCGATGACGTCATTGCATCACTGCCTCCACACTGACTTTCGCGTATTTTCTGGTTGAGGAATTCAAAGCGCAATCATCATGACCAAAAGCATCATCTGCACTTTTCCTACATATTCGGATGATGGAAAATAAAAAAATCAAATTCGGCAGCCATTCCACCAGGCACGGAAAAATGTTCAATCGGCCAAAATTCATGGTCGACTGCTTGAAAATTGTAAAAAAATATTCAACAATATTCCTGAAAAATTTCCAATCGAATTAATTGTTTTTTGATATTTTTGAATTTATGGGGTTTTATGGCGTCCCCCGCATCGTAATATCACATGATGTATCATTTATTGTTAGTGATGCAAAGGTCTACGAAAAAGTTTGGACCAGTTTTGAGTTGCAGCCCTGTTCCGACATATTTACCATTTTTTTTTTAGTCCTACGAATTTCGCTAAAATCTTTTTGCCAAAACCGACCGAAAAAAATGTCATAAAATCGAATAATTAATGGTTTAAAAATTTTTTTTTTACCACAAAGCATTTTCGAGACACCGTACGAAGCAACGTGATATTTTCTTTAATGCCATAATTAACTTGATAAAATAGCGGAGTTGATGGTGCGGCTCGACTTACTCTCGACAAATAAATACCCTCATCCATCCGCGTGTCTTTTATTTTCTCTCCCTTTCGACTCTGGAATTTAGCTGGCATACTTTGAGCACGAAGATATACTACAGTGGTACACCAGGCTCTCTCGCTTCGTTTGCTACTACATATTTCATCCCCGTACGTACAGCGTCGCGAGGAAGAACGGTGGGAGTGGATTGGGGGCAGAGGAGTGTTTTGCCTCCCACCCCCATTACATTTATATCTTTATATAATTATCATGTACCTGTGCCTGTGCCTTACCCTGTAATTGAGGTACCCTCAATTATGGCACGTTTAATTGGACCAATTTCTAAAGACTGGTCGCCTCTTCTGTCAACCGAGTTTATTGCAACAATTTCGAATCATCGATTTTACCGCAACAGGATGGATTTGTTCGCTTTTTACCAAAGGTCAGAAAAAGTGGTCGTAGTTCGCTTGACACAATTTCCTGATCGGAAAAAATGGTGAAGCAAGGAACTGAAGCGATTTCGAGTAAGTCATTTGTGTGAGATTCCCATAAATATTTATCTTCACAAGTAATTCGGGCTGTGAAATATTTTCAGGTTGTTAATTTTTGGTTAAAAAATGCTTTTTCGATGCATGCTGCAACTCGCAATTACTGATGGCACTGCAGCTACTGGCAGGTATTTCTATGAATAGTTGAAGTTTTTCATCGTTTGACGCTGTATCGACGAATAAATCCGAAGACTTTGATGTCCCTTCTTCTTTTTCAGTTCCGATCGTTTTATATAAATGTAAATTCAAAAATATGATTTTGTAAACCGATGGGGCACGACGTTTATGAGATATTCAGAGGGAATTATATTCGCTGAGAATGGATAGAGAATTTCTACGGGTGGTACGAGTTGCGAGCGCATTGACGAGAAAATCGTTACGTGAATCGATTGCTCTTCGTCAGGCGGGAAGCTTCCTGTAACTATATTTAGGAGCAACTGAATTATCCACTATTTACGAGGAAGTAGAACGTAGTTTCGAGCGGAAAATACTCTGAAAAAAACAGAGTCCGCGGTGTCGCGCCGGAGAACTGAAAAGGGTGAGACTCGTGTCAAGGTGATCGATTTAAAAAACATTGAGCGATTCGATCAAGCCACAGGGTCGCATATGTTTATTGGTAATTTTTCGTTTAATGGGTCCCGTGAGTCACTTTTATCCCACAGTAGTAAGAATCAAGAGAAACGATACATGCCGTTTTCTAATTAATTCGGATGCTGTACATAACTACGTAATCGAGACGTGACCCATTTATTTATATTTTCCTGTGAAATTCACCAAAGTATTTCGGATTAAAATCTTCTGCCAGCGTTTCTCTTTATTACAAGTTTTTTTTCCTTTTCAATTCTTCAGCGAAGCGCGGAATTTCGCTCCATAATCGTATCATTTCGTATATAGTAATAGTGGCATTTTCATCCAATAGCTATCAAGAGGCCAGGTAGAGTCTTCAGACAAGTACATTTGAATCTATATGCTTCAAGCACTTGTCGAGTATATATTCTTCGAATATAAAACGATTCGTTGTGGGGGTTAAAATTCACTGCCGTTTTGGCGAATAGCATGGAACGAACTAAATTTAGTTCACTCGCTTCCAAGGCGATATTTTGAGCAACTAATTTATACTCATTCTTGATCAAAGAATAAATTTAATTGCCTCCTCAATAGCAAAAAGAATAAACTTGATTTGCACTGGCTTTGGATTACAATCGAGTACAGTAATTCATTCTGCTAACTATTCATCTTTATACCAATTTTTTTACGAAAACCTCTCAACGTCGAATCGTTGAAAAATGAACTCAAATTGTTTACGTTTTTCAAAAAAGAAAAAAATTTCAAATCTTCGCTGCCACCGATTTATTCAATGTCTGGAGGGCGTTTCATGAGTTACGAGATCTTGAAAGCTTTTTTTTATTATTTCATTACACGAAGGCGTAAATCCGTCCAATCGTTTTTTCACGATGTTCATAATAAAAGTTCCAAGATCTCGATCGTTTTTATTAGAAATACTTTGAAGATTAACAAATGGACGTTGTAACGTGATTAAAATAATCTTGAAAGCATCAGCTTTGGACTTTTAAATAAGTGAGGCATACTAATGAAACTACAGTCGATACTAATCCGGTTAGGAATAACTTGTTTCAATATTCCGTTTCGTTGCACGCTAACTTAGTCGTAAAAAAAAAAAAAAATCAGTTAATTTTTATGAGCCATTATAAGTTCGTACAAAGAAAAATTCAATTTTTCATCTTAGAAAAGAATCACGAAGCAATGTTGGTTGACTTCATAATGTAGTGAGAGTCGACGATACAAAAAGCTTCATTGCTGAAGGGGGTTGGGTTTTCGAGTATCAAGGGATCGCGATCGTCAGCCAGGACATGTGGGTATGTATGCTCACTTATATATCACATGCTGTATATGTAGAGCCATACCGTGGAATACGAAAAGCGTTGGAGCGATCCAGGCGAGAGATTCTCCGTTACCAAATTTCGAGCACGAATCCAATATGCCGACTCCATTATTCCCTGAGGTGATGGCAGGATTTCGAGGTGAGGAGGATCCGTTGAAATTTTTGGATGTGCAAGAGAAGATCAACGTGAGAAAGAGAGAGAGAGAGAGAGAGAGAGGGAGAGAGAGAGAGAGAGAGAGAGAGAGAGAAAGGTGGAAGGCCTGAGGGAACGAGAAAGCGAGAAACCTGGATTTTTTGAGGAAAATAGTTGGCCAGGACGCTTGTGCATCCTGGTGAAGTATATATGCTCGTAGCCACGAATACATATGTATGAAAAGATAGATCGGGATAGCCAAGACCTCGAATACAAAGGAGGAAGAGAACTTGCGAGTCGAAAAACGTCGTGTAGCCTGAAATCAAAGAATTCCGAAGAGCACTCTTGCAATTTTTCGATCTGATACATACGGCTTTCCTTCACAATGTGCGAGAACAAAAAGTACAACAAGCTCAACGAAATGGATCGATGCACGGATTCGAACGATGCCCAAATCCCTTTCAAAACCCCCTTCGTCTCATCCCTCAAATTCAAGTGTCCACACGAAATTCATCTCCAACTATCTCCAGATTTCAAATATAGGCTTTCGCCCTACAAGGCTCATGCTACTCTCTTTTCATCACGGACCAGTGAGTTTCGATAATATACTAGTAGGTTGGCTTTCACGATGTATAGATCGCCCATCAACGACCCTCTTCCTCTTCCATGCCCATCCCAGCAGCCCATCGTCCACCACTCAACCACTCTCACGTCACTCGAAATATACACAACCATATATATTTGCTCTACGCGCGTATACTAAACTATCCGAACAGTTTCTGTTTCTCATTCATAAGATTGACGATAAATATTTGACATGAGATATATTTTTCGCTGCATACACCGGAAACTTTGTTTTGTTTAAGCAGCAGATTTTCATTGACACTTCATTAATTTTACATTTTGTAATAGCTGCAGGGCATATTCTCGATCGAAATGCTTTTCATACGTAATTTTGTACCTACCACCCTACCTTTCACCCTGATAAATTATGAATTGCTGTCCGACGAGCCACGATTATCCATAAACCTCCATCTCATGATTTCCCGATTCAAAATGCGGATGGAGCTCGTACGATACAGAAGAGCGAACATAATCCCGAAGCACCAAAGCCGAAGATCGAACAAGGATGCAGTATTTGTTCCAAACACTCACACCAGAGCCAGAATTTGCTTATCGGTACAACGAGTGAATTATATATTAATCAATTATTCCACGATAAACTCAATATTTACCTTCATACAGCGTTCTGCTTTTTGTTCTTAATGAAACTGATGGATGGAGCAGATTGAAATAACGTTTGCAAGAACCGGAGAAGTATTATAAAATAAATTTTGTCCTAAAATTCGACTCGATACTACGAATCGAGGTTTTGCGGTTCAATACCTCGGGAAAATTCGAGAAGTATATACATTTCTGCATTTTCTCACAGAAATTATCATATCACAAGAGTTTAATATTTTTAAGTTCGTAACTTTTATAGTTATTGAAAAAATATCGAAATTTTCAATATTTTTCTAGACGATCAAACGTTGAATTGCTCTCAAAAAATTACCACGAAACGAGAAAAGATTTTTTCACTCAATGAAAATTTTAATTTAATTTTTATCGCCACTCGAATTCGGGAGAAACTGCTCAAAAGAGTTTTTCCTTATTCCTCGATTTGACAGATTTTCAAGGCACTATCAATTCTTTCGACACCCGAAAATTTTTTTTTTTTCTTTAGGGATACCTCAGCGAGAACAATCTCTCCCTTTGTCGGAAGACATATAAACCCATGAGTCCAATAAAGTGCACAGAGACAAGGTTGAACGTCAGACCTCTTCCAACTAAATCTTCATTACTTCCCGTCTGGTGGAGAACATTGCGTTCTCTGTGATATCTTGCTGGATCATAGGCGAGTTAAGAAAAGGTAAAGTATGAGAAGAATGAAAAGGTCGTGGGGGAGATAGAAGACGCGAAGAAAAAGCCTCGAAGAAGAATAAAATACAATGGGAAAGGGACAGACATCCAGCTGATGAATTCAAGAATCAAGAATAACATAGCAGCAATCTAAGACATTTGTGCTGCTGGTAATGTACTCATGCACACAAGCACAAAGACGTCACAAACTTCTTCAAACAAAAGCATTCTACTTATTGCTGATATTTAATTTGGATATGACTCCTAAGGATCGACCCTTACATCGAAATTGCACAGTCCTTTCGCTTGGTTGCCGGCTCGAAAACTCTGGACTGCACTAAATTCTTGAAATGACACAAAACCTTTGAATACACCGGATGCAGAGTTATTCGATCAAGGTCTGTCTTTACTGTCTTTGTCATACTGTCTTTGTTAACGTCTAATGAAAAACACGTTCGAAATGTGTACAGTGAAAGCTTCAATGAGGTTTTCGATTAATTTTCCTGCGAATCCTGAAAATTTCATCGTTGCCATGGTGCAATCAAATTTTTCTTTACAGTTGAAATCTTCATTTATAATTGTTTGGAGTGTACGGAAAAAAAATCTGTTGGAAAGTTGAATGTCTAGAGTATATTTTATAAGAATTTCCACATATTTTTTAGCATGAACTTGAATCCTTCGGATGTGCATCGAACGTTTGGAATGAATGGGAAACGGAAATAGGATGTTTGTTTGAAACAAGGAATGTTTTTGAAGGGTTGGATATCGAGTATGAATCTCACCACCGGGAATGATGCACAACTAGAGACAGATAGATCTACGGGTTTGCGATGTGGTGTCCTGGTTTGGAGTTGAGCCGTCTGCTTTGGTGGATGCGGCAGGGTTTCTCCGTGCTCAGGTGCCTCCGCTGATCGAGCCCTGTAATTTATCGTAATTACGGCTGATCCAGCCGGTAAAGCCACAAGATCGTGCTCGCGCATAGCGATCATCGCTGACAGGAATGAAGAGAGCTACCATGACCTAACGTGTATAGTTCTAGTAGTTGGCTGCTCATACAACTATATTTATTCAACAAAAAGTTCTAGACACCACGAGAATTGTGTGTTTAAAAATTCCCATAACGACCATAAGAATTGAAAGCCAAAGCAGAATTCTTAAGAAGAAAAAATGTCACTTTAGATTGTTAAAAAACTGTCAAATCAAGAATTTAACATTTTTCTGTATTTTTTTTTCTGCTGCCGATAAAATGAGGAAAAATGAGAGGAAAGAAAATAAAACTATGGTAGATCGGGAAATAAGTGCGAACGCACGTGGTAGGAGAAGAAAAGTTGTAACTTTATCAGACAATAGAGCATCATTATTCATAATCGTGTTATCAGGTATTTTCGAATTATTCTTCCTTTGGGAAGTTTGACGTCGTTGCTCCGAACAATGGAACCAACTCAGATGTATGCATAGATTAAAGCTCGAGGGGAAGGACTAGGAAAGTTTGGAAGGAACGAGGTAAGCTCTTATATCCTGGTGCACGACGTCAGTTTACTGAGTTTCATCGAGAGTCGTGTCTCTGCCACGTCCTGCATGCTGTGCCCTCTGATACATTATATTCCCAACCCCTTCGCTTTTTTCTCTCTCTCTCTCTTTCTCGGTGTCTCTTGTTCGCGTATAGTTTCACGAGAATTTAAACTACCCAACGTTTCCTATGCTTAATCGATTTTTGATCGATCGATTACGTATTCTTGGCGTTCCAAACTTTATCGAGTGTCTTCGAAGACGCTGCCAAGTTCCTGAGCTGCTGCACTTTCTCATATCTCATATATTTTTTCTAGTCCGCTGGGTCTCGATGGAGCTTACTTGTTCTATCGATGGAAGTGTTTTGTTCCTAACAAACTTTCCTTTGTGCCTAATACAATCGTGATCTGAAAGCGACTCAACAATTATCAAGTCTCTTCAACAAAACTTTCTTTTGTGCTCAATACAACCGTGACCTGGAAATCGCTCGATAATTATAAAATCCTCTCGACACTTGGAAAGCTCTTAAGTTTTGAAAAATGGACACACGTGGCCAGGATGAACCAAGTGGTGTTCATTCCGCTTAAATGATTGCAAGTGAAACTGAAATGGAACCACGAAGCCGACTTTAAATCCTAAAAAGAAGCTCAAAATTCTATATTTTCGAATTCACAGAAGATGAAATGGAATTTTTAATAAATTGTGCTTTTGATCATCTGTTCAATTTTTTTCTGTTATTTTTTGACAATTAGTTGCTTCAAGGTCAGCTCTTGGATCTATAAAACGAGGCAGGAAATTATTGATTCGAACTCGATTAGGTTTTATTCCAACGAGCTTTCGAAAAATGTGGAAATTTTTTTTTTTGCATTTGAAGATTCAAAATACGAAGTACACGAGGAAACAAGTTTTGTAATTATTTTCCAGCCAAATTTTCAATTAAGATTATTTTGTACGTGTGTGTACGGAATGAATATCCCGAGGGATGAAGATTCGTCTTGGGTGGTTATAACTCTAGGAAAGTTGATGTTTACGAGTGTGAAGTGAAAGAGGAGGCTGCAAAGATTAGAACGCCTCCTCCGAGACGTTAATTATAACGGATGCTTCTGAATGAGTACCGGACACGTCAGCCCAACTTTACTCACGTCTGTGTACACGGAAAATGTGATACACACAACGTATACATTATTTATTTGTAGCTTATTTACTTTCTTACTGCTTTGTAGAAGCCAGAACTCAGACGTGGATATAGAACATTTCGTAATAAATCGTTGCACGTATTTCTCCGTGGATCTTCTTCATTATTTATAAAGACGTTGCAATCTTGAGATGCTGTTCTAGTTCCAACATTCGCTTAATAGCCTTCAGGGGATTTTCGCTCCATTCAAAATTTTGATCGTACAGGACGACGGGGTTAGTGGAAAAAAAAAAATTTCAAACATTTGAATTTGCACGTGAAAATAATTTCTGCAAAAAGGTTCAGAAAATGTGGAAACGCTGAAGTAAAAAATAAAAAATTTATCGCTTTTCGGCGAGCCAAAGATTTGGTAAGCAAAAAAAAAAACATTTCATGATTCAAGAAATTAATTTCGACGGTGCAACGATAATTTTTGTTGATTTCTCTATACGACAAGCCTCTACCTTGATTAATTGATACAGTGTATGCGAATACGTTGAATCAATAGTTCTTTACGCGCATAACCCTCGGGGGAATGAGAAATTTGGTGTTCACGTAGCCTGCTCGTTGTTTCCTCACGAGTGAGTTCCTTCAAGCCCATCGAAGTGCGAGGAACAATAGATACGATGGGAAGCAGGGGCTTCGTTAACACTAGAGCTCTCAATGTGTATATTTGAGATGAGTTGGCCGTATTCTAAACGCAGGCAGTATTTACATAGGGCACGACGAATTTGCATTTGAAATGATTCTGGAAAAGTCAGATCAATGGAACACGACGACACTGTTGTTGGCACGAGATCGTTGAAGCGAATAAAATTTAGCTGAATTATTCAATTACCTCGTTGATAAAGTAGGTCGGTAATTGTCCGAAGCGTTTGCATGGGAATTATTCACACATGATCGCGTTTGCATATATGTGGGTTGGGGCTACGTGTATATAGGAGATATTTATCGATGAGGGGGAGACGAACGCGAGAATCGCTGGTTCCAAGTCAGCTCGAGGTTTCGCACACTGAGGTCACAACGACGTTCCCGCGCTATATAGTCCAACGATGGTAGTTTGCCGAAGTGAGGTCAGGATATTCCCGAGAGGAATTGGTACACGATTCTCCTACCAGATAGGAAAAGCCTCTGGCGATGTAGATATAAATAAAGCAAGTTGCAAGCAACGCGATGAGCGTTTCTTCAGGTGAATGTTTGCAGCACGCCAAGGAGGAGATCGTATTCGTTACGGCGTGGAATATAAAAGTAACAACGTACTAGTTGGAGGAACGAACATCATGAAATCGTCGCCAACGTTACTCGCCGTATTGGGAAACAGTCTTTCTTAAAAATGTTCGTGAATACGAGCGCGTACGTTTGGAATGACTGGACAAAAGTGTCTAGCCATGAGGCTACGTGAAGATCGTTGGAAATAAAGTTGAAAGAGTGGCAACACGCAGACATAGGCGAAATTGTATTATTTATTTGTTTACATCTGCATGTGCAGTCTCGTATTGCCATCGATATAATAAATCTCTGTTTCGAGCTGATGCAAAGAGGAGTTACTTTTTTCAACAGTTGGTAAAACCGTTAGATCCGATGGAGCCGAAAGGCAGAGCCATCCAGCGAGAAGTTGATATAAATCTGTGGATGGAAACTAGGAAATCCAGTTTGGCCGTTAGTACTTTTTCTTTATTTTTGGAAGAGTCTGGGAATCGAAGAGGTGAAACAGCTTTGAGCTACCGTGTGGAAAAATCCTCTGACCCTAAAGTTTTTCAAACAGATATATGGACCTGGAGTCCTGGAGATGACCAAGAGGGCTAACTCCGGACAGTCACGTATATATTGATTGCAAGAAGAATAAAGGGCGTATGAGGTGGAAACCAGCAGCAGATTGGAAGCTTCCAAGGCCTTTGGTACATACAGCAGTGGCTGGAATGCAGGGAGTCTCTGGCATATAAGGCTAGAGATAAGGAGCGACGGATGATACCCGGTGATTTATGAACAGTTTTGGGAGGTCCCGCGAGTATGTTCGCGGAAGGGAGCGGCCAAGTGCTCGCATGCTGAGATGATTATATTTGACGATGCGAACCGAGGCTCGCCAAAGGTCGTAGGGTCATCTAGGCATAACTTGCGACAACCAACACTGTTTCGGACTGGTCCAAATGGCTTCGAGGTCTTCCGCAAACCTGTGCCTGGGAACGATCCACCGAAACTACGTTCCATCTCTGCAAATGACGGGCGTAAACACGCGTCACATGCGACCGCGTGTGACCTACGATGTCCTGGGCTTGCCGATAAGGCGACGGCTTACTGCTCCAAATTCCTACGCAGCTGTCCGATCTATTTGTTGCATGCTTTTCTCTGAAACGACATGATCGCAAAATTACCACCTTTCAATATTCACGAAGGTCCATCCAGTATGGTAGGCCGGAGTAGCAGAATGAAATGCAGAAAATGTTCGAGATCATTGATACATAAAAGTCAGCACATATGAGTCAGAAAAAAAAAGAAAAAAACAGCTTCACTTCCAATATGTCGAAATTCAGAATATATTTTACCAAAATTCCAACATTTTTTTTCCATGAATCTGGAATTCTTCGGATGTCAACCGAACGGATGGAATTTATTGAAAATGGAAGTATGATAATTATTTGGGACTATGAATCTTTCTGATATATTCAATTTGAATATTTGTTTCGTCCTGGTTTGGCTTTTTTTAAATTATTATTCGATTTGCTCCTGCTCAACTTCGCTTCCCACGCACTCGAGATAATTGATCCGCAGAAGTAAGCAAGCAAAACAGAAGAGAGAGAGAGAGAGGAAAAAACAACTTCGTAGCAATTACAATGAAAGGAAGCACGATTTTCTCATGACTTTGTTTACTCTGATCTGGTTGAGCGACGTCTGCCCATAAAATGGTTACCCTGCATATAATGTCAGTGGCTCTGGCTGATCAATCTTTGCTCAAAGTTCTTTCGAGCCTCTGGGAGAATGTGACGGAGCTGACGTGAATGAAGGCGATCGGTATGCACATCAGCGTTGGAGAAGAATTGGATTAAAATTTCGTAGTAATTTTCGAATAGATTCGAATCTGCGTTGACTCTTTGCAGTCGCAGTACTTCGAAAACTCGCACAGCCTTGAATCGAACGTTAGTGCGGAGTGTTCTGAAAAAGTGAATTCATTGCGACGTCTGCAGAGTATTAAAGGGCAGCGCACAGATGAAAATTAATCATGAGGCCAACTGGTTCATTTACTCGGTAAATGAACGAGATTTTCTTGGAAATAAAAAAAAAAAACGTGTCGGAATTTTTGATGAGATGATTTTTTCTTAATATGATCTTTCACGGTCGGGGTTTTTGGAGAGGAAATGGCAAAGGCGAGAATCCGAGTAGCCGAACTAATCGAGAAAGAGGATCAAGCGTCAGGGAGTGTGCGGAGAGTGAGAAATAGTGAATTTGATCGTTCGCACAAAGTCTGTTGTGCGGTGCACAGGAAGGAATAGAGTCGATCGGCCAATCGCGTGAGGAAAGTACAACCGCAGAGAGGCTCGTCGATGCGGGTTGCCGGAGGTCGTTTTTTTTTGCTCCTATCTTCCGATCTCTCGTTTCGAAATCCTTCTATATTGTCTCTTTCTTTTATTTTTATCGGCAACTCGCGCAATTCTCTCCCGGCTGGTTAAACGTGCTAATGTAGATTCTCTCTGAGAGGCAGCCAGTCGGCTGGTCGAGTTAGCGAGTTCGCCGGGCGCGCCAATGAACATCGAAAAGCGCTCTATCGTTAGTCTCGCTGCTTTGCTGCTCATTCGCATTCGTGACTCGTCTCGTATACTATAGAAAATCATATATATACAAGACAAGAACTCTTGATAGCCCCTCGCTGTGCCCATTTATTTTTCCATTAGTAAAAGCTTCGAAAAATCCTTATTTACTTCGATCCACCAACGGTATACCGTGATTTCTATTTTTTTCTCCATTTTCTATACCGGAACAAAAAACACGAATTTATTTATTTACGTGAATCGATAAAAAATGTGGAAACTTTACCATCCTACAAAGGTTCAACGTGTTTTGCATCATTTACGTAAATCCTTTTCATTTCAAAGTGTTGATAAAATTTTGAACGGTTGGGACGAATATTAAATAATTATTAAGAGTGCTTCATAAATAGTGTGCAGATGCAATATGAATTCCCAAAAACTAGAATTCGCGTTTTCCAGATTTAATGGCCTTGTTGTTACTTGGGCTTTTTGAAAGGTTTTCACAATGTAATTTGGGGGTTTCTCGGTCCGAGACAGAAAACTGAGAGAGTCTCGTGTGACATAATGTCCTGAAGTACGAAGTGAAAATTCAGGAAAGTGGCACACATCAAATGTTACCCCAGAAGAATTCCTAGAGCCTGATACACTCGAAATCACTGTGAACGTCTCTTCCCCTTTGTTTCAACGTCGTTGGCGTTTCTTTTTTTTTTTTTTTTTTCATTTTTTCCAGCTCTCAAGGGGACGTTCAACCCTGAAAGGTCGAGCGAAGTCTGTCCCATCACAAGGGTGGGTGCTCGCCAAAGTCTCTGCCTCTATCATCCACGTGCATTATTCGCTTTACTAAAACTCTAGGAAAACTGTTTTTTTTCGTCATACGTTGGGAGTGAGGGAAATAAGGAAAGAGAGAGAGAGAGAGAGAGAGAGAGAGAGAGAGAGAGAGAGAGAGAGAGAGGGTGGTATGTGGGTGAGGCGACGTCGAGCGAGAGCGTTACAGTTCCGGATGACACGAATTTATTCTTTTTCTTTCATGTTTATTTCATGAAAATCTTTCTATTCCCTCTGCTATGCGGGATGCAACATTTTTTTTTTTTTGAGAGGATGTGCACGTTTTTTACTTTTCCTCCACTCGGGTTGGCTCTCGAATGTTTTCTTTTTTTTTTCCTCTGTGAGCTTCCCGTCCTATTTCATTTTTTTAGTCGGTATACGTACGCCTCTTTTGCGCTCCTCGTTAGTGTCACAATTATTCACACAAAATTGTACAACCCGAATAAGAACCCGAGCGAGTAGAATTTTCGACTCGTTAATCCAGCAGTACTGCTGGCTTGTCTGCAGAGAGCGAGCAGTGCAGAGAGAGTATGTCGAGTCGAGATGAGGCCTCATCGCTCCGAGCCATATAACGAGTAAATTTGCGGCAAAATCCTTCCTCTAATTAACGAAATGATCATTAATTAATAAGTTAAGAAAGACACGTGTGGCAGCTGCTTTTTGGATGAAAGATATTTTCATTTTCATGTGATATTAATAAGAACGAAGATTCTGTGCTCGAAAGATTGGACACAGGAGGGAAATCTCTATAGCACGAAACCAGCCCTGTTTATAATCTCAAAAGCGTTTAATATGCATGTGCATCATCGTACACAGTAACTATATGGATAACCAAACTGCAATATAACAAAAGTTTGTCGTTGCGAAGGGGTGTAAGGAAGTTGATACTAATTTCCTCGAGAGATGGAAACGGATATCGTTCGGCTCCCTGATTTTCTCTTGTATCAGCTATTTCTCATGCATATAGACATAACTATGTATGGATAGCATACATGGTAGGTAGAGAGGAAGGAAATAGACGTTAAACTGCAGTAATTTGCGAAATCCAGCCTAGAGGTTGGGGTCAGTGCAATTTGGCACTGCTGCAGCTCCTTTCGCACCACATTCGAGTAGTAGCGAGCTTAACTTTTCCCTTCCCACTCGTTCCAATTGGATCGCATCAGCTTCCATCTGGGAAAGTCGTTACCAAAAATATGATCGAAAGGATGATCGAAGAAACGCGTGACGAATCAAACAATTTTGCTGTAATAAATTCGTCATTTATTCTCATTAGAAAAAACTCGCGGAGAATCTGTAATTGCATTGCGAAGCGTTTGCTGCGGAGTAAATTCACTTGATAGGATGTACATGGTCGTTGCTTCAGTTGGAATCCAACAAAGAGGGATAACTCGTTTCAATCAATTATACGACAGTGGTCTCAGTGATCTGAAGTTCGTAGGGTTAGCAGGAAGAGGGAAAAAACTCGTGGACCGTATATTTATATCGAGGGTATCTACAAGCATATTACATCAGGACAGATTGTGAAAAAGGCATGAAACGTGATGAGAAACTGGGCAGGGGAGGAAAACGTCGTACCGGAAGAAAGCATGGAATGGAAGTAATTTCCGGAGTGAAAGGAGCCCGAGCTTTTTTCTAGCAGTTAAAAAAAGACGTAATCAGTGCGACCAACCGAGAGCCACCTATAGAGAACTCTTCCCCCCCCCCCCCCCCCCCGCCACCCCTCCCGCTCACACAGATCCCAAGTTTCCTTGGCTTTGGGAACACTCGCTCGTTTCATCGAATTTCACGGGTTACCGGAAACCGAGTATTTTCACCGGAAGGAGAAAGGACCAAAGAGGGACATCAAGAGGAAGAAAAATATGGACCGGTAGTCCGTGACAGACTCTATGGTCAAGAATGTCGAGGATAGGAAACGCAAGAAGAATAAGTGGACGCGATCGAGAACAAAAAAATAATCACTTAGCTCCGTTTGCTCGACGGTATCTCAAAGGAATAAATATTTCGTTACACGATTCCGAGATAAATGGATTCGGATTATTGTTTTATTATATATTGTTGAATCTGTGTGTGACAGAAATTGAAGGATCTTACGAGATCCATAGACTCGGTAGAGTCTCGGGACGAGTACATTGTCAGCTCTGTCGTCTGCTGTTCCGAACGTTCGCCGATTTTTATACTTCCTCGAAGTAAAACGATTCGCGGTGGTGAGAAAAAAATTCCGATGACGATTCAGCTAACTGTAATACCCAGGAGTCGTCGACCGACCTAAAAATGAACATGGAAACTAATTACGCGATGCTCTTTCGATAGAGCCTAAAATCAGGACGATTGATAGAATAATTGCTGAGAAAAATCTTTGCGAGGGCTTAGTCCAGAGGATTTGACGTGTCTGCAAAATAACATCGTCTTATGCGAGGTTTTTGGAGTGAATTATAGAAGAAAAAATAAATGAATGAAGAAAATAAAATAAATAATGACTGTGCAGAGTGTGTGATGAAATAAACGACGAGCTATCAAGGAAACGCAGATAACAGGAAAGAAATTCTGATGGCGAAAGAAGCAGGTGGAAACGATGGGCATTACAGTTCCCATAACAATTTCTTCTGGGCCCATAAGATTTATTATCGCGTCTACAAACGACTGGGAGTTGATTCTGAAAGGTTGAAGCAGGAAAGAGAGTCGAAGGGACAAAGATAACCGGAACAATCGAACTTTTCCACCACCTTTTATCCACCAGGGCATTTTGCTGGCTCTGGTCATCTCGCGGAATGATAACGGGAAAACCGTTGGATAGATGAATCAAATGAATAGCCATGGCTCCTGATTCTCGTGCTTGGAAGAGTGTGGAAAGAAAGACAGATAGCGAGAGGAAGGAACGAACAGAAAGAAAGAGAAGGCCAGTAGAGCGAGCGAGAAACACGTGTCTCGGAAAACTGCTGGATGAAAAATCGTCGATCGTGAAATTGCGACACAGAAGGAAAATTTCTCGGTTTGTTCCGGTAGCCCATTACCGGAGATAACGTAGCTCGTTTGTTCTGGCTGATGCTTGTGTGCCTTTTTCCATCTCTTTGCTCACTCCTTCCCCAACTCTTTCACTCTTGGGGAAACAGCTTTTTCCTTCTCAATGTTTCTCATTCTCCTGAACGCTTCTCCTACAAACTGCGTTTTTTGCTTTGTACCCACGTTTAATTTCTATGAGTTTCAAGAGTTTCAAGATGAATAGACAAACACCTTTCATCTCCTCAATCCTCACTGCAACTTCTTTTTCATCCCCGTTACAAAATTCCCAACACCAGTTTGTCGGAATTACTCTGAAAACGTAAATAAAAATAATCCTCCTGCGCGTGGTACGACGCGTACATCGCATAGACTCGTCAATGAACGTGCGGGATCGCTTTGCATTAAATTGACAAGCTGTGTTCATGTATTTCCTGAGTCCTACAAATCCACCCGATGATCCGAACGACGAGCACACACTGTTCGGCAGGTCGAAATGAATTTCGAGACAAATCTAAGATGACTGGCTCGTTTTTGTTGAAAAGTTTTTTTTTTGAACAAGGTCGATATTCCATTAATTGCAATCATGACCAGATTTTTTTGGATAATGACGAAATTTCTCTTATTTTTACAGTGAATTTAGTTTTTCCAGAAATCGTAAGCGAAATAAGCCAAAGTGAAACGACGAAATGTCAACAAAGACGATTAGCATAGTGTATTCGCAATTTTTTCATGGCGATAATCTTCCTTAATTACGAGCTCGAAATAATTGACGTTGAACGTCATGATTTGAAAAATACACGCGACCCTCATTACGAAACGCCAGACACTTCGGTGTTACGTGTATAAATCGGAGAAAATGTTATGCAAATTATGCAGGCGAGATACTGTAACGATACTTTCCAGATTTTTTGTTCACAATGTGCCCGATTTATATGACGATACAATTAAGGGGAGGAAACGCGAAGAATCAAGTAGTGGAGATGGCTACTCGAGCGAAAGAGCTTCGACGACGTCGAGGAGGAGAAAGAATGGAGAGTAAGAAGAGAAGGGCGACATGGGTGAGAAGGACCGAATCAAGGGGTGAACCAAAGACGAGTTGGGGATTGGGAAGAGGAGGAAATAAAGAAGACTTGGGTGGAAATCTCGTGTAGGCCGAGGGATGAAAGCTGCCTGATACCCTATAAGAGGAACCAATACCGATGAGGTTATTGCGCTGGAAACCCGATCGATCGGTAAAGATTCACACACAGAGACACACAAACGTGCAGACACATCGCGAGTTTGGTCTCACGTTGTCGACACATCCCTCTTCGCTGAGCGCACTGACTCGGAAGCTCGTATTTTTAACACCTCGATGTGCTGCGATCGCGTTCTCGCTTACGACCACCCTCGCTCTCACGCGCCAGCTCCACAGTCGCATACGTGTTCATATGTATTTATATCAGTAACATAAATTGCCTCTCGAATACACACACGAATGGAGATAGTGAGAGAGAAAGAATAAGACGGAGAATTATCAGTGGCGGTCAATCAATCGGCGAAGACGTCGAAAGTGATCATTTCTACTTCCTCACAAAAAAAGAAGCTCCATTTATTTTGCCATTTTAATCTGACAAAGATTCTCCGCATTCTCATCGACGTATCGACTTTGCTTGTCACCAAAAATTTACGCTCCGGTTGTAATATTTTTTTCAGTGACTTCGAGAACTCGATTACATATATTTTTTACGCTCGACCGAACGAATTCAATTGTCCATTCGATGTCCAATGAAGCATGGATGCATACAGCAGAGTTATTCTGATTCCAACAATCAGTCAAACATTCAACACACATCCCTGTTGTATATCGTGAGTACGCTTGAAACGTGTTTTTTATTTTCCGAATATACGTAATCGTAGGTATTTTTCGTCGAAGGGTTTTCAGTGTTTTGCGATACGGTGGAGTTATCATTTTCCAGGTCGTCGATTAACGAAATCATTTTGTGTGTGTTTTTTTTTTTTCGTTCAACCATTCGGTTGAGATAAGCTCGTTGTTGATCAACGATAAAAAGGGAATTGTGTGAATTTATCGTGATATCGTCACACTCGCGATAAGGGATCGCCGAGGGAATGGAATTGTAACATACAGTGGCATTTTTTTTGTTATTTTCCGTTGATTGTTGCTGTGGCTCTTGAACAGAAAATTAATGGTCAGTGATGGCACGAGAGCCACGTCGTGTCCAAGCTGCTTTTGCATTCTTCGATAGCAAGAGCTGGAAAGCAGCAGAGAAAGGAGTTGGTGAGACTGTTCGTTTGGTTAAAAGCCACGAGGAAATGTGGAATTTCAGGGATCAGTAGAGAAAAAGATTATTAGATAGCAGCAAGGGCGAGCAAGAGAGAGAGAGAGTGAAAATCGATAGGACAGTTGATGAACGAATTGAGACGTTTCTCGCTTAAAAATAGTCCAGAGGGCAGAGGGGTTGTTGGAGAAGAGAGTATAGGGAGGGACCAGGCGGAATGAGCCACGACGGTAGAGATAAGACGTTGGCCAAGGTGGCTCTCGCCTTGAGAAAAGCTCGGCTGGGTCGATGAAAGCAGGCTACGATGCAACTCATTGTTATAGGTCTCACTAGACATGGAACTTATACGTATACGCAAAATGAAGGAGTGGGGGGAGAGAAAAATCGAGAGAGAGAGCGCAACGTTGAAACTCACAATTTCATAGTCGTTATAAAATAAAATAGAAAGGAGGCTTTGAATGATTTCTTTCATCATTCAGCTTTCGTGCACGAAAGTCGATAAGATCTTTGTCATGGGCTTTACTTTCTAAAGAAATAGGGCACATACATATTGGAGCGAAGTTATTATTAAAATAACATTGCACGAGCGCGGTCTGACCTGCACTGGGTTTTACTACTTATAGTATGGGCTATTGGTGGATTGGAGTGACAATCTCCGAAGGTCAAGTGATCAAGGACGTTTTTCTGATTTTTTTTTTCTCCATGCGGAATCAAGAGAGTGTGTGGAAGTTTTTCCCTTATTCACTCTTCGCTTTCGGAGTGAGCAACTTTTTCGATTATTATTCAGAACATGAAGAGACCGTATTTAGTCCAGTATTTAGCTGAACGTTAATTAATTAATCAGAACGAATATCACGTATATCCGAGGATTATAATACATATCGTGTCTAGTCGGGCTGAAACACTCTTGCAGCTGCGAGACTTGCCCGCACGAAAGTTTCCCACCGAATTCCGTGGTTTGAATACAAATCGCTGTTAATTAGAGCGTGAAGACTACACAGTCAAGAGATGAGTGCAGCCAGCATTCTAAACGAGGGACTTCTCCGCAAAGCATAGCCACAAACATTCCGTACTCTCGTAAATGACAGTGTGCTTTAACTTTCCACTTCTTTCTGAATAGATTTTCAGGCCGGGGCGTTCCTAGCTGGTTGCATCTGCTTACCACGCATACACCGATGCAGGGAGACATCCAGAGGGAATTATACAAAGTTCTACGATACCTGTATCTCTCTAGCGTTGTTAACATTGTATGTTGTCTGAGGATTTTGTCAAAAGCAGTGCAAAGACCATATCTACTATATTCAAGCTCAAAAACGAAGGTTGTGTCTCGTTAATGGAATGGCTCGCTCCATCATTGTCGTTGTCAGTGCGCCGCCTCGATTTCTACAGCTAGGCACTTCACTTTCCATCGAGCAAGTGTACCAATCGCCTACCCTTTCCAACACAACGGAATGCACTACGACAAAAGGGTGTCAGTGAGAACCCAAGAGAACCGACTCGGGTTTCTCACCAGAAACTTTCAGCCCCAGAAGTATTCTTTTGAAAATACACTCAAGGCTTCATATGTGGGTCATTTCGTGTTTGGAGAAAATTGTCTTTTTTATTCGCAAGTAGCTCGCGTCGTTCTCGATTGTTTCAACGCAAGCGACGTCTATTGATGTTTGATTGTTACAGAGGGAAAATCTTTAATTCAATGTCAACTTGGAAGCTGTCATGAAACTTTGGACTATCCAGAATTCCATATCGCTTGTACGGCGATCAGAAGAAATCAGCAGCAACGAAACGGTCTCGAAAACGGGAACAATAATGCGAGCAACTAATTGGAGCTTTACAACGTTTCCATTGATAGTAAAAACCTTGGATAGGAGACCAACACGACTTGGCAAGAATAAAGATGAAGAAAATGGAAGGGAAACGGAAAGAAGAGGAAGAAGGATAAAGTAAGAAAAAGAGCATCGAAGAAAAAGGGCGAAAGGAATGGGAAATGGAATTTGCAAACTAACGTGATAGTGTTTTTCCCTGGGAGAGGCTCAAGGTCAGCCTGGCATGGATGAAGCGAATGTATATACGTTGGCGTTCCTCCCTCTGAAAGTCTATCCCTGTCTTCCTCTCTACAGTCTCTCCGGCAGTCGTGTCTTTAAAACTTCCCCAGCTTCCCCTGCCACACCCTCCCTGGCCGCCATATTGATCGGTTGCCCCTACGATGCTGCTACCATAACCACCTCCACCAGCTTTCACGTCCACCACTCCGCATTTCCACTCCGCTTTTACTCCCTCTGGTTTTCCACGAGACTGGCAATGTTGCCGCGTCTTTTTTCGGCGGCGTTACATTTTACGTGCAGAGCTCGCAATCACCTATGCTACGTCTTTTCTATACGTCTTTCTTTTCCGTGTATATCAGACAATCTTCCTCGACAAATGCAGTTTGTTGTTTGGATGGGAAGTGATGCCTCAGCTTGCGGTGGTCAATCACGTTGGACGAGGGATGACGTGACGGTTTTCAGACGCGACACACCCTCTTTCGAACACGATCAACGTCTGAGCTTTCGCGATATATTTCCTGTGGCAAACCTCGATGCACGTGCACTTGCGAGGAGGTGCAGCCCCTTCTACGAGGCTGATGGAAGTAGCTAACCAAGTCAACGCACGATATCCATTTAAACGTCGATTACAAAACTCGAACGGAATACTAAAATTCTTTACTGATAGCAATTCATTTGTCATAAAGGTCTGGAAGACCGTTGCTCTACCGTTTACGGCCACTTAATTATTATTGCCAGGAATGAGCAACGGGACGTTAGTGAACGCGAACGTGAGTATTACCCCGTAGGAGGCTATGGCAAGAGGCAAACCTGATCCGGCTACTCGTTGCTGCTGATGTACTTGCGATCCTTGCTGCTTCGATCCTCCGCATCATAAATCAGCCCATTAGCCGGTTCGACACTCAGCCAACACTATCCTTCATCGATCATCTTTCGTCCTCCTCTATCTGTCGCTCTCTTTTTCAAACTTCCCTCGCAGACATAAGACTAATTTAAATATCCTTCGCGGGCACCAAACGAGCAAAAAGTCAATTTTTCGTCATCCCTCTTTGCGTGGCATTCCTATGAAAACGTCGCCACGCATCCACGCGGCAACGTCGCCCCCACCAACCGACAAACCCCTCCATTTGCAACACTTTGCTGTCTCGACGTTCCCTTTCCCCCGAATCATTCTCGCGCACCTATACCAAAGCTTTGCAGTTGATTTCTTCTGCTCATTTGGAATTCGCGCCTCCTTCGTTATCCCCTTGGCGAGCTTGAACCTCCTTTACAATTTTCTCGTTCTTCACTGTATTAATTGCCACGTGCTAGACGCTCCATTCTCACGGAAGGAAACTCCCCACTTTCTGGATTCTTTTTTTTCTTGCAGCACGTGACCTCATCTTTCTTATTTTGCCTGGGAGCGTAAAACAAATGCGTGGCTTTGCCGCTGACGTCAAATGATCATTTCCGGCGATTTTATTCGTTGCATAAACATCATTGGCCCGACACTCAGCTACAGGCAAACTCTGCAGATTCCCGTTGCCGCACGATGAGAAATCTGCTATATGTGACCCAAGAATTGGCCGCGACCATGAGATTGAATTTGTTGTGATTTTTTATCCCCTAACTCGTATATACTCCGAATCTGATATCTTCGTGTGTACTCTCGAAGCATTTGTTCCATCGACGCGGCCAAGTCTCAAGAGTCCATAGGGTTGCCCGTACTCGTCGTACGTTCTCATTTTATCATCACGTCTCTAGCAGGAACTCTTCTCCTTGGAGTCTCTCCTTGGCTCATTCTGTTCCGTCGACACTCGTATTTCCCCCCTACGTAGCTCTTACGTTTTGCCTCCATCACGCAAGGCTTGCATGCACACTATACTCTATCGCGTTTTCCCCATATAGTTTTTATCGCCGAATCAACCCTTACATAAGCTTTTCAGCAATCGCGCGATCATCATCGAACATATTTGCTACGTCAGCAACCAACACTCACGATTCTCTCCCCTTTTTTCGCGATGCCCATTTTGATCTTTTGCCACCACCTAAAAGTTGCTTGTTCTTCGGAAAAACTCGATAAAAGCTCTTTTGCGATGGGAGAAAAGGATGAGAGCGGAGATTCGATGCTACAGCGACATTAAGGAGGCCAGATGTTCGCCTCTTCAGACATGGCCAAACCATCACACTGTGCTTTCATCCACAAGCCAAACAATTATTTTCCCTTTTTATCTTTCGTTCTGTGGTTACTCTCTCTCTGAGGCTCCGCAACGGATATTGAATTTTTGAAAATATAAAATGTCTGCTTCTCGCTCTTAAAACTGTCAAAATCCGTCGAATCGAGTTGAATTTTTTCCCCTATACCTGATGGAATATTTTATACATTATCGAATCAAATTTGAATTCGACACGCGAAAGAATGATTTTGAAAAGTCTAATTTTTAGGTACGAGTCTCGTCGCTGTTACGAAAACAGAGGTTCTCGCGTTTAATTCTACGACAAAACGAATTATACTTGGATTAGAATCGATGGGAATGAACGTCAGGAAGCCTTCGTATCGATTTACGTGTCGTTTTTCTATCGAAGCAAGTGTTATCTTTAGCAATGACCGTCATTTTGTTCGAGCAAAGTGCCACACGGACATGTTTCGATCGCGTTCGAGCGAGGCGCGAGGATTCGTGGATAACTTATCGGATGCCATTAGAACCCATATGGAGCGAGGTAAAGGATGTTTGTCCATGGCTGCGCACCTTCAAAAGAGGGATTCTCCATGTTAGCGCTCTATGTTTCTGCTATGCCAACGGTGAAAGATTTATTTAGCGTCTGCAGTTACAGTAACGGAGCAGAGCTGAGCTAAAAGAGTGTGGTGTGAAAAAAGAGTCAAAGTATGAGAGCGAAAAAGAGATTTGGACAAATCGGGGACTAATCGGATTGCCTTAACGTAACGACCAGCAATTCGTAGAGGGTTCGTTCTTGCGATTGCTCGTTTTCTCCTCAATCCTTTTCACTGCTTCTACAGTCCCAGAGCAGTGTGACGTTAACTGTGTGAGTACAAAAACGGATTGGCGTGTCGCGCACGCGTCAATCAGCTTTTAATTTCATTCTTGTCCAGCAGTACGTCCACCGGCGGATTACGATTAAATATTTTTTCACACTCGACGATTACTCGAAAAATTATGATCGACGTGAATTTGAAATTTTTATAACTCGAGATCGTGAGAAAAAAAAATGAGAAAAAAAAATCGCTGCGGAATTTTTTATTCGACCCATACATCGCGGCATATGGCTGCTTGAAAAGCAAAACATCGTCGTGTGAATTCTCAATGGGGATAATTTAATTACGAGGAGTGCAATTCGAAGTAACGAAAAATGCTTGAAGGTTGAGTTTGGTAAATGCAATTTGTTTCAGTTTCTATAATATCCAGCATTGGATAGACACTTTTTTGCCTCATTGTTTTGTTTTTTTCTTTGATCGCGTTTTTGCGAAACTAGTAACTCGGGCTTTTGTGCAGGACGCGGAAACAGCAGCTGCACAGCTGCAGCAACGTTAAGAGTAAATCGAATAAGCGCGGAGGGATCGACTGATTAAATTGTTCAGCCGGCTCAGCGACCAGACGGCAACATTTCTCTCCCTCATTTTCACTATCTCGCTTTGTCTTTCATTCAATGTACGAGAACAGCAAGAGTTTTCGTCTTCCGTACACCGCGTACAAAGCATCCGAGTGTCTGACCTCAGTATGCCAAGCCTTGCAACTTTAGTCTTCTCGCGCTTCGTGCACGTTTTGTTCCTTCTCCCTTGTTTTACGAGAGCAAGAGTTCTCCTCTTGTTTCATGAACAAACGCGGAAGGCTCTTTCCTCTCAGTTTCTTACAAGCGATAAAAAGCCTTGGTTTTTTTTTGTCTTTTTATTTTTACTCGCGCCTCTCCCAGGCATAATCGATTCTCTATCGTTGGCCATTGCCTTCTCCATCGACCGAGAACTTGCCTCGAATCTCTTCGGTGAAAAGTTTCCAGGCATCTGTCTCGCGCCTCCAATCTTTCATTCTTTCCTCCTTCTGAAACTCCTCGTGAAAACCATAAATACCATAAAAAGATTTCAGAGTATACTCAACAAGAAAAATGGAGAAACTTCTTCAGCGTCGACGATGTTCATCTCATCGTTATTATAATTAGGAAATAGGGTTTTGTGACGCTCGTCGTAGATTTTCTCGATAACGAATCTATTTGCTCCACGAAACAACAAAGTTTAGATTACCTCTTTGAATCTAGTTTTTTTAATGGAAATACACAAAACGTAATTCCAATAAGAATTTCTGTTTATTTGTTTTTTTCTTTTCCCATGGAAACGTGCATTTTTTAAAATTCATTTAATAGATAATAAAAAATAATTTTTAAACAAACATTTGTTAATAATTAATTTCAGTCCTTCCCTCCGTACTATTCGGCAAACCGTTTCAAAAGCATTGACACTTCCGGCAGCAACGGCGTAATATCGATGCGAGACAACGATTTTCATCATGGGGTGAATAAGAATTTTTATCGGCTGGTTATAAAATAACGAGTATAAGCTATTGACGCGAGCAGTTTTTGTTGGGCTCTCCCGTTGACTTTACTCTCTCGCGGCAAATTGACCTTTAACTGACATATAAAGGACGTGAAAGGTTTAATATTTGTGAGCTCTTCAGATTACAAATGCCGTTAAATCGATTGATCATTCGTTTCCTTTTCAATTATGATCCGATCGTTTGAAAATAGAGTCCATGTAGAGGAACGATGTTTACACGAGTGTAACGTTTTTGTGTCATTGAAGCTGCTGCTCACAGACGTTCAAGAGTCGAAAGCCACGTTGGTAAATTACAATAACTCTTTTTATCGAGCACAAAAACAGTGTTAATTTTTTTCGTACGTGTTTGACGGCATCACGCTTAAAAATCGGAAAATTGGTTGTTCTCTTTCGTTCAGTTTGGTGTGTTTTTTCTTTACTATATTATTTTTAACAAGCTGTACTGTGTTTATTTTTTTTTTTTCTTTCAATCCACTCCCGAGCTTTTTCCGCATATCCCCGCGGTGTGTATAAACCGAGATTCATTATTCACTCTACAGCTGGGCGTGCATATCGCAATGGCTGCTGTATGTTCGCAGGTGACTCCTGCACGAGTAATAAAGCTCGAGCAAAAATCCCTCCTACCTGCTCCTATGTGCGCGGTTTCTTTCCAGCACCGACGAGATTTTTCATTTTACGCAAGGGCATATTAGCCCACTCTGCATATACGAGCCAACACACAGGCAACAACACAATAACGTTTCAAATTTTTGTGAGATAAATTGCTTGAGGTGGCTCATAGTTATTATTCCTCGTAAATACACGCAAGGGAGCAGCACATTTTTCGACATAAGCTCCTACTATTTTCCTTGCGTTTGACGCGATTGCTTTATTCGATTTATTTACCAGAAATAAAATTTTCGTTGAATTAAAAAATTGCATTTTATCGAAAATGCAATTACAACGAGAGATCCTGGAAGAATGGAGCATTGAGAAAGGAAGTTACACAATCATGAAAAAAAAAGCGTATACAATGTTCATCGATAATTCTGTCCCGTGGTACAAAACGGCGTGCAGGAAAGTTTCACTAATTCGTGAATCGTGTAAAATAAGCGAAACGAGGCATGTGCACGTCAGAAGCAAAAACCGATCGATATTGTGCTGAAAGCTTTGCCCTTCGCTGTTAAAATATACGCCGAGGACCTTCAAAGCCTCATCAGAGTACCACGAAAAGCATTAGCATACGAGAGAAAGAAAAAGGAAATGACAATGAGAGAACGATAAAAAAAAAAAAAAAAAAAAAACGCCTTTGTGTTGATTGCTCCAAATGCATGCAGAGAACCAAACGTACGTGCGGGAAAAAAAAGTGACGGAAAAAGCTTGAACGAAACAACGGCGAAAGTATACAAAGCTTCCCAAAAAAGAACCAACGCCATCCCGTCCAAGGATTTGCAAGTTTCTCTCGTTGAGAGCTTGACGACGTAGTGGACTGCGAAAAAATCGATGTGCATTCGCGATATCCAGATTCAAAGCTACTTTGTAACTTTTCCCACATTTTCAGGAAAGATTCTTCGAGAATATCTTATGAACGTTTTCCTCCTCTTGCTTTTCCTTATAAAATAAAGCATATTGAACGAAGAAAATAAAGATTTTAATAGGATAGACGATTCCATGAATCATTTTGTCTCTTGCAAAGTTTTATAAACTCCAAGAATTTATTTCTCTCGTAAATAAGAAGAATCCCTGGAAAACATACGTGACACGTAGCATGAACGTATTTTTTCGCGCACGCAACACCTCCGTATGTATAGATTGGCTTCTGGGAAAACAGTGAACAAGGGAGTAATTTCGAAGCTTCTTTACTCGCCCTCCTTCCACATGCTACTTCTATTTCACAGTAAAAACATTCGGATACGAATGTCGGAGAGAGAGAGAGAGAGAGAGAGAGAGAGAGAGAGAGAGAGAGAGTGGGCGGACATGGAGACAAGGCTGGGGGCGAGGGGAGGTAAAAAGTGGTCGACCGAGAGAGTCGCCTGACCTTTACCTTTACCGCAGCGAGCACCCGGCTGTGTTCTATGTATGAGGGGAGCACACAGTAGCTAGAAAGCCGCAACCACCCTGCTCTACGCTCGAGAGCATCCCAATTCTTTATCTCCCTCCCTCTCTCTCTCTCTCTCTCTCTCTCTCTCTCTCTCTCTCTCTCTCTCTCTCTCTCTCTCTCTCTCTCTCTCTCTCTCTCTCTCTCTCTCTCTCGTCTGTCTAGTTCGATGCTCCTCCCCTTCATCCTTGTGAGCTCTTAAACCGCATAGAAAATGACAGGAAGATTCCCTAAGAAATGGAAACAGGGTACAAGCTCGTAGGTAAAGGAGAAGAAGACAGGCAGAAAATTGTACCAAAAGGAAAGGGAGTGAGAGAGAGAGAGAGAGAGAGAGCCCACGAGAAGCAGAACTAGGAGAGGTAAGTTTGTAAGTGCGCGTGTGTACCGGAGGTGGATGTAGGTTGGAAACTCAGAATCGACCCACATTCCAGGCAACCTTCGAACTGTAGGAAGCGTTGAGTGAGAGGCTTTCTCAATTTATCTATACACATGCTGCACAGCGAGTAAGATAGAGAAGCGACGAATCCTTTGTACATATAGTTCCGATATCTAATCGTATCGTCATCATTTTGGTATGCCTCTCCGATATTCTCCGAGTCTCCATCTACTTCTGCGCACTTATACTTCGACCTGTACAGGATCGAACTACGTTCGAAGATATTCGAGTTTGATGGACTATATTCCAAGTTACGAAATTGAAAAAATCCAATGTAAACGATTGTGTTTCATTTTTCCATGTGAGCCCATAAAAAAAAAAAAAAACACTGCCGATATCTGGTAACTATGAATACCAGCGAATATTCACAGCTTCGAATTTCAGCGAACAATAGACAACTCGGCAAACACTACCGTGTTTGCCGAGTTTTATTTCGTTCCTTTTTTTTATTTTTTATTTTTTCAATTTGTCGTCATATACTTCGATAAAAGCTTCCATGCATTTTGTACGAGATACGAGCTCGTTAGTGAAGAGCATCGTTTATTAAAATGTCCTTGAAAAGCCATGGTTTTTTTTTTGTTCTTTCTTCCGTATCGCCGCTGGAGAGATTTTTGAAAATTCTGTTTGACGCGGCTGCCCGGATTCTCAATAACCTCGTCCGCCACCGACGAGTTACGATATCGAAGACAAAAGAGGCTTTTTTTAAAGGAAAGCTTTTTTAGGTTACTTGGTCGTAATTTTTGACTTCCTCACGTTCTCATTTCTATTTCAATGCTCTTCCGTTGCATTTTACCGGTTGCCAAGAGACAGCCTAAAATTGAAGCTTCCTCCCCTGCTCGCGTACATCGCTTCCAGGCTCTCTCTTGCTCTTACCTTGGGAGTTTGTATACTCTCTCCTGTGTATATATTGACTGATTCGGTTCCGGAGAGGTCGAGAGTGCTTTCCCAGAGACTGGCTCTCTGTGAACGGCTTATAACTCCCCGAGGCGCTTTCCCAAGAGCCTCTATACGTTCTACCAACTTTGAGCCAGCGCTTATGTGTTTCAGGGTGCGTTTCGAATCGATGACGTTACCTTCACATTCGAAATTAACTCGGAAACTCGGTGGACATATTAAAAAGCTGACTTTTCATAACTTGTCAATAATTGTCAATCTGAAGGCACGAGCGATTGAAAAAATTCACTTGTAATTTAAAAAAATTATAGGAAAAAATTTACAGCTTCCCTCGTGAATTGATAAAAAAAAATTGCTAAATTCCATAATTTTCAATATTTCATTGAGCATTTTTTTTTATTTATTTTTAATACTTTAGGAATAAAAGTTATGATTTTGATTGTTATGACACGTGGAGCCACGAGGACAGCTGCTGAAATATCATGTTCAATTTCGAGATCATAAAATATTTAACGATCCAGAATTTTCAATCTTGAATCAAATTCCTGTGACACATGATATTTTCGATGCTTTCAGGAGATACTAAAAGGGTAGCATGCTGGAAATTGACGTTTATATATCGCAGTAGGTAAAGACAGATATGAATGAAATCTGAACTTTGAACTATAGAAATTCTCTAGTAAATTACATCGCCTTGATAGAGGGATACATGTCTTCGCTATAAATGTTTAACAGTATGCAGACGCACGTGTGACTGATATAACAACCAAAAGGTATGCACGAAGAGCCATGATACGTTGATCCAAAATAGCCGATGCATGTTAGTCAAACGAGTGTTAAATTTCTCCACGTGTCGTATGCACAATGAGAGCCAAAAAATACCGTCAAATTTGCAGGGAAACCAACCGCTGAATATAAAATTTTTTATCAGAACCGAATTTTTCAAACTGTTGGAATAATTATTTCGTCTCTCGAAGAATTCATCACGACCTTCGTTTCCGAGCTTGTAATTTTTCATATTACGGTAATTATAAAATATTTTCCGGCTAACAATCGGTCGCAACATTGAAACGATGGAGCTCCGGAAACAGTGCCAATTATTTTTCTGCTATAAAGTTTTCTAAACACGATAAAAATATGACTTCGTAAAAATATGGAATTAACAATTAATGGATCTGCAGAGCTTCTGTTTCCTGGTGATTCTGGTTTTGATTTCTGCAGGTTAATAAGACATGCTCTGTCAGAAAAATTCACTGGAAAATTATTCATTTATTGAACCAAACTTTGCATTCGACTATCGTGAAAACACTCAACACACATTTTTTACTTTTCGTTATCGTTCGAAGATCAATTACGTGCTCGAGAATCAACTGAAGGAATTAGTCGATCGTTTAATTGATATTTATTTTTTTTTTGTATTCGAAAAAATGATGAAATATCGAAATAGAGACTTTGAACGGACTAGCGAATGAGAGTAGTGCTAGGTTCGGAGAGGAATGAACGCTGATGTTGCTATATACTGGCTTTGCAAGCTCGCCGAGTGTGAACACGGCGATTAACCTCGCATCGACCCCTTATCGCTTGAACCAACGGACACCGGTACCCACTCTCCGAAGCTTCTATTACGCGCCCTTTACCCCTTTACCCTTCCCTCAAACTAGCCAGCACGCTTCCGCGATTCCCTCTTTGTTGTTCAATTTTTTTTATGCCTCCCTCTATCGCCTTTTCAGAGGTATCTCGCTACAATGCCTCCTTGCTCTGTTACGATGTTGCACACCATGTCGAAAGGGTGACTGACACCTCGTGGAAGCTTCGCTGCTAAACGAAGAATAAATAAAAATCGGCAAAAAAAAAAATCCTAGAGAGAATATCGACGAACGAAACATTTGAAAAAGAGTATAGGAAAATATTTCAAAAGTATTATTCAATGAAAAAGTTACCATCGCTTATTGAAAAAACTAGTTTCCAAAATGATGAGATAAAATCTCAAAAAAAAAGGGATTCTGATCTCAAAAAAATTGCCATCATTATTTGTGTTACTGAGAAAATTTTCATGGGTTTCGTGGAGTCATCTCATAATTTTCTAATACATTAAGGTATCGCATTCTGCGGAGGGCGCAGGGAAACTGTGAAAAAACTGGACGTTATAGGCGACTGAATTTTTAGGAATAGTTGGTTAGCACCATAAGAGAAACTCGACTTAACCGCGTCGTGCTCAGCGATTTATACGCGCGTTTATACAAAGCGGTCACCCAGTCAAATATTGACCTCGCCCGAGGCTGCTTAACTATGATGATCGTTTAAGTAACGCAACGACCGCTCACGCATCGATTCCGGAATTATTCTCGTCTCGAATGTTTGTTGCCCGGAAAGTTTGTACCGCCATCGGCGAAGCTTACGTTACGATAAATTTATTGATACGGTACGCGCTCAACGATCAAGAAATTAAAGCAGATTTTTTTTTTTTCTAAAATCCTTGGCTGCTCCGAATTCAAATTCAGCTCGAAATTTTTATTCCAGCAACTCTACGCCATCCGCCATCGGAATTTCGTAAATTGTGAGATTTAAAAAATTTTCTTAATGAATTCGGCAGATAATTTGGGAAATGAGAATATGCGAGGTCATTGTCTCCCTCGTTGTCTCCTCCTTTTCGAGATCTAACAGGAATATAATTGAAATAGAGTGCTTTGGAGAGTTCGAGTCTTGGACAAGTTCGAATGATCGATTCTAGTCTGGCACGCCGTGAACATACGAAAGTTGGCACTGAGACAATTTATCGAGCACGGAATGAGCCACGCGGACCCTAAGATCGGAAAGGGAAAAGGGTGCAATGAACTTTCATCTCGAATTGTCCCTACAATCTCTGTCTGAATTCTCACTGTGCCAAACAATCCTGAGACATGTAAAAAACTTTTGATCCTTTATGAATGATAAATAATTCGTGTGATTAGGAAATGTTGTTAGAGTCTTGAAGTTGCGTTGGATGATACAGAAATAGGGTGTGAAAGGGGAGCAGAGCATTAAAACTAATGGATGAAAGAACGAAAAGTGGGCTTGAAAGCGGAACGCGCCCTTTTTTAGTCGACACGAATGTTCCGATAAAACTTCTCGCGTGTCATACATTTTTGGCAGCGTAATGTACACACCCAGGAAGTCGTTTTCTGGATTTTTGCCAAAAATTGTTTTTTATCGTGGCATTGGCTTTACCTGTTACATCGATCGATTCAACTCTGAATATATTCATCGTCATGGGAAAAAAAATCATTGAAATTTTCATATTTAGCGAAGAGAGTGAAAGTGCTGAGGACTTTTTTTTTTCTATAGGATTGCATGTTTTTCTGGCAGTGAATCGGATCATCAGTTTTTGCAAATTGCCATTATGCGAATGCTGATTTTAGAAAAATTCTTCTGGATTGACTGAAAATGGTGTTTTTTGTTTTCTGCTCTTATCTCTCGTCCTCCGGATTAGCTGGTGTGTCCAAGGAGATGGTTTTGCCTGGGTACGTGATCATGTCGCCCAGAGACACTCGAAATGTTTGTACTATCTGTTAAAGGGGTTGACGGGCAAAGAGCGGAAAAGCTTGGTCTCTGCAGAGCTCGAAAATACTGCTGGTGGTCGCGTACCCAGGCCGAACACGAGGACGCGCCCACTACACTTAACGAGGACACGAGCTACTGAAGCGTGGAGACTCTCCTTGTTTCTCTCTCTCTCTCTTTCTCTCGTTCCTTCTGTTTCCGTTTTTCAGAGCGGCGGCCAATGCATCGCGACCATATCCGCAGTGTGTCAAGTGTCATGCACTTTTGCGCATTCTAAATAAGCTCGTGCGCGACCCGACCGAGAGCCGCCAACGTTTGTTTTCACGCGCGCACCCTTTGTGTCTCTCAAACACGTTCTCCGCGGATCCATTTTCGTTATTCTTTCGACACGAAACATTCGCCAAGAAATAATCGCGAAAACCACTGGAATATTTTCACTCCGAGGATTTTTTCACGTAAATATTTTAATAAATTTCAATCACTAGGAAGAAAGAACTTTCGGCTTGAAATATATTTGCCCGTTGCTACAGCGAATAAGCTGCGAGGATACTCATTGTGTGTAAACTCTCTATGATGTCTATAATATCCTGAAACCATCGGCAGTTACTAAATGTTCCATTATTTGGTACATATTCGATTGAAATTGACGTTGGTTTGGAGCAGGAAGCCCGCTGCTTAGCCCGAAGACTAACCCACCTAGCGCAGGCATTAGTACGTGCTAAAGCCGCTTCCGTCTTTCTCCTGCTGCTTCGTCGTTTCTCATTCCCATCAAGAAGTTCATCCGCTGAGAAAACGAGGCCATGATGCATGTATGCACCTCCTCACCTCGCCAAAACGCTTAACACATATATGTACTAAAAGCCAGCGTGCAAGAGCTTACGTACGTCGTAAACCTTAGTACCCTGAGAGTTTGCCAAGCCAAAGAAACATACACACATAAACGCACATCAGCATAGCTGAATGGATTATGCTCCAGGCCCGAAGCAGAAGAGAAAGAGACAGCGCGAGAAACAAAACGGAGAGGATAATGCAGAATTCTGTGCAAATCCTAAATTCTCGCATCGACATTTCCAATCAATGCTTCCACAACGTTCAATTCCGATGTGTTCAACCTCTCCCTAAGGTGCCAACGATAGCGTTTGCGAAAAGATAAACATCGCCATTCGTAAACGATACTAAAATAACTGATTAAAACATAAAAATAGAACAAAATTTATTCTGATACTATTTTTCGAAGATTTTGAAACTTGATAAATTGCGAATCGGTCGTTCTGAAGCAAAACTTTTGATGGCAACGAATGTTTTAGCATTTGATTTTCATTTCCCTCAAAAAATAAATTCAGCGCTATGAAAATATGAATAATTTCCTACAAAAAATGTCTCTACGAGAAAAAACAAAAAAATCATATCCACCGGAATACAACGGTTTGAAAAACGTCTTGGGTCAGATAGACCCAATATGGACTTATAGGATGTGTGCACTCAAAGGGGTAAAATGAATCTTCTGGTTCATGTTTATAGATTTGCCTGAACTGCCCGGAGCATTTTTACTTCACCAGCGAATTATTTCGTATTAATTGATTTAGTTTAGTGATAACGTGTGTTAAAAATCGTGTTTCTATCGATTAGCATCAAAGGCCATCGTACTTGAGTGATCTGTCCTGAACAAATATGATGACCGCAAGGCTTGTATATTAAGGATAACGCGGTCCCCTGAGAGCGATTGGCAATCGGGGTCCAATCTTTTGACACAGCATACACAACGTTGTTTCCCTTGTGCCACGTCCGACTGTGTATTCTTGGTTTATATTCCGTGTGCTCCTTGAAAGCTATGCAGCAGAGCAGCACAGCATCTATACGGTTATCGATGTTTAGGGCCAACCCGGAGCTGCATAATTGCATGCAGATGGAGGTGCACGCTCGGTGGTCCTTGCAGCAGCGACACGTACGCACAAACACGACAAACTGTAATTCTGCATCCTACATACGAGATCGAGGAATGAAAGGCCTTCACGTTGCTTCCAAAATCGTCAACATACGACACTTTGCTTGGCATCGACGCTGTGCAGGGTGAAGATGTAAGGTGGCAAGCTTCTGGTGGGCTCTACACCGCGGCAAACTACCCTTCGCACTCTCCATGCAAATCGAGCACGCTCGAACGAGCGAAAGCTTCCCAGACACATGGGTAATGTCGTATGAGATGGAAACACGTAGAGTTACTGAGAGTACAGCAGAATGAAGGCCGGTAGACGCCCGCGCTACACAATGAATAGTTGATCATTGATCCAAATTTATGGACAGTTCAACATTAACTCTTCACCGAATACGAACGACATACACATCAGCTTTTCGAAGGCTTCTTTTCTTCCTGCTACCGGGAACATTGACACGCTATTTTGTTCGACCAAACGCCAATTCGATTTTCCCAAAACTCATCCACTTTCGATCAATTGAACTTTGGCCGATTAAATTTGACTTTACAGATTACAGATTTACAGATTGGTTGATTAAAGACTGAAATTTCCTCTCAATTCCATTATTTTTTAACGTTATTTCGGAATCATCATTATCTTCGAGTCATTTGGCTTATGAGCAAGTGACGTCACACTACAGAGTTTGCCATAAGACGATGTAGTGGATTTGTGCGTATAATCTGCATCCATTGAGCCCTTCACTATATATGGATACGCTGACATAATGTTTCAGACTCGATTGAAAGCTCTTTGAAGATTTGAATGCCCTGTTATTCCCTCAAACATAGATGGAAACGTCAGTCGGCCAATTAACACGTGATCGAGCGGATCATGTGGTTGTCGAACTCAGTTCACATCGAGTATCGTGCATTACATGAATGAACATCTGACGTTGCTAAGTAGCGAAGAAAAAAAATTATCCGCTTTGCCAATTGCTGTTTATATTTACAGAAATTTTAATTTTTAAATATTTAATCAAACGCTTCGCAGCAGTGCACTCCATTTTTTACACTCTGAATTTGAATAAATTTTGCAAATTTGCACAAATTTTGACTTGGCTTTTGTACTTTTGAGAATAAAAAAATGAGAAAAAACTGCATCTTTAATAATACATCGAACTTTGGGCTCAACGCTTTATGCACTATTCGTTTCTTTTTTTATGTATAGGCAGTATTAAAAAATAGTTTGAGTGTGGAGAAAAATTGGCAGTCGCCCGAATCGAGTGGGTAAGAGGGATAGTGCGGGCGGATTATCCACGCTCGATCCACTCTGAAAAGGCGACACAATCTTCCGTTTCCCGCCCTCTGTATCGTGTCAAATTCTGTTTTACGCCTGGTTAACGCTGAGCCTTGGTGTCTTGTGTCACGTCGCGACAATGTGTCCCGTTATTTGGCAATGGGTCGATAGCAGAAAGTGTTTTTAGTCGGTTGGTCGGAGAATTAAGAATCGAGAAAGTGGAGAGAAGCAAAATTCACAGATTTTATTTGTCATTTCGCAAAAATTTTATTTCCGAATGATATTGAGATGAACAACTTGAATCTGTGATAAAATATTTTTTTATATTTCAACTAAATGAATTTCCGAGTAATGCTTTCGACTGCGAAAGAAGTGGAAGAAAAAAAAAACGAGAAAGCATCTCGACGAAAACGATCTACATCTAAAAATTCTCAAAACTTATGCCATAAAGAATCTTATAAAAACTTTAATATTGCCAAATAAAAGTGAAGCAAAGTGAAAGAGTTGAGAGAAAGTTTTCGGTTCTCCTATCATCATTTTTTTTCTATCTCACTGTATAATATTGGCGGACGGCTTGTCTTGGCCTCGTGAGATTCAGTACATAAGCCGCATATAATCCTCTGGCCAACCGACCCCCTTCTTTTTTTTCTCTATCCTCTGACTTCTTTCCTCCAAAACTACTTGGAGCACTACCAATATTGCATTCCCGGTATGTTCGCTCCAGCCTCTAACTATATGCTGAAGGGCTTCCCATCCGGAGGTACAGACGTCATAGAAATAAATGAAAAAAAAAAACAAAACATTTCATAAACAATTTCCATTGGAAATGAAAAGCTGCAAAATATTCCAAACGTTTTTTTTAAATTTCTTCAATTCCAAATTCGTGGAGCATTATTTTTTCAACTGGTCCTCCTGACCATGGACCTAAATGAAGTTAAATCCGGATGTCTTTGTCATGTTCGTAACGTATTCGATTGCCAGTTACTCCGTTTCGATTCTGAATGAACGTACGTGCCAATGTTTGCCAAGCACCATAGAATGTGATGCAAACGATACACTCATAAACGATCCATAAATGAATCGGATAAGGCGCGACAATGTGTGATTCTCGGACGTAAAGTCGAAGGGCTTGAGAGGAAAGTCCTGGAATCGAGATTTTAGTGTCCGTCAGAGTAGAGACTTGTGGGCTTTGTCAGGACACAATAAAGGTGGCAACTCCGTCGTCGTCGTATTAGCTATTCGGAAAGATCTTTAGCGAGTTCTCGGTTAGGAGAGCTCTCGGAGGAGGATTCAAGGGGTAATGCCAGAGAATTTCTCAGCTACACAGGCACTCCTTGCTCGTTTTCTCATGGTGCTAAATCTTTAACGACTGGCCACGGAGAATAACGAGACGTGACCATCCAAATACCATAAAAGTTAAACCGTTCTGCATGCAGGCTTGTTGGCACGAAACATCCCTTTGTAATACTCGAGCACAAGACACACACCGCGTCAGAGACTGAGACAGCGTTCAACCTGGCAACTGCTATGGAAAATTCGAGCTTGCTCCTGCAATATCATCAAATTCCTTCTCTACGAAGATTTATGTGGCAGCTCGTAAAATACAATTTGGGACGATAAACTTACATATTAATGGATTTTGTTTTCTTCTATTTATGTCAATTTCACTTTTGCCAAAATGACACAAAAATCGAGACGACACTGGACCAACTTCCAGAGAACGAATTCTAATTTAATTTTGCATTATCTTTTATTTATTTATTTTTTCTACTTTCTCCATCAAATAGATTGAGTGCAACGTATGAATCTCATTATTATTTGCATATAAATGGCCGTGGTGGCATTTTTATCGGCAAAAATGCTGCATAAATGCATTATCGGAATTTTGAAGTACGTATAATAAATTGTTTTATTATAAATACCACAGTTTGACGAAAATTTGGTCACAAAAGAAAATAACGAATGCCATTCATGGAAGGCAATCAATTTCGAACCGAATATTTCACAGAAATTGTACCAAAGCTACTTTTCTATTGACAATAATACAATTTTTTTATCACAAAAACGAAGTTGATCGAAAGTAAACGAAATGCTCGTTAATATTTGAAAATATAATCGAGAGATTTTTGGATCAATATTGAAAGACATAGTTGATTCGATTTTTATGTTTATTTTAATTAACATCATTAACAACGTCGAGAATTTCCTTTTTCAAACATAATTCCCATCCATCGTTATGGAAAATACCAGAGGAATACGAAAATTCAATTTAATTAACGCAAATAAAAAAAAAAAACAAACAGGTGATTAGGTTTCAATTGTAATCGAGCAAATCTACATTTTATGGAAAAAATGGTTGCTAAAAAAAGCATCCAGCGTAATGGGATTGTGGCCCTTCTCGAAGGAGAAAAATAGAAATGTTCAAGGTGAAAAAAAAAAAGCAACAAAGTATACATTACGAACGGAGAAATATCATGCAGGAGTACCGCGCGATGAAGCGACTATCGTGGGTAATTCTAGGGGTCCGGGTTAAATGACAATCGGACACCGGAACACACAGAATGCCATTGGTGGTGTACACACATTATCCCGCGAACACATCCTTTTAGGAGGGGGCGGAGAAGAGATGAAAAGGGGTTGGACTCGAGAGCTCGTATCGGTTCGGTGCCTCCGTCGAATCAATTATTTCCGTGCTCCAAATCGAATTCCCAATTATCCACAGCCCCAATCGGTATCCTACCTGTATTGCTCCCGCCAAACACTATAGTTATAGCCCCATAATCTCACATTTGTTATGTATATACAGTTATCGACGTGCAGTACACCTTCATAAACCCTGTCTCATCATCATCCTGACTCTCCCTCTCCATGACTCTTCTCTGTATCGTTTTCCGGGGTCCAACCTCGAGCAACTATTTCTCATTCTAACCTTCAGAATTTAATACATTGAGAGGCTTAAGTGGAATCAGCTGAAACGCGCATAGAATATTTTCATATGAATCAGTACCATCACGAAAAAATCATTAAGAAATAAATTGAACGTCCTGAACAAAACCATTATGGAAATGTTCACGCAACCTTCCTATGCTCGTGATACACGTTTCTCGATCGGAAAAGCGATCAAAAGAATCTTAATCTTTGGAGGGCTTCGTGCGAAAAACATTATTAATCAGGCACATAGACACGACACACACGTCGTTAACCTCGAGTAATGCTGAAGGAGAGTTATATCGAAAACTCAAGGAATCAAGGAAACCCGGAGGCGCAAAAAAAAATGGCATTTGCCTGACGAAAATTGGGATTGATAAAATTTTCCAAAGTTCCAAGCTTTCGATTTTAGAAATCGACTTAGAAATGGACATCGTGCTATCCATAGTGGCTAAATCGATAAATTTCACTGATCTAAATAAACAGACATAAAAATCGTTTGAATGCCATACTTTTTTGTAAAGCCACTACCACAAAGTTGTACATATTTACTATGAACGTCCGGAGTACATTGTATAAAAAAAAAAAAAAGAAAATGAAATTGAGCGACAGGGTATTCGCGTGTGGTCTATTTCGCTCGTTCTTGCCACAGATGTCGAACGGAAAAATCTGTCTCTCTCTCTCAGCTCGTCGAGGCATAAACGAATTTTCAATTAAATTGCTGACGAAGCCTCCGACCTCGACGTCACCCGAGCCAATCATATGTGCTCCGATATGCATCAAGCCTCTCGTTTTCCTACACTTTTCCCTCCAGCCCTCAACTTTCCTATACTCTTCCATTTCTGTCATGAATGTAACTAGTTTTTTTTTTTTTAACCTTCCTTCTCTCTAGTCCTCACGAAACGTGAAATTAAACGGTAGAGAAAACCTGTTCAATATCGATCGAAAATTTAAAAAAAAATCGATTGGGAACGAGAGATAACGGGACTACGAGCTGGCAACAAAATTCAATGAAACAGAAGAGAATTTACCAAAATCCATTAGTTTATTTTTTATTTCAATTTTTTCCCTAGAATTTGTCTGCGTTTTTATGAGTACGAAACAATTGAAAAACCTAAAAACTTGTGGAACGCAAAAAACCACGTTTCAGACAAAAGAAAAGGACTTGTTGGGTCCTGATAAAAAAATTCTGTGTCGTAAATATAAAAAAGTGTGTTCATCAATTTTGGATTTTGCGACGAAAGGAAAAGGCGATAATTTCCGTATATAATTCGCTGTCTGTATATAAGTCAATGCTCTGAAAAGTTCCACGAGGTTTTTTCGTTCGAGGTAATTCTCACGGTTATTTTGTCAAACATTATTCATGCCACGCGTATAATGCACATCAGGCCTGATGCGGAGCGAAGGATAATCACGATTTTGGACATTAAATAGGGCTGAGAGCGTATCGCGGTTACGGACGAGTCGAGAAGGCTTAAAACTAAACCCCATTACCGGTAATCAGACGCCGCTGATCCTTTTAGAATGAGAGAGCTTTGGAAAAAAGCTCATTTCAGGGGGTTCGATGGATAAGGATATCTCAAGGACACACATATATATTTACATCGATATACCGCTCCATTTCGCTACTAACCCCTATGCGATAGCTTATATACAACGATTTACAATATACATAAAGTGATCAAGTTCAAGAGGTCGTATCTCGGTGCACCAAATGTATACAACGATTCTGGATACTCTTTTATTTTTATATAACGATACATCGCTCCTGCACGGAGAGAAAATAATACCAAAAATCACTATTCCCTGGTACCATGTTATCCCTCCGAGGGATGATTTTAGCAAAAACATAGTAATTCTTTAGCCATATTCTATTAAAAATAGCGGAAACGTTGAAATTTTTCGCTAAATTTCGATATTTTTCGCCCCATATTCAGATGAAAAATTAATATGTATTTGCTAAAATCTCTCAGAAGGACGATATACGGCACCAGGGAACTATGATGTCATATAGTAATTATTCATTCATATTCTATTGAAAGTATCGGAAAATTTGATGTTTTTCTCAAAATTTTAATATTTTTTGCTCAATTTCAGATGAAAAATTACTTTGTATTTGTTAAAAATTTCTCAGAGGAACGCTTTGGTACAAGGGAACTATGATGTCACAGTAATTTTTGATATTATTTTGTCTCCAAGTTTACATACTGCGTCAAACTAAATATTTCCTGATCCACGAGAGAGAATATGGTAGATACAGGAAAAGGAAGACACCATGAGAATGGCAAGTTTGAGACTAAATGAATTTTCGTGTCACCCTCGAAATCATTTATTTAATGTTCGAGAAAACATGCTGGCGAATTTTTTCATATTTTCGCACCTACAGAAATCGAGTATACGTGACAAATTCTTGTCTTATCTATTCACAGGCTAGATAAATTGTCACGAAGCTACATCGCGTAGGGTAACGAACGAGGAGGAGCCTCAAGGGCGAATTGTCAAAAGAACGATTCTTGAATGTCACGTCTAATGCTTACCCGACCATTACGTAACGCGACTGATATCTCCCATGAGGCATTTTCAGTCGAAATGACGTCTCCTTTGCCAGGCTTTCAGGTAAAAGGTGGAGAGCAGCAGGATATTTAGTGTATACACGAAACATCAAAAGAGCAAAGTTAAACAGTAGACGGAGATGCTCGGCGTGATTCGTTTTTCACACACTCGGAAATCCCATGAAAACATGAACTTTGTCTCTATTCCACACTAGGTCTCTAGTGTCAATTAACGAGCTCCCATTCTTTGATGGATTGTCGTTTGAAAATTCGAAAAATAACACCAACGAGTAAGGTCTGAAAAGGATTGTGGATTCCTTTGCGAAAACGAGTAGTCCGATGCAAATCTCAAACACGCAAGCTCTATAAACCGTTCTTTGTGAGTTTTTGCAAAGATTTTTTTTCCTCCCAAGTCAGGTTAGGCAGACTCTGCACAGCGCCTCTCGGTTCACTTTTTTTTTCTTTTGACAATGTGTCATATGAAAAGCCAGAAAAACCACATCAAAGACCGCATCCTTCCGCGTTTGTGGAAAGTCGACCTGCAACCCTTTTTCTGTTACGTAATATCTCGTACATCGAGGAATACCTATATATGTCTCAATATTGAGCAGGATAAAGAACCGAGCACTCAGCCATTGACAAGAACGTCGATGTATTCGCTGCGAAGCATCGAGTACCGATGCTAATATAACTCGGTTTCAGACTAGTTTCCAGAAAGTCCGTAACCTGCTATAACATCCATGAGACACACGCGCTAGGGTCATGACATTATATTGTATCGCTGTGTGTCCATGTAGGTCGTACATTACTGGTGACACATCAAAGGATTGGCCAAGCCACCCATTAACCACGTGTCCCTTCCAGGATGAGAAGTAATTTTTAACATGGACAATGACGGACGAAAGCGAACTGCCTGCTGCTTGTTCGAGTATAATCGATCAAATGTAAATCAAACGGAACTAATTTTGTACTCGTATTTCTATTCCGCCTTTTTCAAGGAGAAAAAAAAATCTACTTTGTCGCAACAATGTTTTCGTAATTTCGGTGGAAAGCTCATGGTGGAATGTCACAACTCTTGACGAGATTTATTCAACTGCATCAAAAAGTCATTGGAGCAAGTGAATTTTTTTTTTCACACAAACCACAAAAAAATTTTTGTTCAATAAAATGTCTCGGTTATAAATTTCCACACTGTGCAAGTTGAATTCAATTTTTCATCACACTCTATGTTTTTCCCGAAGAATTAATGAAAAAAAAATCTATAAACAAAATGACAACGTTGACACGGGCTCAATTTTATTTCAATTGGGTTTGAAAGCTGCTATATTCGATTTCGATCATTGCTGCATCTACAAAAATGGATTAAAAAATCTGCACAATTTGTAGGAACGGGAAAAATGTTTCGAGTCACAAAACCGAAAAGTAGAAAATTATAACTCTTTTGAGCAAATATATGTAGTCGCGAAAAAACGTGATTTTTTCATAACTGATGCGATAAATTTGATGAAAATGATTTTTTTTTTGAGTTTTCTAGTTTTTGAAGTGCGCACTACGATTTTTTCGAGCTTAGTGAGATTTTCTGCTCACGAGTACACATTCGCGCCATTTTATGTGATGTTGGATGCCTGTGTGAATGTCGAAAGAGAGATGGGAGAGATTGTGAAATATAGAGAGGAAGGAAAGGCTGCTGTGGAAGTGTTAGGGGAAGAGAAAGAGAGACACCGACGAAGAAAAGTGGCTGAGCAGCTTCCGGGCTCTTCTCTCCGTTTGTATGTGAATCTAAAACTACAAGTATGCTTCGTAAGCATCACATACACGTGAATGTAGCTAGGCTTTTGCGTGTATTTTCTGTCTTCCTTTATCCAGGCACTCTTTGAACTGAACGTGATGAGTTGCTTCCGAGTCGAACACAAATCAACTTTATATCTCAGGGAGAACTCCATACAGCGTATTTATTCAAAACAAGGCTTATTTATCAAATCTTTCTCGATTTCAGGATAGATATTTCCAAATTTTCAGGTGAAACGATGCGGGGCATAAATTCAGCCATTGCTTTTATTTATATGGCAAGTTGACGAGCTTAACAACAAAAGGTTCTATACCAAAAAACGTATTTCATGTCGAGGGAAACAATAAAACAGAAACAGCAGAAAGAGCTGACAATTTCGACGGCGATATTATTTGCACTTCAAGTGCTGGCAACTTGTGGCTTTCGCTAACTAAGTATTGCAAGTTTACACAATCCCTAAGTTTGTCTCTTCAACAATTATTTGCACAGCGACATCAGGCCTGATTAACTCTACCGTAACGTTTCGTTCTTACGCACTTGAAATAATGAGAATTTAGAATAATATCTTCGATCAAAGTTTTCCTATCAACGAAATAGCTCATCGCGCGTAGCTATGAAAATATATTAGAAGATTGAGAGGGAGGCAGTGTAAATGGAAATCGATTGATAAATTCACGGAATAAAGTGCCAGGACGAAAGTGTCATCGGTAGTACGCGGCTCCATTAAAGATCGATCGGAGATGAATCCATTAGCATTGGGATTCCCGGAGTCTGAATATGCTCGGGAAAATCTGATGATTACTGATTCGAGGATTCCGAATATACATTTCTCACGAGAAAGGATTGAAACGGCGATTGCTTTTCTTCGAATTCAATCAGTTTTATTACGTCGTACGAAATGCTGCGGAATGAAGACCAAGAGATGAATACTTTCAGTCTGACCACATACTGACTTGATCCACTGGCAGAATCTACTCCAGACTTCGCGATAGGAAAGCAGCGAAGATTATTTCCCTGACTACGCAATTTTGATTGTCAGATTCTCCGACAGAGTCGATGACCGTTGACCAAAATTTACAGAAACTTTGATACATCGCAAATTTCGAAAAAAATAAACAACTCGCCCGAAGTTTTTTTGGTAATTATGCCATTTCGTTACTTTTACGAAAAGCGATGGAAATATTTCAGCGAATGATTCAGCGAATTCAATGATTCAGCGAACGGTAAATTATTGAGTCTGTTGGTATTCTTACATTCCCATAGACGAAGGGGCAACATTATCTCAAAGATTACGTACATTTAGACACCGCAATCAGCCATGAGGAAGGATCGCATATTGGCATACATATTCATGAAGATATGTGTAGATCGTAATGGACTGGGTTTTGCCGGAGAGCTGCATGTTCCTACGTACATACATCGAGATATATGCATGTACGTTAAGAGCTTGTAATCTTGAGATATATAGTTAAACACGTTGATCCGCAATGATGACGTTACATCGGGAGCAACGAATCAGACAGCAGGCTCCGTCGTTGGCATTGCACTATCACGGGGTTCTGCACCGTCATATCAGACGTCTTCGAAGGTCTGATGCACACGGGGATTGAGGCGAGGATGCTGATGAACAAAAGGCCGCAACTTGGACGAAATGAGGTTCAAAGTTCATGCGGAATCCGCCATTCTATATATCGACGTGCAAAAGAGCGAGTGCGAGTGAATTCTCAATGCAGTGAAGATCCAGGTGCCTATTACCTCGGAATTATGCATTCGCATTGATAAGATCCATTTCCTGGTGGAAGAGGGATAGAACCCAGCGATGCAAGGATGAAAATCGAGAGAAATTGCAACCCAACGGTTACTATAGAGCTATACGAGGCTAAAATTCATAGCTATATAAACGTATAACTGTCTGCGATGCTGAATCTGTTCGTTTCTCATCGCGTCATTCGCCTTTCGCCTTTCCTCTACGAATGCAAATTTCACAATGCATAATAGACATCATAATGCCGTTGTGCAAGCTCTTTTGAAAGTATTGGACTACCGACCGCCAAAACTGACAGGTATCTGACGTCTCTACTCTTGCGAAAATGTTTCCCCTTTTTCAGCTTCCCTGGCATTTCCGTAGGTTGAAGGATGAAGGAGGAAGATACTGTACGATATTTATATATAATTGAATCTGTAGGACAGTCCGCAAGGAAAGAGGGAGGGAGGGGACTCTGATGAAAATATTCTAACGCGTCGCGCGACGTTTCCTGCGACTCGCTACTTTCTTTTTTTGCTGGACGACGATGTTTCATCTCAGCTGTTCCGAGTATCAATTCAATCGCTTAATGCCACAATTACAAACCATTCAAAGTAGCGCTTTTCGAGTCTGATGGATAAATTACATCTAAGGATCATTCAGTAGTAAATTGACGGAATTATTTAATAGCAGATTATTCTTGAACGTTGCAAAACGTTTGATTAATTATCTTCGTACTCGACCAGCTAGAATGGAGCCTTTCAAAAGTGATGGAATAAAATGAACTCCACTTTCCATTGGAATCATTTAAAATTCGAAACTTGCAACTCTGTGATCGCGATTGAAAATTCGCTAAAAAATATAAAATTACGTTCATAAATGTATTCCCCTTATAGACGCACGTTCCATATATATTTCATAGCATATCGAATATCATTCTTTATGATGTTTTATGTACAGAGGAAAATATGAGCAAAATCTCCACTTCAGTGACCAGAGGGAGAAAAAAAATTTCCATCAGTTGCTTGCACATATCCCTACTAATTAGCTGTAAATACGCGTGGATCAGTTATCGGTGATGATTATTAAATGAAAATTAATTAATCGAGCACATGGATGCCGAGGCAGAGGACGTTTACAACTTTTTTCTCTCCATCGCGAGCTCCCTCGTGGATCGACTTGGTTTTTTTTCCACACACGTTCATCCTTTGAGCTGCTGGGCGAACTATGTATTGGTGATTGAATCGATAAAATCGTCACTTATACATAAGAAAAGCTCGGGGAAAACGTTAGAGTTAAAAAGAGCCAGAGTCGTGTGATCGGGCTCCCTCGAGGCATTTCTCTCCGTCCCATCATCCTTTTCGTTCGATCTTCCTTGATGTAAGAAAGAAACTAAAGAAAACTATAGGGTCAAGGTCACACGGACTCGCGTGACTCGGAATATTACTCCGGTGTCCCATTCATAATACATAAACCTTTGTATTCTACAATTAATATCTTTCACAATGGCGAAACTACTTTGTCTAGTATTTCTGGATGGAAACCTTGAACGAGTAAGAAATTATACGCGAGCGAGCTTAATGGGCTGTCGGTACATTAGTCAGCAAAGTGGCGAAATAAAATTGCTTTATTTGCACGAAGACAATTGGTATCGATTGGCTAGAAGCGTTTTTTTTTTCTTCAGGCACAGCGACCGATTTAATATACAACGGCGTGTCATTATGAAACGAACTTGCTATAGGTAATGAAAATTTATAACGATTTTGTTCTTCCAATCAACCACTTGATTCCTACGAAAAGACAATCAAATAAAAATACAGATAAACCTGGTCCACAGTCAGTTTCATTTGGATAAGAGCGAATAAAAGGGTTTTGATGAAATGAAAAATTATTGGAAAGCTAGGAAGAATTCTCTCTGAATCATTTTTGGTTTTTTTTTTTCAACATTTTCACAGCTTTTTCCATATTGGGCTCGAGATTGAAAGGAGCAGGCGGCTATCTCTGGAAATGTAAAAAGTTGATAGAATCGAGGCAAAGAACTCGTTTGCTGCGTGAGTGAGAAAAGCGTCGAAGCTTGCGAAAGACAATGCCAAAAAAACATGAAGTTGTTGGTAAACCACGGATATGAAGATTTTGCCGCTTCCACAGTTCAGGGTAGACGCAAAGGGTTCATTCCCCGATGGCTATTCCGCCTCTTTTTTCGTCCCGTGCCGAACAGATTGATCGCGAGACACCCATGGGCATTTGTCCATCAGCTGCATACACGCAATCCGCTCATAATAGCCTGTCATCGTCGTCGTTGTTATCTCGAGCTCCATAGTTAGAGAATGGGAGAAAGCGTCAGAGAAAAAGACCGAGAGAGAGAGAGAGGAATAGGGAGAAACATGCTCCCTCGGAGAGCAAGTTCGTGGCAGCGATGCGACTCCTCGTAACCATGCACCATATACATGCATATGTGGCTTCTACAACTTTGTACACACGCACACATACTTGCTACGTTTGACCTACTTTCCGCGTGTGGTTAAACGCGATGGCCCGAGCCGGGAGAGCATTTCCAAAACTCGCTAAATAAATACACACACATATTCATATTCACTCTTTACTTTTATCCGCGCACCAACCCAAAGAAAACGTTGAAACGTGCATAAAAAATAAAAGTTTGAGGAAAACCTCAAAGTGAGATTAATCGAGAATCGTCTACGAACGAAATGAAATCGACCGAGTCTGTCCACGGCCCTTCAAATTTTGTCCCAGTCTTTTCGAAACCTCGGAATCAACGAGGAATCATAACTACATGCCCTGCCACTTCGAAATCGGTTATTTTTAGCCCATCGACTATATACATATCGTGTACATATTGGTATTATATTATTATCCCGTCTTGATGATATTCCATGGCGAAGCCGAAACTACTGACCTACTTCCTTTCGCGTATGAGAAAACAATAGCGATCTCTTGTAGGAAACGAACAAGAAGGCTCTCGGTATATCCACGAGTACGAGACCGACGATCGATCTCAATATCGCCAATACGCTACGGGCTTTCCACAATCCGTTCAAGTATTTCGGCTTTTCTTTTACCGAGCATATTGGTACGGCAATATTATATATATACACGCGATATATACAACCAATTCGTTCTATGCATGATGCAAATTCTCAGAAACGAATAATATCTCTCGATATTGCCGAACGGGAAATTGATAAATTTGAATTCAACCTCTTTAATTTACTCAAACTAGTTCAAGGAGAAATGACTGTTTCGCAATTGTCTAATGAGTGTTGAATTTTGATTTAAAAGTTTGATGCAAACTCATCAACGTGGAAAAATATAAATGACAGATTCGCAGGACCTTTGACTGATCGATATAATTTTCAAGATTTGTCACCTTGACATATGGGAATTTTTTTGAGTTTTTCGTACTCGAACGTATACTTTCTTTTTCAATTCAGTTTAATTTTGAAATACGATTGATTCATATGTTTATGGCGGTTAGTGGACGATGGGCATCGCATTTTCGTTTCTATATAGTTCACTCGTTATTGCACTTATCTTTGTCACATTACGTAATGCTGTTACACGTATCGTATTCTACTGATTATTCGAGATGCGAAGCTCAAATCTGCGCCGTCTAACGGACTCTCTCTCTCTCGCTCGCTCGCTCGATCGTTTTTGCTTCGATGCCCTCATCTCCTTCGTCATATCCCTTGTTCCCAATCTCATGCGAATGTGGCTGTATACAATATATGTCCGATACACACATAACGCATGCACGCCATGCTTAATTACAAACCCGGATGTAGCGAGGGCTGCGGAGGTTTCGAGCTGGGGATGCTTAATGCATGCATGGACGTATAACTATCGCGACATGTACTTGGTATTTGCGAACATGTGTTTGTCCCCGTGACGCGTGCAAGCGAATTTTGCTAATAGCTAATATGAAGCCACCGAATGGATATTCTCTATCTCGTTAACATATGGATCCGAAGAGACACCGCTGCAAATGATTTAGCGACGACTGTGCTAATCAACATTCCGAAGCATAGGACGGCAACAAAAAATTGTTCAAAATTATCCAGCAGGCTCACTGAATTTCTAATTATTGTGGACCAAACAATTTCGTCACTTTTCTATATTCGCCATCGAGGAATATCGGATTTGTTGAGCAGGTTATCCGGATTAATAAGTTGCAATAATATTTAATTTTTCATCCTCCATTTCAACGTCTTTTTTTGTGGTATTCATAATGAAAATTCATCAGGACTGATTTGTGGGAATTTTCAAATTTTCGGGAAAACTGACTGAATTTAATTATTTTTTTAATTCACCATTGAAATTCTTGACACGGCAGCAGCAACGCCATAAAAGCACCAAAAGATGTTTTCAAGTTGATCAAACAAAACTGCAATGATGCGTTTGGAATTGCAGTTATCATCGCCTACGGTTATTATCTATCAATATTTATTTCCCTGGAGATCGAGCAGGAAACGTGGAAGAGCATGAGAATTAAAAAAAAAAAAAAAAAACAAGTAAAGTGCGACCTGAGCATGGAGTAGAAAGAGGTCGTTTCGCTCGAGTACCAACTGCGAATGACTGCTAAAAAAACGAAATGGCTCGGTCACCATTACAGCAAGTTGGAGACTGCGCGACTCGTGCCCTTTTTACGGACTGACAATTTTTACATGTCGATATATATAGAATGTTTGTGTATGGCACATTAGGTACAGGGCGAGGAGGCTCGATCGAGAGGAATCAAAATGCATGGCTTCTATTTCGCAGCCACCCCCTCGGGGATAGTTCGGGTCTGGAAAGCGAGCCCAACGTGCTAACGTGAACGCAATCGCTTTTCAATTCTGTATCCATATGTATAGACGTCTGGCGATAGCGCTGGCATTATTATCGTCGAAACTTGTGAAACCTGCGGAACGAGGTCTGGCGGGATAGTTTTCACCTCCATCTATACCCCCTCCCCCTTCCCTCTTAGCAAACACCATTGTCTACCCCCTCGACAGCAATATCGCGACCTATCTCGACTCCATCAATTGGATTTGCGTAATTCGATTACGTAAGAAGGCGCCACGGAATACCCACAAATACACTTCTGCCCGAGATCTTTTCTCCCTCCTTGATACAAAAGATTTTGCTTGAGAGTCAGCGTGGACGTTCTCCGTTACCCTGACATCTTTCTTACAGTTTTTCATCCGTTCGTCCGCAAGGACAATCTCGACAATTTCATGCAAAAGGGCTTAAACATATTATGATTTATATTTGGATACTCACCCTTGGTGCTTTGTGCTGGCCAATCATCTCGACGCATGGGAAACCGCCACACTGAAACAAGAACGAGAACAAACGTTAAACAAACTCTCGTAAAATTCATCGATGCTAGTCTTTCATTTTGTCTTGAATTTTCGTACGAACACGGAGAGAAAATAAAACGGAAAAAGGTCCAATCTCGAGTATATAGATAAGCGGCGCAACTTGCCTTGTTGGTTCCAACTTTTCTTTTTAATACTTTTGGCATCGAGACGCTGCCGCGTCTCTAAATGTTAAAAAATATCCGATGGCCGACGCGGTACCAGGGAACTACGATGTGTCCCGAAACGTCCTGGAATTTAGTGTCATGCCCATAAGAACAACGCTTTCACGCTGGCACATGTTTTTATCGACTCGTTCCCCTGCCACCTTCCATGCGCAGTTTCCTTATCGCCCCATTAATCAATTTTCTCACTAATCAATGCAGAGTCAGCAATCTCCAAACATTCCACCCTGGTCGCACGATCCTCGGCATACCTCGTTCGCTATCAACTAGCCCAAGACAACAAGCCAGCTATTTGCGACTGGTTCTGGAGAGCTGGACTCTGCTCTTATCAATTCATAACGACCAACCAAACTTCCAACGTCTTCACTTCCCCAGAGAATGCCAAGACCTTGACTGAATGAACTATTAGTCACTGTATTATTTAACGACACCGATTTCGCAGCATCACAGGATTATTTCCAAACATTGCTGCTGCATGAGGGCGTGCAATATTCAGTTGCATTAATATTTCTTCAAAAATAGAACATTTTTTTCGAGATTCGAAAATAACCGAACAAGTGCAACGTTTTTCGATAATAGACGGTCCGGGTCCAACTCATGCTTTACGCTTCAGACGTACAACATGGAATAATCAATACATATTATCTAAATTAAAGTAGTTCCAAGCGTACTCGTATGAGTTCAAAGTTCCAGCCACGGAGTACAATTAAACGTAATTGCTTTATGAGACTGTCAGGATAGCAACTTTTAACCAGATTTGAACACTCGCTGTAGAAAGCCTGCCAAACTGTGACAAGCGGCTTGTGCATTTAATGCAACGAGCGAATGAGTAAATTCATTAAATGAATTAAATTCGCAAAATCCAACAATTCCCGATTTTTTCTCGTAATCCTACAAATTTGACCAAAATACGAATGAAATTATCTTTAGAACACAAAAAAAAAAAGGAAGTTTAAATCGTTCGATTTGTTAATTCGAACGGCTAATACGTAAAAATACAGTCTGAAAATAACGACAACTCCGTTTTCCTCCTACTATACGTGTTAGTAGTTGAAAAATTGTAACCTGCTGTTGTTAATATTTTATAGAGTCACATTTATTGTGCGAGATACGAGGCAGCGTGTATACGAGATCAAGCAAAAAGTGGTTTCGAGTATGCTCGTTAAAATAGCAACGTGATCAGCTCTCGAGAGGACGTTGAGCGCGGTTACGAATGAGGCAGAAAAGAGAGGGAGGCAGAGAGAAAGGGAGAGCGAGTGAGAACCGACGAGGACTAAGAAAAAAAAAAAAGAAACGTCGACCCTGTAGCTTCCATAAGTCTGAAGTCTCGAGAGCTTCGAGTTTGCCAGGAAAAAGTAGCGAGATGAAAAAATCTGCGAGGACGAATGAGCAGTGACCAAGAGAAAAAAAAATGGGTTCTGCGAATGCGGTAATCGAGACACGCGGACGAAACGAATAAAGAAACTTTGGATGATCGCCTCGATAATTATGATTCCTGAACTTTGGCCTCGTATCAGAAACGTATATGTGGGAAATTTATCTTCTCCAATATGACGATATACGTACAGCATGAACTTGGGATAATATGAAGAATCCAGAAACCTTGTATATAGAGTCTTCACGCGCATTGAATAATATTTCGAATCTCTCTCGTGCTGCTGAATTTGTAACTTTTTTTGGAAATCAAAAGCACCCATTTTATGCCGTGGCTCTATCTCCACAACGAAAAATAATTTCAACATAAATTTCGGGCGTAAATTCGTATAACTCGTAATCCAAATGAATCCGCTCGAGTCTGGTTAATGGAATTTTTTCTTCTTGTATAAAAAAAAAAATCTAATAAACAAACCCTTCAAAATGAAATCTTGCTTTCGTGGGTGTATTTTCCATGAAAAGTGGATAAAAATATATTTTTTAATAGCGTGAAAACTGAAATTTACATCAATGAAAATCTTTGGTTATCGTATCGACCCTTCAGGCCCTTGATTTTTATGTCAGCGCTCCAAATTCTTCGGATCGTGAGAGATGAAAATCGTAGTTTCTGGTAACGTGGGAAATGGTGTTTACGGAGGATTGTTAATTCGACGAAACGAGAGCTACGTTTTATGTGACATATTATTGACGTTGTAGTGCGCGAGGAACGGTTCTAGGCGCGGCGAAGTACGCCTCTAACCGAACGTTTTCCTCGTTCGGAAAACCATCAAATAAATCAAGGTCACCGGATGGTTGGCCAACCACCAGAGAGAGAGAGAGAGAGAGAGAGAGAATGCGGCTGGTTCGAACTATGTTTCTGCATCGGGAAAGCTTCTATTGTAGCTGCTGTTCACCGACATATACGTAAACACCAAAAGCCATATACAGTAGTTAGCTGAACGTTATGCTTGCAGTATACGTTGCTGCTCGCGGTATTGCAGATTTTTGTCTACTGCAAAAACTATTAAATTTAGTAGCAGAGTAAAAAACTATCGTGTCCCAATTGTGCGAGAGCTTTTATTCGAAAAATTCGTCATTCGATAGATTTAGAAAAAGTAGCAAATGTACAAAATGTTGCAAACAATTTGTACCGATGGATATGAGAATCTTTTTATTTCTCTCAACAGTACTAGTCGACGTTGTGGTCCCCCGGAAAATACAATTTTTCTACGAACATTGGAACATTGGTTTCATCTCTGAGAAAGAAATCGATAAATGACATTTTTTCAGGATTCTCATCGTCGTGAGAGTTGGGATCGTTTGCTTAATCCCTGAATGAAAAAAAAAAAAGAAGGAAAAGGTTGTTAGTCTGAGTATTCATAGGAAGAACGGTGCGTCCAAAAAGTTTGGATAACATATTTAACATGACAAAGTACGTAGGCGAGTATAAAAATGTTGATGACGAAACTTTTCACTTTGTTCATCCCCTCTGACCAAAAATGACAAGGGTATAAATTGAGGCTGGGGAAATAAAAGCTTGTTTCTCGGAGGTGAGATAAAACCGTTCTGTTTTTTTCACGCATTATCATGGAGGAAGATAGCAGCCGTAACAAAACGCTCTGCTGTGACGAGAACGATGTTGACGACAAGGGGTGAAAAGCTCGCTGAGGCTGAAAGCAGACGTCCCTGTATTTATCTCTTTGTCTCTCTTTCCCCAGCATCGCTCTCCGAGCCCACATTCCTGATCCTTTCTTCGGAACACGCAAACAGGGAATAAGGAAGCTGCTGGCAAAGGCTCGAGAAAGAGAGAGGGCTAAAGCGGACGGAAAGGAAAATAGAAAAGAAATAAAATCGAAATATATACGAAGAGTGACCAGCGAATAAAGGAGGCCTGAGCGAACGCGGAATCGTCTTAATCCTCGAGGACGAAAGTACGAAAGACGTTGAAGGAGCTCCTGTTACAACTACTAGCATATACAGAACGGAACTTCAACAAGGAAGAGAAAGGAAGAGAGAGGAAGAGCTTGGAGACTCTCAGAAGCAAGAAAGATGGAGAAAAGAGCTTTTCCTTTCTGGTAATGGCATCGTATCTCCTCTCGAAGTGTCCTCGAAGGGGATACAGTTTCTGGGATCCTACCATATCCACCAACTATATTTGTAGTAGATACGTTCATATTTTTGAATTTCTACATTTATCCTTGCACTTATATTTCTGCAAAATTTAAATACATGGACCATTCTGTATAAAATATTATAAAATTGAGTCAAATCTGATGATTTATCCCGCTGGAAATCTAAAATCGATATTCTTTATTTTTTTTTACTTATATTTTTTTAGTTTTTTCCACATTGTTCATTTCTCTTGCAAACTCTTACTGTCTCAACCCCATGACTTTTTTTCATCGATTTCATTGCTAAATAACTGAATTGTCCGATTAACTTTTTGTTTTGTTTAATTTTCAACTCCCGTGTCAATGAATTTCCAGTACAATGTAATAACGATCGCGATCCTATTGATTTTAGATTTTTTTTTTGGAATATTAATTCATTTAATATTTGACAAGGAATAGCCAATGTATTGGCGTATCCCGGAGACATTGATCGGTGATAATAATATCAGGATAGCAGCGATGCATCAACCGGTTTACCGGCAAAATATAGCCAAGCACGTTCGAGTGTTTTATTCCGTGACTCTCGTTAAATTTTTCACAATGGAATAATAATGAAATTGAAGATAGAGAGAGAGAGAGAGAGAGGGGGTAAGGAGGAAGATTGCGAGAAAATGGAAAAGGGTCTAAAGAGAGGAGAGGAAAATAATACGAGAATTCGGGAGATGAAGTTTTGAGAGTCGTTGAAGGTCCTCCATTACTTTTTTCTCCTTTCTCTTTGATTTATATTTTTCGCTAGATCACAGCAAAGCAAGTGAGCTTGACCTGTTTTTCCAACATAACTATCACGCAAATTAAACTTTGTATACAATTTAATGTGGAAAACTCGTTTAATTTGGAAATTAAATCTCCTCTCGTTAATTACGAAAAAGCCCGACATTTTCGTCGTTTCGTGGAGACTCCGAAAGAAATTATAATTTTGGCTGTAATTTTTATTTTCTTTTATTTTTTTAGCCTTCGCTATCGTCTCAAAAATGGACAATCGTCGAAAAAACACGACGATTTTGTTTCGCAGAATATTATTCTTTTTCTCTTCCACTGACTAAATTGGAATCATCGACCGCGCGCAATTCGTTTTAGTGCGCGGGTCTGAAGCGTGCACGAAATTCATGAGATTTTCGCAACGGTATCCTCCTCGTCATCGTCCTTCCTCTGTCTCAGCATTCTCTCTCGCTTGTGGCCTCGAATATTCCACGTGCCTTCCGCGTAAAACGATGCGAATATCGATCCGCCTGAAGCACAAAATACGTACGCGAGAAAGAACGAGAGAGAGTCGTCACGCACAGGGCGGTTCATAAATATCGTGCCCCGGCGAGGGAGCTTTTTAACCTGCGTGCTTATGCTCGCGATATGAGCATTTTCCTCACGCTCCCCTCGTTATTTCTTTGTCGCATATTTTAGTGATCATTCGAATGACAGAATAGTATAATTTACGTACACTGAAAACAAAATTTTGTTGGAAAAGATGAATATTTTGTTCGATACGTTCGACTAAACGTTTTTTTGAATAATCCCAAAAATTGTGTCATCGCAGCAAGAAATATTCTAGAAAATCTCTTCGGAAGCGAATTTTTGTCATTCCAATCGTAAATTTTGCTGACAATTCCGTTAAAAACCAAATGCACTGCGAAAATAACGAAAATTTTGAAATTATCCAAAAATATTTAGTTTACGCCGTGTTCAACAAAATATCGACGATTAACAAAATTTCATTTCCAGTGTATCGTTTGGAAAGCTGCCTCTTTTAAAATATTTTTATTCGACAATATGTCATCCCTGAGAACAATTCGCCGAGAAAAAACGATTATTTCTAGCCTCCATTTATCTACCCTCGTGAGAAAAATGCATGGAAGCCGGAAGTGTTTAAAAAGAGACTCAATAGCTGACAATAAAGTGGAAAACGTTTATAGGGTGTTGCTTTCCCAGTGGCAATCTCTTCTCGCAATTTCCTCGTGCTCATGGCAAAAAGAGTTTCTCCGAAGTACCGCCGAATGTTGAGAGATATGAAGGCGGAAATGCGAAAGCAAAAGGGAGCATGGTAATAAAAGGGAGCGTTTGAGATCGGGCCCTTCTAGAGCAGAGGGTATGGATTCCGAAAGATAAAGCAAGAGAGAATGCGAGCAGTTTCATTCCTTTGAGCTACTCACGATTGACCTTTTGTCTTTCGATTTATTACCTTTGCAAAGGAAACGTTAATGAAGATCACAGCATCCAATCACAACGATGTCATTGAATGAGCACATTTCACGAAACATTAAAAAAAAAACGTATTCAAAAAATTCTCGTTAATTTTCGTATCGACGAAAACGAGAAAAACTTCATTAGAGTCAGCAACGATTTCCATTGAACATACGAAATGAAATTACGAAAGGAACAATCGAGCTTATAATTGATCCTTTTGATGCACACTATAGAACTTCAAGTGCTTTACTTGCACATTATCGGTCCATAAAATTGTAGCAAACGCTTCGATCGTCGTTTAATTATAGTGAATTCAATACGCCAGACTCCTAAAAATGCAGAGAAGCCACCAGGAAAGGCAAAAATTCGTACCTTCAGGAGTTACAACAATTACAAAACGACGTATCGTGAGAAAAAGTGAAAATTTGGTGTTTCACGAGAAAAATTTTCAAATTTTTCCACGACGAAGCAGATTGATATGACGCGATGAGATTCTATGGGAAAATTATCAGGACTCCCGGGAAAAAATTCACACGTGGGCACCCATAAAACTTTTTTCGATACTGTTCACAGTGTTGTGTTTTTTCGGGAAAAGTACACAAGCGCGGACAAAACCGCTGCTAAATATATCGTCGTCGGTGGATCGGAGCCCGCGGTATAAATTTAGGGTGAAAAACGTTTTCTTTTCGACAAGCTGGTACGGTAATAAATGGGATTTCTAAGCTAATTTTCACGCAGTATAACAATTGCGTCCCCGAACTACGGAGAAAAATGGACTCAATCATTCCCTCCGTTCATTATTCTGATCCGCTCATGCATAAGAAGAAAATGGCGTGGATGCAAATAAGTTGGAACGGAATACGTCACACGCTGTTTAAATGAAATCCAGGCCATTGGAAAGATTCATAATAAATACAAAATGACGCGGTTTCGATGAGAATAAAATATTTGCATGAGACCAAGTTTTTTCCGTCCTCTCAAAGTCTCTCCTGTTTTTCATCAGACTCATGTTTTTCATAGCTCCATGAGAACCATAAGCCATCAGAAGACATCGACCACCAGAGTGTCAGCTTGGTTAAGGCACCAGGCAAGTTTTCGTGGCATAAATATTCCGCAGAGTTGTCCGGAGACATTTTTAGAGTCTTTAAATTTTTAGTCTTTCTATCTCGAGCGGACGCGGCGATATAAACACCGCTGGTTGATAAAGATGCTCCACTGGAGACATAGAATCATACAAAAACCGTAAGATTTACGTTTTTTTTTACTTTAAGTTATCGATCTGTGTACACCGAAAGTTTTGTGGCACGCCTTCGTTTATTTTTTTTTTTTGAGCTGAGTTCACTTCCTATCTCTCCATCTTCATTTCATCGCCGACAATACTCAGAGCTCTTGTATTTTCCGCACTCGGACTACGGATACTTCGGGACTTTCCGTCACAATGTACGACCCAAAGAAAAATCCACGTCTCCATGGAACGGCGCAGCCTTCGTTGCGAAAGATGTTAACACGCATGAATAATTCATGAGGGAAAATAATTCATAAGACCGTGAGATGAAGATGCTGTGACGAGACGAAGCACGGCCAATTCAACCAACTTTGCGAGAGTATCATAACGCGACCTCAGTTCCATTCACTCAGTTTAAATTTCTCAAGACACGTTAAAAACTCTGAATCAGGAAAAGCACGTGCCGGCGAAGCTTCTAAAATTTTCGACGCCTTTTTTCTACACCGCGCGAATAAATGTGACGAGGAGAAAGATCGAAAACTATTTTCTTGACAATATACTCAATTAAATATTAACCCTTCGAGTGCACACCTCATATGCATACTGGGTCAATCTGACCCAAGGCGTTTTTCAAATCGTCGTATTCCGGTAAATATACGTTTTTTATTTCATTTTTTTTGTGGAAATGTTTCTTTTAGTAAATCGTTTATATTTCATGGCCCTAAATTTATTTTTTGACGAAAACGAAAATTAAGTGCCAAAGCATTCGTTGCCATTAAATGCCAAACGATCGGCGACAGAAAATTGTTTGGGTCAAAACGACCCAGTATGTACTCGAAGGGTTAAAAATAAATTTTCATGAATCCAAAGCTGTTGTAATTTTTTAAGCGACCAACAATCGAACGAATCACGTTATTTCGAATAATCACAAGTTTAATCTTTTATAGTGTTCGAGCATAATTAAATAAAACTATCTGTAATAATAATTTGTAAAGTTTAGTATCGTGCTGATAAAATCATTTGGAATGTCTTTATTCTCGGTCATTTCTTTTTCCAGATGAAATTCCCTCGATAAAGTTGTAGTTCGTGTAATATTTGTCAATACTCGAGTGAATGCGATTGTTTGATACCGTCTTGAGATATTCATGTGGGGTAGACAAAGCACGTGATTGAGTATTTCAGCAAAAGCGTCAATAAGGTCGGAGCTCTTCGACGCAAAGCCACACCTGACATGGAAGTACCGGATTCAAAATCGTAGTCGGGCGTGTCAACATGAAGATGTTTGTAATTCTCATGGTATTAAGGGAGAAAAAAGTTTGGAATCAGGCAAGAATTCGTGTAATTATTCATTGGCTAATTCACAAATGATGTTACGGGGTTTTTGATCATGATTAGAGAATATGGAAATAGTTCTCGCACCTATAGGCGGTGAGTGACGAAGATCGATCAACCGATATGTTCTGGGGTTTCGTCAAACGAAACGGAAGTTCGTGTGAGATCAATCATCGTGGCTTCTTCATGCGTAATAAAGTTTTTCTCTCTCACTCGCACCGCGAGAACGAAGTTCCTACAATTATTCGACGGTATATATGAAAAAGGAGGAAATAAATAGAATAAGAGGGGTCAAAAGAACGTGTGTCATCGTAAGCCCTACAATTATCCTTTCCCCAAATCTGTCACCCCTCGAAGCCTCTCTTTTCGTATTTTTCGAGAAATCAGAAAAAAAGACCCAATCCCGTTGTCCGTGTGACTTTTATTACGAAAAATATGCGTTGCAAAGATCTTCGGTGACAAAACGCGTCGTGACCATTTTTTATAGTGAGGAAAAGTTTAATTTTTATAAATGTTCTTCTCGCTAATTCCTTCTAGTCTCTATCGATTGGAATCTCAGAGACGCGCCCTGACATTTTCATACTCGTGAGTGTTTCGGTCCTGAAGAAAACTAGAGGGAGCAAGAAAATCGTAACTTTTGGCAAATTTTCTTTCAGATAACGAAAAATATCAGACAAAAGAGGACATTTTTCAGAGCTAACGTTTTTTATCTTCTCCATACGTGCATGACGTTTCTTTCTCACTCTGGCACCAGGAAGGATACTGCGGTAATCGTTAGAGAATCAAGGAAAGAGAAGAAGGCAGTGCCGGGGGTTGGGGAAGGTATAGAAAAATCGAGGGTTACCGAAAATTCTCTTGGGAACTTATATAGACTGGGCGGTGGTTCGGTCGAGTGTCCCCCAACGGATCGAGTAAAAGGGTTGAAAGACTCGTTCGAGTGTCTGCTACGCGTGTACGAAAGTCCAAGGCTCCCCGTGGAATATACTGCGAATTTTACCGGAAGCGGAAAACGTTCCGAGAGCGTACTCTTTTCGTGTCACCGAACTCCCGGCGCCGAGCTAAATGCTGATGCCCTCCGGCACGGCCTTTTTTCTCCTGTTCTGCCACGATTACCCCGTGACTTGGCGCCTACGGATGAAAACTTGATATCAAGTCGACAAGGACGAGTAAACTACCCACTTAATTCCAGCATTCCTGCGCTTTCTCATCCCTTGCTGCAAGAATTACATTTCGAAGTCGTGGCGAAGGACATATGGGAGAAAAAAAAAACTTTTTAATCTTTGATGAGCTGAGAAGCTGAGACGCACCCCATCTTTTTGCTCGACAGTTTCCCTCATTTTTTGATCCTCGCGATGAGCGATTTTCTTACTTTTATATTTTTTCAAGTAATTTAATGCGATAAATTGGAGCTCGAGAATAATTTTGCTGCAATAACCGTGACTGCGAAATGGTCCTATTTATTCGTGACCGAAATCACGACGATATTTACCACTAAAAACAAAATATAACGGTCTACGAAATGAAAAATTATAACAAAAAAAAAAAAAATGCTTGTATTTTGTAGGAAAAAATAAAAAGGTTCATAATTCCTTGATTGTGTAAATGTTAAGTGTGAATTACAAAAATCATGGTCGTCCCACAACTTGAATGCCCAAAAACTGATTTGAATTTTTTTTCAAAATTTCCTAAATTCCAGTTTTTGTCGAACTGAAAACAATGATAAATATTTTTTTGCCGTTAGATTCAAGCGCGAATGACAGTATTCCCCAAAAACCTGCTTCGCTTATTGGAAACATTCAACCAGATCCAATGAGATCGATAAAAGACAAAAAGAAAAATTCAATTTGCGCGAATAAAAGCACAGGAACCCACATGTAGATAGAAAGTGATAATCTAAAAAAAGTAGTTTGAGAAAAAAAATTACACGCGGTAGTAACATCTGTCGCAAGGGTGAAATTTCGACATCTGTTGCGAAAATGAATTTGGTTATGTGTCTCGAGACCTTGGTTATAGTGGCAAGGTCGTGCTAACCGTCGGTGAATCAGGGATGTATGTACACGAGAGTGGAAGAGACCGCGAGGAATCCAGCGGCACGCACCAAACACTCGTAACATTCGGTGCATCCTGTTGGTGCTACATGCGGCACGTATTGCTATAATCATCACGAAATATGTAAAACGGAATTTCGAAAGCTTCGGATCTGTATGATGGACGAAGATCCGATGAAATTTAAACTTTTTACCGAAAATTCCGCCAAAGATAATACTCTGCATCTTTTAATTTCCATTCCAGCACGGATCGAGATTGAAAAACCAGTAATCAATGAAATCGATGGATTATTGATGATTTTTTCTCATTAATTTCGTTCCAATTTCGTGGATACGATTCCCAACAATGATTCGTTCTTTTGATCAACCAAAAATGTTGATGAATCTCTTGTGTAATTGTTTGTCAAGGATTCTATCAAAATCCCAGATAAACGGAAGCGATATTGTTAAAAAAAAAAAAAAAACAGATTATGATTTTTCGGGGTTTGAAAAAGCTCTGGAATGGGTTGTCGAAAGGCTCACGAGGAGCCAGCGATAGAATGATGAAACGATAGTGTGTGCCAGCGCCATCGACGTCATCGTATGCAATAAAAAAAAAATAATAAAAAAAACAATAAATGACGGATAAATAACAAATAAGCAACAATAAATAAATCAAAAATAAAAATTCATTGCGGGAGAAATAGTCTGTGGGCGTTTGAGAAAGCTCTGAAAATGGTTATCGTAAGGCTCACGATGAGGAGCCAGCCATGGAATGATGAAACGATTGTGTTTGTCCCCGTGATCAACGTCGTCGTATGCACATACGTGTGTGTATGCGCGCGCGCGCACGCGTGTGTGTGTGTGTGGGGGGAAACCCATGAAACCTCGTTGTATGGTGAACTCCATCATAACAACAGTTGACTCCGTATATGAATATATGTATAGGCCTACGCTAGGGTTCCACATAATGACGTCAATTTGCTCCTCCGATATATGGTCGAAAATTATGCCGATAATTTCGTTACGGAACGCCTCGGACGTACCATTTCACAAGAATCCACTGGGATTGGTATACCTGAGTTAAATTAATTGATGAAACATCCAACAATTATCCGTTTTTCTTCGACATTTAATCAAAAGCAATTCGTTTACCTCATCGTTGTCGCAATTTACTCGATACATCGATATCGATTGGATTTTACAACTCAATTTATTATACAAATCGTAATATTGACGCATGCGCGTGCGTCTTTCTATTATTTCGTATCAACCCCCAAAACGGAATGTTCGTGTAATAAATGTTCGATGCTGGACATAATGTCATAACTTACGGTTTCGAACTGAATTAAGGAGCCAGCCTCGCCAAAACGGTTTTCTATAAATTATTTTCAAATTTTGGGGCGAATGTCGATAAACAACGTGGAAAATTCCGAAAGCGTCCACTGTTATGTATTGAAGATACCGGCGATCGAAGATTCGGGGAAACAGATGGGAACGACATGTCACTTTCGTCTTGGCGAAAGTGACATGTCGCTCACGCACGAACGCCCCAGCCACAGCCCCTTTGCGGATTTCTGGGGCGTGAGCTGTCCCTTAAAATCGTGGTAATAAAATTTTGATACATTCACGCTTTTCTATATTCATCACTGTGTTTCTTCGCGAACTCTTGCCATCTTGTGCGGTTCGCATCCCATGAACCACGCATCTGTCACTGTATTCAGTATTCTCGGATTTCTCATACTAAGAAAATGTTATCTCCATGGAAATAGTATGAAGAAACATGCGAGGACGAAGCTTTTTATCCCGTTTATGAGAAATTCTTCATTCACTTCTCATCGAGATTTTATCTTTGTAGACGGAGCTGATTAAAGTGTGATAGGTATGACGATAAGTAAAAGGGAAGAAACGGGAGAGAGAAATGAGAAAGATGGAAACAGGAGGCTGCTGGTACACGGTCGAGAGGCCGAATATAATGGCAACAAAGTAAAAAGGTCAACGAAGCTATATAGAAGCAGGAAAAAATAAGAGGCGAAAAGATTTCTTGGGAGTTAAATCTCGTAACCCTCAAGGAGGGTTATCCTGCTTTGTACGGAAGATTCTACGACACGTAACAACCTTGCCATTACCTCAATTTTGACCCTTCCTTATGCTGTCAGCCATAACACAAAGAGAAATATAAGAAAAAATTCTGTGATGCTTTTCCTGTAGAAGGCGACCCACCATAAATGTTAAAAATTATAAAATTTTTTAAAAACTCGATAAACTTTCGTTGTTCCCACGATTTTTTCTAAGTTTCCGCTCAAAATTGCCCTCAATCCGAATACCAAGAAGGCGACAAGTCAGCAGCCCAAATGTTCATAATGAAAAAAAAAAAAAAAAAACAGAAAAGGAAGAATCCCGAGGATTAAAGAATCGTCAACTTCACCTGGAACGGCCCGTACGAGCGAATGGTCCCCCTCCTCCCTCATCCTGATGCTTCAAATGGTACGGTTTCTTGAGCAACCTGCTTCTACCCTCCACTGGTTCGCGAACCCCAAGATCCGGGTCACGAGAGGGATGTCTCAACAATACGGCTAACAAGCTCAAAGGATATTTTTCTCTTAGCTACGAGAGATGCTCGCTGTATTCCCTTTGTTTCAACTGTTCCCTTTCCCCTTGATATACAGTTTTACGAGAAGCAAGCACAAACATTGCGATGTTCGATGTCGATAATTACATAATAACTTTGGGCATGCACACTCCCCATGTTTATTGAAATATAAAAAATGTAATAAAATCTCAGTGATAGATTAATTCGACCGCGTAAATCGATAATTACATCGGGACGTGATAAAATTTGTTAAAAAATAACGATGGGTTATCGCGAGGAATGGCGAGCTTCGGGCAACCATACCTCGTTAACGAAACTCCTTTGTTTTATTCGCGAAATATTTTTTCGTAATTGCATCAAAGTATTTTGCCATGTAAATTTCTGTCAATCCTTCCGTTATTTTTATCATTTTTACGTTCTTTTCATAAGCAGCACAGTTCTACGTGAATTATTGACGTTTACGAATGATTGAAAAGGCCTGATCACCGAACGAACAACGTTTAAAAATAAGATTACGTGCGTGATGTGTCTCGTACACTTGCCACTAATTAATTCATTCGATAAGGGAACCGCGATCGAGAAGCAAGAGCATTTTATTGAAATTTCAACTAAACCAGCAACCGCTATCGAATACTCTGTCCCTACACAGCAAAACGTGCATATCAATGTATAGATTTATAAAGGCAACGGAGCGAATGTTGACGTTGCAGTTTTTGTTGGTGGAGAGGAAGCAAATGTGTCATTTTCAGGGGATCCCACTTGCGTGTTTTATTCCAACACGTAGCTCGGTCAATCGAAACACCAAAAAGAAGTGAAAACAAAGTCAATTTGTACAAAATTTGTAGAATAAATAATATTTCTGTTATTATTTTTTATGGAATTTTTATGGACGATCAACTTTTGGACCCATTTATGTTTCATGGCAAATTAATACCCTCCGTATTTGGGTGCTCGGTCAATTTTGCCAGCTAGCTTTTCCCAAAGTCGATGCTTACGAAATAGAATCGATAAATTTTGCCCACTAGGCTGTATCCCCGACCCTGACAAGGCATTTAGTATATGGAGGGTTTAAACCGAAAGGGCCGAAAGCCCCTTCGCTCTTTGGTTCGATCGTCTGAGAACACCAAAACGAGTTCAAACTCATTCTCTATCTGTATATAGAGCACTTTATCCATGCACATCCAATCTTCGGATATTTTTATGTTCATACGTCAATCGAAAACGCAGGTATGAACATTTCCAGGGATAACAAAATTAGAATGAAGTTGAAATGAAAAATGACAAGATTTTGTTGGTCGGAATAATTAGCAGAGCAAATATGAAACTTTGACAAGGATTTCCTCTCCGTGTGTGTCATATTTTGCGCCATTTGGCAGTTGCGAAGTTTTTTATAAAATGATTTAAAGCTCTGGTTGTTTTTTTCAATGACTATTGCATTTTGACATTTTTACCAAAGGCAGCCTCAAACGTGGAAACTCTCGATTTTCTCTTACGTTTTACAACCTTTACAAAGAAAAAACTGAATTTATATGGTTGTCCATGAAAAAAGTCATGATCGATACGACTTTTCACACAGTGTGTGTACGATGCACTTGAAATTGAGCCAAACCGTTCCACCCTGGGACACACGAGTTTCAATCCAAGAGGGAATCATGACTTATCGACTTTGTGTCTTTTTTCCATTATTTTGCCCTCACTCCATAAAATCCTTTCCCCTTTGTGCCTCTCGCTCTATCGATACTTTTGTCACGTTCAAGAAATGATGGAAACGGTGGGAAAGTTCCTTAGAAATGATGTGTTTTGAAGTAAAAATAAAATTTTCGATAATTATTGAACCTTGTCGAGGCTTCCATTCGGACAAGACACTCCAGCCATCGATGTTCCGCAGTGATCCATTTTATGGCATTTGAGAAATCATAGATATCCTTAATATAGGCAAAAGCTATTTTGAAAAGCAGTAAAATGAAATGGAGGGTCGTGTAGAATCAATCGTAGAACTTCACAGTCATATACGGAAATAGAAAGGGAATGTGAGCTGGAGATACGTAGTTAATGTCCGAGTGTGCAAGCCGAGTCGGTCTGACGACGGAACAGGGTGACGGCATGTTATATGCGGGTCACGCGATAAATAATAAATAGCAACTGAAGAAAGAAACGAAGGCCGCCGGAGAGAATCTCTGATATAAGTTCAGTCATGAGAGAGATAGAGGGAGATGTCGATATTTCGCGGAATCTACTTTACCCTTCGGATGATCCTCCCCCCCCCCCCCCCGGCCCTGTTCCTTTTCCTGGCGAGTCGGTCACGAGTCGCGCTGCAGCAGTAGAGTTGCCTGTTTACGGTCAGACCACCTCGGCACTAGTCGCGTCCCATGGATCGTTAAACAAATATCGATTCTGACCAGTGACTGTCGTGCAGCTTCGCGTGAACGATATATCTTGCTTTCTCCGTTTTCGCTATACAGGATGTCCCAGGTTGGATGGCGAACTCGAGTTTGGAAGCGAAACCTGAATCGAAAGCTCCCAGGCCTAACTTTCCTCTGATCACTCCGACATGTAATTTGTTAATACCGAGCATCAATAATATTTTCATGGTGAACCATTGATTCCAGTCGATGAATTGCCTCGATGGACCGATCGAATCTCCCTCCGGAATAACGTCATCATCATCAACGTGCAAGCCGATCCTTAGCCTGAACTTGTAAAGGACAGGCGAGCAAAGTGGAACAGCCCCCGGAAAGAGTGAAATTGTCATTTTCTCCATTGTTAAAAATTTGGTAATTTTGATGTTGAGATTTCAATTGAAGAAATTTCGAATTTTAACGTTTCAAAAAGTGAAAATTCCACGTTTTTTTCAACCCGCTTTGCCCCACGTCCCACTCTGCCCGCCTCTCCTCTAAATCGCATTGACTATTCGCCCTGAGACCTCCTGTATACCACGTGCATTTCTATCGGTCTTAAATAAAAGGACGTAACTAACGTCAGTCTATTCGATAAGGTACATGGGTGACGCCTTTTTCCAGAGACTACAAATCTCTGTATGTGAATGCTCCATTGAAATATATAGGTGTATAGGTAAACACAGGTTATACCGGTGTCTAGTAGCGATCTAAGCGACAATATATGTACGGCGCAAGAGGATTTATAGTCGGATGGTCCGGTGATTTTCTGCCTCTTCGCCCAGTTCATCTCACTCAGTCCCTTGCTCTCCTCCCTCTCTGTTTTTTCTCTCGGCCCTACAGTTCTCTTTTTTTCTTAAATTTCCATGAAAAGCAAAAAGCCAAGAAACATCCTACCTTGGAGAAAAAAATTTCTCATTTTACTCTCGAGATGTTTTTCGGCCATTATCGTTTCTTTGCCAAGATTACGAACGACCAAGGGCTAACGAGTGTGATGGGAGCCTCATGGCTCGAAGGGAATCTCGTGTATTCTCGATATTGGATGCCTCCTTCACCGATCGATGAGCTGACGTTACATATACATACACGCACAACCATATCCCTTTTTTACGCGATATATCCCCTGAAATCTCACGTCCGAGGACTCTTCTTCCTTTGCCCCTCGCTGGGCTCCTTTCCGAATAAAAATGCTTGACCCCATAATGTGCTAATAAAACGACTCGATAATCTACTCTTACCTTCGTTCTCGCACTCATTTTCTATCCCGCGGGTCCCCGGCCTCGGCTATCAATAACATCGATATCACAAATATTATTCCTTCGTAATCGCAATGAACTTCTGACGACAAAGTGAATAGAAACACCATAAACGATTCTAGTCTCTCGTAACAGAAAATATTGGACAAATATTTCTTAATAATGTCCATTTTCGTCAAATTGAATGAGAAAAGCTCTCCCCGATGCAATAGACCCAGAGGCAGCAAATTCATTCTCCACAAAAATGGAGCCCACGTGAAAGAAAAACCTGCTCATCCTATTTATTCGCTTCGATTCCCCCATTGATTATCAAAAGACACTATAAACACTCGAAAAAAACTGAACGAATCATAGTGGAATTTCTTGTTTCACTAGTGACTGAATTCACTGAAAAATTAACCGAGAAATACCCTGTTCGGGGAAATAGCGCTGATATGCTCTATAACGTGTAATGAAAACATAAATAATTCAGAAACGTTGGCGCAAAACGAGAACATAAACGTAGCATCCAATTAAAATTTGATTTCTTTAGCCACAAAATGCGGTTCGTTAAAACTGAACGTTTATGAGTTTCTGCTGTTATGCCAGAGTTTTTTTTTATTGATCGTATAACAACACCATGTGGGCGAACCATTGATAGACAATGAACATAAACTTTGATCCACGATGCTTTCATTTTAATTGCGAAAATGTGTGTGGGATTCAATTATTCGAACAAAAGTCATTCAATTTTTTATCGCATCAAAAGTCCTCGAAGATTTTTTCCCCCAAAATTGAGCTGAAAGTCAGTAAAAAGAGGAAATTCAAGAGAATTTTTCTTTTCCATGAATTTAACATTGCAATTTCCGTCTTTAGATTGAAAGTAAAACGACGTGTGTAACTTTTCTTTCCCTGAACTAACGAGTCGCTTTCAGAACAGACAGCAGGAGATTTTTACGAATCATACGATTACAAGCATCGCTTGAAAAAACGAGTTGCACACGTTATTCTAAGAATAATACCAAACACAACCATTAATCGTTTGAGTGCACGTATAATCGCATATTGGGTCAATCTGACCCGGAGCGTTTTCCGAATCGTTGTATTCCGGTAAATATGCATTTTTTTTTAATTTTTTTGTAGAGACGTTTTTTGTAGTAAATTATCCATATTTTATGGGCCTAAATGAATTCTTTGACGAAAATGAAAATTAAATGGCAAAATATTCGATGCCATTAAATATCAAACAATCAGTGAGAGAAAATTGTTGGGGTCAAAAAGACCCCAAGTATCCACTCGAAGGGTTAAAATGTTTAGGAAAGATAAAAATTGGAATTTGATTACCTTGGAGTCGCGGCTCTTCATTTCCTGACGTTTGGGAACGACACTATCGCTATCAGCGTAAACGAGATTTCTAATGACGCCATTGAATCTCGGTTCAAAAATGACACTCGGTAGAGCAAGTAAAGTTAATTTGCTGTTGTACCAACTGGGCATACCGCCGACATAGACGTCGGAATTGCCATTAAGTCGTCCGAACTCATATTCCTTGCCGCGAGAAGTTGAAGTCGCGCCGACCCCGTCGACGGTCAGCGTGGTGTTTTCATTGTTCCGACCAATTTGCACTTTGTGCCATTGTCCATCGCCGAGATCGTGACCGACCGTGACGATTTGTGCACCACCCCCGAGATTATATCTCAGCCTGAGGGCGCTCTCGACGAGTTTGACCTCAAAGAAGTCGTAAGTACCACCGTCGTCGGTGTAGAGCAATAGGCCGTTTCCCTGTTCCGTTTTGAACTCAAATTCAAGAGTTCCATTAAGCGCAGCGTTCCATTTACGAAAGTGCGCGTAACTCGTGGACGAGCCTTCGAGAACGAAAGACCAGGCGCGATCGGACAACAGTCCGAAAAATGGGATCAATACGTAAAAGAGCAGGGAATTCATTTTTCAAACTTTCGAAAATTTAAGATTAATCCCTGTTCCCAGATTATTTTATTGATGTATTTTTTGCTCAGGCTTCGCCTTGACCTGCGACGATTCTTTAGACGGTAGTCCGATTATTATTCTGTATCATTCATTGAGATATTTTTTTCGGCGTCAAAACCGATGTCGATGAGACGTGACCGGCGCGACGACGAGTTTCGACGTCGAGCGGACGGATCTCTATGTTTATATGTTTATATATCGATACGGATATGTATGTAAATGTAAAACGCAGGATTATACGGACGAGAGATTCTGCTGGGTCTGTTCCGGAGCGTCTCGAATCCCTCGATTATTTTCTATATACAACACAAAATGGTTATGTATTCGTTGCGACGAGTGAGACCCGGAGCATCAATGTGCGCCAGAAACTCTTCGGTTATAAGCTCTGGTGGGCCTCCGAGAGAGCTTTTTCTCGTGCAAATGTTGATGCGGAAGTGCCGTACGCGAGGGATCAAGTTCCTCTAACTGTATATACCGTCTATCGATTTATATGATTGCCCGTATAGTTATAGGATCGTAGCGAAGATTCGGTCTGCTCGAGTCTCTGCTGTTTTATTTTATATTCTCTTCGCTCGGTCAGTTCGGATATATATTTTTCATCCGACCGCATGGATGAGGTCTAAAGTGGTAAATGAGTTAACTGAAATAGCGAAGCGTGTTCGAGCGATCCCGTGACCTCCATATACAAACGACCTCGACGTTCGTACTCATTTGCTCCTTTTTCTCCTTCTCCTTTTTCTTCTTCAGCCTCCCTCTCGCGTCTTTCACCTTTTATCTCAAAATTTATTGCTTCCCGACCACAAATCGAGCGACCTTTTCGTTGAAAAAGTCTTCTGTTTTGTTTTTTGTTTTTTTTTTTCTTTTCGGTCGTACTTGTTCTCGTCTAATTATATCCCTTTTTCCACTGACACTCAATGCCGACGTCCTTTTTCTTTCAGGACAAACATCCACTGCACTCACTCGCGCGATAAAATTCGCGAAATGCTTTGCGTTGCCTCCCTTGCACTTTTTTCACGTGACTATTCGATACTTTTGCAATTTCAATGAATAAATCTGCGTAAACTTTTGCTTGAAAAAAAATTTATCAACTTTTCTTTGAATTAATTATCGAGGAAGAATTTCCTGAAGAATTTCACGTTGGAAGAGCATAAAAATCCATCGAACGATGATGATGTTTTTGCTTTTGCTTTAATGCCCTCGACGTAGACGCCAGAGTCAACGACCGAGGTTTCCTCGTAGATGCATGTATATTTGTAGCAGGTGTCGTATGCTTTATTGGCGGTACTCTCGAGGCGAAAGGGCAAAAAGCACGAAACTTTTCATCCACCTCCTTTACCGTCTCTGGAGCTTGCACGAAATATCTCAACGTTGAAAAGTAACACAGGCACACGCGATCACTCACCCACGTAAACGCAGACGTTGAAGCACTCGCGAGAGCTCCGATACATCGATATGCACGTATGAACGCGAAGCGTATAAACAACGAAAGCTTTCTTTCCAAATGTGCACCGAAAGAGTTTCTACTGAGAAGAGTTTCCTTGTGAAATCGAGGCGGGAAATTAAGTGCTTGATAGTTAAGACGAGAAGGTTTCTATAGAGTTGTAGGAAAAGTGCAAGAAGACGAAGAAGAGGAAGAAGAAGTGAAGAAGAAGTAGGAAAAAGAGAAAGGAGAAAAAAAACAACTTTTTGTTTTCGTCCTTAGAGTTTTCTGTTCCTTGTCGACTATCGAGTAACCTTCTTTTTCTGAATCTCTTTCCTTCTCTCTCTCTCTCTCTCTCTCTTTCTCTGTTTTTGTACGATTCACTCTCGCGTTCCGTTTCTCTGCGGTGTCTCGCACAAAGTTATTTCACGATCGATCCGCGACTCGTGGCCTCGCTCACGTATCGCCCCATTTTTATCTCTCTCTCTCGCTCCCTCTTTCTATCTGTTTTCCTCGCTCGTCTTTCTCTACTGTACCGCGATACTCCTGAACGTCGTTGACTGGGTGTTGACTTCTGGATTCGATTGATCTTTATACTGCACTATTGTCACACCAGGCGACGATTAGCTTCTCGAAGCTTTTGTATATGTTGACCCGGTATGAACTTCTGACACCCGGCAAAGAGTACGCAGAGAAAATCTATCAACCAAAGTTTTCCCTCACACGTATTTCACCCTAAACGCCAAAATTCCTCAATTCACTTTTCTCGTTTTATTTATTTGTTTCATAAATCGTAGAATCGAGCACACGGACACTGAACTGTACGAGAAATTCCAAAGAGTCGAAGCTCACTGACGTTGCGCTATTTTTCTACTTCGTCTACTTCGTTTTTCGAATATTTCCTTGTGTTGATCTGTACGGCTCTTCCTAATCTCGTTTTTTTTTGTATTTTTTTTTTTTTGAACGTTTTGTCACTTTCTCACTCGCTATTCCTCTTTGCCTCTTTCTTTCTGTCTCTCTCTCTCTCTCTCTCTCGCTCTCGCTCTCTCTCTTTCTGGGTCTCTCGAGACCCTCACGACGGCGCTACCGTTTATACTGACCCCTGGACTACGGAAGCATCGTCGTCAGACGTCCGGCTGAACCGCCGGAGCGACGCCCCCGCAGCGCGACGCCGACGCCTCGCGTACCAAAACGACGCAGGCGCCCTCGAGCTTCGTGGGTATTTTAAAGACTGATAGAGGGGAGGTTTTCCTACGCGATGTGCTGGACAAGGAAAAGATGTGGAATTGCGATGAGCTCGAGCGAGAAGAACGGAGGAACGAAGAGGCAAATGGAAAAAGTTAAAGAGCAAGAGAGGAACGCGGAGCAGCGCGGGATTGGGGATGAAAAGAAGGGCTTTTCCGCATAGCGCGGGACGGAGAAAAACGGATACGAAATTACCGCGAGTCGGAAAAGGAAAGAGACCGACAGCGACAGAGAAAATTACGGAAATGCAAAATCTAGAAGGGACAAAAGGATGAAAGAGTCCGAAGAGTCCGACCAAGTCAGAGGTCTCTGTTGAGATTGTAGAAACAACAAAGATACCTGCTGGTAGAAAAATTCAAAGGAAAACCAGTCCAAGTCACACGCCAAAGAAAATTTCCCTCCCCTATAAAAATCGCAAAATAATGTTACAGCCTCATTCCCTGGCAAGTCGAGGCTTTACCCTGTCAAATCTTGACGTTAACTTTTTGCGAAACCTTTTCCTCTTCGCAATCATGGAAAAAAATGTATTAAAAAAAAAATGAAAATTGCAAACATTTCATTAAAATATTGAAGAAGATAAAAGTTGAATGATCTAATGTAAAGGTCACATGTGGGCTATCAAGAAAATTGCGAAAACACTATTCTTTTTAATATCTGATCCCATTTTTTGGGAACGTGATATTCACGTCACGGCATCTGGATAACACAAACGAATATATTTTATTTCAGGACACTTGTGCCATTTCAATAGAGCGTCAATTTTTACGACGCAACTACATGACTGAACGAGCGAAAATTCGAAAATTACAAAATTTGTTACAAAGCCAAAAAACTTCGAATTTGCTGCATCAACAGTTTTGGCCTTTCTTTCGATTTATTTTGAGAATTCACGCTCCAACAGAGTGCATCCTTAAAACACACCCGAAACTATCAACTGCGAGAAATGATGGTATCAATTTTATTTAAATTAAAAAAAAAAGCCTCGTGGCAGTGAAACTCGAAAAAGTTTGAATTTTATGATTCAACTGACCATACGATTGTATTTCGGTAGAGAAAAGAGTGGAATTGTTATTTTATCAAATCTCAAAAATTCTATAATTTTCATGACATAAAAGAAATTTCGAATTGTAAGATTTATAAAAATAATGAAAATTTCACGTTTTTTCAGGGGGTGACCCGCTTTGCCCACCTTTCCCTTACTTCTCACATCTCTAGACCTAGTTCGAACTTTCATAGCAGATTCTGATCCGATATCTTCATGAAGTCTCGATCAAAATAAATGTTGGTTTGTCGAATGTCGAATGATCTAATTAATTCTAAAATATCTTTGCTGGCCGATTGTTGTGCTATTTGCACGAAGAAACACGCGCCAACGCGTAGCTATATGTTCCCGTGTAAAGAGCGTGTCGTTACGATACATCAGGAAAGTAATTGAAGCTCCTTCTGTTTGTTCAAATGTGGGGAGACCGAAATTTCATTCATAAAGAAGAAATTAGCATTTTCGCAGCAAGTGCTGCTAAATGAATTGCGTATATCAATAGCTCGTTCATTATCGACCTGTTAACGGGTAATGGTCCACAGATGTGCACAAGAATTCCATGCTAATTACTTCGGTGCGAATATCAAATAATTCTGACAACTGTTATTGCGTTTAGATGAAACTTGAAATTCCATGGTTTTTCATGTGGCCGAGTCTGGATCTGACCTCCAACAGTACAATTTTCATATCGATTATTTGATGGGACACCATGAAATTCTTTTTTCAACGTCACGCCCGATTCCGGGCCTCCATCCTCAATTACCGAAATGCCTCATTCAACATTTTAATCAACTACAAACGACAGATCATACAAACGATGTGTAAATAGTAGTTGCGATGAAAATACATCCCAAAAAAACCACATCCCCATGAAAACTGTAGAGAGAAGTCTGCTCTCAAAAATCCCGACGCCAAAAAGTTACGAAATCTCACAATCATAATCTTAGCCCCTTAAGAAATCAAGTCCAGAAAAAAAATAACGCGAAAAAAAAAAATTCTTACGAAAATTTCTTTTAACTTACAAAAAATCGTTCCCTGTAACACTCTCAAAATGTCGTCTCTCGTAAATTTCGTTATAACCCCTAAAAATGTGACAAAAATATAACATAGCAAAACAAAAAAAAAAGATTAAATAATAATCGATCGTTTAAATGCCATTTCTCCCGAAATGAGAGTTTTTCTTTGTGTTGCTTTTCCAACGTTTTATATTTCGGATAATGCGATATATCGATACGTTTAGTCGATGGCAAAAAGTTTAATGAAATAAAAAATAAATAGGGCTTGAAAAAATAGATAGCAAAGAGGAAGTACAGACTTATAAACAATATTTTACAAAATTTGCAGAAATTAGAGCGGTAGAACGATTTTTCAAAAAACTCAGATTTTCGTAAAATTCGAAAAATCATAAAATTTAAACCGTTCAATCGATATTCCAAAAATTCAATACCAACCTTCCTACATTTTTTCATTTCCGATATTTTTTCTAGATTTGATTTTTCGATGTTTTGGGACATCTTAAGCACATTGACATTGAGGACTGGAAAAAAAAACTTTTCACCGTCACATAGCTTCCGCCATGAGGAAGCAAAAAACAAGTTTTTCCGAAAACGAGACTTGAAAATTGGAGGTTTTTATGGTAACCTTTCCACACACTATATTTTTTAATGATCGGTTTTTGTTATTCAAAATAAATTATACGCTTGAAAACACTTGTTTCTCTGTAATGCTAAAAATTGCTGTCACGTCACACTTTGTTCTCCGGTACTTCGCGCGTCACAAGCGAGTGTACAAATATGAACAAATGTCGTTTGTCCCGCCCTTCTGTCGTGAATGAATAGATTTCTTTTTCTACGGCGGAGACTTATTTTGTATAAAAGGCCAAATTTGTGGTTTTCTCGATCACACCACAACTAAAGTTTTTACACTCCAAAGTCTTTTTCGCTGAGAGGAAAAATGCGTCGGGGTAAGTTTGACAAAAAAACTAATTTAAAAGAAAAAAATTTTTAATTCGACTAAATAGATTTTTGCAACTCTCTGATAATTCGTTTTTTATTGCAGTATTTTTAATCGGTATCGTGATGTTGTATACGACGATGAATGCGGAAGCAAATGCTCCGGTAAATCCTGCAAAAATTGCTTACCAAAACCATCAACTCCTCAGAAGCGAACAGCTCGTCGCGGATCTGGCGATGAACTTCTCGGCCGATTTATTCCAGGTACTTTTTAGTCGAACTAATAAATCGCGGTTATTAGTAACATTTCTTGACAACAAGTTTATTTTCCCACACCAGGAAATAACTCAGAATCCCCTCAACCCTCGAATCAATTCACCTTTAAACACTTTCATCCTCGAGTCTCTATTATCGTACGGAGCTGGAGGACCGTCCGTAACAAATTATCATGAAGCAATTGGACTTTCGAAAGAGGCGGCTGAGATGGCTAAGCTTGGTTATCGGAGCATGCTGGATGAATTGTCGGTAAGAAAACCGCAGTTGCGCAGATTTCACTCGATCCCAAAGAAATCGAAAAAAAAAGAAGATCATTCTGCAACGCATTTCGAACGTGATTTCAGAAATACGACGTGAACATAAAAACGAAATTATTCGTTCAAGAGGGGATCAAGTTAAATCCCCATTTTGTAAATCTGAGCACCGAAGTGTTTCGCGCCGAAATCATACCCATTGAAATCAGCGACGGATTTATAAACAGCGACAAAATTAGTGAATTTATTGAGGGTCAAACAAACAAAAAATTTCAACCATCCTATGGGGCACGTAAGTATATTCAATTGTTAAATATTGTTAATTCATTTGTGAGGAGAGCGACTGGATTGATGAACAATAAAGCCTCGAGCTTGCAAAAGCTGCAGATTCGAAATGCATACACGAACAGAAAATTATATAAAAAATTTCCATGATATCATAGTTTCCTGGTACCGCATCGTACCTCTGACAGATTTTGGGAAATACAAAGTAATTTTTCATCTCAAATTGGACGAAAATTCCGAATATTTGTCGAAATTTCCAATATTTTCGATGGAATATAAATGAAAAATTACTGTGTGTTTGCTGAAATCCCTTAGAAGGGCGACATGGCACCAGGGATCTTTGATATTATTTTCTCTCTATGTAGCCACTGTCCTAAAATCCATTCGAAACGAAATTAAATAATGATTCTTATTCGTTATTTCAGAATCACTCGGTTGCGATACGAGTATCGTTTTGGTAAACACTGCCAACTTCGAGGGAACTTGGAAGATCGGATTCAATCGCTCTGATACTTCTCTACAATCGTTCTCCGTTTTTGGTGGAGAAAGAATGAAAATACCTACGATGAAGGCAACTGGTCGTTTCAGACATGGTTCGATTGACATTGACGGAGTGAAGGCAGAATTCATCGAGATTCCTTACGAGGTGAATTATTATTTCTGTCTGTCCTCCAAGATGCAAGTATTTAGTTTTGTGGAGCTGTCGAAAAAACGGTCAGGATTTTGGAAAAAACAGTGACGTGCTGAGCGATTGAATCACAAGTTTTTGCCCAGCTAAATTGATCCCCAAAAATTTCAACAGATAATTTTTATGATTTTTTCTTTCGGTTTTCAACAGAGCAATAGCGAAGACGATATAATAAGCTTGTTCATAATGATGACGGACGTCATCGACGGCACGCAATGGAAGGAGATGATACCGAAACTTAGAAACACGGACCTGACCAAACTTTTAAACAGTACGGAAGACGAATTGGAGCTTTTGATTCCGAAATTTCGATTCGTAAATACAGCGGGATTGAACGCAGCGTTCGAATCGGTTGGTTTTTTTTTCTTACTAATCCGTTCATCCGAATCAATGAGTTTTTTTTTTTAAATATGTAATTTCTTCACAGGACGACCGTCCACCCGCGCCTTATGATAAACATAATATTTCCGGAATTTTCGCGTCACCTGAAACGTCAATTATCAGTCATTCTTATACGAAGAGTGTGATTGACCTTGACGAAACTAGCCTACGAACCGCTCAGTTCAGTCGTGAGTTCAAATTCCTTAACTTTTTCCTCTGATTATTTCTTCTTCTTATTAAAAAATTCTTATTTTATTTTCTATTCATTTTAATTATAAATATGTAATTAATAATTGAAAATTATTATATAAACTAATAATAATAATATATAAATTAATCGACAATTATTATATATAAATTAATAATTAATAATACTAAAAAAGTAATTATAAATGATGTGACGAGTCCTTATTAACAGATAATCATTGCAGTCATGAAAAAATCTAATTTGAAAATTTTTTATCTCTACCCAGTGATCTCTTATAGCCCGAGACCTTGCAACATTTGCGATTATTATGCTGAACGTTTAATCAATTGTCGTCGAATTGCTGAGGTCAAGGCAGAACAATGTGATGCGAAGGAAATTACGTCTTCGGATCGAAAAACTCGTTCGGCTGTGCGACAGTTCAAAGTTGATCGTCCTTTCGTTGGGCTCCTCATGACTAGAGGCCACATTTTCATGGACATATTTTCTATCAATTCCCCTGGCTCGTAAGAATTTTTTGCTTTTTTTTTTTAATCATCACCATATCCACCGATATATCGACAAATTTGTCGATTCATTCGAATCATTCTTTTCATAGGCAATTCAGATTTGGCGGCGATGGGGAAAACTGGTAAAAAAAAGTGTAACTACCAAAAACACGGGAGCAGAGAGTCGAACGACGTGAGGAAATTCAGAAAAAATTCTTGACATTTTGGAGGATAAAAACCAAAACGTCTTTACGAATTGTTGGAGGGTCACGTAATTCGAGACAAACACACGACAGTTTTAATATATAAAACCGTTTATTTTAATGAGACGATACAGGAGAGAAAAATTCTGAATGCGATGTTGGACGCAATCCTTTCTTTTTCTATACAATAATAAAAGAACATCGAGAACAAAAGATACGGGGATCGGTGACTATCTTTATCAGCCGCAGCAAGAAGGACGGCGCTGCGCTACAGATAGCTCGTGCACCGACTGGTCAAGTCGAATAGGTGGCGACGCATCGCGCTGTTTCCGATCGCACTGAAGCGTCTCCACACTCGATTTAATACGAATTATTTTTCAGACGAATCCACGATCCTTCGAGCAAAAATTCGAAAACACAGCAAAATCAATAATTTGCTTAAAAATGTCTCAAATAAATAAAAGATTCTATGAAAAAAAAAAAAACTTCTCTCACTTGAATTTATTGTTTTAGTCCCCAAATCTATGTAAACCTTCGCCTTGATCTCTATTAATTTTTTCAAACTATCTCAGCCCGTGCCAACGACATCAAAGACAGACACTCAGTTGTTGAATGAACTTTAGATTCAATCATGTAATTAAATTGTTCCAGCTCGCCATAAAAATAGCGCGTATCGTATTACGACAGTGACGGTTCGGAAGCGAAACAATAAAAATGACTTTTTTTTCATTATGCAGCGAAAGATCGTTTTACGAAAGCCTGAAATGTTGAGATGTTTTCATATCCCGATCTAGAAAACACAATAGGCCGAAAGTGTCATTCAGAAACTCACCGAGGACAATCTTACTTTGTTCAGCTTGTAGCTCGTGCAGTTTGCTTACCCGCCCATCGTCGTGATATGCTTTGGTGTGAATGAGGTTTAGTTACAATAGCTGCTGGAGGAATTCATTGAAACTATTTGTATGTGTGTACACACGTGGTGACACCAAAACATCATTCATAAGGAAAAAATTAGCATGCACACAGCTGTGGCAAATTATCTCTCGATTTAATGTCGATACCTATTTGCCTAATAAATGATAAGATGAAAAAATGTATAAACTTTGGCCGAAAATGAGTTTTCTGTAAATAAGACTTCGACTTTGATTATTCTTATGGTAATATTTCTTTAAATTTATCATACGGCGGAAACACGACTTGTTTGACTTTTATGCTGGGAACTGCTACCACGTGACAGATTGTTTTCCAGCACTTGACGTCACAGGTAACTTGTACAAATATTAACTAAATTGAGTAAAATTTGGTGTATTTGCGGGATACACAATCGACACACTAGTCGATCGCAGGATTTTCCGACATGTGAGGGAAAAGGGAAACGAATCACGAGGTTGTCGTAACAAGAGATATTTGTAGGTCGATGTTAAATAAACATTTCTCCGAAAAAAATGGGGTCACACAACATTTCGCGAAGAAAGCGTGGAGACGGAAATGGAAAGAAAAAAGGGGGGAAGGGAGAAATGAAGTGTGAGAAGCGTTGTAATCCAAGAGGTTGGTATATTCTGGTTTCTCGTGTCTGCTCTGACACTGGTATTTTCTACTAGCTCTGCTGCCATTGCTCTGGGTATAACGGAGCACTGGCAGTGGTAGCTGCCGCATGCGAGCAGCCACGGTGAGAAGAGTAGGTCAGACGGCTTCCGGCTATGCTCGGATCGTACAACAGCACTTTCCACCACTGCCCGCTGACTTAGTGGCTCCCTCAACCTCTCGTTACCTCTGACTCTCGTCGGCTTACTCACCCGAGGAATTTTCGTTACGAGTGATTTTCGTTACGTTCAACCGCGTTTTACCTTTATCCGCTTTTTTAACATTTACTGCACCGGAAGAATCGTGGCTAAAAGAAAGAAAAACAAAACACCGGTGCAAACGTTCGAAACATAAAACAGTCGAGGAATTTTGAAAATTTCTCTACCGCGGACTAAATTTCAATTTTGTATTGATATGATCCTCAACCGATAAACCGGGATCGTTCTTCTTCGGCCATTGCATGATATTTCATGAAAAAAAATTATTAAAAATGAGAAAAAAAAAGAAATTTCTATTCTGTCTTCAAAACTACAGTTCTGAAGATTGATCATGATTTTTTTCAGATTTTTTCTTCTATAATTCCCGGCGTAGTAGCCCGAAGACCCCGGTTCACGGAATCGGGATGGCTAAGAAAAAGTTGACAGTTTGCGGGTTAACGTAGTTTTTTGTTAATAACGACAAATGAATTCCGAGTCGCGTCAATGGAAACAAATTATTTGGAGGAAACGTCGTCCGTAGTGTATCTTTGCTCCGCTATTAATAAATTACCTGCGGAAAGGTTGAGCCACGTCTGACCGTTGCCATCGGTGACTACTTGCCTTGACTCGATCGAGAGCAATCTAGGTGTCACGGATGTTGCAACGGACGAGCGGTGATGGGAGAAGTAGAGAAGGAAAGAAAAGTGCGGACGAAAGGGAGAACGATAAAGAGAATCAGAAACAATCGAATAGACAAAGTGGCGAGGGCAACAGAGAGAACGCGGGATCCAAAGCGACCAGGAGAGTGAAAAACGTTCCAGAGAAAACGGATGGAAGGAGAGTGGTCAGTGCAACGCGAAACTAAAGACTGAAGATCCTGCTGGAGCTGCCCCTATAAAACGGAACGAAACGTGCCACCAGCATAAGATCCAAGCTCGAATTCTCTACTCCGCTCCATCTTATTGCCACTCCACACTCTGCCTTTCTCTTTCTCGTCCAATTGCAGTGTCTTGGAAGCTGCGAATAAAATACACCGACTGCTCCCAGTGCGAACCGTTGCTCTTTCAAAAAGTATCCATCGTGCCTTTCTTCGACTCGTTGCTTTTATCTCGTCTCTGTCTTCCCTACAAAGCAATGAAGAAATATCCAATCAGGATGAGAATGAAAACCGACCGATGCCGTAAGATGATTCCGATCGAATGAGAAACTAGAAAATGAAGACAACAACGAGACTGGTAGAAAAAACTAAAAGCCAAGAAAAATAAAATAAAAATTGAAATAAAAAATAATTAAGTCCTTCGTGTTCCCTTTGCGCAAGGGGTCACGTGTTCCCAACAATATGCTTCATCGAGGTAGAGTATTTTCGGGTCCATCGTAAAAGAGGAGCAGGGAATATTTCGTCAAAGCACGATACGATGTTTGTGTGGGACGAAGCTAGCGCAGAAAATATTTTCTTTCGTTCTCTTTCGCACTCGAGGTTCATCTATACACGTTGAAGTAGTAGTGGTCGAATTGCCGAGGTCGTCGACCAATTTGTGTCCACCGCAGGGACATAGGACTTTCGTAAAGCACCGGTGCTCACCGCGCGTTTCGTTTTAAAGAGTGCGAGAGCGAGATGGCGAGTCTGCGAGAGGTATAGCGAGTGTCAGAGCAGTGACGTTGGTCGGGACGTTGGTTTTGCCCGACCTAGATCGAAAAATTGCTGTAAATTCTGAAGCATCCCTTGCGCTGAGATGCCTGAGTTCTTCGCAAGAGTAGATACATCGTGGAATTTAATGACAACCTTTATAAAGGCGTAATTCGCAAAACCCAACGATCAAAAATACTCCAAAAACGCCTTTTTTAACTTGAGTGTATTAGCTCGGACAAATTCGACTTACCCGGGTAATCACGAGCGTGAAATGCAAAGAGACGCGAGTGGAAAGAAAGAAGAAAAAACTTTGAGGCAGAGAGAAGCGAGGGAGAAAGCGAAAAATGAAAATTTCTTTTCGGATAGTTTATTGCTGTAAAGAATAAAATGAATGTCCTCCGTGGCAAATACACCGAGCCCTGCTCTTGGCCCACATCATCGATTAGTTCGGCAGACAACGTTTTTGGCTGAATCCATAAAATAGCTCCTAATCGGATGCCAGTGTTATTGCATCATTTTTTATTTCCCTGAAGAGAAAAGCATGAAAATGACGGGACCGCGTGTGCCGAAGAGGGAAAAAGAGAAAAACTGGAAAAGGCGGAAGACGCGGGTGAGAGGATGCGAAGCGAGATACGAGGTGAGAAGAAAAATGGACGAGGCAACTTTGGCGATAACTCGTAACAATATGTACGGGGCCGTTCCTACGTCCCGGCACCCTCTTCTTCACTTTTGGCACGCATATATATGTGTCCACCAAACGCGATGCTGCACCGTCACACACCCGCTGCAGCCCTTTGCACCAAACTATACTCTCTTTGCATAATACACACACGCCATATCTATGTACACATAGATGCTGAAGTAACCCCTTAGTTCTCGAGATGGAAAAATGCAAAAAAATTGCCCCTCTTTCCTTTCGAGCGAAAGCCGAGAGCGAAAAGTTTTCGCAATTTTAGCGTCGACGGCTCGCTGCATGTGCTAGGGCGTGGGTGAGAGCCTCAGAGTACAGAGAAAAGAGCGCACAACTTGCCAACACTACTGGCGACAATGACGATCTCTCGTATACTCGCCGCGCCGCATATCGTATCCATGTATATAACAAAAAAAACGGGAGGAACAAGTTCTGCAGGGGCCAACGAGCGAATAGATCGCTTCACGATGCCATTGCCCTCTCAATGTGCAGGTTCGAACCGCCGTATCTTCTCCTCATAACGTTACAAGAATTAATCATAAACAAAGACTGCTGTGTTTGACAAATTGCCCATTTTTCAGAAACTTATTATTTACTACAACAAAAAAATCATTTAAAAAAATTTTTTTTTTACTCAAACCTTCTTCGCATCAACGTGAATCCATGCGACCTCGTGTTTTTCAAATTTTAATTCGAAAATCCATTGATTTTACAAAAATAAAAATAACGCACGTGCTCGCCACATTGAATCAAAATTTCATCGAATCAATTTTCAATACTCCAAGTCACGGATTACAAAAATGACCTCAAATCACATAAATATGCAATGGCCCATTGTGATATTCAGGGAGGTCACACGTAGGGCTGTATTAAGAAGCCACAAAGTTGAAAGAAAAGTTAAGTTTCGTAAAGAACGACGATTAAATATTAATCAAGTATAAGAAAAAACTGTTCGCTCTCTGGAACATTCGGTAAAAGACGGAATAAAAGTTTAAAACCGTTCGCACACTTTTTATCTTGTTCGAGGAACTCACTGGAAATATATATATGTCCAGCAGTCGGAGTTTGAATCCATGGACTGAAATCCCGAGCTGAAGACATTCTCATTGGCCCATGCATACCTAAGTACAGGCCTATATTCGTGAATTCAGTCGCGCGATCATATAGGAACATGGAAACTAAAATAGAGTTCTGCCATTGTACAACTCTTGCCTGTGAGTGAATTAGTCCTTTAGACAACGGCAAATTACACAACGACAAAGTAATTCATATCAACGGAGCAGCAGAGAACGTGCTGAAACAAATGCTTCAACAATATCATTCATTCTAATTGAATTACACGACTCAGTTTCCGTCTTGATAGTTTAGATCAACGCACTGAATATCGGAGTTAATGTTACGATGACATTCGAGTCGTAAATTATAATGCCACACTGGAAAAAGGCACAAGCGTAAAAATCATCAGAATAATCGAATCAGAAGTAATATAGAAAAAGCCATAACTCTATTAATTAAGTTAATTTTAATTTTGACATAACAATGGAAAAATGTTTTTATAGTGAAAAAAATACATTTTTTTTTTTGCTCTCCTGATATAGTGGTTTCGCCACAGTTACGTAAAAACTTTTCGAATAATTATCAAAAACTTGAAAATAAATTGCTGCATAATTTTTTTCATGGGGATTATGTACTTTGGCGAAATGTTAAATTCGCGAGATACTAATTATTTTTCTTATGGCTCATGCGCAGAGTTTGCTTCGATATGACTCCGGAAGTTCCCCTAATAAAAAGTTAATGGGTCACGATATATTTCGATAGTAATTGTTGCCATTTTATTCGTTCTGTGATTGGTCGGTCCTGTTATACACCGTGTTTTGACTCCTGCTGTCAGTTCCGGCTGTCGGTTTGACAGTTGCGTGTATACGCGTGTGGTTATATGTTCCTATCGGAATAAAACTTTTTTTCGTATGCGTGAAAGTGGAATTGACTAGAACTCTTCATGAGGATACGCAGGGAGACTTTCTCCATCACTGAAAATCGCCAGATCTACGAAAACTCGTCATAGAGCCACAGCTTCGGGATTGGTACTTTATATTTTTATTTTTCAGAAAATGGTGTGTCAAAATTTTTCCAGTAACGCAAACGACTAGAACTCTTCACGAGGACACGCAGGGAGATTTTCTCCATCACTCGGAATTGCCAGATCTACGAAAACTCGTCATAGAGCCACAGCTTCGGGAATGGAATTTTATATTTTTATTTTTCAGAAAATGGTGGGTAAAAAATTTTCCAGAAACGCAATCGACTAGAACTCTTCACGAGGACACGCAGGGAGACTTTCTCTATCACGCAGAATCGCCAGATCTACGAAAACGCGTCATGGGGCCTCAGCTTCGGGATTGAAACTTCTTTTATTTATTTTTTCCGAAAATGGTGGATAAAAATTTATCCGGGTACGCGATTGACTAGAACTCTTCACGAGGGCACGCAGGGAGACTCTCTCCATCACTGGGAATTGCCAGATCTACGAAAACGTGTCTGGGAGCCTCAGCTTCGGGATTGAACATTTATTTATTTAGTTTTTTCCGAAAATGGTGGGTAAAAAATTTTTCAAAAACGCAATCGACTAGAACTCTTCACGAGGACACGCCGAGAGACTTTCTCTATCACGCAGAATCGCCAGATCTACGAAAACGCGTCATGGGGCCTCAGCTTCGGGATTGAAACTTTTTTTATTTATTTTTTCCGAAAATGGTGGGTAAAAAATTTTCCAGAAACGCAATCGACTAGAACTCTTCACGAGGACACGCAGGGAGACTTTCTCCATCACGCAGAATCGCCAGATCTACGGAAACGCGTCATGGGGCCTCAGCTTCGGGATTGAAACTTTTTTTATTTATTTTTTCCGAAAATGGTGGGTAAAAAATTTTCCAGAAACGCAATCGACTAGAACTCTTCACGAGGACACGCAGGGAGACTTTCTCCATCACGCAAAATCGCCAGATTTACGAAAACGCGTCATGGAGCCACAGCTTCGGGATTGAAACTTTTTTTATTTATTTTTTCCGAAAATGGTGGATAAAAATTTATCCGGGAACGCGATTGACTAGAACTCTTCACGAGGGCACGCAGGGAGACTTTCTCCATCACTGGGAATTGCCAGATCTACGAAAACGCGTCATGGAGCCTCAGCTTCGGGATTGAAACTTTTTTTATTTATTTTTTCCGAAAATGGTGGGTAAAAAATTTTCCAGAAACGCAATCGACTAGAACTCTTCACGAGGACACGCAGGGAGACTTTCTCCATCACGCAGAATCGCTAGATCTACGAAATCGCGGCATGCGGCTTCGGCATCATGGGGTTGAAATTTTTTATTTATTTTTTTCCGAAAATGGTGGGTCAAAATTTTCCCAGAAACGCAAACGACTAGAACTCTTCACGAGGACACGCAGGGAGACTTTCTGCATCACTAAGAATTTCCAGATCTAAGAAAACTCGCCATGGAGCTTCAGCTTCGGGGTTGAAAAAAATCGTGAAGAAAACCACTTTTCCCGGCCTTGCCACTGGGTATAACCCCTTAAAATAATGTCGTTTTCATAAAAATAAAAAAAATACTTGCGTGCACATAATCCGAAAAACCGATCAATCCGTAGAACGATCCGATAACGGACAAAGCATTAGCAATCTCTCTCTCTCTTAATCATATGTTACTTATCATAAACGTTCCTATTTGCCTAAACTCCTGTTTATTCTTATCGAACTGCTCCGCAAAATAGGTTGGCTTCAAGACGCTGTCACATATCTCGATAAGTTGTTATACATAAAAAGAGCGCTGCAGCGCTACCAGATTCGTGCGCTTCAGCGCGCGTGATGGACCCTAGTCCCCTAATAAAAAGTTGTCGACCCTTTTGTGATTGCGAGAAAATCGAAGGAAATTTAGCACGTAGTTCGATAACAGTTGCCTGAAGATTTTCTAAAATTCTGTAAGAAAATGCTTCGGCGAATTACCTTAATGAAAATGAGACAGAATGAAAATCAGGACTACTCATACAAGAGTTTTCGTATTATCACGTTGGCAGATACGGAAAAAGGGAGATTAGCACGCAGAAAGAAATGCATAATGCATATCATTGACCCGTTCGCGTGGAGGCTTCCAATTTTTTATTATTATTTTTTCCTCATGCATATAAATATGTATTTCATGAGGGAGGATATTTTCCATAGATGTCTATCTATGGAAAATTGGGTACAAAAGAAATACGCTTTCGCTCTCTTCCCTTTTCATTATCTATCCAATATTCCGAAGGATCTACAGCGACATCGAATCGAAAGAGAAGAAAAAGTTGGAGAAAAAAATGAATTATTGAAAAATATGCATTCCGATTGGCGGAGTGCGCGGCGACGACGATTATCGTTGGTTCACGAGTGCTCTCGAATACGAACCACGAAACAGGTATACATCGTACTTCGCTACTTCATGTATATGAAGTTCTTGTCAGGCATGTACGAGAGCCGTTAAAAAAGAAAGAAAATGAATTTGACTAGAATTGAAAATTACCGGAGAAAAAATCGGTTGAGGAGAACGAAGAATTCGAGCGATTCAACGAGCACCGCGAGAACTCGAGAAAATCTCGAGCACCCACGCCAAATATATTTCTCATCCACGTAGACAAGCGGCAGGCAAAAAAACACAGAAAAGAGTACAACGCGGCAAAACGAATTGATCATTAATTAGACCAGACAGAACGTTTCTCGAGGCGGAAAATTCATTTATTTTGCCACTGAAAATACGTGAGTCGCAAATAAGATTTACGTGACGAACTTGCACGCTCTTCACATTGCATTCCCTGTAATTCAGCTCCTTCAAATTATATTCACATTAACATATGTTTGCGAACTCACGAGATAAATTTAGTCCGCGAAAAATTCTGTATTTTGCCTCTTGATATAATTCGCAAATGGGTCGAAAAAAAATTATTTCACTTTAAAAAAAATTTTAAGTATGTCCAGGAAGATTATTGAACAAATAAATTTCACCTTTAAGAAAATACTATTTTAAAAAAAATGAAATTATAAATGAAAATGAAGCCAATAAATGAGAATGAACTGGCAAAACGACCCAAAAATGTAGAAACTTTTTTCCTGCTTCTAATTGCTTCGTCAATTATTTTTGATGCTTTTTTTTTACTCGCAGTCGATAATTATGAAAATCGATAGTCAAAATGATAGTGAGATGCCATAAAAAATATTTGATCGGTATTTACATTGAGCATCGGAATAAAGTTGATAATATTGAAAATTGAAAGATTGAGCGAGTGAGGGATTGATACGTATGCGAAGAACGAAAAACACACGAAAACCGAGCAATATGTTACGGTTTGATGATCCGTGAAATGGGACAGGAAAGCAAGAAAAATATAGAAACAGCGTAAAATCGTTGCTTCAGCTAGATTTGCATCGTTTTCTCCGCGTGCCTTTTGCATCTTGATTTTCCACGTTCGTTTCTCCCTCTCCCTAGCTCTGTCTGCCCTTTTTTCCATTTTTCCCATCACGCTGTGAAATCGAAAAGCATCGACCAATCGAAAAAATAGCAACCCTTAGACACGTGAGGGAATATCGTTTCTGCCCTTTCGCTCCCTGTCAGTTATTTCTTTCTACAATAGCGGAGCTGCGGCGATACTTCGCGATTTTTTTTTTTTTTTTTTTTTTTTTTTTTTAATATTCCTCCCTGGTCAGACCGTTGCAATGGAATGGGGAGATCGGATATACGTGATTCAGGATGTAGTGGTCAATTCGATTGCAAGTTTTATTCCAGGTTCATTGATGCTGTTGCTCGTTGGGGTTTCCATGTATATTTATATCCATGCATGAGAAATGAGTGTGGCTCGTTTGCACAATTTCCTTTTTTCTCTTTCGTTCGAGCCGGTCACTTCTCTTTGTATAGCAAATACAAGCTAGTACGTGGGTGAAAAGATTTTACATGGAAAATATATTCGATACGTGATGCCGAAAGCTTTCTCGGACTTTTCCTCCGGCCCTTACGCGAATCAAAGGAACAAGACAAATATTTTTCAGCTAAATTTGAATCTCGTTCCATATAAAAAAAAACTCATACATATGGACGAGTTTCCTTTCGAAATACATGGCAAAGCTTTTTACCCTCATCTCACTTTTTCTATGTTTGATTATTTGCCTCTCTGACCTCCATCATATTTATCCGTGCCGATATGCACCTGAGTGACGCGCGTAAGCCAAGTAATTATTGTGATTGGCTGGAAATTAAATTGTACATGAAATCGAACAGTCTCTCGAATCGCACGAGAACACGTCCGGCAACGATGAAGCTCTGTGTGAGTTTCGTTCACGCACGTTGTCCTCTCACTGCCACTGACGTCCTTAGAAACCAGAAGCGTATAGGCCCATTTTATTTAGTTTGATTTCTGTATAAAAACGAATCCGTTGTGCGGGTAACGTCCAAGGGTTTCATTCGGGATCAAGCTGCATGCATTGTTTAAAAATGTTATTATCGACAGTACGAAACATTTGAAAATCTGCAGTATCGAATTTAATCGTAAATTCATTACTTAAGTTCGTTCCAGAGAAGATACACTCATTAATCAACGAATAATCACACACGGACATCGAATCACGTTGAAAAAGTACAAAACGCGTTGAACTTCCGTTGCAATTTGCAGAGGCCTCGAGCGCAGTCAATACTCGGATGGGTGACCGTTTATATACTCGCGCAGTGGCTCGCCAATTAATCACAGAGCGAAGTGCAGTTCCACCTGCGTTTCCGATCGAACCAGCACCTGGAACGATCGGTGAATTTAGAGCCGCCTGCGTATGCACGTAGAAACTTTTATCCAAAACGAACGTTTTCCATGCCAATTTTCAACACCGCAGAATGGCAAAATGCCTGAGTCGGGCGATTATTGGAAAAGTGCTCTATGCTCCAAGAAAACTCGGAGTTTCGTGGCTCGAGGGTGAGTGCTTCTATCTTTTAATAACGCAGAGGAAAAAAAATCGGCATTTCTCAACGAAAAATGACGATCTCTCGAGGGTGGGTCACTTAGTCACAATTTTCCGTATTTTCGCAAATAGAATCCTCGTGATTTTCGTGACTATATTTTTGCGAATTTTCCTGAATCTACAGACCCCGATTTTTTTTACACCGCAGTTGAATTTTTAACTGGAATAACTGATGATGGTTCTCAAGTTTTTCGGCATTGGCAATTCGAGCGATGTGTTCACGAGTTTTCACTGAATGACCCACTTTTCGTATTCGACCTTTTCAAGGATAGCGAAGATAATATATGTATAAATAAGTGCACAGGTAGGTGGTTAGCTCTATTTTCTGTCTTCGGTGTTCCAAATTGAGGCTGCGGAAAGTACTACCTGCACAGATATACGTATATGACGTAGTAGGTTGCTCGAATCCTATAAATATAGCGCGAGTACGGAGGGACGAATATTTGTACGAGAGTCAGGATCCTGCAACTGACGGCAAAAATTCTTGAGCGTTCGAGAGCCTCAGCAATTTATTTTCAAGGCCGAAAGATTTCACGAAATACACAAATATAAATATAAACCTCGTGGAGAGTTTGTTGAAAAAAGGGATTGAATAATGCTGCTGCGAACATCGACGACTACTATTCCTAGGGCTTGTGGATTTCGCATTTTATAAGAAATGAGTGAATAAAAAATACACACGATTCTATAGGAGGTCAGGTCATGTGAGCCTGTGGATATACTAAAATTTGGATGAAATCTTAACAGGCGTACGCGCTCAAGCCCCGAATAATATCGTCCTGTCCAGTTTTGACATTCCATTAAAGCTGCACATATCCAGCACACGTCCACACGCAGACATTGCTCTTTATACACGTCATCGACAGATGTTCCTCAGACGAGAACTGAACGCTGATTTGTACTTTTATGGAAAAACAAACGAGAGGAAAAATGTCGACAAGTTTTATATTGAAATTTGATGAATTACATCGATTTTCTGTGAGCTCTCGCATGAATTTCATATCCAAATATTTTCTGGCTCCTGTGACGTGAGAGCCCATCGTAAAATTGTTAAATATATAGATACGGAATCCGTTGGCTCGCGGATAACGAGGATAAAAAATTAGCGATACTGAACGAAGTGAAAGGGGATCCGATACGAAATACACTGTTGGCATTGCATCGCGAAAATTAACGATGGAACAACGTCGAGAGACAGGCGAGCAGCACGAAAGAGTGAATCGACTCTGGAACGAGGAATGTATATATTTCGAGTGCGAAAATACTCTCGCTTTGGCCTGAAAAGCCAAAGATTTTATGGGGCGATACGCCTGTGCGGCAGGGAACTATGTTAAGGGGGAAATGGTTGTATAGGGTTGAATATACGAGTGTGAGCGAAAAGCGCGTGTTTACCTTATCGGTCGACAGAGTGGCACCGCACGCTCAGCGACAGACAGCATATGCCAGGATTCTCTCGTGCCATAAAAGTCCCGAGATATGTTTTGGTATTAAGGATGTTTCACACATAGATTCGTATCTGAAACTTTTATTGGACCAAAATGTTGACACTTATTGATTCGCCCAAAAAATCCGATGAATTCGGCCACCTCTCGGGACCTCCAAATATGTACACACACGCGAAAGCAATTTTGACATATTTCACAAAATTGGTGAGCATCGCGTTAAAAAAAAAAGGGCTGGAAACTGGAAAAAAATTTTTCAGACTTTCAATCGAATTTGCCGAGGAGTCAGGGAGGTTCGTCGTGATTTGGAGAAAATGTGGTCAATCATTGCGGAACGAGGAATAGGAAAAAAATGTCAGAACTTTTCTGATCACACCTCCGTATCGCGTGAACACGTGTAAACGTTGGATTGGAAGAAACGCTTCGCACGCCTGCCGTCGCTTTATGCATGTGTATGGCAGTCGTACACATGCTTATGGAGAATCGCACGTACGTTTGTACAGAGCTTTCGTATGGGAAGGAGCGGCGAGGGACAGCGAGAAGTTCGATGTATATTTCGCATTTGAAATTGGATTTCCGCGGGTATCAAAGTCTCACCGACGCCTGTCAGTTGCATGCCCGCTCTGCACTCTTGGCCAACGCAGAGTACATCGCAGTTACTCTGCTGCTGCTGCTGCTGCTGCTGCTGCTGCTGCTGCTGCTGCTCGCCTGTACTCGAGTGTACTGTACAAACACGTTATGTGAATCGTCATGCCTGAAGGCTCGCGCGTACCGACTCGAGTTTCCCTGCTGCAGAGTTGTACGCGCGCATCATAAAGGCTTTCGCTCATAAAGCTCGCGACATGCAAAGAACACTTCGCGACGACTATATTTTCCGTTGAAACGAGTCAGTCAACCCCGCGTCTATACTCTCCACTCCCGCAACTACGAATGCATCTGCAGACTATTATAGTCACCAATTTTCTCGGGAATATTGAGAAACCTCTGTTTAAAAACGCCTCCTGGCTATTCTGGTAATTGCGGTAATTGCAGTCTACTCAAACACGTGGCTTCAAGCATTTTACGCAATTATGAGAAATGTCGGCAACACCGGCCTGTATAGTTGATTAGGACTCAGAGACAGTAGTGCCTGGGAAACACGAGAAACGACGAGAGAAAAATGTCCCTCTTCATTTTCATCCGGCACCTTTTTACCATAAAAGAAAAGACGTGTATCTCAACAAATAATTGAACAAATAAAAAAACGACGTTTATGACAAACCAATGAAATCCGTATTCTGTGATCGAATTACATTTTTGACCACGACGAGCAGTCGACTGGGTTATGAATCGATGTTTCTGAGTGCGAGGAAAACTTTTACGAAATTCACCACTTCCGAACAGTAATCGCGATGACGAATAATAATTTCGAGCTTTTGCCAATTTGCCATTTTTCGTCGTAGCGAGACTCAATCGAGAAAAAATTGTCCAGTGTATTTTTTATTAACATAGGCAGTTTAAAAAATAAATAAAAAAAAAACATTTCTCTATTGTATTTGAAATTAATTTGTTAAATTACATTCGACCAACACGAGCAGGCGACCGGGTTACGAATCGATGTTTTCGAGTGTGAGGAAGACTATTGCAAAATTTGTTACTTGGGAACGGTAAACGCGATGAAGAATAATAATTGTGAGCTTTTGGCAATGTGCCATTCTTCGTCATGCCCCAGATGCTGAGACTCAATCGAGAAGAAATTGTCCAGTGTATTTTTTATTGACTTCGGCAGTTAAAAAAAATAATAAAAAAATAAAAATCGATTCTCTATTGTATTTGAAATTCATTTGTTGAATTACATTTGACCAACACGAGCTGGGCACCGGGGTACGAGTCGATGTATTCGAGTGTGAGGAAGACTTTTGCAAAATTTGTTACTTGGGAACGGTAAACGCGATGAAGAATAATAATTGTGAGCTTTTGGCAATTTGCCATTTTTCGTCGTAGCACAGATGCAAAGGCTCAATCGATAAAAAAAATTTTAGCGTATTTTTTAGTGAGGTAGGAAGTTTAAAAAAAAATTTCTATTTGTATTTGAAGTTTTTATTGGAATATGACGGAGAGAGTCGAAGATACTATATGGGGCTGTAATGAAATTGTTGGAATTCGGAAATAGGGTTGGAAAAAGGGTGAGGACGGGTTGAATTTGAAGAATCCCTGGGGGAAATATGTAAAATGTATATCCACGTGTCTTTGGAAAAGTGTAGATGTTGCTGGGAGGGCTGGGGTGCGCAGAGAGACGGTGGGAGAAGAACGCGAGTTGGAGACTTGGCGACTAGGGCACCGGAGCATTTCTCAGAAAAAATAGTGACTCTAAGGACAAACGTGATGCGTCAGAAGGAAGAAGGGCTTGATAGCAATGGGGAAATGTGGGTCAAAAGATGCATCGTTACGCCCCTTGATTTTCCAGAGTCGATGTACGCAGGAATAAAGGCAAGAAACGAGAGAGGAAGGAACGAAATAGAAGGTGCTGGAGGGCGAGGGGAGAACAGGAAGGGAGGAAACTGCAGTCGAATCTTTCAAGAGTTTTCGAAAGCGACGTAATATTGCAGCAAACGAGGAGAGAAGCGAAGCACAGGGAGCAAGAAAAAGCGAGGGTTCGAGAGGAAGGGATGAGAGAGAGAGAGCGAGACAGAGAGAAAGGTCATACAAGTATGAAAGCACAGTATTATAGAGTACGTGTGCAGTAATAGCGAAGGAAGAGCCTGGATGGAATAGAGAGTGGGCTAAGCATGCTGCTGCGTTGAGTACGCGCGGCACTCTTCTTTCTCGCTTTCTCTGCATCCCTCCTATTTTTGCTCTCGCCAGAGGGCGAACATCTCCGCCATGAGGCTAAGATCGACGGCCATGCACAAGCGGGAAAATCAACGAGAGACTGACTGTGCATGTACGCGACCTCTATCCTCCTCGCGTCTATGTTTAATCCCCAATATTCAGCAAAAATACCACATTCCCGGTCTATGAATAACCTTTGCATTCACCGAATCCCCCTCACAAGATGCAACGTTTCTGCATGCACCCCAACAACATTTTTCGGTGCAGTCTAATTATCAAATGGTTATACGTGCAAAGTATTCAGACAAAAGCATCAATGGTCTTTTTGACTAATGGAACAAACTTACTCCATCGTATTGTGTCCTCCGCATACACATCAAACACGAGTTCCCATATAAATAATTCAAAATATTTTCTTCTCTGGTTTCCACAGTTTACAGCAAAAAGAAAAGAAAACGTTGCAATTTTTTTGCTTTATCAGAGTTTCTGATTGTTTCCAGTTTCCCTGGGCCCTCGATCAAATGCATTAGGAAAGTGTTACTAAACGAGCAACGCTCGGGGAGGTTTGCAGGAACAGGAAGAAAAATACTTGGCTAGAAAAAAAGTAAAGCTGAGTGTGAATCAAACGAGCTTGTAGAAATCCAAGAAAAAAAAACGAGCAAAAACGTTGAAAAAAAATTGTATCGTTTCTCGTAATTCTATAGAGGACGAAATTGTTGAAGCTTTTTCCAAAAAACTGCTGACAAGCGATGAAAGATACGGAGCGGGCTAAATAACAGAATAATTTGCCGCGAAAACTAAAATTTTATACAGACGTAAAATTTGGGCGAATAACGTATTATTGATAAGATTGTGAAACGTTATGGTTAATGGCAATTTCAAGGGGAATCGTGAACGAGATAAAAAAGTTGCCGGTAAATGATCCTGGCCGATTGGATAACTTGGTACAAGGTACACAAGGAGGTTCGTATGCATATTCCATGTCGTTGTTGAGAAAAGCAATCGAGTAAAGGAGATGGCAATTTTCAGCTCATCGCAGAGGCGACCAGGAGGTTGCATGTTCCGACAGTTATAGAAGCAAAAGGAGAGGAAGGCAGGCAGGAGGGCGTGGGATGAGAAGAGCTCGAGGGGTGAACAGGCCATCCTTGAACTCTTCAATCTCTCGCTCGCGTCGCGATGAACATCTTCCCGTTGTAAAACAAGAGGAAGCCTCCACGATTATACGTTCCACAATATCCGGGACAATTGTTAACGTATACGGATCAGCTTCTTTAATAGAAAACAACACAACGATGAGTCTTCGACGTTCGAAATGGTATGAAATTTTCTTCAACGCCATAACGAAGTTCTTTTCATCCTTTTGCTTCTTCAGGGACCGTTTGAGAATTGATTGGACCAAGAAATTTTATTTTTTCTTGTTTTTTAACAAGACACTGACAAAAGAGACCGTTTTCCAAACACAAAAAATCCGTTATTGCGATATCGATTACAAAAAGCAGAAAAAAACGTGGTGCTCAGTTGAATTTTCAGCAATGACTTTCCGCACAAACACAAACACTTGGCGATCATGTACTCGAGAGCGACGACTCACGTTTTTGTTGGCGAATCGTTTTACCGTCCGAAAGTGTGCCAATTTCGATTTTTCCACCGAGTTTCCGTTACGGAGTGATGGCTCGAGCGTTCACAGGATGTTACTACTTTTCGACAGAAATCACTGGCGGAAAAGAGCGAGAGAAGCGGAGCCAGCAAGAGCAGGGAGGGCAAGAGGCAGATGAGCTATAAAAGCACATCTCACACAATATATGCATGGGCAATAGTGCCCGACGAATCCGAGGGAATTCCCTCTTTTCCTCTATTCGTATAATCCATTGAAGTATTTTCGTATCCATTCAAGTATTTTCGTATATACATGCCCGTGTCGATTGCCAACGAATAAAACGTTGGCGATCTCTACCACGTGATGTTTACCCGCCCTTTTTTTCCAAACTTTCGATCTACCTATTTTTTTTCAATACCCTCAATATATACGTGGAAAATACACACACACGAAAAACAGAACGTTACCAAATCGTATCACCGGGAAACAGCAAGCTCTCGTTTGCTCTGTTTTTCTGCTCCGGAATCGTGCAAAACCCCACGACTCTCACGTATAACGCGTCATCTTGGTCTATACCGTTGGCTAAATCTTTATCGCTTTCTCTCTCTCGCTCTGTCCGCTCTTATTCGATTTCTCTAACGCAACGAAGTCCAGGGGTTCGTCATTTCCGTTTTAGATGGTTCGATCGATTTCTCTCTGACCTGTCGAAAAAACCCACACATAAACAAATTCGCGCATTTTATTCCCATGGGCGAAATAACTAAACCCGCATTCCTGTGACCGAAAAACGAATGTTGGCCAAGGAAGTTCCCACTGACTGACATATTTTTATCGATCAATATTCTTTTTATTTAACAATTTTGTGAAAAATTGTATAATTTTTACCACGTCAAGTACAGTTGGTAGTTAAATTTACACAAAAAAATAGAATAATATTCTCGAATCATTGTTATATGAACGAAAAAAAATTCAGCAAACAACAAATAATGAAAAAAAGGTATCGAAACTGTATTGAAAAGTTTTCTGGTATTTGGAAACGAATTTTTATCATTATTTTTCTCTATTTACAGTTCATAAAAACGCGTATGTTCTGAATTGGATTACGAGTTTCGATTTCGACGAAGTTAATTTGTAGCCGAAAAGAAATATCGATTCATGAATACGATACGGTAACTGTGGCCAATACTTTTAAGCAGTGTCTGTTTTTTCGACGCAGTATTTTTCCCGCTCCGAAAATAGTAGGTTCGCACTATGCGATTTGTCCGATAAGCCCGGAGTATTGTTTACAATAATATTTTCCAACAAACACTCGATTGACAAAATGTTTGGAAAATACAGCTGCGGCGTTAACATTTCGAACCACGAAATCTGCGTACATGGTATAATTTTTACAAGGGGACACGACGTGTTCGTCGATTTCCGCCGTTGTCGATCATTTTCATGGAAAAATCGGTGTACGAGGATACAATAAGGAATAAAAAAATTGCTTCCCTCACCGCTGCTGGGCGAGTGCCACAGAAAAATTCGTCGACATTCTGTAAACCGAGCTCCGCTTTATTTTGTCCTCTCGCGCATCGATGAACCATCGGGCTCTCGATGGCGACGAAAAAACCACCAGACAGCGAATGGAAAAAATAAACAATAGAAAATGTGACGAAACAGACGCACTCTCCGTGCAATATATTGCACGTCACGTATTTTCAAACGATTGTAATGGATAAATAAATAAAAGTGCAAACTGCGGTTCTGCATTAACTATGAAAAAAATGGATTATACGTCGTTATAAAAATTTGTTTTTTTTTTTTCGATATTTCATATTCGAATATGCGAAATAGAATTTTAACTCAACATTCGCCATAATTTTGTGAACAGTGTAGGAGAAAAATGAAGAAATTCTGTTCGCTGTCCACGAACACAAACTTTGACCAGAAATAATTTTGAAAAACTGAATAAAAATCGAGGAATCAAAAGGCGACAACAAAAAAATATCACTCGTCGCGACTTGTTCCGAGGCCGAGCGATAATTCGTTTTCTTTTGAATCGAATGAATTAAAAGTTTGGCCGCAAGGAAGGAGCTTGATTCCCGCGGTCTTGTGCAAATTTTGTGCGATTCATTATTTTTATTATTCGGCTTTAAAAAATTCTCCCGAAACAAGTAAAGTTCGTGGATCGAGGGATTTTTTGTTTTCTGTTGTTGTGGAAATTTGCCTCTCGGAGCCAAATTATTTTTCACTCTCTGATACGTCGGTCGAATGCAATGTTCACAAATTTAGGTTTTTTTTTTTTCTCGTACAGCGCTGGCATCGGTACCACGGATATTTTCCTCGCGGAATATAATTGGAGCTCGCAACTGCGGAATTTTCTTGTAATTTATTTAAATGATTTGTAAACTCGCTGGTGCTAATCGTTTTGTTGGAAGTTGCTCTGGAGAAGGAAGTAAAAAATGTGAAAGTTTTACGAGGTTCGGGAAGCTCTGAACTCGCGGGGCTGGCGAATAGCACCGACTGCTAGAAGATTCGAAAAAACGATATGAGAGGTATTAAGGTAAAATAGGAGTAAACTGACTTGCTGGTTGCAGGAGTGAAAGGTCGAAATATATGTTGAATTAGGTAGCCAGAGAAATAGAGATAATGGGGTCGTCTCTGCTTGCACGGAAAGAGGGTAACGTTAAGCGGGCGAGAAAGCCGGATAATTAGAAAGTTTATCTAGAAAAGATCGGCTCTCGATGCAATCTCATTCCCATCAATTATTTTCCCTTAGCGAGTGCATCGCAAGGGATGGAGAATCCGAGAAGAAATGAAAAGTGACTACAGACATATATCAGATTAGATATGTTACGGGGTTGCCTCGAGGTCCTCACAACCCCAGCCCGGAAGCAGGCAGTAATTCGTTGAGCAAACTCGATGACTACCAGTCAAGAAAATCTCTTCCCAACTTTTTCTTTCCAGATTTCATTTTCACTCAAATTATGCTGCACTTTCTTTCACGAAAATGTACGATTTTTATTAGATTACGAAAATAATGAATTAACCTTCCAAATCAGAATAAAAAATCGGTGGAAATTCTGTTTATTATCAACCATTCACGTCTTCCTCTTTGAGGAAACAACAAAATTCAAGTCCCAGAGAAATTCCATTCAGGCTACGAAACAGAACTCGAAATTTCCAAATTCTTTGAACAAAAACGACCGAAAATGTTGCACAAATTCCGTCAAATTTGTTCGAGAGAGTATGTAAAAAAATTGTCATTTCAATGGTCCTGAAGATTCGAAGGGAAATTAATGTTTTAATTGGTAGAAGAAAAAATTTATCAATTTTTGCTGTGTTGAGTCCAAAATTCTTGCTGATAATCCCATAGCTTAAGTGTATCGAAAACAGACAAAACGTGATTCGTTACTACCGCGTAAAGAGTTATTCACGTTTCTCTTATCCCTGCGAAACGTTCAAACATTTTTTTCGGCAAATATCTGTCAGAACGGATTGGCTAATTTTTTTACACATCCTCGCACACACGATAAGATAATTGAACAGTCCGAATGAAAACAAAAGGGAATCGACGTGAAAAAATCGTTTCGAGAAGCTTGAATTCAACGATTTTATTCAAATTGTTGATGAATATAAGAAAAAGATCAGATATCGTTAAATTGAATTGGGCGATCGAAAGCTGGGAGTTTTTCACTCGATGTAGTAAGTTTAATCGAGCCATTACTTGGAGTGTATTGATATCTCGGTAAAAAGCGATACAGCGTGAAACCGTGTTTTAAAAGGTTGGTGAATAATATTGCAAAAAAGTATAGGAGCTTGAATGAACGAGGGAGCAAACGCTTCGGACCTCTTAAGTACTCGTACTCTAGAAAATGATTTATTGTTTGAAAAGGATACCAATAGCTAGGCAGGACGTTTGTGAGGTGCTTTCGTGGCTTTCCAACGCCGAATATCCCTTTCCAATACATACAAACATGCATGTATGCCGGTATATAGAGAGGCTCTGCAATCCATCGATTTTGTTGGAAAGTCGTCGAGAAAAACTATCCAAATATAACAACTGATGTATATCCGATGTGAAACGTATCGAAAACGTTTTTTTTTTTTCTCTTTTTTTAATCTGTTTTGCAAGGAGCAGGAGGAGGAGGGATCGGGAGAGGGGAATTTATCGACGTTTTCGTTTCTCATATCGTCCAACTTGTTTGGTACGTTGGTTGGTCCGTTTTTAAATTCTAGAAGCAATTTAAAATTGTTTCGAACCTACATGACGTATTGCATTTACAGCCGCGCAAAAAAAAAAAACGTCCTGCTCAAATCCATTATGTAGGGAGATGGAACGAAAATACATGAAATCCACTGCGACACACGCGAGAAAGCAAAACAAGAATATGAGGAAGCAGAGTTGTATACTTTGAGATTTTGAGAAAATGAGAAACTAATTCCTGGCTCGTCACGCTGATCACGTTTTCATGGGAGCAACCAAAGCAGAACGCGGGCCGACCATGACGAGAATATCCTTCAGGACAAGAACGCCGCTGAAAACGACACTCCAATGTGTATCTCCTTCAACCCCTGCTGCCTTTCTCTACCAGCAATTATAACAACTCGTCATGTCACCCTGCTTATACCTCGTTATTATTATTTGCTTATCTGTGCACTATGCTACAGTGGCTTCGTTACTGACTCTCTGTCTATTAACTCGACTTTTCTTCGTTCCTCGCTCTTCCTCCTCTCTCTCTCTCTCTCTCTCCCTCTCTCTCTCTCTCCCCTCTCGATCTCTGCACGTTACTCATTGATTTCTTGGGCAAAAACAATTCCCAATGAATCAGCCGTTCGACCGTTCTATATTTCGTGCCTCGACAAATCTGTATTTATTTTTGGTATCCAAACAGGGTCGAACGATGATTGGAAATTATTGGTCACTGCAAACTAATCTGAATTTTCATACATTTTTTTCTTCCGAAAAAAATGATGAAAATTGAATCTGTCATCCAGGCATTCAGAAAAGGCCTCTATTAATTTTCTTTTTTTGTATTTTGAATAATTTTTTCCAATTTTTTCAATCACGTTTGTCATCGAGGATCCAAGTGATTGCCGAAAGTAATTATTTATTTAAATAATTATGGATTCCTCATTAAAAATGATATGGAAATAAAATTTTCAAATCGACAGCAAACATCTTCATTGCCATGGATTATAATTTTATTTTAAAAAAATTCTGCGAGTGCTTTTTTGTTTCACGACGCCATTTGCCAGGCCATTAGTGAGTACCTGGCTTTTTCATTTCCCACAGGCCACAGGTATATTTCAAAAGCATAAAGCACGTATAAGACTATCGAGATCAATGACAATTATCCATTCGCATGCCCCGAGAAATATTCTCGAAAGCGTTGGAACTTTCCTCACTACCCCGAGGTGCTTTTTTTTCTGAGCTTTTTTATTTCGTGTATTTTTTTTTTTCGCACACCGCACTCAACGACAATCGTTCGTACCAAGGCTCCGCGGATCGGTTGCCTTTTTTGGTACAACAGAAAGATAAAAAAAAAACTCCTCATTGAAAATAAACTCGACGTGACATTTCGAAGCTTTCTGTTTTCCTTTTTTGTTGGCATCTCATTTTTCTTGAAAAATTTTTCGCCTCCCACTTTTGCCAGCGAGAACGTCGATACTTTTTTATATACAAATGTATTTTTTGTCTCGTCTATGAACCTTTAACATGGTTTTTTCTTCCTTCGTAATATTTTTGCAAGCCCGAGAAACGACGTGTATGTTTATTTTCATATCTTACACGTCAGTAAACTTTGAGAAGTGCATGCGAATTCACGATAAACGAGAATATTCTTCACGTTATTTTTTTCTGTACAAAAAAAAATGAACAAATTCGTTTTTTTTTTCATTTTAATAAATAATCATTTGTTCCCAACATGCACACGTATCCGTACCGAATGCTCTGCATCATCAGCACTGCGGAACAATAGAGTAAAAAGAGAGTGGAGAGAGCGTAAGCTGGTGGCCTCTGGTGCTTCTAGAAAGGAACTACAAAAAATACTTGGAGCTGCTCGAGAGACAACGTCAGAACTCTGTAAATTTTAATTGAAACTCGCCCACTATAGAGCGAGAAAAATAAATGTGATCGATAAACGAACTCTTGGAAATTCTACGACAATTTGTTTCGAAAAGAACTGCGACGGGAATTTGTGCTCGTTGCGAACTTTCAAAATGAAGAAAATAATGCGAGCCAATAAAATGCTTTTTTTTTTTTACGAAACTCTTCACGTTAATATCTCCCACAGGAGGAATTAAGCGGAACGATTTGATAACGAGAAAAACAAGCCTGATGATCGCCACAAACGAGCGGTCGTTCAATTCGCTCGAGTTTTCCGTTCCCCGCAAAAATTTAATTTTTCTTTTTATTTCTTTTTATTCCACATATTCGAAAACAAGCATTCTCGAGTAAAAGTGAGCGGACTACGGTGAACTGTAAATTCCGGGCTATAGCATAGGTAATTTCCATGCCTAACAGCATGGGAACAGCTATAGAAACAACTCCAGAGTCGGAATGAGGAAAATGGGGATGAGCTGCGGCATCGAGAGCATCGTGCAACCTCCGGCGATGTGGCCTCCTATGTGAGAGGGTTGTTATTGCCCTCGTGCTACATCGCGGAATGTGTTCTCCAACGGGTCACCTCGTGTTAAGTGATAGAGACACGAATGCACCAATATAATAACGGTATAGCTTTTTCAGGCCACGTACTAACAAATATATTTCATATTCGCCAGGCCAAACAATTTGTACAGCAAAACCATTTGTGGCTTTTGACAAAAAATCCAACTAAAAATTTCAACGTATAGTTATAAAAATTGTAAAATAAATCTTCTACGCTCGGATTCACTGCGAAAATTATCGTCAAACAGGAACCTCTGAACTATTTATTAAATTGACAATTTAACCCCTTTGCGTGTACTGGGTCATTTTGACCCCGACAATTTTCTGTCACCGATTGTTTGGCACTCAATGGCAACGAATGTTTTGGCATTTAATTTTCGTTATCATCAAAAAATAAATTTACATTTAAATTTAAAAATTGAAAAAAAAACAGATAATGCAAAAAAAAACGCCTTGGTTCGCATTGACCCAATATGCACTTATGGGATGTGTGCACTCGAAGGGTTAATAAAATGAAATTCGGCCACCGCAGATTTTGTTATTTCACCGAAACTTTTGTTGATATATCCAATAAATTTGGCTCCCTGTACACAGATTCCCATGGCATGCCATTTTCCTTATGGGAAGCAGCGACGTTTTCGCTCGGAGCTTTTATTATCGTTTCAAATTTCGTTCGAGCGAAAAATAAGAGTTTAAAGTACCAAGCTCGAATTATTTATGTACATTGAGAAGGATTGTGTTACAGAACACACGAGAGCTATAATTTTTTCTAGACAACCGCAAAAGAGACGATCGAACAAGAGAAAATTTGAGAGCCCGACAAGACTTCCGGTTCGCGAAGCCTATCGCTCTTTGTTCCAGAGGGAATTCCGGTCAGTTACGCGGGGGAACTCGCGTCACGCTCTCGTTCATCTTTTCCTTAGGGACTGGAAGAAATTTTCAAGGCCACCTCGTATTCTCTCCCTCCATCTATTGTCCACGTTTTTTATAATACGACGAGTCGTCTCCGCGCTGAGAAAAACAACACGTCGAGTTTCCCTCGAGCTTTAAATTTTTTATCAATTTGAGAAACAAAAAAAACTGTTTTTTTTTTTTGTTCCATTCGGAATTCTCGCATGTCCTCATATCGCCAAGAATTTCGATCAATTTTATTTCAACTTAGCCCGAGGTGTATAATGTATGGCATAACATACGAAAACGGAACCGCGATGTCGTGTGCGGAGAATCGAATACCATGATTCGCCAAGTATTCCGATATACGCGTACGTGCCTCCGAAAATTGGATTTCGAGATTGAAATCTATGGGTTCGCAGCAACTTGAAGGGGAATCGAGAGAGACAAAAAAGAAGATTTTCCACACCGAAAGTGAAAGAAAAACAAGAGGCAAAAAGTAAAGAGGGTCTCGATAGATGGATCCGAGGATATAATCGTACGTGCGAGAGGATTGTCCCATCGAGGGATTCGAATGATCGAAGCTGCACGCCCCCAATTTCGTGGTTTCGAGATAATTCACTGAATTTTTCGAATTGCATTAAAAAAAATCATCAAAAAACATAAAATCCAAATGTTTACCTTTTGCACTTTTTCACAATCGATAACATCGCAGTTCTGGAAACGTTTCGGTCAAAAATCAGCAGAAAAACAACTGCCACGTAACCTTTTCTGCGCGCTGTCGTACCAGAGAGAAAAAAAAAGAAGGTCAAGCAAAAATAACAGATGCGAGAGTTGCATCCAAGAGTCCTGGAAATTCCATATACAGAACAGTTTCCGGTGATCCTTTTGGAGGCCACTTAAAATCTTTGAGAACAAGTTTGTCGGACTCGTCGTACAACCTCCGAGCCCGAGTCTTCTCCTCGTTCCAAAGTAAGCACGTTTGTAAGTGAAATTCCACGTCATACATTTTTAAACCAACATTCATTTACATTTTTCTCTCTACCACAAAGAAGAATGTTAATTCTTGAGGAATTAGTGCATAAGGGCCTTGCGATATACCAAAAGTAATGAAAACCATCAAATATTTCGAACGAATATTTGTTCAAGTTTGTTGTATTTATATTTATTCCTCTCAACGTAATTTCCCATTTCTAAACTCATTTCCAAACACTCGAAACAAGGAAAAAAAATGGTGAGCAAAAAAATGCAATTAATTTTTGAGAAATAATGAAATAATGGAGCGAAAAATAATTTCTTGCATCATAATTATTCGAAGTGATTTGGACGATAATTTCTGCCGCGATTTTTTATTCAATTTTTCTAACGATTTCGATGCATGCGAAGTGAAAAATAGTTATTTCTACGTTTCGTGCATCCCGTCGAGATGGAGGAGACGTCCCGAGGGACGTTGCTCCATTTATAATATTCAAACCGATGCGGTCCATTAACGAAGCTGCTTTTCGTCGAGAGATCGTTTGCACTCCCTCTGTGAAGCTATAGAGGTTCGTTATCGTGTGCTTTGCTTCTCCAATTTCTCTCAATATAGAGTACGAGAAGTTGCGGTACAATTCGCGGCGAGTTTTGCTCAGCCATCATTTTACTCTCGTACCTTGTTCGCCTCCTGAACGGAATGTATGCATCACCGATCAAATGTCGGCAAATATATACGTGTGCTCCCAAATCGAATGCAATAATTCGAACCAGTCGATACTACACACCGACACCAGGAATGGCAACCACAAAACAAAAGTTGCCACCTAACGACTTTATTTTATCGCGATTTTGTATCATTCGCACGATTTCCTTTTTTTTTTTATATTTTTATAAAATTATTAGAGTAAACGCGCGGACGGTCATCAGTTTAAAATTTAAAAAAATGAAATTTATTTATTTAAATATTATTTATTTAAAAATTATTTGTTTAAATTTAAATTCATTATTTCACGCAGACCTCAAACAGAGATGGCAAATTTATTCCAAAACGAAGTATATATTTGTTTTTTTATTACTTCCTTAAAAATGCAACAGTTTTTTCTTTGACCTTGTGATCTGTGAAAATTCAAAGAAATGAAGCCACAAGGAGCATTCGTTTACTCCAGAAACTCGCAGGTAAACTCTACGACGATTATTTCAACTTTTCAAGACTCGTTGAGCGACAAATTCATCGAATTTATAGTTGCTGAAATTTTTATGACAAAAAATTGACAAAAATCCTCAAATCGACGATCGTCATTGAATAATTGACTCGCAATCGTTGGAGAACAGCATATGGAATATTATTAAATAATTAATTAACGATGCTTGGTAAAAAAAAAAAAAAAAAAAAAAAAAAAACACTTTCCTTTCGATCCGAGCAAAGATCGATATTCTATTTTGTCTTAAATCTTCCATCGCATGCATGTAAATACGGACATTTAAAGTGCTGGCTATACGAATGTACTTTGTGCTCAGAATCGAAATAAGAATCGTGTCCAGCGGCTTACTCGCCTACTGAATAATGAAGGATAAAACGATGAGATTGACGAGTTTCGGTAAGCCGGTAGAAACAAAGAGAGAGAGAGAGAGAGAGAGAGAGGGAGAGAGAGAGAGAGAGAGAGAGAGAGAGAAAAGTCGTGTTTGCATAAGCGAGAGGAACTCGCCCGAGACTCTGGAATAAATCTGTATTAACGGCACGAGTCGTAGCACGAACAACTCGTAACTCCAGTATAACAGCCAATTATAGATTATCACAAAAGAGAGTAAACTTTAAAATCCAATTTAAAGAATAAACAATATACAAATAAATCAATTACTCAGCTGGAATGAAAGTGATCCTCTATAATGTTGAAGAAAATGTCATTTTTCTTCGCGTTCCACGCTCGAGAAGCCTGCTCAAGCAATATAGAATCGATCGATTCGCTTATTAAAGATAAAGATTAAAGTCATAGCGCGCAGCTCCTTTTAAAATAAATCTTGATCGATCAAACGTTGAATTAATGAGAATTAAACGGAGCGATCGAAGATGTCGAAAAAAAAGGAGAAAAATATAGAAACAAGAGGAGGAAGAAACACTACGCGAGTCTCGTGAATCACGACTCTTGCAAGAGTGACGCGATCGAGATCTTCGCATGGAGTGAGAGAACCATATTTGGCAGTGGCTGACCAAATAGAATTTTATACACCGATTCCTCGTTACACTCCAACACTGCATGCAGCTGTATATTATAAGCGTTCGTAAAGTCTTAAAGGCTTATTTCATCCAGTTTTTCAAACGTAAGAAAATTCGAGATACGTCGCCTTTCCATTTGAGCTGAAAAAAACGAGACAGAAAAAGAGAATAATCGAATTCTTCATTCTGCCTTAACGCCTTTCCAACTCGAAGACGTTTTTCTTCCTCTCTAATCTCAGCTTAAAACTTTGGCTCCTTCCTTCGCTACCGTCTATCCTATTTACCGAGTCTCGCTCCAAGCGTTCTGAAGCCGAACGTACAGAGTCGAAACTTGTTACTCGAATTGTCAAGTTTCTTGTTTCCGGAAAAGAAATTTCTACAACAAAACCAATGACTTTGAAAAAAAAAAAAAAAGCAAAATATAATCAACTTGGAATTTTTTCGCGAACAGATTTCGCGGAAAAAATACATCGAGATAAGTTAATGCATTTTGTTTACTCGTCGAAAAATGTAGTCAATAAAAAACGATTAAAAGTTGTTCAAAAAAATAAAACAAAAACGATGTTCTGCTCTTTGAGAAATTGCAAAACTCCGTGTACTGCATAGAAATGAATTTTTCAATGTCATCGATTATGATTACCGAAGTTACGAGTTGTTTTGCTTCGATGACTGAAAAATAATGAAAGAAATTTAGAGTTTCGCTGGTTCGGAATGGATGTTGGACAAAGATCGATTCATACGTTGAGCGATGGTGCCGAATTTCGTTGAAATCTCGAGGCTCCAGCCACGAAGAATTACGAAGAGAGGTTGATAACCCTTTTCTCTTCGGTCCGGCAATCCGTTCGCACTTTATTCTCTCTCGTGGCGGTCGTCGCGAGCCCGATCTTTCGTGAGAGGAAACGCGAGAGAATGCAGAGGAACGTAAAGCCGGAGCAGGGAGCAAGAAAGAGAGGGCGAGAGAGAGAGAGAGAGAGAGAGAGAGAGAGAAACGAGCGGGAGGGAGAGGACTCTCGCCACGGTCGCGCCCTGGACTCGGACCTGAAGAGAACCGAGAGAGAACCGAGAAACGTCAGTGTTACATCGGGCTTCACTTCGGCAACACGCCTTTTTTTTCTTGTTACTCGTGCCAAAGTTTTACAAGACATTCACAATTTGGACTACTCCGATGGAATAAAAACAACGACAAAAGGAACTACGAAAATCATTTTTCCATATTTTCCAAGGAATTGACACGTAAGTTTAAAAAAACCCGACAAATGTAAACAAAATAACAACCTTCATTATTTTAAAGGGAAATGAAAAAAAAAATCCATTTGAAAAGAGGAAAGAAAAAAAATTTTGAATAAAAATAAATCGAGCGAAGCGTAAATAGAGTTTTTTGATAAATTTCATATTTTCCTGTCCAAAGAATTCGTAAAAATGTTTTTTTTTTTTTTAAATATCGATACAATTGAAACGCTAAAAAAAGAATTTGGTTTAGTCAGAATTTGATCCGATTAATTTAGGCAAAAGTTACGAGCTTAAAAGCTCATGCATAATATGCACTGGCGAATCTAAAAGTCAAAGCACGATCCTCTCGTTTATCGGGATGAAAACTCGTCCGGCGAGTATACACATCCCTCTGTCTCTATCTTCACTCCGTTATCCGTCACCTTTCGTTCAATATATATACCGGCCCTGGGTGAAAGCACCACGTGCGTCCCATGTGCCGGGGGATCAGTGACGCAGCATCCGTTTTGACTCGTCCTCGCAAAACGCGACAGTCAAATAGGGCTGCACGAGCCTCGAAAAACTGACTTTTGCATTTTTACGAGATAGACAGAAATGAAATTCTGATCGAAAGGACGCTCGAAAAATGGCAGCGTTAAAAAAAAAAAACATTGAAAATACTTTTTCGAATAGAAACATGCATTTTTCAAACTGGATGCTCCGGTCGAATTCTCTCGTTGAGATGACGCAAATTATTGCAATATTAATGTAAACAAAAAAAAAGGAAAAAAAAGTAGCTGAGGAATAAATAGTTTTTTGTGAATTTGAACGACAAGCTCATTTTTCCGACCAATCAATTCTGCAAGATCCAGAAATTCGATCGAATTCTACGAGATAATCATAAAATCAAAAAGAAACAGAAAAAATGTATTCGACTAATGACCGAGCTATCTCTTTAAGTAATTAAGCAATAAATTTAATTAAGGCTCAACGAGTTGATGACGTCAAAGTGTCACGAACGTGTTGACTTCTGTAATCACGAATCCGTCAGTTTGAAAAAAGTTTCTTTCGTAAAAATCCTAATTTTCGTAATTAAAACTAATGGAAAGGGGAATAATATGAGGTGGGAAAAAATGTCGAGAAATTTTGAAGCAAACGTGAAGCAAGCGAGAGGTGTAGGCAAAAGTCAGTCTGCCGATTAAATCGATCGGGAAATGAGGAAAACATTATTTAAAAGCCAAGAAAATAAACTGTACATTGAATAAATCAAAGTGACTTTTTAATGAGAGTTGCTCAACGAATGACAAGTTCGATGAAACCCACGCGAATAATAAGTGCGCGAGTAACAAGAGTGTACACTCGTCGAGGCGTGTTTATTAGCAGGTTTCGTTAATGGACCGGAAGACGAGATTCGTCTCGCACGAGGATTTTGCCTGTAAATTCGTTAAAGGAATCTCCGTTGCAATTGCTAAATGCTGCGAGAAGACAAAGAGAGATCCTGGGACGATACGGGCGCGAAGTCTCAGTCCCAAGTGTGGGTGGATCGAGTGGGCAAGTCGTGAAAAACGTGCAATTACATGCCGAGAAAAAAAATAACGCGCATATAAAGTGTACATATCGATAATTGATGACGATCTTTGTCGGAAGTGTCGATCGGCAATAATAGATCGAGAGAAGAGAAAAAAACGTTTTTTTTTTTGTCACTGATCGTTTCATTACGAGGCAACTCTGTTTGGAACAATGAAAAAACGGATAAAAATGTAAATAGTTTGAAACCCAATGTCGAGTCTCGATTATTTCGATAACAACGAGAAAATCGGTTGGAAAATGTAAATCCTATCGATCGGTTGCCTTGTTCGTATCGGGCTAATTGATTTTTCAATGAAATCGTGTTTAAGGTGGAATCGAAGGATTAAGAGAAAAGCCTTGACCGATCGAGGGCAACGAGTGCGGCGAAGGGACGAAACGGTGTTGGTTAAAAAAGGATGGCTGCTGCGCCACAGGCGTCCTCGCGCCTCGAGATGTTGCAGGTGAGTGTCCTCGCAAGTGCGTAAACGACCTGAATTCGATAGTCGATCGGATTCTATATCTCGAAACCATTTTGGCCGGAGTCTTATTTGTTTTTTCTATCCTTTTCAAGAATATCGATTAGATGGCCTGATTAAAAACAAAAAAGTACCGGCTCCGAGTGTTTTTTATGGCGATTCGAGCTTTTACCCCATGTATATTCATCCACATCCTCTGCTATATAGATTTTTCAATATATACGTATATACATGACTTTTACACATCGATACATTTAATGTTTATATGAGAAACGCATATAAGGCATGTTGCCTCGACCGGTACGTCCTAGGCAACGACCTACTTGTCTCAATTCTGCTTGTTCTTTAAAAAAACCAAGAAAAAAAAACATCTCAATGTTCATAGTGAGATTTTGATGCGTGTGTATGACTCGAGAATATCGAGAATGGAGCGAGAGTCGAGTATGACGAAAAAAAACGACATGCACATGTACACGAGTCAGGAACTTGTCGCCTCATCGAGCAGCCTCTCTCTCTCTCTCTCTCTCTCTCTCTCTCTCTCTCTCTCTCTCTCAATTTCGTTTAAAAAACTGAGCACTCTGCTTTTGGCTCTCAGTTATTACAAATTATGTAATAATTTTGTTGTAGAAATATTTTAGACATTGAATTCTTTGACCATACGTAAAGGCCGTAAAAACTGGCCAATTGTCTGCACTCGAACACCTTTGGAAGCAGAACGCTAATTTAAAGAATATCGTTTTCCGAGTGAATCTCCTCGAATGTTTTCCCAGCAGCCTGTTTTATTTGTATAGCTTTTAGCTAATTAATTCCGGAGGGTTGTGCGCCAGCGTCCGCAATGTGCGGGAGAGAAAATTGCTCGTTGCAGGGCTATTTAACGTCGTTCACACACGCAAATTCAAGTGCGGATTTTCAAGAAGATGGAAAATGAGGAGATGGCAAGAGAAAGGCAGAAAAGAGAGAGAGAGAGAGAGAGAAAGAGGAATTACTTGCCTGACTGCGAGCCACCACCGCATATTCAGCTGGTGTTTTCCACGTGCAAACTCCGAGAGATAATATTACGAGTGCCCAGATGCGGGTAGCCTTCGAAACGACCACCAAAACGAAAGAAAATTGTACGAAAGAACAAGCTCCAATGCTCCCAAATTAATTTACGAACGATGAGATTCGCTCGTTCTATCCAAAAGAATATCCAACCACGTGGGACGATTTTCAAAAAGCAAGAATAGCAAACATCGATTAATCAACAATGACTCATTGAGTGCTGGACAATTTATGAGACTCCCAACACAATGCGATTCTAATTTATGCAATATCCATGCATAATTATTTTTATCTTGCTCTGCGGGATCCTCGCATAACAATTTCGATAACTCGAACCGTCAGGCTTGACGTTCAATTTATTTCAATCTTCAATAGACTCGGATATTTTTCAAGTTCTTCAGTTTCCTTCAAAATCAGATCCGTTCGATTGAACAAAACAATTTAATCAAATCTTAACGTTTCCCCAAATTGAATTTTTAAAGAAAAGATTTTTTTCATCAACTATTTCCTCAATACTTCAAATTTTTTAAGGTTCTCTTCACTCTCCACTGTCGTGAATTCCTCCAAAGCTTGTTGAACTTTCATATTTTTCGGTAATTTTCATTTTTTTGGACCAATATATATTTTTCAGTATATTAAGAAATAATCATTGAAGTTGAGCCTATTTTTTGCAGTTTTGAGCGTCCGTGAGCCCTTAATAATTGCACTCGACCAAATATATCCATCGGAGGTCCTTAATAAACATTCGGGTATTTTAGTATCTCGATGGCTATAAAATACGAGTTGGTTAAGTGAACTATGTATAGTCGTGCTCAAGTGGAACATACAGTAGAGTCGTATTTTGGGAGAGATAATCGAGTGGAAGGCTCGTTGTTTGTAGTGGACGAGTTTTTTCGAAAGCACCATAAGAAATGCGAGTGTAAAATGCCAAAGAGAAGAATCGATTGTGAAGTTTGGAAATTTGTTAATAACCTCGTTCAATGGACGAAATTTCTAGCATTATTTGTCTCGATAATAAAAAAAAATTGATAAAAAAATTTTTTTTTTTACTTCATGGCGTCTATGGGGTTTTGGGAAGAAACTCAAATTTCAAGGGAGGGCAAAATAAATATCGTAACCTGGATGCAACCGAGTTGCTCGCGATGCGAACTTCAACGTCATGAGAAAAATCGATCGAGACACGAGAATAAAATTCTATACTCGCGTTGATATATAAAGATAAATATACATCTTACTCACCGATGGTGTACCGTAGACGCTTGGCTTGTCAACCGCAACCTTCCACTGGGTTCCAAATCGTAATACTCCGTTACGTCACTTCCGGCGTCGCTGCTCTTGTTGCGGTGCCAGTGGTAAATAATCCACTGCTACACTTTCTTGGAGAGCCTCGCCACAGACTCTAGACTCCAGCAGTCCTCGGCTCCCTGCTGGATGGACTTTTTTTCCTCCGCTTAAACAATACGCGATAACAAAATTTTCTCAATCCATTTTCGCTTTTCTTGTTCGTTATCGAGAAACAGATTTATCGTCAATAATCGAATAAATTAAAGAAATTCTCTGGCAATATCCACTTTTATGAATTGTGAAGGTGTCGCGTTTAATTAATGGGATGAAATCGTGATCACCGATCAATGATTCGAGACGGAAGTTTAAAAAACCTGCTCGTTATTTCCGGCCAAAAATTGAGAAATGAAAAATTCTGCACAGACCACGACGATCGGGAGATTTCGTAAGATCGTGAATCCGCGCTCAATATTCATTTCCAAAAATGGAAGAGAAACGAGTTTACAAGAATCGCGATAACCGCAGGGGCAAAAAAATCAACATGCTTGCGCTTCAACGTATAAGGAACGACACAAATGTCTTGTTTATGGTAATTCCAATTGGAAATAGCGAAGGAACAACGTTGCAATTTCCTCGAAAGTCAATTGAACGATAAAAATACGAAATATTCCAATTTCCTTACAATTTTATCATCTCAGGTGCCTTTTGAAAATCAAAACTGTTGAAAGTCATAAGAAAAAGTGGAATCGCGACAGGCTTGATGAGTCAGAAAGAGGTTTACCGAATCAGAGGCTCGAGTCGAATCTTATCGCGAGTTTGGGCGAGCGTGTGGGTGGCAAAAAGAAAAGAAACGTTCGTTGTGTGTAATGTCACCTGAATATCACTCCCGGCTACGACACGCGTGGGATTTATGTATATTAACAAATATATACATATATTTACGCGTCCATATTTACAAGAGAAGGAGCAGGCGACGACGAGAACGCGAACCATTACAAGTCAGGACCGTTTGAACGCGAATGTGTGTGAGCCGCCCACGCACCTCTCGTGAAACACACTTCCTTCAATGTCCTTCGAACGGGAATATCCGCTTGGTGACCGAATCCCAGGATTTTTCGACGTGAATACTCACTCCCCACAACGAAAATAACGTAACGTAGCATACAAATTTGCATGCAGATTATTTCTTCAAACACGAAATCGAACTTTTTCCTAAATCCGAAATTTTCATTAACGTTTATTTTTTTATCGTATACATTTTTTTTTTTTGTAATCAAACACGAAGACAACAGTCCCGAAACATTTTGTGGCATGACGTAACGGTTTATTTCACTTGATGAGGATTTCTATGCGCGTAAAGTCACGACCAAGGCCACGAGCATCATGTGCACCTCCGAGTGAGCATTGGCAAATTCGAATTTTCATGAATCGTAGATTGAAAATAAAATGCTCGAATTGAAGAGCAGTGACGTTTCGCTTCTGGCAAAGGAAGAAAGTTGAAAACTGAATAAAAATAATGTTGGCTGGATTATTATCTCGAGGCAAAAACGAAAAAAGAAATGACGTTTCGGAACATTATTCGGCAAAAATATCGAGAGTTATCTTCTCGAATTTATTCGCCAGCTAATCAATTTGTCATGGCGAAACAAACGGGATGTCGAATGAATAGGCGAAATTCTCGTGTAGGATACTTTGCAAATCTGTGCGGAGGAAAAAAATGATGAGCCACGATGAGTTTTTTACCGAGGGAAATAAAAAGCCATAGAGAAAGGAAAAAAATGACGTGGGCCAATGTGACGAGTGTGTACTTTTTGCTCGTAGTTCAAGTACAAAATTAAAACGTGTTTTCTATCGACTTTCGAGCTTGATGCGACTTTCAGGAGCATCCCGCCCGATATTTCCTCGTTTGACATTATCATTATGAGTTTATGCAGAACGTATGTATATACTTCGCGGAACTATAAACCTCGAGCTAACCCATAATCTCATTAGTTACATACATATGTACTGGCTTAATGTCTATTGACAAAATAATTATAGGATCACAATATTGACCTTGACCATTTCCCAACTCACAAGCACACGGACAAGGTCAATTCATATTTATATGAAAAAATAATAAAAATATCAAAATTACTACGAGCCACAAAATCTCACTTTTCATAAATAATAAAAATTACAATTGCCGCAAGAAAATATGTTGAAAATGTAAAAAAAAAAGTTAGGTCGAAAAATTTCAAACCAAAAATGATGAACGGAGAAATTTTATCAGGAACTTTGGCAATTAACTCAAAGTTATTTTTGGTCAGAAGAAAAAAAAGAAAATTTTTTTCAAAGGGCGGGCTGAAAGGGTAAATTTGAGTGGACCCGCGCGTGCGTAAACCGCGAGAGAGTGTGTTTGGAGGGCGGTACAAGGGTGCATGACGATTCTCGTGTGTATGAGGTTGGCCAGTTGTGATGGCAACCACGGACGTGCCTCAACAAGCGCAAACGTTGTGCTCATATTGCGCGCTATTTCTCGATGGCCGGTGCTCGAAAAACCCTCGAAAATGCTCACGAAATTTCGAAACACTCGACTGCACTTGACGCCGTTAGTTTACTCTTAGCCAATGAAATTCATTAAACTTCTCAACGTAACAAATATACTCGTTGTAACATATTCAGACAAAAATACAGAAAAGCATTTGAAAAAAAAAAAAACACACACACACACATTAAATATTATTTTAAAAACGAATAAATAATTATTATTCCAATTACGTGCAATAAAGTTTGCATCAATTTCAAAACTTTCCCAAGTGCATCGATTTAATTAAAAATGTGAATGAACTTGACCTAAAAATTCATTCGTTTTATTAATAAAAAAAAAAATTTAAAGAATCTTCTCGACAACAAAAAGAAAAGAAAAAGTGAACGAGCGATCGAAAAATGAAAAAACCTCAAATATCGCGTTTTCGATTAACATAACAATTGAGTTATTTTAGTCATCGTTCCATTAATGACGCGAAAGCCATGGACTTGATGTATTAATTGATTATCCTAGTGCAAAAGTGATGAATCATCACGACAATAATAGCAGCCGATCCCAAGAGACAAACCACAACGTCGAAGTGAAATGAATTTCAATAAAAAATAGAAAAACAATAATTTGAAGAATTCCGACGAGAAACAACTAAGATCGATGTGAAAACGCTGAAAAGTGCTAAAGAAATAACAACAGCTAGTCCCTAGAGACGAATTATAATCTCGAAGTAAATGAAATCGCAAGGAATTTTATAGAAAAGCGAAAATTTGAAGAATTTTGAGAAGAAAACATTAGAAGGCCGATGTGGAAAGGTAAAAGTGTGGGACGATAGGGTTATGCCGATCGGATCTCATCGGCTGGTACCCCGTGCCACTGGTGTATCGATGCTCAACGTTGGAAATTCGTGGGCGTCTCAAGTACTCGCGTCAGCAACCACAAATATCAAAGACATGGTATCGTATATATTACACGTATTCATGAGACAAACATATATCGACGATTTTCATTTTATCATCCGTAGATATCTGCTGGGCACAAAACTCCAGTTCGTTACGTCACTGTTCGATTTATAATTGTTTGTAAAATATCTATTCTTTATGAATCACGTTTTCCCTACTCTCCAATAAACCGTTCAGCAATCACAACGAAAAGGGAAACGAGAAATTAGTTTGAATTATTCTTAAAAAAAAAAAGCTTTTTTCTTCTCCATGAAAATTCACATTTTGCTGACAACAATCATCGAAAATTTGAGCCGCATGAAGAATCGTTTAGTTTTGCAAATATTCCATTCGCCCTGTGGCGGATTGGTGGTTGAAAAACATACAATAAAAAATTAAGAAAAAAAAAACAAAGCAAGAGCAAACGAAAAGCTGGAAGACAAGAAAATTAATGAGTCGCGACTCCTTTTGATACGTAGCAGACTAATGAATAATTTTCGATGTGGGACACGTGGACAAACGTGTTTACAGAACAGAAATTTCCACCTCTTTGTAAAATTGTCTGATTCTCATTTCGTCGACATTTGTAAACAACTTTATGGAAACCTTGAACTAAGAGTCGAGGAATTATGGATTTTGTCATTAACGAAAAGCCCAGCACCTTCGAAAACCTCGTAAAATGAACGGCCTTTTTTTATGTTTTATTTTTTTTTTTTACACTGGATTGTCATAATTTTCGTGGATTGATTTTTATCACGAGGGGCTTTGTTCGGAAAATATCGAGTAGCCATGCATTCGATTCGTATGTAGAGCACGGTCACAAACGTTTACTTTGGCCGTAGTCGAAAAATCGATCCATGCAAGGCACACGTGCGATATAGGCTCGACAGCGTTTCTGCATTTGCCCACATTTGCCTACTCGCCATCGCTGTTTTCTCTCCACATGCAAACTCCATTCATAAATACATATTTGTGCGAAAAATTACCCGAGAAACGGAAGGTCGAGATCCTTCGTAAGGATAAGCCTCGTATTCAGAGGCGTTAACATTTTGTTCGTTCATTCCTTAACCTCATATTATTTTTAATCATCTGTATTTAATTATAAAACGCGAATTATTCGCCCATTACACAAAAATTTCAATTTAAACGATCACGAAAGTAAACGGCACATAAAAAAATGATGTGGTCGTAAATTTCGGCAAGAAATCGATCTGTTGGTTTCCTGATCAAAATCTTTTCTGTAGAAAAGGAGAAAAATTTATACCGCATCGAAACATATTTCGTTGAAATTTTTTTAATGAATTTTTCACGAAAATTTCATCAAAATTTTCGAACTGCGACACATCGACGTCGTTTATTGGAAAGGAATATATATTTTTTAAAGAAGAAACGCAACTACCCAGCTAGTCCTAAAAAAGGTTTGACCGAATTTGACTTCAAAACATTTGTGTTCAAAGCATTGATGATTGGCAGCTCATCAGCTGCAACCAGCAAACGCATTTTGCATATTTGTTTCATTTCATTGCAAATCAGAATTGCACAAGGATGCCCAGAGAAAAAAAAACGTATGTCGTGTTAACGACTTCAGGAAACCTACTCGAAAAAAAAACAGAAAGTAGAAAGAAAAGGTGGTTTAGCTTGTACGCTCTATTATCTGTCTGTCAAATTTTAAATTTCGCGCACATATAACCTCGAATACGTGACGTTGCTATATTTTTAGGGAGAGTCGAAAAATTCACTACAAGTGCTCTTTATTGTGTTTGTTAGTCCCGTGAAAATCCACCTTTGAATGTTTTTAAGTGCGATAAATGATTACGAGGATTTCATCTCTCCAATGTTTAAATTTCATTCCAATCGATCCATCAATTACGGAGATATAAAGAATAATGTACAGCCGATTCCGTGACTTCTCATAAGAGGCCAAACGATGTCGAAATACGAACAACAAAATATGAGCAAGTCGAAAGATAACGAGACCCAACACCTATTTCTATATAGAACTGAATCATTTTCTATACCATAATAGTCTAGAGACCCTAGGGGCAAGAAACTTAAACATGAACATGTAACTAAAATAAGATAAATGAATAAATAAATAAATAAATAAATAATCATAAGAGGCCATGATAAATGGGTTGTTCGGGCTTGTCAAAGAATTACAAATATCTCGTCGCGTGAAAACCCACCTCAGCCCACGAGTTACTTTGACATCATTATCTAACTTTCTACCAAATTTAAGATTTCTCTGTCCATCAATTCCATTTCCTGCGTTATTTCCTTAAACGATATAGAGTTTCGAAGTTTCGAGTGAATTGACTCGAAATCATTCATAACAAAGTCTGCATCACTGCTGGACGAAGCGCATGTTGACTGTCGCAACAAACTATAAAAACAATAATTCGCGTATTACTCCACTCCAACTTCGAGTTTTCATAATGATCGATGCTTCGTATTACGACGAGGAGATCTCCATATTCATTTATTTCGAAAATATAAAGCGAAGAATAAAAAGCTCGAAATCAGTCAGAACCGAGTGTGCATCGCATCTGCACAAAATGCATGTTTGCTGTGAGTAATTCGATATAGTCCCAGTGAACGAAAAGGCGTAATGAGATGAGACTCAAGCCACGAATCGATACGAAATACATCGTTTTCGTTGCGAGCACGCGATACGTACGTAACATACGTTCGTGTGTAAACAGACATGCACATGCTTCGATATTAGTGTCCTAATCGATTCTTCCCAACAACAGCCTACCACGTACCTCATGTGCATCTATACCGATGCACTATATACTCGGCACACATTGCATACACGCAGGCAACTGTAAAGGGGTTAGTAAACCCTCTAACGCGAGAGTACAACGATATTTTACACCCTGTTTTCTCTTTCTCCTTTCCTACCGCACTCTCCAGATAAAAAAGATTACTCTATATGCTTGCATTCTGCAAATACAAACGGCAATGAAGCGCTCTCACGTGATCGTAAATGAGAACGTTGCATTTATTACGAACCAATCTACTCTGTCAATTTTTCATTTGCACTTTTTACCTCGACCTAATTTATCCAATGAAATTTTCGATTGAAAAAATACCGCGGACTTTTTTTTTCATTTCCATCAATCCAGCATGTTATTAACTAGGAAAGTATCAACTTTTGTCTCTCCTCAGAAACATCACGACTTTTTGAATACTTGTGTTTTATTCTTTTTTTTTTTGTCCGTGGAAAACGTAATTTTGACGAATAAACGTATGAAATATCCGATGCATCCACGTCCATTGTTTCAGGCACGATTTCAGCAGCGCCAACTTGCCGAGAAGGAACAAAAGTTGCTACAACTTTACGATCAGCAGCAACTCCGAGCTCATCAGGTAGCACAGAGAGGCAGTGCTGGATCGAACGGTTCCAATAGCTCAGGCCATGGTAACGTGAGCCATCATCAAACTGTCACCAGAACAAGCACGACCACCCACGCTACGTCGAATACTCAAGCTGGTGGTGGTGGAAAGGTACAAATTGGCACTTCTATTATTACCACGAATAATAAACAAGTTTTGTCAAATTGAGAAACTCGAACTGTGGAGCGAGGACTAAATGTAGCGAAATTACGCGAAAGTCGCGAAAATTTATTTCCAATAAAAAATAATACGGAAAAATTATCGACATTCAAAACTCGTTCCCGTGTTTTTCGTTTCGTTTCAAAATGTTTGTTTTTTTTTCAAAGAATTTTTGAGAAATAAGTAAAATTTCAAGGAAATGGTTGACTTTATCGTTTGAAATTTTGAAAAATGCGTCAAATGTTTGAGGAAAAAAGACAAATGACGAGAAATTGTCACTTTTATTATTACCGCGAATAATCAACAGGCAAAAAAAAAATGGAGAAAATCAAGCGATCAGAAGGAATGGTGAAAATTGATTTTCAATAATAAAATAATGTCGAAAAATTATCGACGTTTCAAGTTCGTTCTCGTGTTTTTAATTTCGTTTCGAAATGTTTTTTTTTTTTTTTGTTCAATGAGTTTCAAAAAATTGAGATTTGGAGGAAATTGTTGACTTTTATAGTTTGAAATTTTTGAAGGTCCGTCAAATGTTTGACGAAAGAAGACAAACGACGGTGAAAGGAATAGACAAGAGCTATCCACTGGAGCCACTGGAGAATCGTTCTCGCAAGCACCAAACACTGACAACGAGCAACGTCACTGTAAATTCTACGTCCCAACTAAAAAATGGTAATCCTACGAGCAATCGACGGAGCGTCGTGACTCGGAGGACAGTACGTTCCGAGGCGAATAGCAACGTTAACGACGGAAAGCCGGTTGTCACGTATCACGAGGAAGTGAGCCGAGAAATCAACGATTCGAACGATCGTGATAACGAGCAGGAGGAATTTGGGGATGACAACTTGCACGTTCCTCGGTACGAGAATGGAAATCGTCGCGTCGATCGGCCCAATCAGGTTTGAGCACTCGCGATTAAACTTTTACATTTTTCCAATAAAAATCCACGAATTTCCAACGAAATATCAACAATTTTGCAATTACCAAGAAACCAAAACAATTGTAGTTGGAAATCGACGACATTACCAACGAAAATTCTACCCAGAGGCATCGAACTACCGCCAAGATTCACCTGGCAGAATTCGATCGATCGACCGATCTCGAAACTGAACAATTTCCAAACGACGAAATCATCGACGTGCCGGAAAGACTGCCCGGACGATCTCCGGCTGGGAAAAAATCTTTCCAATCGGAAACGAGACTCGAGCGGCCCAAGAATTCCAACACCAAGAAAATCGGCCAACCGATAAACAAACAAGTCGCTGGTAACACGACGAGCTTTACGAAAAAACGAAACGACAACGGCGCCCCGTCTGGCTCAACATCCAGGTAATGTTATTTTCCAAAAATGTATTCCTAATCACCGAAAAAAAAAAAAAACACACAAAAAAAAGCAATCTTAACAGAAATTTTGCATTTTTTGCGTTAACTCTCGAGCAGATCGTCGCCAAATGACGAAATGACTTTGTCAGATGTCTCATTGCACTCTGAATTCCTCCACGATCGTTTCCATCAAAGTCTCTAAATTTCTATACAATTAACACGAATAATAATCCCTTGTATAAATATTTCAAGAGATCTCGTGCGAAGCTCTAACCCCTCTGGCTAAAAATCGAGCTACCAGCTGGCTAATTAATAATTGCCGTCTTCTCACGATCATCCAGTGAATATTCATGAATTAATGTACAAAAAAAAACATATTAAAAAATCCAAAAATTACCATTACAGAATAAAATCGAGAAATAACCTTGAATTTCGAGCGAAATTTCGACCCTGCGGAATGTCAATTTTCATGGAAATAAAACTCACGATTTTATCCTGTAATGACAATTTTTCGATTTTAATTATCTCCGTGTACAAAAACCAAGACAAAAAATCTCAGGACATTGGTCACGTGTGTCATGAAAAAAAAAAAAAAAAAGAATCATCTACACTTGTGTTATTATGTCGAATGACGCGAATGGTGTGAACTGGCTGAATGAAATAACATCTGGGTCGATCAGCATAATCGAAACATCAATTGTTAATGTTGAAAAACGAAAATCCCATGTGCTCTCGCAATAACCACAAACCTCAGAAAAAAAAAACCCATCATAGCTAACAATGCAAGAGGAAAAAGAGCAGCGTGCAAAAACGAGACTAGAAATGCCTCGATAACCGGCTTTGGAGCAGAAAAGAAATGCCACTAAATTGGGAAAATGGTTTTTCGAAAAAAAAAAACAAAAAAACAAAAAGAATTGTTTGTTAACACGCGCCCGAATTATTGAACCAAACAAAATGATCCTCAGAGCGTCAACAGTGACGATGAGGATGGAGGGAGAAATCTCGAGAGGGAGTTCGACGAGTCCGGAACTCGGAGGATCTAAAAAATCGAGAACTTCCTCGCCGGAGGTGTCCGAGACCAAAGGGTCGAATCTCCCGGGCTGTCCATCTCCGATCACCAAGACTTCTGGTGTCACCAAAGTCAGTCAACTTTCTCACAAAAATTCGACCGATTTTTATCCCCGAAGAAAATCAGAATTTGAAAAATCAAAAACCTTTCGAAAACTCCAACTTGAGCTGGGCGAATCTTCGCCCGAACCAAACGAACCCGAAGATTTTTCTATCCTTGGATCGCAATGTAGAAAGAGAAGCTCCATTCTCAATGACAACATTTTTTCACCCGGACGTCGTTCGTCTTCCTCGAGTCCAGTTCACGATAAAGTTTACTCCAAAGAACGCAAACTGAGTCATGAAACGTCACCGGAACGTCCGCAGTCTAGAAGAGAATCCCAGAGCTCGAGTTATCGCAAAGAATCGCTTACAAACATCCAAGACAGAAAAACCAACAGAGAAGGATTGAAAACTTCGAGTTTCGAGAGCAACACTTATTCAAAACGTCGTTCATCCTCTTCCAGTCCAATAATCGATCACGGATTTGCAAAGGAACGAAAAGAATGTCCGGAGAAGTCATCGAGGGCTCCAGGATCTCAAGAGAGTCCAACTTCTCGCCGAGATTCATCTCCGAAAAATGAAAAGCCGAAAACTTGGAACGGGGCCACCAAAACCTCGACTTTCGACTCGGGCACTTATTCTCCGAAACATCGTTCAACATCATGGAATCCAATTGAGAATCGCAATTCCTCGAACGAACGAAAAACGAGTCAGGAACGACCGGGACGATCCCAGAGTCCAATTTATTCAAGAAAATCGGTCACGACTAAAGAAGATCGACAGCAAGAAGAGAGTCAAAAATCAAATTTTGACTCCAGCACGAATTACACGAGACGTTCATCTTCCTCGAGTCCATTCATCGATCACGACTTTTCAAAAGATCGCAAAAAGAGCCACGAACAACCTCCGGAACGTCCGGAATCTCGAGGAGGATTTTCCACTCCGAATTATCGCAGAGATTCACTCACGAATCGTGATGAACGCAAAACGAAATCAAATTACGAGTCGAGTACTTTTTCCTCAAGACTTCGTTCCGGATCGCCGATCCTCGTTGTGGATTACGATCTTTCAGAAGAACGATCCTCCGTTTATGAAGTTCCAACAGATCGCCCAGTATCTCGAGAAAGATGCCCGAGCGCAACTCCTCGAAGAGAATCGTTGAGAGAACACGATGAAAAATCCTCCGGAAGCGACACAAAACACTTTGCTTCGAGCACTTATTCCTCCCGACAACATTCGGTTTCCCCAGTTCCATCGGGAGACCGCAATTATTCAGAAAATATAAAAACAAGCTACGAAATATCGGAGGAAAGTCCAAGATCTCGAGAACGCTCCCAGAGTCCAACTTATCGTCGAGAATCAATCGTCGAACAGGACCAAAGGTCAACTGAAAAAGAAACTTCGAATTTTGCCTCAAGCACCTATGCCTCTAGGCAGCATGCATCGTATCCGGCTCCATCAGCGGATGGTGAACAGCCTGAAGATCGAAAAACGAGCCACACGATATCGCACGAACGTCCAGGATCTCGAGAACGATCCCAGAGCCCAGATTATCGACGAGAATCAAACGTTGAACATGATCAACGATCTTTTGGCAAACAAACGAGTTTTGCTTCGACCACTTTCTCCTCGAGACAACATGCCGCTTATCCCAGCTCATCAGCGGAGGATGAATATCCGGAAGACCGAAGATCGAGTCACGCAATGTCTCACGAACGTCCAGCCTCTCGAGAAAGATCTCAGAGCCCAACGTATCGACGAGAATCAATCGTGGAACATGATCGACGTTCCATTGACAGAGACGAGAGTTTCGCTTCGACTACTTTTTCCTCAAGACAACACGCAGCTGACGATAAATATTCCGAAAACCGAAAAATCATCCACTCGGTATCGCACGAACGTTCAGCCTCTCGGGAAAGATCCCAAAGCCCTAATTATCGACGAGAATCAATCGTGGAACATGATCGACGTTCCATTGACAGAGACACGAGTTTCGCTTCGACTACTTTCTCCTCCAGACAACATGCAGCCTACCCGACGGAGTCATCGGTAGATGACGATTATCCTGAAGACCGAAGAACGAGTCACACAATTTCCCACGAACGTCCAGCTTCTCAAGAAAGATCCCAAAGCCCGACTTATCGAAGAGAATCAATCGTGGAACATGATCGACGTTCCATTGACAGAGATACGAGTTTCGCTTCGACTACTTTCTCCTCCAGACAACATGCAGCTTATCCAACTTCATCGGCAGAGGATGATTATCCGGAAGACCGGAGAACGAGTCACACAATGTCTCACGAAGGTCCAGGATCTCGAGAACGATCCCAGAGCCCGATTTATCCTCGAAGAGGATCACTGAGTGAACATGATGAAAAATCAACTGGAAAAGAAACATCAACGTTCACCTCGTCAACTTTCTCATCAAGACAACATTCCGACTGTCCGATTGTGTCCAATGATCGTAATTGTTCCAAAAATCAAAGAACGAGTCACTCGCTATCTCACGAAGGTCCAGGATCTCGAGAACGATCCCAGAGCCCGATTTATCCTCGAAGAGGATCACTGAGTGAACATGATGAAAAATCAACTGGAAAAGAAACATCAACGTTCACCTCGTCAACTTTCTCATCAAGACAACATTCCGACTGTCCGATTGTGTACAAAGATCGTAATTATTCCGAAGATCGAAAAACGAGCTATACGATATTTCGCGGAGGTCCAGGATCACGAGAACGATCCCAAAGTCCAACATTTCGGACGGGATCGCACACAAACGATATAAAGACGAGACCAGCCACGAGTGGCGAAGGTAAAACATCGAGTTACGAAACCAGTGCTTTTTCGTCGAGATATCATTCAGATTTAGCGACTCCACATCGTGACGTTTCAAACGAAGGAAGAACCAGTCGAGAAAGATCTCCAGAATATCCGGAACCTCGAAGAGGATCGCAAAGCCGAACGGACCGAAGGGAATCGATAACGAAGAGCGACGATAAGAAAGCATCGACGTTCGCTTCGAGTACTTTTTCATCGCGACGTCGTTCTTCATCCTCCAGTCCGGTCGTCGACTACGAAATTCCAAAGCAGCAAGAACCCAGCGACGACTACAATGAATTGATCCCAAAAAATCGCCGAAAATCCGGCGGGAATCTTCGATCTTTTGAGCTAATAAAAAAACTCGTACGACCTCCAAGCCCAGGGAAAAAAACAACTGCAACGACGACCGAAAAGTCAACCGACCACAAAACGACTCTCGAGGACATTGAATTTTCCACCAAAAATACAAACCTCCGGGAAGCAACGAAAGGAGCAAAATATTCGGAGCACAAAATCGTCAAAAAGGACAATCCTCCGACGAAAATAACGAAACAAGATAAAACAGTGAAAACTAAGGTGACGAGAAATTCTCGCGAGTCCCGATCCAGAACGATTTCTCCTGTACCCGTCGTCACCGCCACTAAAGAAACATTCTCCTTGAGGACGAGGAAAAATGAGCGAAAGACTTCTGACGATAAAAAAATGGAAACGAAAAATTGGAACAATGGAAAAGAAAGAAAAAAAACCAATTGCGAAATCGGTCGAGCACGCGATGGCAAAGATTCTCGACGATCGTCTTCCGAAATCACGGTCAAACGTCACGAAACCTTCAAAGTTAGCAAACCCAATGAAAACGCTGGGAAAATCGACAAAGACAAAGAAACTTTTGGTGTGAAAAAACATGGTGACGAATCCAAGGACAAGAGTCAACTTCTCGAGAGAATCGAGAAGATCCGAAGTACTTTGTCGCGAAGTGGAAGATCGGAGCAAAATTTGCGATCGAATGAATTCGAACGAACGGATTCGGTGGAATCGGCTCTGAGGCGTTTCAATTCGATCGGCGTAGAGACCGAGCATCACGTGACCGTCGGCGTGGACGAGCCGGACAGGATTTCCCCAAAGGCCAAGTCCGAAATGGTTTTTACGACGAATGAGAAAAAAATTCCAGTCGAGGAAGAAATCATAGTAAAGAAAACGATCTCGCCCCTGTGTAGACCAGCGAAAACGGCGGTCGCGGTAGTGAAGGCTCAGCCGAGGAAGGACATTCCCAAGTCTCCGATAATCGCTAAAGAAACGGAGACGAAAAAATCGTCAAGAATGAAAGATAAATCAGGAACAAAGGTCACCACGCCGCGAAACGGCGACAAGAAATTGGGCACCAAGTCCCTCGAGGGTCAAAAGAGAGTGACGTCGATGGTAAAAAAATCGCGACTCCGTAGCGAAGAATCTTCGGGTCGTGGAGAGGGACGACCGATGGACGGTTCTCCGCTTTGCAAAAGAAAGTTGTTCGAAGATTCGGAATCCGAAATGGAGAATGAAAATGTTCGATCAACGATCGTCCTCACAGCAACAACGAGAGTGACAAACAATAGCCCGGTGATGATGGAAATCGAGAGGAAAAACAATAGAGACAGCATGAGAAAGAGCGCAGAAAATGTTTTACAGATGGAATCATCATTCCGGGAATCCAAGATGGAAAACGAGCCCGCTAAAATTTTACGCTCGATCGAGGATATTCGTAAATCGATAAAACGCGAGAGCCAGGATTTCAAACGTGAATTGAATAATTTTAACAAAGCCATGAGGCGGAATAGCTCAACCAGAGAAACTCCTGATTCGATACTGACGTCAGGCACTGTATCTTGCGTGCAGATAACTAAAACATTCAAATCCGGCGATCGTGAACCGGTCGTGAAAATCGAAAAATCGGTTGTTAAATTGCCAATTACTCATAGGGTCGCCAAAAGTCCAAGTCCCGATATCGGCACCAAACGTTCCGTCGAAGGAAGAACGAGAACTACCGCGAATAACGTCGTGCGAAGAAGCGTCCCAACGTCGCCTGTTAAGACGCCCGAATCCTCCAACAGGGTAAGGACCCCAAATTTTTATAAATAGAGAGAAATTTACATCAAAAAATATTATGGCATCAAAATTTCCTGATACAATATCGTTTCTCTGAGAGATATCGACAAATACCTCGTCGATAATCTGAAATCGGGTAAAGAATGTCAAACATTGACAAAAAACGACAGAAAAATGTCAAAATTTTGCGAAAAATGTCAAAAACGAGAGAAAAATGTCAAAGTTTTGTGAAAAATGTCAAAAACGAGAGAAAAATATCAAAATTTTGAGAAAAATGTCAAAATTTTAAGACAAATTTCAAAAATTTTGCTATTTTCAATAGAATATGAATGAAAAATGACTATGTATTTACTCAAATCCCTTAGAGGAGCGACATGGTGCCAGGGAACGCCATAATAACTTTTTATATTATTTTCTCTCCGTGCGTTATAATTATTTGTTATACGTGAATCCAACCATTTCCTCAATAATGAAAAAAATAAAATATATTAGAGGTAGATTTGGACTCGGGGTCAATTTGACCCCGACGAAGTTACGGCACCACCAAAGGTTCTATATGACACTGAATTTTACTTCATCCCCTGGGACGGGAATAAGTGCACGCCTTTGTTTTTCTAGTGCGTTTCGAGCGAAGTCCGAGTCTCCGGAGCGAAATCCTCGATGAGAACACCATCGAGCCCAGGGTCTCGGGAGACACGAAATCAAAAAGAATTTTCAATAACAACGGAATACGCCGACGTCATTGATGGGTCGAGCCACGAGTGCGAAATCATCGAAAGTGAAATAATTCAAACAGCAACGACGAAAAAAAATAATGCTTTCGTGATAGATTTCAATGAGCCAGAATCTTCGGAGAGCAAAGAGAGCGCAGCGAATCGTGAAGATATTTTGGTCGGTAAACGACCGTCCGACGTAAGTTTTTCTTTATTTTTTCGAAACTTCTTCAAAAATGCTTGAAAAATTGTTTTCGTTTCAAATAATTAACGAACATTTGAGCTGCAACGTTTAAAATCGACAAAATGGAATGCACTTTATCGTATTTCGTTTTTTTATGGTATATCGTTGTCGAGGCTTGCTCGACGAGTATCTCGGGACTATTAAGGGAGGAACAATGCGATGAATAGGTCGACGACTATATTAGTCGCGTGTTCCCTCGTGGTCGAGTGTCCAATTATCGACTCGGTCAGCCGATTGGCCATCGGGACGAGTCTCGCGCTCGCGAGTTCGATTGGCTAAGAATGTTTTTTTTTTTTCTCGCAATGACCTTACGTCTGGGTGACATCATCTCGCAGCGGTCGCCAAATTGACGGTAAAAAAAAAAAAAAAACGAAAGAAAAAATAATGCGGGAATAACATGCAGCTCCTTGGATTCTCGAGCCATTTATGGGCATCGCAAATAATCGCTTTCTCTCGCGTGACCTTGACCGCCACCAGGATCGAGTTTTGATTTCAATTTCATTTAAAAAAACACCTTTACCACCCGACAACGACCTTAATAACGATAAAAATCATCGATTGCCATGGAAAGGAGCGGGGGAGCGAAAAAAAAATAAAACAGCATCGATGCCTTCATTAGTTTCGTGTCAAAAACCTAAAGAATCCATTTTTTCGATGATGGCGTTAATTTTTCAATGATCCTGAAAAGGGCCACGAGTTTTTCAGACTCTGGTTCACGGATGCCTCATGCGTCGTTCTCGTGGACTCGTTTAAAAAATTTTACCTCACGTGAGATCGTGATTTTTTAAAGAAAATTTAAGCGACGTGTGCAAAAATGATGTCCCATCAATTTCACAGAGATCATTGACATCGCAAAGGCAATCGGGATCAGCAACGATCGCACCTTTCTCAAGACCAGCCTCCGCACTCTCCACAACTTCCAGCGCAACTTCCGCTCGCGGTCAAATCTCGCAGATTAATTCAAAGAGCAAAATAATGTCAACGAAAGCAAAATCGCCATCGTCCAGCGGACCCAGAGGAAGCTCAAATCCAAGAGCCGTTCCGCAAGCCACGGATGCAAAGTCAGTCAAAAATTCATAAGCCCATACACGTAATTTATTTACGTGCTAAAATAAAATTCATTCGCTCTCAATCAACGAAACTTTATTGTCTGCAACAGCGACGGCCTGGTCTCGTGCAAAATCTGCTCGCGTCGTTTCAACTCTGACCGCGTGGCTCGTCACGAACAAATTTGCTCGAAAACGACGACGAAAAAACGCAAGCAATTCGACGCGACGATTCATCGCGTCAAGGGCACCGAATTGGAACCATTCGTTAAGAAAGCTGGCTCCAAAAAGTCTCAAGCTGACGTAAGTTCCATTTTTTTTCGTCTCTTTCTTTTATTCAGTCTCGACGTCAATTACATCAATTTTTCATCATCAAAAATCAATACTCCACGATTTTTATTAATAAGAAAAAACATTCATAGAGTGTTAAGCCCAAAACCTCGACGTCTAATCATTACGGTAGAATTTTCGAAATAAAAACTGTCTGAACGTCAACCCCATCAAATAATATTTTCGATCTTTTATTTTTATTTTTTTGTTTCAGAGAAAAACGCAAAAGCCCGAGGTAAAGTCAAACTGGCGCCGGAAGCACGAGGATTTCATAAACGCGATAAGATCGGCGAAGCAAGTACAAGCGCATTTGGCAGCAGGTGGAAAATTGAGCGATTTGCCACCACCGCCACCGAGCGACACGAGCGATTACGTTCAGTGTCCTCATTGCGGGCGTAAATTCAATCAAGGAGCTGCCGATCGTCATATTCCAAAATGTCAGACGATGATGCACAACAAGCCAAATTCTCGTGCCCCTCCCAAGCCGAAGCGTTAAATTTCTCAACCCCATTTGCCTTTATTCCTCCTTCAAAATTGCCTACAAATTTTTTTTCAATCTCGACAACAACAAAAACACCAAAGCCCTTGGCAAAAATTCTTAATTTTCAAATTTTGCTTCGACTCTCCGAGTCCTCGACCCTCGCTAAAAAAAACTCCTATATTTCATTCCTATTTCTTCAAATGTGATTTTTTTCTTCGCCTATTATAAAAATTTGAGAAAATGAAAAAAAAAAAACAAAGAAAAGTTGTAGCCACGCAGACTCGCCCGAGCATCATTTATACTCGCGATATATTAAAAAATTTATTTCATGCATATACTAAAACGAATAAATTAATATTATGAACGTGAAATAACGTAGTCACAGTAAATACAATAATTATTGAAATCATACTAATGTAAATATAATAATTCGAATGCAATCGATCGAATTGAAATATGTGATGGCCGATGAGTGCCAGAGGCAAAGAGAACACGAGAGTTTGCGTCACATCATGAGCAGGAGCTAGAGCATAAAGCGATATTTTTCTTTCGTTAATCTTGCAATATTTGTTTTTTCGTTTTTTTGTTTCGTTTTAATAAAGCTTTTATCTTGTACAAGAACAAAAATTTTCAGCGATTTTTCTTTCTTCGATGTCGAAATTATTTGGTTGTACAAAAATTTCCTCATTTTGCTGTGATTTGGAGAGGCTCGCTGGAAGGCAAACACACTCTTGGCTTGTCGCTGGGCGCACTGTTGACCTTCGAGATTCAATCGTTTGACTGACGGGACCAAAATAAAGTTCGAAAAATTGGGAAGAGTCAAGAGCTCGTTTTTATTGAATATGACGTTGAAATTTTTCAAGGTCAGGACTCGAAGATTGAAGATAAAAAAGATGGTAAGAAAAATTACATTTTTTTCATGGATTATCGAGTTTTTTAACCCTCAGTAGACACACAATGGCTCAAATTGCTCATGTCGATTATCATTGAATAAGAATAATAAAAATGAATTTTTATCCATCACCCAGTGCAGGCTCTCTTTCGATAAATCCAAAACTACTTTCCTGAATTTTTCCAGATTTTTTTAACAAGTCCAAGTACAGTAAAAAACGGTAGGACGTCCCAGACCCATGTGTGTCTATGGAGGTGCGCTAATTGTACCGTGTCTACGGAGGGTTGAGTTCATAGGGAAAAGAAAGGAACTGCAAGGCACAAAAAACCGTTTGATCGCGTTACCGTAAAGCACGACGTAATTTTTTATGGGTTTCGATTATTTGAATGTGGCGGGCGGTCGCTCGAGCACTATGGCGAAGAGAACTACACGTCGACGCGATTTGGAAGCACCGTTTGGTTATAGTGTGTACGTTGGACGACGGTGTGTACGCGGCGAAAAGCGGTAGAGAATTTTTTTGGCAGTCGGCAGGGCCGGCATGAGATAACCCCGCGTAGTTCTATTAATAAAATGTTCACAGTGTATAACGAGGATATTAAACGGTTAAATATTGTACAATTGTAACGACTCGTGTGTACGTTATTTTCCCTTTAATGCGGAAATTAGCGGGTTAAAGAAAAATAGTGTTTTACATTTATTGCGGAATAAATGTGCGTTAAAAAGACAGACAAAAAATATGGATCACTTGATCATTCTTGTGGCGGCGGTACATTTGTTGTACTGTCCGTTCACCAAAGTCGAAGAAAGTTTCAATCTTCAAGCTATGCACGACATCCTTTATCACGGCTTTAACCTAACCGAGGTAAATATTCAATTTTTCTCATTTTTTAGAAATTTTTCCCTCCTGTACAAACGATCAAACGTTGTTTGTTTTTTTTTTCCCTGAACCATCGATATTACGCAAATATTCAACGGTGTCCAAACAAATTTAGAATATCTTACGTTATTTATAAACCTTCGGATCAGCTGTTCGTACCACGATGAGTTACGATGACAGCGCCACGCTTCATTTTGTGACGTAATATCGAAACAAACGCTGCTGACCTGGGACAACGACTCCGAACGTTCTTCTGGCGCGAAAATATTCCTCGTTGACCTTACCAAAAAGTGAATTTTTACCTATGGCTTTCGATCGTGTTCCCCAAGTTCTAAATTCAACAATTAATTCACTTGAACTTCAATCGACTGTCGAAAATAACGAATTTTTCGCTTTTACAGTACGATCATCATGAATTCCCGGGGGTGGTGCCAAGAACTTTCATTGGGCCCCTTGTTCTGTCGGGTCTTGCCTCACCAATCGTTGCAACCATCACACATTTGAATCTAAACAAATTTTGTGCTCAATATGCAGGTGAATTATCTCTTTATTTCTTGGATTGTTAGTGCGCAATATGTTCAATTTAGAAAACCTTCGAAATTCTTTTTTTGTGTAATTTTTGCCTCCCAGTTAAATTTTAAAAATATTGAAAAAAGTTTGTTTTGTGAGATTTTTTTGATTATTTGCTTCGACGCAGCAGGAGCTACAAAAAAACTACAGGAAAATGGTTATTCTTTTGCAGTAAGGGCCGTTCTAGGATTATTGGTGATCGGCACGCTCAGACTGTACAGACAAGCGTTACAAACAGTCTTTGGACCACAATTCACCAAATGGTTTGTCGCTGTGACCGTGACGCAGTACCACTTCATGTATTATCTCAGCAGGCCACTGCCAAATATTATGGCCATGCCTTTGGGTAATGATTGATCGAGGTAGAGAAATTATTGAGTTAAGGTCGCTATGGCTCTCTGCATTTGACAAAGAGAAAAATATCTATTGAAAATCACATTTTTCTTCATTATTAATTCCTAATCAACGAAATATTGAATGAAATGGAGTTTTTAAATCTTGAAACTATCCTGAAAATTCTGTTGATAACTTTCCACGTGAATTCAATGGCCCAGAATTTATTGTAACTGAAAAAAATTGAAGGAAATCGAGTTTTTTGTCGAATTTTTCAAATCCTCAGAGCCACAGGTTCCTTAACAATTTGTTGTGGGTTCGGAACGATAAGCATCGAAAATGAACGTTACAGTTTTGCTGGCTCTTTACGGATGGCTCCGGCAGAGTCATTTCACATTTATTTGGTCATCGGCTGCTGCGATAATAATATTCAGAGCCGAGTTGGCTATGCTGCTCGGTCTGTTTCTCCTTTACGACATTGCCAGTACAAAACTCACAGTGCCAAGGTACAAAACGATTTAGAGCTTGGTTGAAGAAAAATAAAAACATCCTCAAGATTCTTAGGAATGATGGACGGTTTTTAGATTGCTGAAAATCGCAGTACCAGCTGGGATATTTTTCCTAGCTGTCACAGTCGCGATTGACACGATTTTTTGGAGACGTCTTGTCTGGCCGGAAGGAGAAGTTTTTTACTTCAATACTGTTCTCAATAAGAGCAGCCAATGGGGTGTATCCTTTCGAAATGTTTCAAACTTTGCATCGTCGAGAGGAAAACATTTTTCCATTCATAATATTTTTTACCGAAGTTTGGACGTTTGAAAATAGTTGAACGATTGTTTTCGACACTTTTGAAATAAAGTGAAAATAGAGGGAGAATTTTTTGACCACATTTTTCTTTAATGAAATTATGACGAACCGCAGACTTCACCGTTTCTCTGGTACTTTTATTCGGCTCTTCCGCGAGGTCTCGCACTCTCCTACGCTCTTATACCTCTTGGAATGCTTTGGGATCCCCGAGTACGAGCTCTCACTGTACCTGGCCTCGTTTTCGTACTATTATTCTCATTTCTACCTCACAAAGAATTGAGATTCATTATTTACGTCTTTCCTCTACTGAACGTCAGTGCTGCTGCGGTTTGCCACAGAATGTGAGTTTTTTTTTTAAATCCAGAATTACTAATACGATTCAAAGTTTCTACCAGCTGCAGTTTGTTTTCAGCTCTTTGATAAATTTGTAAGTAGCTTTTGCCACAAGTTTCTCATTAACGCATGGATAATTCTTTTTCAACGATTCCTCAGAATCAGATCTGGTTATTTTTTTTTTTATAAAAAATGCTTTTTCATCCCCTCCAACCACTCAAAAAATGTTCTCGACTTTTCTTTTCACACGTTGTTCATCTTGAAAAATCGATTTTTCTTAATTAGATGGGAAAACCGAGGAAAATCAGCGTGGAACAGTTTCCTAGCTCTTTGCATTTTGGGCCACCTCACTCTGAACGCTATTTTCTCAATGTTTTTATTATGCGTCGCGGGCTCGAATTATCCTGGTGGCTTGGCGATTGCCAGACTCCACAGGCTCGAAAGAGAGTCGATTACTCCGGTGAGCGTTCATATCGACGTATTAACGGCTCAGACTGGAGTTTCCAGATTTACGCAAACCAACTCTAAGTGGACGTAAGTTATTAATATCCTGCAAATCTATAAACTTTCTAATCCTTATCAATTATTATTAAATCAACTGACGCGAACCTGAGATCAGAAAATCATAAAAATTCATTTTCGGTTCTTCGTCGAAATGCGCACGAAAAAAATTAAAAAAAAAAAAAAAAAAAACTCGAATCTTGAGAAATCCTAAAATAGCAAAATCGGTCGTATTTAGGAAAATTTCAGCAGATAAATTTTGAAAGACACCCTCAGTAGACACACTGGGTCAATATGACCCGGAGCGCATCGCATCCGCGAAAACCACCCGAATCAGTCGGTAGTCCGGGTCAATTTGACCCAATGTGGCGACCAAGGGTCTGACAAAGATTTTGTGAATAATAATGAAAATTCATTTTCAGATATTCGAAACAAGAAAATCTGACGTTCGACGATCCCGAAATATTAAAGTTCACACACTTATTGATGGAAGCGAAGAGCAAATATTCTCCAAACATAAAACCATATCTCAAAACTCACGAGATTCTTGATTCGGTCGATGCATTTTCGCACATCGCATTAAATTACAATTTCGTGCCACCAATAAAAATCAAAACGAAGCCAACTATTTTTATCATGAAAAGAAAGTCCAACATAATTTACGATCCGGCAAAAGCGGCGCTTTTGAACGAGCCTCCGGAAGAGCAGTTTTACGAAGACGAAGCAAACGAAATTCCACCCGAGCCTTTGGTGCGAGCTGCGACCGTAAAAGAAACTCCGATCATCAGAACCGAGTCGCTGGAAAAAATGAAAAAACCTTCTAGAAGTGCGGAAGATCTTTCGAGAATTCAAATCGAATTGAAAAATTCTCTTGACTCGGTGGATCCAGGGCCGGACAGCCTGGAAAGACTCGAAGAATCTCAACCCATCGCAGATTTTTTCGATTCCAGTTACGAAACGACTGAACAAACGAGCGACGAATTGTTTCCCCAAGAAAAAGAAAACATTTTCGAAACGACAGAACTCTATGATAAAATTCCCAGAGAAGCGGATCGAGCGAAAGAACGTCGAAAGTCTGACCCACAAATATTGGATTTGAAAATAGAAAAACGAGTGAAAAAAGCATCGAGAATCGATGCGACTCCGTCTCCTCAAAGAATAAAACCAGTCGAATTACCACCGATCGAATCTCATCGAGAAGGAAGCGGCGGCGTCAAGGAAGCAGTGAAAAAAATGATCCAAGAAAAGATGCAAGAAGTCAAAGTGAAGCAAACTCTCAACGTGAATCCTGAGATTTCTAATGTTCCATTAAAACCCGTGCCAAAAGTGCAGCTTAAATTAAAACCCGAAAAACCCGAAATAGCGAGAAAAATAAAAATTGTAATGGACAAAGAATCCCCTGTCGAAGGGGAGCGAGCAATTTTGACGAGTGAGAAAAAAATCAACGAGGAAAAAGTCTCGAGGGTCAAGGAGAGTATACGAAATATAATTAGTCAATTCCGTGAGTTCGAGAAAGATCTCATCGCGGATGACCCAGTATCATTGAAAAAATGGAACGAGGCAGAGGACGAATCACGCGAGAGCGAAATCGGTGCAGCTTCGCTGGAAGAAAACATAAGCGAGATGGACAAATTCGTCGTTGAGAATCAAGATCCTCAATTGTTAAACGACGCGAAAAGTAACTTGAAGGAAATTATTGAACAGTTTAAAGTCCTGAAGAGCGAATTTACTTCGGACGAGGATGATCAATTCGACGAAATCGCAAGGAAATTTGAAGAGAGACCAATTTCCGAGACTCTCGTACATTTTAGCGACGCTCTCAAAAATCTTGTTCAACGACGCAAAAATAAAATCCCAGCGATTGGCGTTGATGAGGTTTTGAAGGAACGAGAAAAATTAGGCGAAATAACAACAAACGTGGCGACGAAGAACGTTGTAAGAAAAACGAGATCGAAGCCGAGTGCCAAAGACCCAGAAACTCTGAAAATCGAGAACAATGCGAAACGACCGGAAATCCTGCGAGAAAACACGGTCCAAGAGAATTTTTCCGAGGGCACGGATAGTCACGCTCGAAAAAATGCAGCTAGTACAAATATTTGAATTTTATTTTCATCGCCATTGTTTCTTTGGTTTGATGCTCTGTTTCATGTTTTTTTTTTTTTTTTCAAGCGATCCCGGTGGTTGCTTCGCAATAGCTTCGGAGAATTTTAAATCCCTGACGGGCTCGGTGCAAGAAAATAGTTGCGAGGGTTTTCCTTCAAGTCACCAAATTCACTTCTAACGATCGAGTAAATTCTTTGAATAATTACCAACAAATAATTAATTCAAGAATCATTAAAAATTTGTTGATCCATTAAATTCAAATAACGAAATTCGAGAGGAACGAAAAAATAAATCACTTCGAAAAAAAGTTGCATTTATAACCAGAATTTAGAATGAAAGTGAAAAATTTGAAAAATGTGAAACTTTGTTAAAGAATTCAATTTAAATTACAAAAATCGAGCGAATCGTTGGTATTTTTAAACTGTTATTAAAACTGCATTTTTTTCTTACGTAACGGATTTCGGAGAACGCGTGAATATTAATTCGGGAAAGTTATTTTTAAAATCAAAGTAAAAAATGTAAAAAATCACAGGTTGACTCCGTTTTTCTTGCACGAGAGTCGACTCGGGAATTCTGTGATACCAAAAAAAAATTATTTGCATCTTAAACCGTGTGGAATTAAGGTATCGACATCGAACGTTCGCACTCTGTTATTTCGCATTTAGATTAATTCTCTATTCCATCTCGATAGTCTTAAATCATTTCTAGCGAAAAAAAATCAAAGTTTATTTGCTGAAAATGAATTTCTCGCTTCCCGTGGTACTTTAAAGTGATCTGTCGGTCGTACGCTCGTGAAAAACTTGCAGCACGATGTTTTTCTTCCGCCAGAATGAAATACAACTTACAGATCGCCTTAATCGACCTTGAAAGTGCCTTAACAATTTCCTTCCTAAATTCGTTTATTATTATTATTATTATTACTTTTATCGGAGCGTATAAAATACGAAGTATGTAAAAAGAACTAAAGAGAATCATTGTTTACCAAAAACAAGTCATCCATTCGTTTCTTTGCACTAACACTTGGTGTATAAACTGGGTCCGTAGGACCCGAGCGACGACGAATTTAGCTGGTGATTTTGAAACAAGAAAAAAGCAGGCGCGGCTCTCCTTACCGAAAAGTTCTAAAGGAGGGAGAACCAGCACTAAAGATCGAATTTTTTTTACCACTCATTTTAGATGAATTCTAAATTTTTCGAAATTTTCGTTTTTTTTTTTAGTTTTTAAGATTATTTTTTTAGGAACAATATGAATTTTGCCAATTTTTTATTTCGATCGATTGTTTAACAAATCATGGATTTTTATGCTCGAGCTTTAGGGAGAAGGAACGAGGGCTCGAGAGTTAACGTTAATATTTTTATAATTTTTTGGCCCCCCGATAAATAACTCCAAGGCAATCGATGCTTCCGACAGCCGTTAAGAAGTAAATCAATCCGAGAATCACTTTGTCGCGAGTGCCTCTCTTCAAGTAAACGGGAACGCCGTCATCGCACTAGGGATTGAAGGAAAACGTCGGGTTGTGAATGGGAAAATTACATGCCAAGAAAAAAAAATATTTGCTTCAGGAAAAACTTGAAGAATTTTTGGTTAATTTTCATACCTGCATTGCGACTTGCAATTCTTTCAATTTCTTAAATCGTTTCGTTGCATGAACGGACATTGTTCGCGTCCCTGGGGAATATTTTGTTGGCAACGAAGCCAAACTTGATGCACACTTTTGTGCAAAAATGCGGTGAAACATTTTGGATGTCGAGATGCGTCTAGATCTTGAGAGAATTTAATTTTCAGGCAAAACAAAAAACTATTTCGGGCAGCGAACAATCGAAGATCGTTCTCGTTCGGTTTTGGCATATTTTGGTTTATGTGAGCCATAAGACGTGGCAAAATTGCTCGTCACAGCCCCCTCTGATCTCGCTGTCATAAAAAAAGGGTTCAATTTCATTTTATTCTGAATTTTCTAGCTCCATGGAAAACTTACGTTTAAAGGCTAAATTCGACCATCAAGTCCTAATTATTTTTCTCTTTTTTTTTTTATCACCAACGTCGTTTCTCGAAAATTAATGAATTTACAACGTCGAGCCACCTTGGACAAAAATAAACTGCGGGTTAATTCTCTAAGCCCCCTAATCTACCTGTTTGCGATTTTTCCTAATGGAAAAGTGCAATTTAGGGGATTCCCACGCATTTAGCCATTCGCGGTCTAACGAGGTCAGTATATGACCCCAAGAGCCACCTGACCCTCGACTTGACCGGCGTGTACGGTCCGAATTGAGACCGCGAAGGGTTAATGAGCTCTCTCTCTTTTTGTCATACTATTTTGAGTAATTTTTCGTCACCGGAGGAGCTCAGTTGTTCACGAGCATCATAACCTCACACTGCGTTAGCTCCACGAAATATTTGCCTATTTTCTGTGCATTTCGCGTCACATACATTCCAAAGTGTCACGAGAAAACGTGATATTATTTGGAATTATCCAAATAAATAATGACAGTTTGTGCAAAACAGCCTCAAATATTTCTTCTCAAAATTGCTACGAGTCAATTCGGGTTGTAGGCGTCCGCGAAATCAAAACACGCGCGAATCAGTTGTAATTCTCGAATCCTCATCCAGATAGCAGGAGAAAATTGTAAGTATTCGCATCGACGCTACCGAAACTTGGTTGAAAATTGCGCGCGTGCATAAATATTAATTTGCGCTTGAGCACAATTCCAGAATCAGAGACGCGAACAATTTAAAAAAAAACGTCGCGAGAAACGTAAGAGAATCAAATTCTGCCGAATCGACAATAAAAAACATCGTGCATTTGCGATAACATCCCCGATGCACGAGGCGCCAGCATTTGAGTGTAAATTTTGAGGGAAATTAATTGTAAAAAATAGGAAATAATTTATTCTGGAAATGTGTAACAAAGGACCGGACTCACCGAAGGATTGTGAAGGCCTGAAATCAACATCGTGGGTATCAGGAATGAGGATAAAGTTTGACATTTTTCCAGAAGCAGGGAAACGGAACTACCCTCGTCGACATCCTTCTCGGTTCTCGCCCCGCGAGTGCGAGAGTTCCCGCGTTATTGAGCGTCCCTGCCGGTGCGCATGCGTGAGCTTGCCTGCGCAGAGCTGAACAACAAGCGATAAGTGGGGAGGGAAGTTCCGCTTGCAGCGCCAGTAGCAGGTGCGGCGCGTGGAGATACTGCAAGGACGCATGCGTACTCGCGTCTTGACGTCGAGCTCGTAAACATTTTTTTCTCAACTCGGAGAAACATCATCGCTTGATATTTACGAGGTAAACATCGCCTCATAATGGGCCGAATATCCATAATCGCGATATCAGAAGAAATTTTGGCCATTGGTAGCGTTACTTTGGTGATAATAGGCTCGATGCTTCGCAGGCTAGTGTAAAGGACGAGGGCAATGCGGTGACGTCATCATCAGACGATTCGTTCTGCGGGGAAGAACGCTGTGTGGGAACCAATAATGGCGGGTACGTATTTGCCGATCAACGGAAGCCATTTTTTTCATCGAAATTATAATTTCTCCAACATTTGACTTTTTTCCTCGATCGATCTCAATATCTCACGATATTTTTCCCAGATCTATACGCCAAATACAACTGTACGTATTGCCAGGAAGACATCACGGGTCTTCGTGTCAAATGCGTCGAATGCCAAGACTTTGATCTCTGCCTCCAGGTGAGTCCAACTTTATCGCCATATGCAAACCTCCCTATCACGTGTCCTTCGATTTTCAACACCCCACTCTTCCACCCGTTCCCCACCGCTTCATTTCGTTTATTCCTTTTTTTTCCCGGCGAATTATCTTGAATGGAACGATCCCACGATCCTACAACCGACTTGATTTAATTTCACCCAATCTCGAGCAAAAATCATTATTTTTTCTCCATGTTTTACAAAATGCTTACAAAATAATCTCCCCTTTTTTCACCCAATTTTCCTCCTGTAAACAATAAATAATTCGTTCATTCCTTTTCATTTAATTCCGTTTAGACCTCAAATTTTTTTCTTATCCAGAAAATTCAATTTATTATGAAAAGTGTTTTTTTTTGTCTCCGTAAATTACACAGAACAGATTACATTGAAAAAATTAAAAAAACCATTGTCCAACTAGAATTCTCTATTTTTGTCTTCACTCCCGTTACAATTCCATAGTCTAATTATTTATTGAGTTTGTAGCAAAATTATCAATAAGAAAATCATATGTCGATAAAAATTGAAAATACGGAAAATGAATAATTTTTCTGCGGAGCTAGAAATAAATGGCAAGGGACGACTTATGCTCCTTCTGAAAATTTTATATGATTCGAACGATTCATTGTTTTTTTAATGAAAATAAAAATTGACAGTGTTTCTCGGCTGGTGCGGAAATTGGACAACACAAAAATGACCATCCCTACCAATTCATGGTACGTTCTTATCAAATTTCTCTATCAAGAGGGTCCATCAGTCGTGGGAGCGGGCGAGAGACAAGCAAAAAACACTTGAGCGTTTTTTTCGACTTCCTTGATAATTAGAGAAAACAAAAACGTTGCCGCTTTGTTTCTGGTGAAACAAAAAAAACGTGTAGATCGTGCTTTTTCTGGAATCGACTGATAGCTCGACTTAAAAAATATTTTATTTACACTGCGTAGCAGCAAACTCTTGAATTTATGAAAATTGGTTTTCTCAAGGACTCTGGCACCATCAGCATATTCAACGGCAGAGGGAATTGGACCGCCAGGGAACACGTTCGATTACTTGACGCGATCGAACAGTTCGGCTTTGGCAATTGGGAGGATATCAGCAAACATATCGAAGAGAGAACACCCGAAGGTATTAAAACGCAAAACCTCTTCAGTCGACAATAATCCCTTGAGCCTAATAATCAAAATGTTTTTCTGTTGTTTGAAAAATATTTCAGAAGCGAAAGAGGAATACATTGTCAGGTATTTGGATGGAAATATTGGGAAACACACGTGGCCTCCGATCGAAAGCTATAAACCAAATCTTGTGGATCAGACGAGTTCCGATCATGGTCCGCTCTCCCCCGATCTCATATCCAGGCTGCCTCCCTTGGATGTTTCGCCGGAGGAAGCTGCCGAACTGGGTTACATGCCCCAACGAGATGATTTCGAAAGGGTAAACAAAAAACATTTAATTCTTCTACTTTCCTTCATGTTTAAAAAAAAAAAAATGAAAATTTAGCAAGAAATATTAAAATTTAAATTGTAATCAAATTATCTTCCATTATTGTAAATAATAAATTTTTCATAAACTAAATCGAATAATTTTTTTTTTCTTTCATAAAATTATTTATATTTTTAAATAAAATAATAAATAATGAATAACAATTATTATTATTAAAATAATTTTTTTAATTATTATTGAAATTATAATTCGTTCATAATCGATTTAAATTTAATTGTAAATTTACTTTCCAGTTAATTTTTGTCCTGATAGTTAATTTTTTACGATCGATGGTCTTTACGAAGAAAGTTTTTATTTTTCAGGATTATAACCACGAGGCAGAATCACTGGTGTCCTCCCTGTTTCTCAATCCTGCGGAGGACGATGATCTGGACATAGCGTTGAAACTCGCACAAGTTGACATGTATACGAATAATTTACGTGAAAGAGCGCGAAGAAAACGAGTCATTCGCGATTACCAACTGGTGTCCAACTTTTTCTCTGCCTCGCGCAAGGAACGAGGAATCAAGAAGAAACAGACTAAAGAGGAGAAGTAAATAAAACTTTTTTCATTGCTCATTGCTTATTGATGATCCCGAATCGTCAAGATTACGAAAAAAAAAAAACAAAAAAAATTGACTGACTTTTATGCCATTTTGTGCTAATGAAGAAAAAATGATTTTTCAGAGATTTTCGTGAAAGAATGCGCGTCTTTGCGCAGTTCTACACGGCCCAGGAATACGAACAATTCCTTGTGAATCTTGAGAGGGAACGCGAGCTCAGATTACGATTATCCGAACTTTATCGTTACCGAGAAAATGGAATAACGAGGCACGAGGAATGCGCACATTTCGAGCAAGTTATGGTACAAACGCAGGGGCAAAACGAAACAGCTGATCACTGGTCGGAAAAAAAATCTGTAAGTATTTCCGTACCGCCGTAAAAAAAATCACAATCCCAATCAAATTTGATCATTAAAAATTGGATAACGATTAATTGGCATCAAAAATATTTCAATTGCAAATCGAAATTCCGCGATGACGACAAAATCAACAATAAATATCGCAAACTTCGGTCATTCCATAAATTGAACGTAAAAGAAATAAGAAAAAATTATTTATCAACAAACAATAATGAACTCTTCATAAAAATCGCACAAATTTGGAAAATATAAAAATATGATAATACGAAATATAGAGAATTTGCTGGACCTTTTGACTAATGAGTTTGTCGTGCGTGTTGCCAGGCGTTTGTGAACAGATTGTATCAGTTTGCATTTCACTTAGGGCAGCAGTGGGCCGTCCACGCCAATACACCGCCACACCTCAAAAAGAAGGTAAGACTTTCAAAAGCAATGAGTAGAAATTAAAAAATTCAATAAGTCTCTCATCATTGATTACTTTCAGAAAATAAAGGTCGCTGCAAGTGGCAAATATAAAAAATTGGTTTTCTTCTTTTTGTTGCATCCATTCTCAAGCATGAAAGAAAAAAAAAGAGAACGGAAATAAGAAGAATTTAGTATAAAGCCATAGACGAATTTGGGAAAGAGGTGATATGCGGTTTGATGTGATTTTCAGAGAAGAAGAAAAAAGTTACTATTCCACAGACCGAAAGTTCACTGCAAAGGCAGAATCGGTCAGCAGCACATCCACAGTCAATCAAGCCAATCACAGTCGGACGATTCAAGCTAATCAGTCCGTTGATTCGGAAAACAATACCAACCCCAACAATCAATACTCCACTGTGCATAAAAATTTTAACAACAATAATAATCACAACAACAACAACAACAACAACAACAATGGAGCTACTACATCGACGAGGATGAACGCTGCCGCGGTAGATGTGGAAAAAAGGGACATTGAGGTCGAAGCTGCTTCGCATCTTCTCAGCAAACAAGAAAAATCCTTGTGCCTCCAGCTCGATCTCAAACCGACCCAGTATTTGACACAAAAAACGCTTCTCTTACAAGTAAGATACCTCTCGATCGAACATTCATCACACATACTTTTTCAAGAAAACGAAATAATCGACTTATGTCAAAATAATCGAATTTAAAAAGATACTCATCAATATTTGACATTTCAATGCAAATTACCTTGACGCGGCTTAGATCCTTGTGTCTTTTTCCTTTCGAGCTTATATGCCGTGAAATGAAAAACTCTTGGCACAAACAATTAATAATTGTGGCTTCTTTTTCAAATTTTCATAGGAATACCTGAATGGTAATAAAAAAGCCAGCATCGTACCTCAGTCAGAACCAGAAATAAGGATCCTCCATTACCTCGTAGCCAATGGGCTCATCATAGCCAACTGATCGCCTTTTTCGTCTTCATCGACTTACGACTTTCTGCTTCAAGCTCTCTTCTCATCTCGTATCGATAATTAATCAATCTTTTGCGCACTCACTTTCGGTCAAACGTTTGATCCATTCGGGGAATTTCGATGCTTGAAGATTCGACAAAATGAGAAAGAAATTTTAAACAAAATGATGGCCAAACGTCGTTAGTAAACCAAAATATTGCGACATAATTTTTGGCCATTAATTTCCAAAAAAAAAATTCAAAAATTATTGGGTAAAAAAAAAACCAAAAAAAAATGAGATTATGTTTTCTAAGCTTTTCCGGTTGCCAGTAATCAATAACTTTTCGGTATAATTATTACGGAAAATAAATTTCCATCAAATTTTGAGAAATGGTCGAATTTTTTCGAAAAGTTTTTTCAAATTTCTCGAAAAATGAAAATCCCATGGTGAAAAAAAAACGTTTGGCCACAAACACGTGAGTAAAATATTATGGAATTTCCAAGTTTTCTTCGAAACTAATCATTGAAATAGAAAGCGAAAAAAAAGGCAAAAGATTAGCTCGGAACGGTCGTGGGACGAGCCACGCGAGTCAGAAGCGACGATTACGTCTAGAACGCGGAATAATTAGTATTGTTTCTCCGTTAAAAACCCCGTGCATCTCCTCAGCACGTTTCTCTTCCGTAAAGTCGGAATTTTCTGATTTAGAAAAAAAAAACCATGCGCCGATCGTTACTACGAAGAGAAAAAATGGCGCAAGGTTTTTTTTTCTCTTTCGTTCCCATCGCCTTAACGCATTGCTCAATACAATCTTCCATTTAAGTTTTCATCTTGTAAAATTCATCAATCGCATCTTCATCTCCTTTCCATATGGATAACCACCATAAACTTTTTTCTCTTAATTTTAAACATTATCTGCTGATTGCGCGATCAGTTTAAATAATTCTATTGTCGAAATCTCCTCGTAGCTAACCAGAGAAAATTTAATAACTTGGCAGCTCAAATTTGCATCGTCGAAATGCAGCGAAAAAAAAATTTCTGCTCATTCGAATGAAACAATTTTTGAACGGACGGATATTCATTTATAGATTTTGTTCCGAAGGTTTCACGGGACAAAATCTCGTTGAGTAATTTTCGAAAAATCGCAAAAACTCGCACGATTCTCGAAATAAAATATAAAAATTTCGTTGCATCTGAACGATACAAACTTGATCCTCAATATTTATGAAAACAAAACGCATTCGGAACACAAAAGTTCTGTGGAAAAATACCGAAAAAAATACGTGGTCGCAGGTAAAATGGTGACGAATCCAAAACCAAAATTTCGCAAGTGTTTTTTCAGCTCCAATTATCCAACTTGCACTTTCCACGTCACTTGTTCGTTTTTATCATTTTTGGTGAAAATCCTTTTTAGTGAAATATTGAAATTTACCATTTTTATAGATTTTGTATCAGAGTTTCTTCGCTTTTTTTCTTTTTCGAAACTGAAAATTTACGTGAAATTCGAAAAACCATGACCATTTAATTTTGGAGGTAAAATTTGACCCGTGTCTACGAAAATATAGTTTTTAGCCTGTCGGCAAATTTATCAATATCTTCTGAGAACACGAGAGAAAAAAACCGACTGAGCAATTTTTTTTTTTTTTTTTTTTTTTTTTAAATTACCATTTGTACGTCATCGAAGTTTGCATCGTTGGAACGCGACTCAGTTTTTTTCCAATGTTGCCGAAAATCGTGAGAACAGAGTGATAGCAAAGAAATTATTTTTCTCTCCAAGGAACTCGCGAGCAGATTCAGTCAAATAAACACATCGCGAAAACAGCAGTTTGGAGAATGACGTAATTGCGAAAGAACAGAATGACTTTTAGTCGCATCCTAACGATGGAAACTTGAATGGCAACGATTTAATGCCACGCAGGCATATTCATCGCCTGAATAATATTTTCTCGATAGAATTGCATGCGAACAAAATAATGAGAGAAAGAAAAAGTTGAAGCCACGAATCGACGTGGATAAAGGCCCAAAAAAGCGTCTCTATTTTTTCACTAAATCCTTAGAAGCCGCATGTATAAAATAATGAAGAATAGAAAAATATTCTCGGCTCCTACGAATCCTCGAAGTAATAAGAAACTTTGGACTGGACGGAAAAAAACAAAAGTAATTACGAAAAATGGTGATTTTCGTATAGCGAAAAGCAACGGAAACAGAAACAAAAAGAAAATAAACGACGAGGAACATTTCAAGGCTGGAGATTGATCATGAAACATTAAGGATTAATCGCCCAAGTCCAAGTATTTGAAACCCTAAAAATCATAACTCAAAGCCTATCGGTTGTGTAAATATTTATACATAATATTGTGAGATAATATTTAAATAGTTTAGACTAAATAAGATTTAGCTGAAATTTTAATCGCGGGTGAAATTAGAACGACGTTAAAGGATCGAAAGTCCGCAGATTTTTGTTATTCGCAATAAATGCGATAAATTCTTATTAAAATACAGAAAATAATAAACTCGAAAAAAAAAAAAAACAATGACAACAAAAGTGGAAAAGCATATTATGAACGAATTTTTCTTCGTGTTAATTCGTCATTTGAGAAAAAAAAAACAAATCGAGCAATTACTCGACGAAGAAAAAACCCTGATCATTTTTTTTTTTACTTGCACGATGTACATAAACGTTTTCGTAGAAAAACGCTTTTTTCGTTTTTTTTTTTTTTCTCGAACCATGTGAATCATACATTGACGAAAAGAAATGAAAATATTATTTCAAACGTGATCAGAATCGTTGCGTTTAGTTCAATTTCGTATGGCGATAGTTTTAGACGAAATAATTTTGTTTCTTCTTGTTAGCACTAACGATCACTTTCGTTTTTTCTTACTTTTCGTTGTGGGACGTAGGTACCTGATGATACGCGCCAGAGAGTGCATAGCGAGTGTAAAAATGAGATAGAGGCAAGGATACCTCGTAGCGTGATTAACAAAGTGAAATAAAGTGTGAAATTGTGAACCACGATGACGAAACGATCGATGATTTTTGTGCTTAAAAAGGAAGTATGTGTGTTACGAAAAATTTCAAAATCGGAGATTATTAAGTTGCAACATTTTATTCGTCTCTATCGAACATTTAACGTGATTCTTCAGCGTATCGAATTATTCGAGTCTCGACGACTTTTTCAATCTCGAATTTTGTCGTTGTAACACATTTCAGATTGGTCTTTCCATTTCAAGGCTCTGCTCGAGCGTTGGATCGAAAAAATCAAGCAAAATATGGACAATTTGTACGCCTCGAGCGTACGTACAATAAATTTATTTCTGTCTCGCTCATTCTCGCTTTACACATTTATTTATATCTTAATCCTCCATTATTTTCCTCCCAATTCCTGCGACGTTCGTTTACTCCTCGCCTCAGACTTTGCCCACTTTATGAAAAAGCTTTACCCGCGGAAGGACATCGGGAATATTCCAGAAGAAACGACGCTCGCCGTCTACCTTGATACGCGTCGCCATCCTATCGTCTTTTCACCGTTTATCATTACCTGGTATTATTACCTTTTAAGGCGATGGAGTAGTCGCCGAAGCTCGACTCAAGATTTCAAAACTGAAATTTTTTCATGTCGTCCGACTCGTTACAAAAAAAGCTCTGTCAAAGGACGCAGTCCGATGGCGAAAAACCGCTGTCGGGGATTTTTGTAATCGGGCAAATCGTGCGGAAATATTTTTATTTTAAAAATTGCATTCTCGCACTAAGAATGGCGAAAACCCCGAACATAATTTTAGATTTTTTTGAATCGTATTAAAAAATTGAGCCTCCAGTTTCTCAAACCGTTTTTTTTTCAGGCATTTAATATTTCACTGTTTTTCATGGAGAAAGAAAAAATTATTTTTGCAAAAGTCTGAGTGATCCCTCGATGGTAGAAAATAGTATTTCAACAGCTCGACTGGCTTCACAAAAACAAACAAATTTAACGATGCAGTTTCACGAATAACACAAGAGTTGAGAGAAAAATATTGAAATTTGTATTCTTAACAAGAAATCCATTTATTTTTCATGAAAAATGACATTTTTTTGACGACATTATTATTGAAATAAATAAGTGACTTCTTTCAGCGTTTTTATGACGTCGTTGACTTTGGTCCGATGGTTTGAGAGGCTCCACTGGCTAGGAAGATAAGCCAATGGCAAAATAACGCAGACGAATATCGTGAGGATTTGTGGAGAAAAAAATTGTTTGTTATTCCACAAAGAATATGAGGATTGCGCGCACAACACGAGACAACAATTATCGATGCATTTGGCGTAGCGAGAATTAAAGAAAAGATGAAAAGAAAAAAAGGTGAAATAATGGTATCCTTGGAGATCGTGCACGTCGCGCGATCACGGAAGAAACTACGGTGAATCATCGTTGAGCCAGAGATCGACAAGGGTCGTTCATATTATTCTTCAATATCTTTATCACGAAGAAGAAAAAAAAAAGAAGGCGCAGTCTGCGAGCAGGTTCTTCGCGAGCAATATTTGCACACTCGTCGTTCGCGATTTAATGCCACATTTAGCATCAATTGTCATTCCCACGAGTATACGTACGTACGAAAGCCACGATCCTTGACCGAGATGAACAAAAAATCATTTTTCTAGGAAGATGTCTGTTGTGACGAAGCTGGATGAATTTATGAATGAGAGTAGCTCCGAAGCCTTGCGAATAATCTTCGTCGTAATCGTCTCTAATAATTGCAAAAAAAAAAAAGTTCATATTTGTTTTCATCGAATATTTTTATTCGAGGCTTTTTCCTGAAACGCAATCACATTTGTTTTTTTATTAACTGCGATGAAAAATCACCGACGTATACCAACTTTACGCTTGTAAGTATCGAGGACGAGTTATTTAATTACGGATACGTGGTAATTAGCGATGCAATTTCTAAACTGCTCAATGTGATCAAGGGACAATGCGCCAAAGAGAAAACCAACGATATTTCCGTTCCTTCGATTCTCATTTTATACGCAAAGTAATCTCACGATTTTGCTAATATCACTATTCATCGTTTTTGCTCATTTGACTCGTCGAGCACTAGAATTTAATTTATTCTTCATTTTCAATAACGATCGTGATGATTCATTTCGATGCCTTGACAATATTTCTCAACGGAGGATCAGCTCAAATTTTTCCTCAAATCAGCGACGCCAAAATACCAATAAATATTGAGAGAAAATTATTTTCTCGATCGATTCATTCGCATTTTGAGAAATTCGCAACTTTGTCATGTCTCAGTACAAACGGGAGTCCACCAAATGTGTGAAAAACTCCAAGGCTATTCCCAGACTAGTTCCATCAACATATCCTTGCGAAAGACTTGAGAATATTTTTCTTTTTCACACAATGCAGTTTTATCTTGCAGCTTCTGTTATGAATAACGTGAAAAAAAATGTATGAGCAAAAAGTAAAAAAGATCTGTGCGAAAGGTCGAAATTTTTAACGAGATTTTTTGAAATTTTGTTCTTAATATTTTCTATTTATTTGTGCGTTGTTGAAAAGTTGTTTTTGGAGCCTCAGCAAAATTTTCCAAAGCCGTGGTCGATTGAGTAAATTCGTGACAAGAAATACGTGTTTTTCAGCTACACAGACTTCCTTCCAATGTCAAGATCGTGACAGGATCGTTTCGGGCAGCAATTTAAACAAATGTGTGTGTGTGTGTATGTTTGTGTCCGGCGAGGATTCAATAAAAATTTTTTAAGAGGCTTCGTTGATCGAATGTTGCGAACAATCCCGAGAATCAAAGGTGAAGGTGGGAGTCATCATCACTGGACATTTTTTAATATGAGAAAGAATCGTCGCGTTTCCCACCTCGTTAATCCAAGTCTCGTTTTCTCGCTCTCCCTTTGTTTCTATTTCTCCCTCTCCCCTATTCGTAATATTTGCGTAATCGTTTCATCGGTCACTTGTCGCCTATAAAAGCGGACTTCTTAACAACGAACAAGCACAGAGCTGCCAAAGCAACTCGACACAACTATTAACTCTCAGGTGAGCCGAGTCCGAGGATCAAAGTCTCTCTTTTTCCGAGTCTACGAATTAAAACGTTCATCTTTTTGCTTCATACGAAAAAAAAAAAAAATCCATTTTTCCATCAAGATTTTCAAAAATTAACGCTGGGCGTCATTTTTAATGAAAACGTTTTTTCCCCCCCGTTTTGGATTCAAATTTTTTTATTTTCTAGTTAAATTTCCAAGTTTATGTTGTTTCCAATTTTTTATAATAAAAATAATGTTTTTATTTTTATTCCGTATAGAAATGAAGCTCGTGTTGGCATTCGTCGCTGTGGCGATCATCGCTGTTTCAGCGGCTCCCCAGTACACAACCAAGTACGACGATATCGATCTCGATGAGATCCTCAAGAGTGAACGTCTTCTTAAGAATTACGTGAACTGTTTGATGGAACGAGGAACCTGTACCCCTGATGGCAAAGAGCTCAAAAGTACGCAGAACATTTCATTGAATTATTAATTCACTAATAATTAAAATTTATTGTTGATTCTTTCGTACTTTTCATAATTATCGTCGAAAAAAAAATTGGCTCGGTTCTGATGTTCAGCAAATTCTGAAAAATAATCTTCACCGTCAATTAAACCTCGAGAAATTTTGATTTTTTTTTTCCTTAAAAAAAATCTAAAAAATCGATTTTTTTTTCAATGTAAACAAATTTACCTGATTTCTGATTTTTTTTTCATAATTTTACGGTTAATTAATATTGAAAATTATCATCAGGCGTACTTCCCGATGCCATTGAGACCGGTTGCGAAAAATGTAACGAGAAGCAAAAGGCCGGAGCAACCAAGATGATTCGTTACATCGTTGACAACAAGCCGGAAACCTGGAAAGAACTTGCGGACAAATACGACCCCGAGAAGAAGTTCAGAGCCAAGTGGGAAAGCAAAGCAAAGGAATTGGGAATCAAAGCTTAAAGCAGAGCTCATCTGACTCAACGATCGAAATATTAACGCCACGATAAAGCCCCGAAACGCTGTTCGTACGATATCGTCAGTGGACTATTTTTTTATTTTTTAAATCAAAACTTTTATACATATTGTATACACAAAAAGAAAAGAGACATAAAAACTACAATGTGAAATTAAACGAAAAGATATCGAGTTAATAAATTGTCAACCACAAAACGTGATTTTTCTTGTAAACGAATTTAATCGCTCTCGGCCATGAAGTTGGAGCATTTCGATTTTCAATTTTCATCGTCGTTTCCGATTAAGTGTCAAGCGAGGATTAACCTGCACGACGAATAAAATATTTCGGTTTGGGAGAAGGATTGAAAAAACAGGAAAAAATGTACGGGCTCGAGAAAATGAATCGGTTCGGTCGAATCGTCGAAAGAAATCGTGAAAATTTTTTAGCCTCCTATTTAAAAAGCTGTCCGACCTTGTTTCATTTGTGCTACGACCCAATTGGAACCCACAAAAAAGCACGTGCTTTTATTGGATTTTTCCTTGGACTTTTCCTCGGCATTATTTTCTACGTTGGAATAATTCTCGATCTCCAATTCGATCCTTATACCAGTCTTGCGCTCGGTGCCATCGTCATAGTTTTGCTATCGATCGGTTGTGCGTCTTCTATTCAGGTGAATGCTATTTCGCAGCTATTCTTAGAGAATTATGATTTTTTGCCATACCGAACGTCACATTCTTCGTCAGCTCCACGAAGGACATGAAACCGATGTCGCGATTGAATTTTTATTATTTTTTATTAATATCGGAATCATTTTTCTTGATAATTTTTTTGTTCTCACATTTTGTCTCGATCTCTGAATAAATGGCCCCGTTAAAAAGAAAAATAACCCAACAGTCGAATCGATAAAGCGAAAGAGAGAGAGAGAGAGAGAGAGAGCAATTAATAAAATGACAAAAAAAAATTTGACAGATAAGATGCGTGTGTCTGTTGATGATTCCGGCATTTTTTGGGCGTGCAGGACGAAGTGTCCTGAAAGCATTGGTCCTCGGTTACATTATAGCTGGCCCAATATTCAATCTTTCGTACAACGGCAAAGAAGTCGTGAGAACATTCGCATGCACCACTCAGTTGACTTACAATCTTACCAAGACTCGTTTCGATCTCATGTTCAAACCGTTTCAACAGGTGATGAATATTTTTTTTCTGATTAAGAGATGCGTGACGAGAAACGTTTGAGCCCATGGATGCTCTGGACTTTGTACTATCGCTTGTTTTAATGTTTCGAGCAGTCCTCTCAATAAATTATTTTTATTGTCACGTTAAAGTTTCCATCGTTCAACTGCAGCGATTTGCTTTGTTTTTTTTTTTAATTTTCTTCATTTCGCACAGTTGCAGAAAATTAAACGAGGCAAATTGCCAAGATTTTTTATTTCCGCAGAAAATATTTTCGACAAGATCATCAACGAAGGAAAAAAATTTTTGACGTTAAAATAAATGAATTTTTCCTCTCTACTCGATATGGGCTTGGGTTTCTTTTAAAATGACGAATTAAAAGACTGGATCGAAACTTTTGAACGGCAGTGTATATCGGCATTTCGCTGCACATAATAATATGTAAATTAAATGAAAAGTGCTCGTGCGATTAATTTTTAATTAAAGGCAATGAAACTTTGAAAAAGTGTCGGTTCGATGAGATAAGACGTCGGTAATCCAGTCCAGATCGCGTGCTCCGACCGATATGTATGTTGTTTATAATGCAACGCGAGATTGGCAAGGTCTACCGGTTCATGCTGGAGCACAAAAAAAATGAAAGAAAAAACAAACATACGAGCGCAGCATGCTCGATTGTTATCCCGTTGATCTGTAGCGTGCCATTTTTTTTTTGTTCGATGACTGACGCATGAGAAAATAAAGATAATGATAATAAAAATAGTCGATGAATCTAGAAAAATAACAAAGTGAAAAAAAGGCAAAGGAAGGACAAGAAAATGTTTACTTTTTTAAGCTTTTTCGTTCCAGGCGATGTTTGGCATGAAAGCAGACATTAGAGAAGTTAAAGACACTCTCGCATCCGTCAGGGACCTCATGAGCCCTATCGTCGAGGAGATCGAAGGCGAAGAAGAAATGAAACGACTCCGAGAAGAAAATGATTACTTGGACAGTCTGCACGACGACACCAAACGAAGCGAGGAGATCGAAGCTAAAAAGGAAATCGCCGAAGAAACTGCCACCGCTGAAAGCCAAATTTATGACGCTGGATATCGAGCCAAAATCGAAACTAGATGCGAGGAACAACTCAGCAGAGGCTCGGAAAAGTGTAGGCAAGCTTATTCCGCTTTTTTTCACTCCCAATATCTCTGAGTCTAAAAGACAATTGAATTTCCTGTTTTTTATATGACGGCGAACGATCGATGCCAATTTTGAGTATCGAACATTTTATTTTTTGAAAAAAATTAACAAAATTTATAAAAGTCGATGAGGTAGTGAGAAAAATCATTTTCGTTGCGACTGAAAAAAGCATTTGGCACCTACGTTCTTGACTGCTTTTCGACGTGAAATATTTCGTCGATTCCCAAAACTGAAAAGTCAAAAATGTTGCAATTGAACGAAAAATTCATTTTTTTTCGATACGAATTTCGAGCATCGATCATTTTTTTTTTTTTCAGAAAATTATCAAAAATTGTAAAAATCGCCCGCTACCGGCAAAATTGCAAATTAACGAAAATTTCGATCCTAAAAAATGTCACTAACTTTCTGAGAGAACTGGATAATTTTGATCGAAATTTGGCGACATGACGATTTCAGGGACATGTTTTCCGGCGCCTATGACAAATGTGCGAACGCAGTGACATTTTTCGTTTCTTGGCTATTGTGTTGGCCCATGAAGTTGACGTTCGTATGCAACGTGATCCAGGCTCTGGGTGGCTCGAGAATCTGTGATCCTGAGGGGAATATTGACTCCGGACTCGGAGAAGGATACGCGAGTTTGAAAAGTTGGTTGAATTTTCTGACGATGCGAATGAATTCCAAATTTCTACATTTATATTCTCGCTATTATTTCAAGAATCACAAGAGACGCTGAGCAAAAGTTTGAAGGATGCGAAACTACAGTACAAGGTCAAAGTCGCGCCGTTGATTCTCGATGTTTACGGTCCGAGCGACACTGCGAAAGCGGTTCTCCACGATTTCAACATAAGAAAAGAATTTTTCGACACAGTGATGACTCTACTGAAGCGTTGCCTCGCCTTCGTATTTATCAAAATAATTCTAAGCGCCCAGAACTATCACGACTCTTACTTGACCGATATCGAGTACGATAATTACTACGTGACGAGTTATTTTCGAAAAATAGACGCACGAAGAAAAGCTCGAGGCAGCGCGATATTGCTGCCTCTGAAAAAAATCGAGATGACGAAATTCATCGACCCTTACGGTCTCCGGACTGGAAAACTCGAGAGACCAAATCTCATTGGACAGACGGTCAAACTAATTCTCGAAATGGTCACCGCCACTACTTTTGTCCTGCTCGACAGATTATTCTTCGAGACACTGGATTTGGTGAGGAGACACGCTCGTATGGAGTTCACTCAGGTACCTAGTGTCAGCAGATTTTTCCATCGAGTTTTACGTCGATGTGTGTACGTTTGACACAAACACTGACCTTGAGATTGTATCGTAGCGAAAAATTCGTAACGTTTGCTTGTTTGAACGAAAAACGAACGAGTTATTGTCGAAATAAAATGTTCAGGCGGGGCATCATGACCTGAGGTTGGATATCCGTGGCACGGGGATGATAGCATCGTTGATAAGAAGTGTGATGAAAGGTTTTAACGTGAAAAAGCGAGTAAAGATGGTGGTGTCGAACGAGGCGTGTTTGCCACGTCCAACGGAGCTGCCGAACTACGTATTGGCGAAGATTTACGTGACGTATATAGGAATTTGGGCGATGTTGTTTCTCGCCTGTTACACTCAACGTTTGCGACGTTGTATTTGTTCGTTTTTTTACAGAAAGCGTGAAAAAAGGCGAATTTTGTATTTGTATAACGAAACGTTGCGTCGAAGAATCGGATTTTTTAGGTTCATGAAAGGCAAAGTACGAGCCTTGGTCCGAGCGCGTTTACTCGAACGCGATTTGGATCCCTGGCTCGCTCTTCGACTGAGATCGCCGCAGTATTGCGGTTGGTTGAAATTTTTCGCTTGCGCGAGACAAAAGTGTTTAATTTGCGGCGAACCCGAGTCTCTTAGTGGACCGAAATTCCGAAAATGCACTACGCCGGGCTGCACTTTTGTTCATTGTCCCGAATGTTGGCGAGACATCGGCGGAATTTGTCTCGCCTGTGCTCAACTCCCGGACAGTGACTCGGAAGAGTACGACACCGAGGTTGCCGAACTTTGACGTTCTTCGCGCCATTCGCAACATTTTTTCAAAATGTCAAATCGAAATTCGTGACGATCACTGAATTGCCGTTTGTTGCTTACCGCGGCGTAGCAATTCATTTATCAATTACATCATAATTCATCAATTAATCACGTTATTAATCAGTGGAAACTCAATTTTTTATAAAACTTCAGTATTAATAGTGAAAAAAACCTTTAATTGTAAAAATAATTGATTCTTTATTGAAAATAGATAAGAATTGAACAATTGCTCATGTTAATTATTTTATCAAATATTTAAAAAAAAACCTAAACTCATAATTATACGTCAGCAATAACAATCGATCAATTATTTCAAATAAAAAAATGAAAAATGCATCGATGTTATGAAAAGATTAATGAATTGCATAAATTATTATTTTTTTCCATTATCATTCAAATGATTGTCGAAAAATTAGGTACAAAAAATTTAATTGTAAAAATAATCGATTTTTTATCGATTAATTGCAAATAATTAAGAATTAAACAATTAATTGAAAGATTGTTCATGTGAATTATTTCGTCAAATATCACAAAAAGCTAAACTCTCAATTATACGTCACTCGATACGTCAAAAACAATGATAATTGCATCGATGTTGTGGAAACATTAATAAATTATGCAAATAATTATTATTTTTCATCACTATTCGAATCGTTTTTAAAAAATAAGGTACAGAAATTCTTTTGAGCCTGTTGGAGAAACGAAAGAAATTGAAGAAAATCGAAAATGGCGATTCGAGTAATAAAAAAAATTGGCTATTCACATTACGCAATGAATTCACATCTTCGTGTCTCCTGCTGTCTCATTTCCATGTCACTGCAAAGAAATACTTGCGGTTTCGTGAGTTCGTGTCCATAAAAACGTAATACAAGTTTCCGTAATTTCGTCAAATTCAATTTTGTTCTGCGACTAACGAGCAGATCAACCACAAAGACTCGGTATATAAAAGTTGGAACGAAATAAAAGTCCGATTCAAAAGCTAATCAACAGAGCACAAAGATGAACAGAATTCTTTACGTTATTTTTTACGGCGTCTTGACCAGCGCTGTACTTTGTACGCCGGATGACAAAATGTACACGACCAAGTACGACAATATCGACATTGACGAAGTAATCAAGAGCGAACGACTGCTCAAGAGCTACGTCGGTTGTTTACTCGAAGAAAAACCTTGCACTCCGGATGGGAACGAATTAAAAAGTGAGTTCGACGTTTTTGTTTCTTTTCAAGGTCACGCTGTTTTTCAGCGAAAATTTCTTCGCTGCTGACGAATTCGGTAGATTTATTTGGGAAATTCATCAAATGTTCACATTTTTTTCGCTAACTCGTGGAAATTTAGTCAAAAAAATTCTTTCTAGTCATTATTCTTTTTTAAAAAGATTCCAACTTTTGAAATTTCTACAGAAAATTTACCTGAAGCTCTGACAAACGCCTGTGCATCGTGCAGCGAAGCCCAAAAAACAATGGCTGACAAATTGGCTCATCACCTGATTGACAACGAGCCTGAAGATTGGTCGCATCTCGAGACCAAATACGACCCTACTGGCAACTACAAAAAGCTCTATCTCGAAAATAAAACCGACGACCCCGCTCCCTGATGGACGACTCACGAACCCACGATTTTCTTTATCATTTTTTTCACTTTGTTCCCCATCAGGTTGCAAACTTTTAGTTCGACGTTGTGCTGCTTTTGCAATGAACGAACAAGTTCAGTATTTTGGTGCGTGTAGTGTTTACTTTCCAGACAAAAATATATTCCCTTTTCCCATTCAATGTTTCGTGAATTTTTTATCCTACAATCATTTTTCTCCTCGATAAATCGGCACAAAAAATTGAAAGCGTCGTGAGCTCTACAAAATGACGCTGTCCAGTGTGTGCTTCGTATTTTTTACCACATTGTTTTTTTCTTTTTCGACAAAATGGAAAATATTCGTCAGGTATTCGCGGCTTCGTGGTACGTTTCGGGGAAGTCACTTGGCCATTTTTTTGCTTCGATTCCAGGGACTTCAGTTTCCACAACAAAGTGAAAGGATAAAAAACCGTAAGTGTATTAAACCTGCTCGTAAACATGTCGATATACTCCTTTCAACCCAAATCTTTTTCTAATGCGTTCTTCCCAACGAAATGACCTGAGTTTTGGTAATAACTCGAAATTCCGCGTTTCGGGTTATACCGAAACATTACGTAGTTATCGTGGTTTTGCCTGAGATACTCGAGCATTCCAAAAGCTACGCCAAAACCTTCGATCTATGTGACCTGAAACGTTCGGTCAAATTTCCTAACTTTCCGAATAATAAGATTTATTATGCGAAATTTTAACATTAGCCACGATGTTTCGAGCAACGATTCACCGTGGCAATGACATTCAGTGACGTTTGCATCGAGAGCGAGCGCAAGGTGGTTCGTAGAAACTGAGAAAGCGTGAGTAAATAAGCGGGGACGTCAAATAGTAAACAAACAAAAGCTTCGCAACTGCTGAGCAAGTGTTGACGTCGAGAATTACATGTGTTCGTTTTCTTTGGGTTTGTGAAAACTCGATTTATGGCTTGGAAGAGCGAGTATTGTTATTTTTGTGGTACATGGAATTTAGGCAGATATATTTAAGAGGAAAAAAGTGTATGAACGTTGTATACACATGGGATGAAGAGAGGAGAGCGACAGTGAGAGAGCGAGAGGGTAAAAAGTGACGTGGGTGGCCCAAGAAGATCGAAGAAGCGTCGGGGTATCTCTCTCCTGCTCGGGCTTCCTAGAATCCTGCGTTGAGGAGAGAAAAAAGAGAAGGGACGGGGAGAAAAAAGGGAAAAGTGGAAAGGGTCAAGAGGGAATATCACGTGTATAGTAATACGAGGATATGTTTAAAATTCTTCGTGTATATACGTATATAATTTCGATAGAAGGAAAGAAAAAAAAAAACGAGAGCCAAACAGAACGAGTCAACGAAAATGTGGCAATAAACAAGCTTCCTTTGTATTTCGAATATCCAGCGTGTTACAAGAGATTTTAAACCAAGTTTAGAAAGACGAGAACGAAGCGTACACGTTCTCGAGCTTTTTATCCCCCCTCCCTCTCTCTTCGGGCAAAATACATGTTTTTTTTTTCTTTTGTTATCGATATTTATTTCCGCATGATGCGGCTGCACCCACGAGCTCTTCGCGGCTATTATTTATGACCAAGTCGTGCTTCTGGATTTCTCAGACTTCACAAAACGTAAAGCAAAATCTCTGACTGTCCCGAGATGATGAAAATCATGAATTTCTCCTTTATTACTTTTTTTCTCTGTTTTTTTTTCACTCAATTCTGAATTATGCTGTTTGAATTATTCTCCGACATATCAATTTCATTCCCAGCTCTCTCTCTCTCTCTCTCTCTCTCTCGCTCTGTACCATCGTTCCTGCATCACGATGCTCTATGTTTCGAATATAAATCTGTATTTATGTCTTACGCATTATTATATCATGCGATTGCGTGTATGCTCGGTCTCTCGTACAGCATATTCATTTATTAAGCATTCGCAGGTATATACCTCCGTAAACGCGAAATACAGGCTGTCCCAAAACTCACGATCGTGAAAATCAAATTTCGATCTTAGGCACGCACGCGAAATTCATACTCGACAATTTTTATTCTGATCTCGAGTTTCTAACAATCTCGTAATCCAAAAAAATCCCTTCGTCGAAATCATTTTCGAAGGTTGAAATTTTGAAAATTCGACCAAAAAATTTCACCAATTGGGAGAAGCCTCGTGAACGTAAAATTTTCAACATCCAAATTCAAGTTCAACCTGAGAAATGTTGATTAATTAAATCTCAAGAATTCTGCCGAGAGATTATTGAAAAAATTGTTTAAAAAAATGATTTGAAAATCAATGGGAATTTGATCGAGCTTTAATAAACATGATATTCCCAGGAACTCATTTGATCGCTCTTCGAAGGTTTATTCTCGAAAATGAAAGAAAAAAAAATGTATTATCCTTTGGTTTAATTCTGTTAATCCTCTTAATTGAATTTCATTGAAAACGTTGCGAATTAAATATATAGGCGTGGTAGGAATGGTGTTTGGGGATTGTGAATACTATCATGGTTATTAAGGTAACGAATTCGAGAGCGAAAAAGAGAGGGAGGGAAGGGGGCAAGGAGAAGCGAGAGGAATAGCAACAGCAGCAGCAGCAGCAGCAGGAGGAGTTCTCGCTCTCGCTCTTTCTCTTTGGGGCGCGCGACTTTGCCTCGTCGTCGGAATATAACGCGTTGGGTGGTCTTGCTTCGCTGTTTATGGGGCACTGCATCTGCTGGCCCGTATAACTCGACTCCGAACGACGTGTGTGGTCTCTCGAACTCACTATATACCTATTTTATCAAAATACAGATATAATTTTGCTTCCACACAAATTTCAATATACACACGTACACGTTTGCTTTAAAAGTTGAATGTGCAACATTACGCCAATCACATGCTACAGTTTTGCGCCATATATGATTGGCTAATCGCTAATTAGTATTCGCCGGAGGGCAACAACGTCGCGATCGCATTATCACGCACGCGAAACCACTAAAATTACATATATCCGAACTTATCGACGGAACAGAAAATCTTTTCCAATTGTTCGTCCCTAATCGTTGCCTCGAGCCAGTTAACTTACGCCCTTTTGCTTGGGAACCTCCGATTACAATATCTTCATTCAAATCAGTCGCTTTGGACGTTTCGAATCAAATTTGCTGCAAAAAAATCTATTTGATTCTTGAGATTCTCATTTTTAATTTATTTTTCAAAATTGCTCAATCAAAGATCGAAAAATTTTCAATTTTGGCATGTGCAACGAATTTGTTAATTTTTTTTCTTTTAATCTCGGAATTTTTTCGTTTTTGGCAAAAAAGTTGCAGCGTTTCTAATTTAAAAAAAAAAAATTCATCAAAAATTGGATTTTCCTCAGGCAAGAAATGAAAAATTGAATGCTTATTTTTTTTTTAATATTTATAAACAATATTTGCCAGCATTGACACGATTCTTGGCCAATGGAGAAAAAACTCTAAAGTTGTTTGAAGATATTTCGATTTTTGATTAATTGTAAATCACCAAAAAAAGCCATAGACATTTTTGACAGAAAGAAGTTGGAAAAAAAAGCTTGTTAACTGTTTCTTGGGTGGCGAATAGATTTACCGTATGAATTTCATTATTCCCGATTCTTTGTGCTTCATTTTCTCTCTTAATCGTTTATTATATCCTGTTGAATCTCGCGTGCCAACCAACTTGTCCATCGAACGAGATGTATCGCCTCTCTGCCTTGTTTATCGAATGATCGATGCGGTATTCGCCTCTCTCTCGTTTTTCTCTTTTTCTTTGTGATATTCTTCGAGCATTTTGCCTTCTAAAAGTCGACAGTATGTTTAACGGAGAAAATGAATGACCAGTTGAGTAGATCCATACAAATGTCTACATATATATATATATTTATTTACAAAGACCGTATAACGACTGTTGTTGTGCGGAGTCGAGTACCTCCTGTATGGTTAATTTATGGGACGAGGGTTATTCGTTGAAATAGTCTAATGATCCTTGGGAAAATAGAGGAAGATTCCTCCTTCAGAATAAGACGAAATTTTTCCATTTATTCTTCATTTTTTTCCCCTCATTTCCCGTTCAGTTGGAGGCAAAAATGTTTGCACAATTTCACGGTTCGTTTCTCTCGTCTGCCCCGATATTGCTGACCGGCAATATCGACGGACTTTGAACATCATCGTGATGCTTCAAAGTATATCGCAGCCTGTCATACATTTGGGTCTGTATGTGTATGTTTTTGTAAGAATAGAAAATTACAATTCAGGAGAGAAAACTGAGAAGGCTGTATTATTCGGGATATTTACATATGGGGTATGTTACATTATGGGGGCATATTTACATATACACGATGTGCCAAAAGTCGTTTCAAAAATGTCGGCATCGTTTGAATCGGACGATTCTGGAGAGAAAGGTTCTCAGACATTTTTCTCTGAGAAGCACCGTTGCCGAGTTATTGACGGAAAACGAATCATCCAATCCGTAGCGTTGAGAGGAAGATGTGGGCGTGGCGGACGGCGCACCGGATTGGCTATGTTTCTAAATTCTTAATAACTCTTCAACGGTACATCGCAGAGAGAAATCTCAAAGGACTTTTCCCTTCAGAATTTCGTAACGAATATATCGCCATCGTGTCTGGCACGAATTTTAAGGTACTTTGTGCACGGTGAAAAATTTTTGGCAAAAAATCGGTCCATGTTGAAGTCTCCTGAGAAAACTCAAGCTTCTTCGCTGCATATGCCTTTCTATACTTGAGTCCGTTGCTCATTCAGTATCTCTTTGCCCGAAGATCGATCGGATAACGTACGAGCGTTGAACTCAATTATGCCCCATTATTCCACGATACCGTGTGGTTCTTCCAATGACTCGATTACTTGACTCTAACGATCGTTCTAAACAGGAAATGAGCTCCAATCTTTTTTCGCTTCTTCTTCGTCCTTTTCGCTCCGTTTCTTAGCTTCAGCAAACGATCAAACATATCGGACAAAATTGCATTCCCTTCGGTTCAGTCGTTTCTTCGCTGGGATATACGACCTGAAGTATTTGAAGCTACACACGTCAACCAGTCCTACCGATGCGCGATTATTTATAGAATGACAAACATCCGCTAAAACGTTCTCACGGACCTATACGAAAATAATTCCCGCCACAGACCCTCTTCAGACTTTTTGCCAGGCGCTAAATCAGCCACCTTGCATCTAAAACACTTTCCTGTATTCCGTTAAGGTGATCTAGCAGCTTCGCGTAATTGCAACATAGATGACGACGGAGTGACATAAAAAAAAAATTTTTTTTTTTTTTAAACTGGCCTCTTTCCACTGAGCCAATTATTAATATTTCAAATCATCCTCAATCCTCCGCGGTTCATACGATTTTTATGGCACCCTGGCCTATATATGGGTCTTTTTTGTCCGGCCACGTATACCTCACGTATTTCGAGAGCAAAAAATTCTAAAATACTCTCCATTGATTCTAATTTAAGGTTCGAACGTTTTTTTACAGTCGTTGCATTTTTCTACATTTTTCTAAAAGGTTTTAAAAAACAAGATTTTCGAAAAAAAACGTTGTCGCTTGGGTCAAAAAGACCCATATCATTCGCGGAGGGTCAAACGGTCGGATTTCGGATTTACAGACATAATCCCAGAAAAGATAAGAGCCAGCGGTGATCTTGTCAATCTTGTCAATCGATGCAGATCTTTGGGAAAAGTGATTTGAACTGCGAGTAAAAATGTGATGGCTTCGCGTAATGGGAGAAGAGTCAAGATCACTGTCATTAGCTCTTCATTTTTCTCGTTGGCTAACCGATGATCTTAACATTTGTAGAGACAACGCGATGGCGACGTCTGGTCGGGTGTCTCTCTCCCATTTGATACTTTGTTTTTCATTTTTCTTCGAGCATATTCCACAACGAGTGATAAACACGCAGCGGAACGATCGAGAGTGAAAAATGCAGTCCCGCATGTGCACTCGAGTGCACACAAGACGAATGGTTCGATACATCGAAAGCTTCCGGAGAAAAGGTCACAAGAGAGAATCGTTTTGATGCCTAAATCGATGGAGTTAGGACCTTTCGTAAGGAAGCGGCCGATGTATACATTTTAATACGTACGCTCGTCGTTACACGTTACTTGGTTGAGGAACGAACGTTGATCGATCGATCGCATACGATCCCCGGCGGCGGCGACAACGACGACAACAACCACGACGACGACGGAGACGCGATCCTGATGCCGATCCGGCTGTGCAACCGAAGGGTGGACTTTGAGGATAAGATATCTTTCCCAAGTTTTACTCTTCTTCTCGTGTATTCCACTCTTTCCCGTTCGTCTTCTCCCCTGCTGTTGAGACCCTTCGTGTCCCGCGACCAAGCGCCATGTATTTCCTTCCTTCGCGTGATCATACGTACGTGCTCATCTAACCTCACTTTCCGCGTCATCGTTCTCTCTCCTCTTCGACCACACACATCGCTGACGAGACAATAAAACTACGAGGGAGTAGCTTCTTCCAGTTTCCTCTTGAAAATTCACGGAAAAATTAAATTTTATCGTTTTTTTTTTTCCGAAAATTCAACCACGAATTGTCATCATTAAAAACTTTTTATGCGTCGACGCGTTGCTTTGGATATATGACGAGACGAAGAAAGTCGCCGGTTCAGTGGGCCGGTGATGTGCTGCTAACTTTATTAAGTTAGCAGAGCATCGTTCCGAAAATGCTTTTTCTAACGATCCAAATTAAGTGCTTTTTAAGTCCTAATTATCGAATACCAAAAATAAGTGTCAAAAAACGACGCCTACACTGTGAACAAAAATTCGTAGCTTCAACAAAGCCACAGCGAACGAAATCCATTTTGTAAATTTGACAAAACATTTTGTTTATTCGACAAAACCACCACATTGACAAAAAAGGTAATGAGGCGATGAGCGCATATGTAGTTGAGGCAATAACTTGTTTTGTCAAATTTACAAAATGGATTTCATTCGCCCTCGCTTTGTTGAATCTACAAATTTTTTTTCTCAGTGTACGAGTCCGAAACTACCTTCTTATGAGAACATGAAACTATTTCTACGATATCGCCAAGGCTCAGCGGGCTGTTATTTTAATAAAATTGAAGATTCAAGAATTGAGCATTGTGATATTTTGAGAGCACACAAATATATCGTAATTAAAATTGTTAAAATCGCAGAAATAGTCCGTGCTCTCATCCAGCTACAGCTATACCAACGATTTCCCATACAATTCAACCGTCAGAATTGAATTTTGTTTCTTTTCTATTTCGTTAAATCCGGGGGATGGCAATTCTTGGGTAACCCATGATTTTTTTTCGGTTCAACTACAAACAAAAATTTGATAACTACAATCAACTACATACCAAGCTCTTCAAGAGGCTAAAAAAAAATCCATTTTTGCAAGTTGGGTGCCAGGTTCATATAGATTCGTCAATTGTGTCAAAATATCACTCCTGAAAGTTCCAAACTACTCTCTGATGAGAGAATGGACTATTTTTGCGATTTTACCAATTTTAATTACGATACATTTGTGTGCTCACAAATTATCGATCACAATGCTCAATCGGTCAGTTTTCAAATGTATTAAAATACAAATCCTCAAAAGTACTCCATGTTCTCATCAGAGGGGAGCTTCGAACTCGAACTCGTTGCGGACTCGGGTATTTTCATGCAAAATTGACAATTTAAGAATTGATGCCTTGCCAAAATGTAAATCGACGATGAACCGATAATTTTACGGAGCAATTGTCGATGAGAAAAATGAGAAATCATTGAGAAACGATTTCGGGATAATTGCTGCAATAAAAGTTTCATTTTTTTCTCAAAACATCAATAAATGCCTCGGTAATTTAAAGAAACTACGAGCAAATCGGTGATCGAATGTATTTCAGTTCATAAAACGTTGAATAGTTGAAAAAAAACGAGTTGTTTTCTGAGAAAAAGGAGAAAAGGCAATCGAGCGTAATAACGGAGCTAGGAATCGATTTCAAGATAAATACACGTAATAAAATGGAGAGAAAAAGCAACGAAATTTGGGGTCGTATGTTGACGCTATTACTGAGAGAAAAGGACATGTGATATCGAAAGGAAAGGATCACAAGAGCACCCCGCGATTTACTCAGCGAGAGATGAAGAGACGAGAGAGTAAAGGAGCAAGAAAAAATGGTGAAGAGAGAAAAGAAGAGAGAACAGCAGAACCAGCAGCCAACATCACCGGACCACCCACGTTGAGGGCGCAAAGGCGATATTTAGCGGAAGGCAAATCTCTGTCGGACCACCCACGTTGTACAGCCTCGCATCTCTTCGTCTCTCTCGTTCTCGTTCAACGACCAATTCCCCTCAGCTACCTTACTTCGTATTCTCCTCTCTCCCTCTCTCTCTCTCTCTCTTTTCCTTCTGTACGGCTCAACTTTTTTCGGCCTCTTTGCTCTATTACATATTATCGTAACAGAAACCGAATGACGGAGATTCCATTCTCTGGAGCGTGACAAACTTTTCGCAAATCTTTTCCTTACCATGAGTTTCCATTTTTTTGCATTTTTTTTTTTTTTTCCAAAACCCTGATTATAAAAATGATAATATATTTAATAAATTTTTGTGGGAGGAAACTTTTTTCAAAAATTTGCGAGTAAATCTTCGGTTCGACGTTGCGAACGAGGACGAAAAATCGAATGGTGCACGGACTGCTGTTAATTGGTTTTTTTTTTTTAATTTACGTGAAAACGTGGATTTTCGGCTCTATTTTGTTTGGAAATTTCGTTTGGAAAAAAAAAACAGACCGATGTACGTCAGGTCGCTGAGATGGTTAACGAAATTTCTGAGGGTTGTAAAATACCCCTGACTGTTAGTGCGTAGACATATACAACGTGCTAGGGTGGCCCCAGGAGTCGAGTCTAGACCCGTGACCAATTCCTAACATTGACCAACTCGTTCCGGGGGTAAACAGCGTGTAAACGGTTTTTACGCTTCTTGGCTAAAAGCACCGAGACTATGGGCTCGAGAAAAAGGGAGAGAAATGCCAAGGGACCGCGGAATAACACCCTGCTCTTGGAGAAACATTATTTTTGCGTCTATCCCGTGACGGATTTGCTCTACGGGCAGTCTTCAACCTCACCAAACTTTTTCGTGACTCATGAGACTATTTTTCGGCCACGAGCAAGTCTCACTTCGCGTTTTCACGCCAACGAAATTTCTACTCCGTTTTCGTAGACAATTTTTCTATCGCCTTTATTTTTTCTCCCAAATTTTGATACCATCGTTTAAAACGAGCTGATTTGAAAAATTGCCGAAATATTTGTGCGCGTGTTACGAAAAATGAATGAGGAAAATTAAATTTCAATCGACGATTAAAAAAAAAAATTTTGTCACTTTCGAATTTTTTACATTTTCAGGAAAAAAATTAATTTGAAAAGTGGAAAGAATTTTAGAAACCCGCCTCGCCAATCGGCAGATTTTTTAGTCCGCTCGCAGTTTTACTCCGAACTGCATTTAGGCGATAAAAAAATCTTCGTATGAATTTTGAACAACCACAAAGACGTTCATGAAAAAAAAAAAAAAACTCGACAATTTTAGAAATTATTTCGACCCGAAAATCATCCGAAGAAACTGCATTCAAGAGAAAAATACGGGCTTAACGAAGACATTGGTCGAACGAGAGTGAAATTTAAAAGATCGTTAAAAAGCTTACGGTCGGCGAACGATTATTAAAATAATGCTCCAAAATCCACGATGGGACGAAAATGCTTTAAAAAGTGAAGAGTAAAAGAAACAAGAAAAAAATAACGAATAAAAGTTCGTAACACGTAATTCCGGCGATGCTGAATTGCCGCAGGCCACATTTTAGTATATTCAGGGCGCTTGCGTGCGTGTGCGTGAGCAGTCATTATCCTCAACGAATAACACGTTACCGGAGGCCGCCGATAACACACCGTATGACTTTATACATATATGCGTACATATAAATATAATATACATATCAAGATCAAGATCGAAAGACGCTGCGGAGTCTTGACGCCAAGTATTGAAAAAAAATTTTCAAGTTTCAAGACTCGCAGCATCCTCGAACAGGAAAATGCAAGCCATTTCCTGTTAAGATATTGCTATCACGAAACGACTTTATTTAGAGTTCTTTCAAAATTTTGCATAAACGTTCTTGGCACCAAAACTAACAGTTTTCTTGTATGAAGAAAAATTTTCTGACGTTTAAAATTTGAGAATATTTAATTTCCATTTTTTTATTTTTTCCATGTAAACGCGTGTAAATTGAAGTCACGTTTCGTTAAAAAGTTGCAAGAAAAAAACAAAAGAAACGCGAATTCGATGTACACGCGTTTCGATGGGAAAAATAAAAAATTGGAAATTCAATATCTTAAATTCCGAACGTCAGGAAATTTTTCTTCAGAGGAGAAAACTGTTAGTTTTGACCTAAAAGTCACAGGAAAACGATCGGCTGATGAAAAATCCAAAAAAATCGTGACCAGGCAGTGAAATATTTTTTTTCCATCGTCCAGATCAATTTTTTCCAAAGATTTCCCCAATAATGGAACTGTGTGTCGTGCGATAAATAACACTTGACCCTAAACTTGGTTCATTCGTCGCGTTCGACGAGGAAATTGCGAAAAAAAACTGGCAAATGGCCCGGAAAATGATGAATCGATCGATCGATGCACCTCGAATTTTGCAAGTTGAAATTTTTCGACACATCTGTCCCTGTATATCGAGATAAAAATGGACCAGCTCACGCAGGACGATAGCAAAAACGAGCTGATCCGATCGGACAAACCAAAAAATTTGCCTCTCTAAATGTGCAGCTGATTCTCTCGATCTCATGGTCGCGAGATACCGCGACCGATCCGTGCCGTTGAGTTGCCATTTTTTATTCATTTTTCGGCACAGATTCTCTTACATTTCGCAAAATGATTCTCCAGCAACACGGCAACTTGGCGTGTACACTTTACGATCGAGTTGAATTAATAATTGGATCGTTTCGAACAAGTATCAAGGCGTGCGCAGCTCGCACTTTGTCACTCCGTGCTCAGTCCGTACTTATTATTTATGAACTTGATCTGCATACATGAAATATTTGTAAAGTTACTAAACAAGCTACACGTAAAAACTATACCGCGCGAGGAAGCACAAGGGACAAGAATAACGAGACTTGGCAACGGAATTTATTTCAGTTACGCCTCGTGTCAATTTAAACTCAATTTATTTATATTTTAGTGCATATCGAGGGCAAAAAGTGTATAATAAATAATTAGCTTTTTAATTGAGATTCTTTATTTATTTCTATAGTGACTCACTTTGCCACTGTGTCGCGTCGTTTTTTACGTGTCCCGTTTCGCCTCGTCCTCGGCTTTGCCGCGTACGAGGGTGAAAAATTGCGAGATACATACAGCCAGTATTTACATCGCTCCGGGGCTTGCAGCAGGATGCTATCTTCTCGTCTCTGACGGACGTTTCGGACACGCCCGTCTCTCGCTCACTGCGCTATACATTTCTGTGGGTTTCACCAATTAATGCTCCACCATATTCAAGTTTTTTCCTTTCTCGCACCAACTTTCAAGCGAAATCTTTAGTCCTTCGCTCTTAAACTGTATCACGCATGTAAATACACCATTCGCGCGAAAACTGAACGGAAACGACAGCCCTCATGGGTCAGTTTCTTGAGCGACAGGTCCGCTCAATTACTCAAAAGTCATTTTCGCCATTAAAGTTAATTTCGCTCATTTTGAGAGCGGCCAAAAAAAATCTCATTAACGACGCTAGAATTTCGATAATTCGTTTTTGACGCGAGCCAATTTTCCAAATATCTGCTCCGTCCCAATGATTTAATTGGAAATTTACAATTATTCAACAATTGTCCAAACTGTAAGAAATAAAAATTAAAAAAAAACAACAGTGGAATCGATAAATTTTCGATATTGCCCGGAAATTTCGAATTAAAACTCATTTTTGACCCAAGCCAATTTCTCAAAAATCTGCTTCATCTCTCAACAATTCGATTGAAAATAACAAACATCCAACAATCGTCCAAACTGTAAGAAATTTTAGAAAATCAAAACCGATACCTTGTTTCATACAAAAATCCATATTGCCCAGAAATGTCGAATTGAAATGGAAAAAATGTAACATATTCACGATTTTTTCGCATCCATCCCTTCGAATTATCTGCAAATTTTTCTTTCGTATTTTTTTTCTAGACTAAAATCCACCGACCATTTGTTCGATTTTTAGCCCAAAAACTTTGCGTGTACGTTCCTGAAAATTGAAAAAAAAAAAATTTGCATTTCAAATTATTCAACCCGTGCGGAAAATTTTCACCATAAACTTTAACCATGAAAGCCATGAGAAGATTCATCTCCCCAAAACTTTGATTTGCATATGCTGGACTCGTGCGAATTGAGATACGAATATCTCAGTTCGTTATCGATACACCCTATCGTACTCGAGTTTCCGAGATTATTAGGGCCTCGTGGGTTTCTCGATAAACAAAATTAATTAAATATATATATATATATATATATCGAACATGTCCGACATGCCGGGTGTCTCAGGTTTACGCTCGAGTGTGGCCCGGCCGGCTGTGGGGCTGTACCGCCGCGCGCGTATATACGCAAAACAACGTGAACGACGAGGCGCGACTCTCTCTCGGACTCTGTCTCTCTGGCGTTGGTAAAAGTTGCATGGTTGGGGGGGACCACCCAACAAGTAACCGCGCGGAAGTTGCGGCCTGCGGGTCGAAACGATGGTGCGCGAGGTTCGAGTTGCTTCCCGCTAAAATTCAACTCGCGCTGCTCAGGGGACGTTGTTCGCACGCGCACAGTTTTTATATCCCTCCAATTCCAGTAGCGACCACATTTCGTTTTATTTATTTCTCACATTGCTTTTTTATGTTTCCGGCCATTCAAAAAGTACAACGACCGAGCGAATTGCTGTGTTTCTCAAATCCTGTACCAACCTTAATTTTCATTGATCTCGACGCGGTCCAGAGACTGCAGTTCTCTTAATTTTATCGAGCCTGAATCGTTGAAAAAAAAAAATATCAAACATTAACGACTTTTTCATTCGTTTTTTGCGACTCATTCATTTATATCCCGAGAATTGAAATTAAGGGGACGTCCTAATTCACAGAATCCATCAAAATGCCAGAGAATCCGCTAACAAGAGGACACATGACCATGCAAAATAAATAAAAAATGAATCGAGGGAACTGCAAATGCAACGCAAAATATTTTTTTTATCGACCATTTTTTCAATTTTCAAAATAATTCATTCGATAAACTTTTCGGGTCGCAAAAACCCATCGTTTCATAAATAAAGAATTTCTTTGCATTTCAACGTCACAAACGTCAGCGTTCATGAACAGGAGTGATTGAAAAGTCGAGCAAAAGCGCAGTCGCTCCGTTTTTTTTTTTTTTTGCCGGCTCGTACTTGGGTCCCGCGATGGAAAGAGCCCCCGGGAGTATTTTTCAGCTGGAAAGTTACGGTTTCTCCCTTAACGCAATAATACGAGGGGATCGGCATGGAGCGTGCACGCGTAAGGTAAACTGTGAAGTGGATAGAAAGGAAGCAGCAGCACTGGGCGGAGGGGGGGGGGGGGGGGGGGGGGGGGGGGAAGAGAAACGAAGTGAATAAAACAGCAAAAGGCCCCTGCTTTGGTAGCGAGAAACGCGTTGGGTGGTCTCGGCCTCACCGTGGGCGGTCACTCACTAACACCGTTTTGATATTAACCAGTCTCAGTTTCTCTCTCCTCTCATATATACACTCACTAATACATATGTAAACATATATTTGCAAGGCCCGAACGATCAACGACTCTCAAATCCTCGAATCTCGTCCTATATACACGCGTAAGTAACTTTGAGCAGTACGTATACGTAAAAATATGCCTGTGTATATGCCTGACTGATTATATACTTACGAGGTGACATTGAGTATATTTTAACCTATATAAATATACGAAATACATATGAGCACAATTTATACATAAAGAGGCAATGAGACGTGCACGAAGTTGCACAAGTTTCGGGACAATTTATCATTTTGGCAACGCACGTTATTATCGTACGGGCATTTTCATCTCGATCGAACGGATTAAGAGGGAGAATAAATGAAACAAATAACTAACCATTCGGTGAGGACGATTAGAAAAAAAAAAAAAATTGTAAAAAATGGAATAAAAAAAAATTTAAATGAATGACGAAAAAGATTCTTTGAAAAGCTTTTTTGTTTCTTCCCCTTTTTTCCATTACGTTGGGAATATTATTCAAGAACCTAATATACCGACAGAAATAATAATGAAAAAGAAAAATACATTAATGTCTTTTATAGATTCCCTATCGATATATAATGCCGACTGTCTACCTGTCCGATTCAAAAGCCCCGACCGAAAATATATCGCTCTCTCTCCCATTCCTTCTCTCTCTCTCTCTCTCTTTTCTTCTTTCGCCCTCATCGTTATTTGTCAGTCTCCAAGATTAACGCTAATCAACCAACTATATTAGCCGAGCCCAGAGAACGAGAAAGAGCCCCTCGTACTGTGCAAAAGATCGCGAGACGTAATATTGAAATCCCTAGAATTTCTGCTGGGCGGTATATTTCCGACTCTCCGAATCGATTTGTTAAGGAACTAATTTATCACTTTTTTCTACAGAGATTCATTGCCTACTATTTTAATTTGATTTTTCGATATCCACCGCGGCTCCCTCTGCCCAAAAAGAAATCGAATTCAGATCCAAAATTAACTCAAATTGCTTACGAAATTTAATTTTTTCATCGTTTCCCAACATTTTTATTCGCCAAGTCTCCACGACGTACAAAAATGACGAGAATCTTTTATTTTTCTCCCAGAAGTTTCTCCAGAGCTCGAGGAATCGGAAAAATCACTTTTCGATCATTTTTTATTGCCAAGTGTCTCCGACGTTTAAAAACTAAGAAAAATTTTCATATTTTTCCGAGAAGTTTATCCGGAGCTCGAGGAATTCGTGCTCACATTTTCCTGCATGTTTGCCGCATCTTATTTTCCCGAGAAACCAACAGAAGGCACAACAACGTCGAGGATCATTGTCCTCGTATACACACGTTGATATATCTATACAAAAATTTTCTAAGACCGAAAGAATTTAGTTTTTTTTTTGCGTACTACGGTTGCATGTCGTGAGAGACGTGCCCGGGTATAAATATGGCAACCAGAAATCCCCCAGCTCGTGGAAACTCGTCCTATTGACTGCAATTGTGTTTCTCCCTTGCCCCGTCGTGGGCAGACCCTCTCATCGTTGTTCTTTTTGCTTTCCTCTTTGGCTCATTCTCTCCTCGGACAATAGGATGAAAAATAAAGCGACGAGGGCTTCAGGTATAGGGTTAAAACTTAAAATTCCCCCATCCGTATAGATTCGTAGTCGTTATGTGTACATAGGAAGAGAAAACTTTGTCGAGGCTGGTGTGTGTCAAAGAAAACGAACTCAAGTCCCATCTTCCGCGTGATAATTTGCAAAACTTACGCTCGTTTCATCCTCAGCAAAGATCCGAGTTCGCTTCGTCGTTCCTTCCCTCGTCTCCCTCATTTTGGTCATTTCCTTCTCCCGTTTTCTCTCTCTCTCTCTCTCTCTCTCTCTCGATCTTTTTCTTTGGTTGGACGATGAGGGAATTCCGCCAAGTCAATTCCAAGGCGGATAGCAGAGGCGTCGACGACTTGGGTGGTCCAGAACGTCCTACGCAAACAGCGCGCAGGGATGTTCCACCTCCACATCTCCTTACCCTTCAGCGCCCCCGTACGATCAACTTTATACAGAGACACGACAAAAGCCTGAAACGAACCAACAGGTAGTAAACGAAAATTTACTGACTTTCTGCATTTGGACTTGTTTTTTTTTTTCCCCCTTCTTTTTCCTTGAGATTGTCCTGAAGCACCAAATTCTGTGTATAGTTTATATATACGTATAGATACGTCGACATGTTGCAAGGATATCGAGACGCCTATGTGCACGAAGATATTTCCTGTGATATTATATCCTCGTACCTCCATTTTCGTCCTGCCATGCACATGTTCCACAACCTTCTCTACGACATAATAGGTGTTTTGCATCGATGCACTCAATAGAGACCAATCTCCTCTTGTTCCTTCTTCTCCTTCTTTTATCTCTGCCATGAGATAGAGTTTGGGAGCTTCGAAAAATGAATATATTTTATTGGCAAATAATGCAGGTCTTGAGAAACTTTTTATAAACAAAGTGAACGCTGCGAATTTTCGAATAAAATTCCTACACTTCTTGAAACTTTTGATATTCACATTCTCACCATTGGAATACGATTTCGTACCTACGAAGGATAAGAAAATAAAATCAGCTCCCATTCCAAAATCCTTTTTGTAGCATTTTTAATGTATTGTTTCGACCGAGTGAAAAAGATTCAATCGAATTTTTAAATTTTTGTCCTCGCGCTAACGGAAATCCTTTCGAGAGAGTCTATTCGTGTGCGCAATAAGTCGACGGACCTGTGTACGAAAGGAAAAAAATGGCCTCTCGTCCAAAAACCTTTTTTTTGGCGAATTTTCAATTTATTTTTGAAGCAGTGAAAAAATTTCGATAAAATTTTTCTAATTAGTTCTCGCGCCAACAGAAATTCTCTCTCTCTCTCTCGAGTCCCAAATATTTATCCGAATGAGAATCACGTCGTTGGAAATACTACAAGGTGCTGTAAATCATCGATTCGAATGGAGTCTTTGCTCGGGCTCGACGTGTAAAATACTCCGGCACAAATACGGTAGCCACTGTTCAATTTCACCCCCGTCACTCTCTTCTTCTCTCTCGAAATACGCACCGAGCGTTCGGCGGTCCAAAGGGTTTTTATACCTTTCGATACAGCATACTCGACATTCACATTCACCTGTACCGTTCCCGAAATATAAGTTGCTCGTACGTTGGCCCCGAAATTTCCGGACGAGGATAAAAAAATCGAGTTAATGACAAAAAAAAAAAAAAAACATAAACTTTTAACGAATGAATAATTTTTCAATTATTTTATCGACGAATTAAAAACAATCTGTCATTATCTGTCATTAGCAAAGTTAACCCTTCGAGTGCACCTATAAGTGCATATTGGGTCAATCTGACCCAAGGCGTTTTTCAAATCGTTGTATATCCCGGAAAATTTTCATTTTTTCTTTTTTCCTTGTAGAGTTCTTTTTTGCAGTAAATTGTTCATTTTTTTTTTGACGAAAACAAAAATTAAATGCCAAAACATTCGTTGCCATAAAATGTCGATCAATCGGTGACTAAAAATGGTTCGGGTCAAATTGACCCTAGTGTGTACTCCAAGGGTTAATGAAAGAAAAAGTAAAATAAAATCAACTGATTCAGTAAATACTCACGAACACATATTTCGAATGACTGTTAACGAGCTCGCTTTTTATATATTAATGTGTATGTATATTTACCTGGAGATGTGGATGTACGTATGAAATAAGGAGTTATGCCTGAATGGTCGATTGAGAGTTGGGGTATTGCTTTTCATTACGTGTGTACTCCTTAGGCATATGTAGCTTTGTATACGATTATATAGACATACGTGTGTGTCGAGGTACCGAGAGCTGTGGGCAAACGTAGCGCGCTCTCGGACCACCGGCGTAGTCGCAATTAGTAAGTTGAATCTCCCGACTATATACACTCATGTGTGCTCTCCAAGAGAGAACGGGAGAGAGAGAGAGAGAGAGAGAGCTCTCCTTGAATCTTTCGCAGTTCAGTTACCGATGTCCCTCGTTTCTACTCTTTTCCTGCTCCAGAGAAAAAGACAGTGAACAACTCCTCACCCTCTCTCTCTCTCTCTCTCTGTCTCGCTCTCTTTCTAGTTTTAGAATTAATGATCTATAAGAAGAAACGCGGTAACGACCGCGAGGGCTCTCAAGCATCTTGAAAACTATCCTTCTCTCAGTTCGTAATTAGATACACCTATATTAACATATACACACATGTGTCTACGCAGAGACTCGTGCATAATGTATGCGAAGGTTCACAGAGCCAAGAATATCACGGTGTGTTTCGTCCAATAATTCCTGCATGTGAATGCAAATATCCAAAGACTCATCAAACGTATCGTTGAGTTGCATCGCGAGAGGTCTTTCTATTGGCTTCTAATTTTCTTGGTTTTACACTGACAACAAATTTTTTTTGTTTGTCGCTGCGTAGAGAAAAATGATCGACAGATTTTTTTGACGATTCTGAGGTTTCCTGCGTTGGAGTTTCTGGCATTTCCGCTTCATGGGGAAGTTTACGAAGCTCCGGTTTGTTGCTCACAAGAAAATTTGTACTGCTTTTTTCTATTTTTTGTAAAATGAGGAAAAATCGTTTAAAGAATTCAATGAGAAATAACTTTTGTATAATATCTCGAATTTTACACTCAGTAAAATCTGTTTTCCTTCTTCTTCTCCTTCTCGATCTCTTGAAAACTTCACCCGCCGCACCGTACACGCGCCAATTAGGAGTTGCTCTCGTGGGACGTTGTTTTGGCTTGACCGCACTCGACGTGATTCGAGTTTTCGTTGTTTTTCTTCAATATGGACTTTGAGAGAGCAAACGAGAACAAAGCGAGTGCGAGAGGAAGAAAGTTTTCTCTGAAAGTGCGAGAGCAACGTGAGCCTCGTTTGGCGCGCTTTATTTATCGGAGGCAGAAAATCCCTTTGGCGATTAGCTCAGCGAGCCTCGATCTCGATTCACAATAAATTATTACGAGAAACAAAAAACTATTTTAAAAATCATGCTTCTTTTTTTCTTTCTTTTGCAAACAGTAGAAAAAATCCCAACAGTAAAGATTATTATTCATAATTACAAATATTCGATAATTTCAATAATTTTCCGCAACCGAATAATTTCAATCATGTTTTTTTTTTTTTCATTATTCCGAAAAATAACCATAAAATATTAAATTCAGAACGAAAAAAGTGGAGCAACGATTCAAAAAGTCGTAAATAACGGTCTCATTTCAGAATGCGCTTAATTAAAGAGAAATTGACGGCGTTTAATTGCTAAAAGCGATCGACACTGTTAGTGAAAATCTGGGTTACGAAATAGGTATTTAAAAAAAAAACAAAACCAGACTCGATTGCCAGCGATGAATTAAATCAGAGAATCAGAACGAGAGAGAGAGAGAGAGAGAGAGAGAGAGAGAGGAAAGTTAAGCGGGGACTGACCTAGCAACCGGTAGCAAAATCGTGCACGAATGATTCGTCCAGGAGGCGCGATCGGAGTTTCTCAGGAGAAAAAGAGAGAGCTATCGAGGCAGAAATAAATACATATATATATATATATATATTCACATGTACATATTTTACGAGACTCAATCCGTCGGGACTAAACGACTCCCCAGGATGGTAGAAAAAAAAAAAAAGAAAATCGATCGAGCTGCTCCGGAAGTCTGCCGCTCCGTCTCGTTCCCTCTCGGCTGCTGGATACGGTGGCTCGTGGAGAACACCGACGATATCCCGATCTGATGTGCTCGTAGATAAAATATGACGAGAACCTCCGAGACGGAGAGAAAGAGAGAGATTAAGCACGAGATGCCACAAGAGAGAGAGAGAGAGAGAGAGAGAGAGAGAGAGAGAGAGAGAGAGAGAGAGAGAGAGAAAGTATTTGCGACCGCGTGCGGTAGCGACTCTGAGAGATGCAGATAAACTCACGAAAGAATCTCTCTCGGGAGCCAAGTCACCGCGAATAACGATTCGCCTCGTTATGCTTCCCGGTCCATATTACGTATGTAAATATAAATATATAAATAACCATCCAAGACATTTGTCCCTTTTTCTTTCGATAGCCTTAGCAGTCATCAATATCTTTCACAAATGTTGCATTCGTCATTCATTAAACTTTGATCCACGACCTTCAAAGATTCAATCGGTCAAAAAAAAAAAAGGCCCAGGGATCCGCTCCCCTACGATATTAATCGGATACTAACACTCCTCCCAATAATCATCATTTTTAATCAATCCGTACGCAAAACTTTATCAGTTTCTCAAAATTCTATCCCGAAATCGTAATCTCCAACGACGGATCGATTTTCATTTTCTCAAAAATCGGGCGATCGCACTGCGACGGAGCGACGAACGCAAAAAACAAATTAAATTAAAAAAAAAAACACTCGTAACTTTGTCATTGAAGATTCTCTCGTGCCATCGATCGATTCTCATTTTCTCAAAAATCTCTTCCGATCGCTGTGCAACGAACAACGAACTCATGTACAAAATCGAAGAAAAACACTCGAATCGTAAGATTTGGGATTTATTGAGAAGATGGTCACTGCGCGAGAGAGGTTTTCCAGGTAACGATACGCCCTTAACCCTCTGTAGACACACGACAATTAAAACGCACTTCCCTAGACACACATGGGTCTGGGGCGTCCTACCATTTTTTACTGTACGTGGACTCGTTAAAAAAATCGGAAAAAATTCAGGAAAGTAGTTTTGAATCTATAGAAAGAGAGGCTGCACTGGTTGATGGATAAACATTTTTTTTCATTATTGTTGCTTAATGATAATCGATACGAAAAATGAGAAATTCGCGCCATTCGCTGAATGGGCTGAACACCCCAGACCCATGTGTGTCTACGGAGAGTTACGGGAGACTGAGATTTCCATTTTTTTAGTCCAATCGACAATTATGAAAATCCTGGGCAAATGAGACTTTTGACTATGAATTTATGAGTCAAACATATTCGAAGAGATGAAAGAGAGAGGGAGAGTGAGGGGGGCGGATAAAGTCGTTGTACGCACCACCACTCCGAGGACAATACCGTGTTTATCATTTGGCGAGCTGGTGGGTGGTCCTCGAAGTCTTCCGCAGAGACTGTCGTCTCGTGTGCCAAGAGATACGATACAATCTCAGTCTTCTTCTTCCTCGTCTTGTCTCTCGTCTCTTTTATCCTGTACAATGTCTCAGGGAACAGCGGGGCGAGCTGGAGACCCCTGGGAGGGCGAGGGGAAGGGATGGACACTTCTCGATATCTCGTCTCCACCCTCCTATTCTATTATAAAGGTACTTTGTGCCGCTTCTGCCGATACGCTTCTGTTGCCACTTCTGTGCGTAACTCTCTCTCTCTCTCTCTCTCTCTCTCTCTCTCTCTCTCTCTCTCTCTCTCTCTCTCTCTCTCGGTCCATTCTCTTGTCTCATCTCGTGTAAGGTGGTAGCTGGAACCTTTGATCCTCGAGCAGGTACCGATCTCGTATCGAATTCTTTAGATATAGAGGCTGAAAACGAATTTTACACGAAAAACTTGCTTCCAATTGGTAGGACGAAGAAAAAAAAGATTTTTTGATCGTTTTTTAACATTTTTCGAAGGTGGGTCTCACGTGTGAAAATCAGCAATTAGTCCAGTTTCTAATAATTAGAAAAGACGATTTGGTTTCGTACGTATTAATTAGCAATCGATGCGAGTCATTGGAATTTGCATAATACGGAAATAATGAAAAATCTCTGTTGTACGCACACTGAAATTATCATTCCCGATCGACATTTTTTCTACCTAAAGGCTGAAGAATTTTAATTTCTTCGAAATAATCACCAAGTTTTGGAAAAAAATGAGTTTTTTTTTTGTAAGTTCGTTGGTCAGTCATGCGAGCGTGCAGATTGGCGAAATGCAATGCATGCAACGTAACCCCGGAAAATATGCAACCGGCGGATCGTCTCGGCAAGGCTGATAGAATAAATCGCGGGGTCGTTATTCGCGGTCGGGTCGGGTGTTTCTTGTGTAATCGGTTGGTTCTCTCTGGGGCATTGCGTTATAAGATCGGCGTGTCTTTGACGTACTAAAAAAAATAGTGGGCATCTCTCTCGCTCTGGGTTTTATTTAGAGATTTTTTTTAACTTCCTCTCGAGAGCAGCGCCATCTCGCGATCTCTTTTTTATATTTATTATTATTTCTTTCTGCCCCACTCCGAGTATCTCTGCTGGTCTTGAGTCGCTCATTAAGTAGATAGAGAGTCGGCAAAGATCAAAGCCCGTCTCGGTGAGGCCCGCTTAATACCGGGTGGCAAGTTTAAAGTGTCGTAAAAATTATTAACTGCCGCCATGCGGTGCTTATCGACGATCGAACTGGGCCTTCGAACAGCCCCACAGGGATACGCTTTTTTTTGTTTTTTTTTCTTTCTATATCTCCCTTTTTCTCGCATGCAACAGCTCTTTCGCCTTTTTTTTCCTTCGCGCACACAAATGCGTCCCTGTTATTCGACGAAGCACCTGACAATTTTTTTTTTTTTTTTTTTTTTTTTTTCGTTCACTCCACCGTGGACAATGCGATTTGGCCATTTTTTTTAAATCCTCGATCTCACGAAATTGGATTGTATAAAGTTTGGAACAAAAAAAAAATAACAAAAAAAAAAGAAGAACAAGATTTCTCATTGAATTAGTTTTATTACGAGGGAATCTTTGGGATGCTGCAATTTATAGGACCGCGTCGAACCATTCGATCCAAGTGTACCATCCTTAACGAGATATTTACCGTTCGAATCATTAAACTCTTTTATATATACTCCCGACCCTCTATCACAAACATTAATGCGTGTACATAACTCTCGCTCGTCCATCCAACAACTTGCACACTGCTTTTGCTTCGTTGTACAAATAATCGAATAAAAAACCAACAACAGCAATAATCGTATTGATTAAATTAATCAATCGTTTATTGCGCACGAGACTTTCCAACGAGACATAACTCCAGAGGTCCGTGACCCTCGAGTTCTCCCAATTTTTAATCGATTTTTTTATCCCTGCTGGGTCGTTTTTTCGAGCCCGAAAAAACAAACAAAATTGTATCGTTCGATTTTGCATCTTTGGGCAAAAAGACTCGATAATTACGTTTGAAATTTCGATTTTTTTTGGCAGGGAAACGAAAAACTGACGAGTCCCGAGACTTTGGAAATTTTCAACGAATTTTTCGATCTCAAAGATTCTCCGATGTGAGAAAAATGTCAAAATCCTTCAAAAGAATTTTTTTTTTCGTCGTTTAGAGATAAAAAAAAAAAAGGTGATTAGGATATTTTGGTTAATTAGCAATTTAGTAGCGGACGACCAGGATAGCGTTCGAATTAAAATTCCAAATGCCGGGGAAAATTTTTGTTCATTTACATGGAAGGGCCCATGGAATACACTACGAGGAACATTCGTCTCGAAAGACAGTCTGTATAAAGTAATAGGTGGATCGTTTACATGAAGGAATAACGAGCCCATGGATTGCGGCATCGCTTTGTCGTAAAATCGAACCGGAAGTAACTCCTCTCGTCGCGCCATTCATTCTCCGTCTTCTTCGACACCGCGCGAGACTTGCATCAATGAATAAGCTATAGCTATATTATCGCATTAAGAAGAGTGAGCGATGTACACGGCATGAATATATGTATACGAGGAGTTATGCATATTATAAACGCATCGTCTCAACATACCCGATAAATATTCATTTATTTCTTCGTTATGATTATTATTTTGTACTCTCTTTTTTTAATTCTTTTTTTTTTTACGTACATTTCGATAAATTATTTTTTCCGGAGAATTATTGTTGATTTTTTAATACGAGAATTAAATCCGAGCACATTGAGATATACACGAACCTAGAGAAACGCCAGGAGCGCTTTTTCGACCTGTTCAAAGAAAAAATGCAAACTGTCAAAATTCTGTTTTTATTTTTGTTCGTTTTTGTTTTGTTTTGTTTACGATTCCTACAAACGCACGTGTGAAATTGTTTCTTGTTGCTTTCCAATCGCAAGGGCTGAGCCGGCCGAAAGACAGCGAGCGAGAGAGAGAGAGAGAGAGAGGAAAACGTCGCTGTGGGTGGTCCCGTATTTGTACGATATCTGTTCTCTATCCGTCCTCTTCCAGCGTTTTGCTTCTGCCTCTTTGCAACGGACTCACTCTTGTGTATCGCGATATATACGTATCGTAACCAAGAATCTCTCGAGTCATTTTTCTCGCTCGTACACTCCTTCGTTTAACTTATTAAGAGTGAGACAAACGATTTTATCTCTCTGTCTCTTCTCGTGAGCAACGCACCGTTCGCTGTAGCGGGCGCACCGCGAGCTCCAGTTCTCTCTTTTTCTCTCTCGCCCTCTCTCCTCCGTCTTCGTTCTTCCCGTGGCTGCGAATCGTCTCTCGCGCAAAGGGTAGATCGACACGTGTATTTATGAGGTATTACTACATAATACAGCTCACGATAAATTGTCTCGTATTTGTTACACTAACCTTTAGGCAGAGGTCACCGGAAATAAACAACAAATCCCATGTTCTTCGTCACCGAACGTTTTTAACGTTTTCCGCAAATTCGCGTGCCATAACCTCAAACGTGCTGCAACGAATCAGGAAGCAGATTCGTTCGATCCTTCGATAAAAATCTTGACTCGCGATTTTTTCGGAGAAACACATCATTTCCTACGAAAATATTAGCTTTAGTTATTTTTCTGCCACTAGAGACGAAGGCGTGACTTTCCTTTTTTTCCGTACATCGAAAATTTCCGAGAAAAACGTGTTTTTGCGTTTTGGTCATCTTTCTCGTACTCGCGTAACCGATAGGTACCTACATCGAAGTTGAGCGAAATAGTTTGACGTATGGCGAGGAAATACGAGCTTTGTTCAAAAGCTCGTTTCGGAGACGCTGGAATTTACGAGAACGGCTGAAATTGGGTTTATTGTCCCGAAGAATTTCGAATGAAACTCGAAAACGACCTTTTTCGTCCGATATTTATCGCGAAAAATCTACAATTTTGTGTTTTTCTCATTACGATCCGTATATTTCGTGGAAACCGCGGAAGTAACGGGGCAGGATAATTTGAAAAATTTCGTCTGGGAAATAAGAGTTTAGAAATGTAATGGCTCGAAAAACAATGAAATTTATTTAGTAGGAATATGTATAGACATATAAATACAGAGTTACATTTGTACGTAAAAGGTGGAGAGAATCTGGATGTGTTGGGTTAAGGCCGTTGCGAGCGTGTGCTGGCCCGTGTCGGTCGAGTCCTTGTGTTGGTAATGTTTTTTGCTCGAGGGGAAATGGTACCGCGTGTGTGGTCCGCTGTTGTTTCTCCTCCTTTCGCCCCGCTGCTGCGGACCGGCGACGCCGCGAAGAGCATCGAGGCCTCCGCCTCGATACCCTGCGTATCCGCATCTCTGTGTGTATGCACGCGAGAGTTTGTGTGCGGCTGAGAAAAAGGCAATTCTCTTGCTTCGTGGTTGCCTAGCAACGCGAGACGCTCAGCGAAATTCTCCAATCAGCGGCGATCGCCCTGGTACTCGGCAATCTCCGGTCAAGCTCGCTGACAACTTCGAGATTGCGAGCAATGCCGTAAATATGATTCCTCAGGGCCCTGACGTGCGAACATGAATTCCCAAAAATGTCCCCTGTGTGCTCGCAACGTATTTTTCGAAGAAATTCATAAATCCTGAACCTTTTCTTTATGTACAAAGCAAAATTCGTGCCAAGAGCTTCTGATCACCGTAATTTTCGCTTTTCACTGGACGATTTCATGCACTCGGGTTTCCGAAGACATTTGAACGAAATCAAACGGTTCAGCGTTTTTTAATTTTGTCAATGGCCGGTAGATGGCGGTAGCGTCGACGAAACTCCCACCGTGTCGGGATTTGAAAAACAATTCGAACGTATATAAGCCGAAGCGATAAATAAAATTTTGGGATACGATTTTCTGGAACTTCTGTTCCTTGTCATGTTTTGGACGAACGAACAAAAATACAGTGTCGAGCTCTGTGAGGGTTCGAGAAAAAACGTTGCAGAGTGCCTCTGTATCGATAAAACAAAAAATGAAAGGTCCACAAGATCGAAGAGTGCAGATGGCGCGTGATTTTCGTCCGGGGTCTGGGAAGGGGAGGGCCTCTCGCAGCATAAGGAACCCCTCAAATAAAAGATAAGTTACGGGCCTGCGTGTTTGTGCCAAGCTCAGCGGATCTCTGGAGAGAAGGCGACCCGTACACACACCGGAGAGACCAGAGAGTAAGAAGAGAGCGAGAGAGAAGGCGAAGAGATGAAAGTGGAAAGAGGGGGTACGATCAACTATGGCCGGCGTGGAAGCCAAGAGGGGCTCCACGAAAGAAATGTGGTCGGGAGTTTCGTTTAGTACGAACTTGGACTGCGTTGAGAGTGGCCGTTCGGGGAGGCAAAGACTCGATTTAAAAGTAAAAGAGAGTAGACGCGGGAGACACTTGACGATAAATAAACGACTGTGTTGTCTCAAAACGACACAATACACGCAAAAGAACAAGAGACGAAGAAACAAGTGCATTAAACGAAAGATTGAAAGAACCGCGTCGTGTTTTAATTAAATCGCGAGTGACGGAATATAAAATCGTGTAAGCGAAGTAAACAGAGCACGAAGGAACCTGAAGTTTAGCCTTTCGAGACGAAAAAGACAACAAAGTGCATCGATTCTGACCCAGCGAAATCTCGGTGTTTTCAAGCAGCCGATTTCTGTCACCGAAAACTTCTTTCGTCCCAACGATCGAAACACCGTCTATAAAAGTTTCGTAATATTTGTGTCGCGTCTCGAGAGTTTTTGTCGGTGGTTAAAAGCCCGGTTGTCCCTCGTCGCCGTTTCTCTCCCGTGTGCGTGTGTAACCGGATGCCAGAGAAGGAAGGAGGCAAGAGGAGTTGGCGCGCGCGCGAGCGAGCGAACGCGCCCCCCCGTGAGTAAAGGGCAATCTCTCTCACTCGCTCCCTCTTCCTTCGCCCGGTGGACATCGGTCCGATTATGAAAATTTCTGGAAACTCGATTTCCTCAACTGCGGACTACTTTTATCCCCACAAATCTGTTTCTTTCTCAAAACTTGTACAACAGCTGTAAAAGCGACGTAACGATCCAAATAAAACCTTTCCAATATCGTATTATTTCTTCCGAATATTTCGAACGCCACGCGTGCCTTTGACAGTGACTGTTGATTTCGCGAAATCTCCAGAAAAAAGCACCCACAATCCACACAATATTTTTGTATCTCACGTCGTATTTTTACACATTACGAGACGAACGTCCGTCTCATCCCCCGCGCGAGCTTCGCCCGTGTACATCGCGTAAAGTCGGTGTGTAGCGGCTGAGCCACGAGGAATTTCTCTCGCCCGATCTCTCCGTAGTGAGCGTTCCTCGAGTTTACGAACGAGATACACACGCGGAGGAGAAAACAAGCGTTTACCCAAGAGCAAAAGAGAGAGAGAGGAGGACACGCGAACATATATCTATACAAATAGAATATAAATATACAAATCGAATCTTTCTGCGGGTCTGCCAAAGGTAAACAGAAATATTACGAAACGAAAAACGTCGCTCCGAGTGCATAAAGGATTTCCGGATCACGAGAGAAGCGAATAAATGATCGGAGGCTTCGAAAGTGTGTGAAAACTCGACAGTGTTGTTCCTTTGAGTGTTGCAAAAATAAAAAAGCGAAAAAATCGAAAATAAAAGGTTTGTGAATGGTACGAGGAACGAAGAGGATTCAGTGATTTCAAGTTTATCAGTTTTTCTTCCCGTTTTTTCTTGTTTTTTCATTATTTTCTCACGAGAGCCGCCCCTTGCCGTTTATTTCGTTACTTTTTAGTCAACATTGAATTATCGCAATAACAAAATAACGACGAAAGTGTTGTGGTCCTACGAGTTTCCAATTTTTTCTCATCAAAGAGGAAAATAGTTGAAAATATCTGTGCATCGTGTTGGGGCAGATGCATGACGGATCATGGTCTCTGCGTCCGACCCTTCAGGGATCCTAGCGGGACGCCCTACTGCCAATCAACAGCATCAACATCAAAACGCTTTCCAACACTCGCAATCCCAGCAAAATGTCAGCTCGAATTCAAACGCACGTGGACGCTGCTCCAGCAATCCCAAAAATACAAATTCCTCCAACGTCTCCCACAAAAACAACAACAACAACATCAACAACAACAATGTTCCTTCAGAGATTACGAAACACAGACACGAGTCGGACCTTTATGTCAGGCCGAGCTGGACAGACGCCGCGATCGCCTTGGATCAGCTCGAGAAGGTAATTTCCACAAATTTTCACACTCCTTTCTTTTTTATTGACAAATGTCATGGGGTTTTCGCTGTTATGGGATTATCGGAGTTATGGAGTTTACCCATTTATGGAGTTTTCGGAGTTATGGGGTTTTGGGAGTTATGGGGTTTTGGGATTTATGGGGTTTTCAGAGTTATGGGGTTTTCGGAGTTATGAGGTTTTCGGAATTATGGGGTTTTTGGAATTATGGGGTTTTCGGAGTTATGGGGTTTTCGGAATTATGGGGTTTTCGGAGTTATGGGGTTTTTGAAATTAGGGAGTTTTCGGAGTTATGGGGTTTTGGTAGTTATGGGGTTAATGGTGGGGTTATGGGATTTTGGCCGTTGAGGCTGCATCGTTGTCCCACGGGCATGGTGGTTTCATATCCGCAGCTGCGAGCTCTAGAACGATCGATCGATACACAAGGGCTCACGTCCTGTGCAGCTAGGACCAGCGTCGGTGTCTCCTTCCTTGCGAAATAATGTCTCCTCTCCTTCCGTTCCTTCGCTTCCACCTTTTTTTTTTGTTTATGATAAAAATTTATTCAGGAAAAAAAAACGTGAAAAAAAAGTCGATGGTTTTGCAGATCCGGTCGCTCGCAATGCAACGAAATTCCGTTTTTATTTGTTCAGAAACGGGAAAAATTGGTTTACAGGCTTTTGCCCCATATGATTGGATGGTTTTTGCCAGTTTAAATCAAATTTACCATGAAAAAAAGGCACTGAGCCGTTTTTTCGTTGCGTCAGGGCGAACGATGTTGTTGAATAGTTGAAAAAATATTTGGCCACAATTTTAAAATCAAACTGACAGGATCGAAGATTTTTGTTTGTGATTTTTGGAAAGGGACAGCATGGGGAATATTCGAAAAGAGCATTCGATCGTTGCAAGAAAAATTATTTCGTCTCTTTTGCTCGGACGTTTCTGTTCGCTGGCTATTGAACCTGACCGCGCGCTGTTGGGGCGGTCCAGTCATTCGAAAAAGCCTTTATGGGCTCTGTACCATCGTCGGACACAACTATGTACTGCGTACTCTTTTCTACGCCGCCTCGAAGAAACCTCATTTCTCGGAATTTTTTTTCCTGCTCCCCCCTCGTGCTGCTGCTGCTGCTGCTGCTGCTGAGGCCGAGCCCATACACAAATACATACAGAAACGAATAGAGTGTCGGCGATCTCGCGGGAACAGGGAGGTCCCTTTAACACTTATTTTCCCTTCGAATTCCCTTTGCCTCGTGCGCCCTTGTGCTTTCACGAGCAAACAGCCGTCTCTTACATTCTCGATGTCGTCGAATCGCTCTCGAAGCCTCAATTAACATTCCAAAAGCGATTTTCGTAATTAAACTTTCATATACAATGCCCATTTCCTTCCTGACCATCGAGCACACATTTATTCTTGTCGACACACTCCCAACTATTCGTTTCGGCATTTCACCCGACCGGAAGTCACTCCGAGACCACCCATCCCGCCTTTTATATCCACCGATTCCCGTTCGTAATTCAAATCGCCTCCGAGGAATCGTATTTCCATTCTGCAGCCTCGCCACCCTCCCCCGACAATCGATCTCCTCTCTAATCTTATCATTATTTATTTTCTAACATTGTGCACGGAAATACCCAGTAAACTTTACTCCGAAATTCAACCAAACGTTCGTGAAGCTTTATTTACTATCGAGCTATGATTTCTACAACAAATACCGAGTCTTTTTCCTCCACGTGCTTCCTCGAGCCCTTACGAATGCCCCAAAATGTTTATTGTCATTATTCATCAATCACGCGATCCCTACAAAGCGTTTTACAATTTTTTTTTTTATTCGTAATTGTCAGTATAAAAAAAGAAACGCGTTTTTATCATTTTTTTCTTATCATTTATTTATCCCTCAAAATTAACGTGAAAATTCGACGAGGTTTTGAAAATTCGATGATGAATAATTCTCTGAAAATTTCATTAAATTCTATTGAGCTTTGTCCATTGCAGGGGCGAAAAACCTGTATTTATGTCTGGAGAAGAAAAAAAAAAAAAAAAAACTTTTCGTAGCCCATATTTAAGGTATCGTCTACGCGAGGTTTACGATCGAAACGAAAAGTCGATGAATAGCGAATACACCGTCACACGTTTCATGGCTGCACAACAGGTTTGCACAACGAGGCATAACGAAAGCGAAAATACAAACGAAAACGTAGACGTGGCACTAAATATAGGGATCGAGAATTCTATACGCTGGATCTTCAAAGGGAAGAACCGCTGGCTTTTCGTGGCGAGCGTATATACTCGGAAAAATTTGGACCCTCCGCGTGAAAAATCGTCGGGCAAACCCACCAACCGATCCTCCAGTCTTTTCCACCGCGAGCCCGAACGAAAAAAACTCCAAGAGATTCTCCAACATAGAGATTTCGAGGATGAAGTGTGTCCGCGTTGTATTTAAACGTAAAAATCGAGTCTCGATTCCGTGCACGCTTGATTATCCAATTTTCGTCGAAAACTTTCGTTCCTCAAAGCAGCCCCGCACTTTCTTTCCGCTTAACTTTCGTTGCCGGGACAAAAGTGCATCGTAAATTTCGCGTCTATAAATTTTCCCGAAATAACAAAAATTATTTCGATGAAAAGCAACAAAAATCTTTATTTCAAGGTCAAATTGCAATTTTCACGAAAATTGACTTAAATTTCTAATATACACAAAAAAGTTCTTTTTTTTTAATCAAAATTTTCCTCCGTAACCATAATCTTTCGATCCCCATGGTCTCCGTGCACATTCAAATATTTTTCATCGCAATTCAATTTTTTTGAACCAAAAGTTTTCGTCTTTTTTTTTCCTGCATTTTTTTTATCATTTCTGCGACACAATGCTCGCCGTTCAAGCTCACCCGCGGACACACACATCTCTCCCTCGCTCTCTCTCTCTCTCTCTCTCTCACTCGCTTACTACTTTTTTTGCTCGATTACGCGAGTACGAGGGAAAATATATCTGTATATATATTGTGCGTGAGGATGCCGAAGGATTAAAGGGCGCCGACATCGTGTGCGGCTACCATACTGTGTAATAATCCAGAGGGTCCTCTGGATGCTTCATGCATATGCCCTAAGAGTTAGCTCGCGCGCCGCTCTCAAAAAGGGCGGCCCAAAACTCCGAAAAGAAATTTTTCGTCCCCATCCCCTCGATTCCCTCTCGACAACGTCGTGTTTCACAATTCACTGAATCTTTCTCCTTCTGCCGCATATCCTTTAATTCGTCGCCGATCCGTGAGGTCCAACAATTTCTTCTTTTTCCCATAAATAGCAACACACACACACATTCATATTTATATTTTCCATCGCTTTTTTTAATGTCTATTCAAAATAATGAGGAGAATAACCGTCAATGGTACGCGATCCAAACGAATGGGACAATTTATTTTTTCATTTTTATTCGACTCTCTGAATTATTTAAGTCTCTTTCGAAATTTGTTTATCCTCGTAAATATCAGAGATAAGAATCATATTTTATTTTAGTCCGATGCATGCTGAGAATCGAGGAAAGCAGTTTTTGGTCTATAATAAATAAGAAATATTTATTGCCGCGTGTATTTTTTCATGAATATCGAAGTTTCATATTTCTGGCGATCGATGTTAACCGAAAGAATTCGCTAAACATGATCCAAACGTCTAATAAGCACAAACCAGCGAAACTGGCGATACGACGAGAAATTTTCATGAAAAATGTCCGTGCCAGAGTCTCGGAAACTCGAGACTTTCGAATCATTCGCTACGTTAAAAAATACACGCGTCGACTATTTTGAATGGCAAATTCGCAATTGATTCTCGCGATTGTCAGGAGACGTGACTCGACGACCGATGGCTCGTCGAATCTCGAGATCCCAGCCTCGAATAATTCCAATTCTTGGAAGCTTTCCATCGATATTTCCCCCCCGAGCAAAGTGCGTGAGAAGAAACTCTAAGGTGCGGAGATCGACATTGCTTCGACTTTAACATCTGCATCTTGAATAATTAAATGCCCTCTGAACTAATGTTTATTATTTAATTAATGAATTATTTGCATGGCTAAAAATTTCCTGGAATCGACAAGTTTTTACCAGCAACAATCTCGCGAGTCTCAGCTTCATTTTCCAATTCCATTTTTATCCTTTCGCGTTTCGGAAACGATTTTTTTTCTCTTTTTTTTTCTGCTTCTCGAAACGATGCGAGACTCTTTGCTCTGTGACAGTAAGCGCCTAACATATCATGCACGGTGAGCTCGAGTTCGTGCTCCGTGCATGCGCGCGAGAAAGAATTGACGAGATAGAGAAAGAGAAAGAAGAAGCAGGCGCGCGGAGGTGTGCGGAGGAGGAAGAAAGAGCAGAGAAGAAAAAAGGAAGAGGACGCCAGAGAAAGACGAGTGGAGGGACCACCGTGCTTGACACGAGATCCTGTTATGCCCCGTGCCTGCACTCTTTCTTTCTTTTTCCCTCTCTCCTCTTACCACACACACACACACACACACACACAAACACACACACAAACAGACACACATCGAGCAAACATATTCGAAAATTCATTGGTCGCTCGTTTCGCAAAAAGAATCAAATAGAAAGAATCATCTCCCGTCGTCTTTGAATTGAGAATATTTGAATAAAGGGATGAACCACATAATCGACTCTCGAGTTTCGTTCAATCGGCGATATTGTCAAAAAAGAAGCAAATAATTCTTGAATCACCAAATGCGTCCATTCACCTCATTTCTTTATTATTACGATCCAAATAAATATGAGATCTCCAAGAATCGAGGATTAGTCTTTAAACGTTTTTCTCTTAGCAAACTTTTTCACGATGACTCGACGAAATAACGAAAATATAAAAAATTAATTCGATAATTAAGTCAATTTTATGTGAATTGGTGAATTGTCATTGGCAACTTTGAAAAACGAATCAAGTTTATCGAAAAGATATGTGCAAATTTAAGAGGAAAATATATCGCGAGGAATAAATAATTTTTTTTCCTTGCATCGGTTTATGGGCGTTTATGGGGGTCCATTGCTCAAGGAAGTTTGCTAGAAAATTTGAATGCATTTTTTATATGGGTGGCCGTAATAAAAACGCCAAAGTGACGTTCCCGCCCGTGCATGCTGTCCCTTTGACCCCTTGATCGTTCGCCACTCGGTACCACGTGTCGCGGTTCCCACTGTTCGAATTCCTTTGCCTCTGTCATGAAGATCCAGACTCTGCCGGGCACACGAGCCCGACAAAGCCGACGAAGCTCGCGATCGCGAAAGGACCAAAAGTATCGATCGGAAGGTCGCGCACAGCTTCGTCCCTTTGAACGTTAAAACAAAAGCACGAGTTTAGGCACTTGTCGTGCGACGAGTTGTGGTGAATAGTCTCCGTGTGTACTATATATCGATGGGGGAGCCATGTGGTCGACAAGCCCTTAAGGAGAACCTCGCGTAAGTCTATACAGTCTCACGAAGCCGGAGAAACAGAGGAGCAGGGCGCCAAGTTCTCTCTCGCTCTCACGCAACAGCTTCGAAAGTTTCTTTCGTATAAGGTTACCCGAGCCTGCGCCTCGCGAGAGTGCCGCGTCGTACGCGAAGTTAATTGGCTGGAAAACCTTGCTATTTGATACTCGCCTGGCTACCGCCCCGAGATACGTCTACATACCCGTTCTTTCCATAAACCAAAAACCAAAATAAACCACCACAAACAAAACAACCCTTCTCCTCCGCCCTTTCGTCTCACAGTCTTCATATAATATCCTATACGCGAACGTCACGTAATACACTCGATATCCCGTTAACGTGCAGCATGCCAAAGACCTTAAGCTACTGTTATCGCCAGCCATGCTGGAGAACCGTAAAATTTAATCGAAAAATAATCAGCTTTCGTATCAACAACCCTCGGAGTCTCTTTGGAGAAAGAAAAACAATCCACGAAACTCTGACATTCTCCCAATGCAACGGAATATCAAATGCATATCCGATGCAGTTCCGTTTCCCTAGACTCAACGTCAATTTTTATAACGACGTTCCCATAAAACCATGAAAAAGAAACTGAGCCCTTTTTTGCTTATTGAATAGTTGAAAAAATATTTGACCACAATTTTCAAATCAAACTGACAGGATCGAAGAGTTTTTTTTTCTTTATTTTTCCTGGAAAAGGCGAGAACGAGGAAAATTCGAAACAGTCAATTTTTATTGAACACGACGTTACCTTCTCATGCCCCGCACTATGTGAGGGTATTTGTTACTAAAATATTGAGACTTATCGAACAATTAACACGAATCGAATAAATAAACTTTTTGGTATCGCGCAGTGTCGTTTACATGAATTAATAATAAGAGACCTTTAACAATTGTTATACTTTGCATCGAAGTAGATTCGTGATCTTCTGCCGAATCTTCGATTAATTCTCGTCCCGTTCCTCGATCTCCTTTCGCCTTGATCCGTTTCAACGTTTGCTCGACCTTCTCTCTCCCTCTCTCTCTTCGTCTCCCTATCTAAATCTTTCGTTCTTCTTTTCTCACCGTCTCGGTCTGCTCTTTCTTTCGAATATACTCGAGATAGGTATTGTTGCGGGTGGTCCATCGAGCACATGTCAGTGTGGCCACCAGGTAGAGCGCAACGTTGCCGTTCTCGCAATGTTGCGGCACATAAACGTACGAGAAAGAAGGGGAGAATAGAAAGAAGGAAAAAAGAATGGAGACGAAAAGGGCCAGAGTGAGAGAAAGGTTTCTCTCGTTTGTGCTCTGCAGATCGCGTCTCCATTTAGAAAACTTATCGTTCAACTCGTTTTTTCCTCCATCTCCGTTTCTGTATATGCGCTTCCGAGTGTTTTCTCCTCCTCCTCCTCCTACGGTCCCTCGTTTTAATTCTGCCCCTTTTATCTACGTCGAAAAGTTTGAAACGTTTGTATATCCCTCTCGGCTCTCCGCGCCACTTATCATCGTCAAAGTCCATCAAGCCAATTTAAAATACCTCGCGCTCCCGTCGTTTCACCTTTATTCCGAGCGGTGCATATATCCCGCGCGTACAAACCGCTCGCACACGCGTCTCTTGTACTAATAATAGATATATGGAAGGATAAATTAGAAATGCGGTTTCATGGCTCAGAACTTTTGCCTTCTATTGATTTTCTTTTTTTCCTCACAACTGGGATGGAGATGTGTATTTTTTATCTTGATTATCCATTCCGAGGATGAATCTCATTATTATTGTTTTTTTTTTTTTTTTTTCATTCACCTCAACGCACCCGAGTGATCAAATTTTGTATTTGGAGCGAAAATTTACAGAAGCGAAAATAAATTCCGGAAAGACGTTTCTCGTGAATCGAATTGGGACAGAAATTAATTAATTTTTTTTTTTTATTCGAATTTCGGGGAATAATTATCGTCGGAATTCACTTTGTGCTTAATTATTATTTTTATTCAAAATCGCAACGTAGTCCACGCGCCTGACGAGAAAAAATGCAAATACGGAGTCGGAGCTGCGTGAAGGATTCAAATCAATGAGAAATGTTTTGAATTGATGAGACACGATGATGATTAATAAGGATTGAAATGTTTTTTGGGAACAGGGCAAGGCGGAAGGTCAGAGGTCAGCGGTATGGATCAGAGCGAGACTGCAGGATCAGTTGAGCCAATTGGGTTACTTTCTTCAGAGGCACGCGGGCAAGGTATTGTTCGTAGCGATACTTGCGCTGGCGACGTTCTGCGTTGCCCTCAAGTCAGCCCAGGTCCACAGCAAGGTCGAGCAGTTATGGGTCCAGGGTAAGTTTGCTCAATCAATTTATAATTTTCATCGCCATAATGATCGATCAGCTTCAAAGGCTGCAATTATCTTGGAGCAAAAAAAAAAACGATCCGTATGAATGGAGAAATAAGAAAACTAAAAAATACTTTTTATAAAGCTGATGAACAAAAAGTTTTTCAACGCGTTCGCTATCCAAAGTCGTCGCTGGCATTCTCCAAGCTCTAAAAGTCTCGGAGAGAACTCTCCGAGAGCCTCGTGGCGCGTTGTCTTGCTCTCACCAACGAGTACGGGTACATTAGTCGCGTGCTGGGTGGGCCCCTATATTTATCCTGTTCGTTGTATACGTCGCTCTCTCCCTCTCTCTCTCTCTCTAGCTCTCTCGCGAGCTCTTTTCCCTCTTTTTTCTTATTCTCGAGGATGAAACGTTGTTTTCTCGTTGTACGGTCCATTTCGATTGACAATCTGTCGTCGTTATGAATACGAGAATCGCGTGGACATTGACGAAGAGCCTCCGTTCGCTATTCTTTTCTACCCAATGGCATCATCGCGCTCCATTCATTCCTCTAATTAATCAAACAAGTGGCAGACTGATTTCTCGCTATAATAAGACATCGCGGACGGCTTTACAGCCATGACTTCGAGCACATTCACTAAAATACGCTACGCCCGAACGGGCTGTACGAAAAGATGAGAAACTTTGAGTAATTTTCATCGCAACACCGGATATCCGTGATCGAATTGACTGCCTCGAGGCTCATGCGGGTGCACTCTTCTCAACACGCTTTTCTCTCTCCAACATACGCCCGCGTACTCTCGTCTCTTCGTCTCTGTTTTTTTTTTCTTTTTTTTTTTTTTTTACGTCGCGTAAGGAAATATCGAAACTTCTGTTGTGTATGACACTGGGCAATGAATGCGTGGGCGTTCGAGAGAACAAAAATCCACCCACACTCGTTGATAAATAAAAACAAACGAGAGATTCGTACGAATCGGAGAAAAAACGTTGATCGCGGTTACCGCCGTCTCGAAGTTAACGTCCTCGTTGCAAAGAGCCAAGAAAAATACTTTTCATTTATTTAACAATTTTTCAAAAATAAGACGATTCAACTTTTTTTTTTTGTTATTTCTGTAAATTTGATCGAAATGAAGCGCGTCTTGCTTAGAGCAACGATATTGACAACTTTTGCGTAAAATATGTCGATCCGCTCGTCCTGATTAATATCGAGATGTAAGGGAGTCGGGGAACGAGATTCTGGAGCGTTTTGCACACTCCGAGACGCGGAGCTTCTCCGAGAAACGGCGGATCGTCGTACTGACTATTCCAGGAACTCTCCGTACTCCGATTCGCCTCTGAAGAATCGCCGGAGACACCCGGCGTCGCGTCACCCACTATATATACCAACACACCGTCCATCCCATTGCGCCCACCAACAACGACGACACACTATCAACGGAGTCTCCTGCTCATATACAAAAGTCAAACCTCCTTTCTTCTTCTTTTTCTTCTTCTCTCTGTTTCTTTCCTTTCGTCGCAGCCAGTCGAGCTGCCGAGTGTTTCAAGTATAAATGGAATTTTGACTGAGTGCCTCAGCGATCCTCATTTCTCATATCCGATAACCCACAAAGTACGTTTAATCTCTCCCTCCCAGTCTCTCCCGATCTCTCTCTCTCTCTCTCTCTTTCTCTCTCTGCCAAGGACAGCCTCGCACCAAGTGATTGTGAAAAATGCTTTCGATATATTTCACGTCGTTTGAGGGGGGGGGGGGGGGGGGGGGCGAGAAATCTCAGTAATTCATTTATTCGATGATCGATTCTTCGCATTTTTCTCGTAACCAAAATTCTAACGTTCGAGCCCTATGAAGTTCCGGAGCTCGTACCAATTATTCATATTCCTTCTTTAAACATACGTTTACAAACGGAGCCACAGAAACGATAATCACGCAGAGAGACTCGGAGGAAACTAGACGCCGGAACTATGCCGCCTTGTTTAAAAACATTTATTCATTGCTTATTACGTTTCTTCCAATTTATTCCACGTCCCCAGGTATGAATCAACTATAATTATACGATTAAGAAAACAACCGACAGCATAATGAGCGAGTTGGAAAAATAGTTGGTCCGCCATCGTGCCCGCTGGAGGCTCGTCGATTCCGTTATTCCTCAAAGATTAATTGAACCACGAGATAATTTGTAAATATGCGATGGAAAAAAAAAAAACAACTCATTTGCTTTTCGAGAAACTGCATCGACAGGCTAAAAAAAAAAGTTTATTGTTATTGGTATCGCCATTGACGAGTCACGCGGTTCCTCGTGAAAGTTTGTGTCCACAGCTCGCGTATAGTCGACGAGGTAACGTTTGTCGAGAGAAGGTTATAGTTGTATTACGAGAGAGTAGTGTGCATTCCTGTATATATAGAAATATCGCGGTGTGTATATAAGATGGAAGAGGGAGAGAGCCGCGGCGAGGAAGAGCGAAGGAAGGCACGACGACGTGAACGACGACGCGGAGAAGACGACCGTGCACGAGGGCCGACCGCGACTGCTTACATCTTCATTAGGCCTCGATGCCTTCGAGCGAGAGCGACCAACGAAAGAGAGCGAGATTAAGAGACGGAGAGAGAGAGAGAGGGAGAGAGAAAAGCATAGAAAGGACGTGGAACGTCATGCACCGGAGAGCGAGAAAGAAATATCGACGAGCAGGCACGAGGGACTGGCGAAGAGAGACCGAGAGCGCTTAATATACAGAGTCCCAGTCAAAAGAGAGAAAGACAGGAACAAGGCTAAGAGTATATGACCGAGAGGATAAAGAGATGGAGAAAGATGAAGACAGAGAGAGAGAGAGAGAGAGGGAGATGAAAAGCGACAGGGTGGCTTTGCGAGACTCAACCGGAGAGCCTGAGGATAAGAGCAGAGTCGGAAGAACCACGTCCCGTCCAAAGACCCACCAAGAATCTGTTGTTGTTGCATCCAGCCTGGCCAACCGACTTACCGATGCTCCCACACGGAAAGAGTTATCAAATATAAATTTCAGCCTCAATTTCATGATCGTCTTCTCCCTGAAACACACACAACATTTTATTTTCATTATATCAAACGTTTTTTTCGTCCAGCGATCATTCGCCCTGACTTTCTGTTTTTTCAATTATTTTCACTCCTCGCCATTCCTTCCGGCTTTATTATTTTCTAGCCTTTCTTCTTTCTCACGTTCTCCGACGCCTTTTCTCGTGGCTATCGTCCTCGCGAGCCGCATGTTTTGTCACACAAATCTTGTCGGCACACAAACTCATTTTTCTTCGTTTCCGGCTCCTCCCTCCCCACATTTCTTCACTAAAATCCATATGCCCACCACTCCGGAAACGTGCGGACAAGCTTTTCCTGTAATCTTAGTCGTGGGAGTCTTTCCAATATTTCGGGACGACTCCTTCGGATTTACATGGGACCTTTCACATTTTTATTATTCAAATATTCTCAGAAGTTTTTTCCCTTCAACTCCGATGCGACATTTTTCGAAACATCCTTTCGGATGGTCACCAAATTTTTCCAGACACACGAGTACACACGCGGTTTACTTATAATTAGGAGAAATCTTTAAACTCGTAGAAATATTCTTTTCTCTCTCCAGGGGCGAGAGTTACTCACGAAAGCTTGACAACGAGATGCCATGAAAAATAAAGCGTTTACATTTCAATTTAATTCCGAGTCCTGATGGACATTCGATCGAAATATCGTTCGCAAGTTGCTTCTTCTCGCAGTCCTTTTTTTCTTTATTTAATCTGTAAATCTTGGTGCATTCACGGATGCCACGCGAAGAGAGAGTGACAGAGAGAAAGAGAGAGAGAGAGAGAGGTGAAGCGATTCCCCTCGGGTGCATGAGCACCACCGGTATTGGACGGGGCATGGGGCTCGGTTCCGGTGAATGGTCGCGGTGGGTGGCCTGGGTTCTCGCCGGAGCTCTCCGTGTGCGCCAACCAAGAACCATCCAGCCATGCAAGTCTTTTCTCTCGCTCTTTCTCGTTCTCGCTCCGATTGAGTCTTGGCCCAAGTAAAGCCAAGAGCATCGCGCGGAGCCAGCATAGCCCAGGGACTCGCGATGCTATAGTAGTATTAGTACAGCGGTGGGCCTCTGCGTGCCTCAGCCCCTCACCGAACAGAGTTTGAGCTCCTTTCCTCTCCCTCTCCAAACTCCTACTCTCAATCTTTCTTCTCTTTCCATCCTCTCTCTCTCTCTCTCTCGTTCCCTTCGTTTCTCTTGATCCACAACTCCATGCCGCCGCAGAAAGAGCCAGAAAGCCAGAGCAGCAGCTAAGCTCGCTCGCTTCGGGGCCTCACTCACAACTCCGTCAAGAAAAGGGGCCCCTCTCTCTTCTGTTGTTGCTCTCCGCACCAGCTTCCTACCGAGCCTTACACAAACTCGTAACTTTTCTCTCCTCTGCACCCTCTGCTCTTCTCCTTTCCACAAACCATCTACACAGACCCAATTCTCTCTCTGTCTCCCTCTTTTCTTTACGCCAGTCGATATCTTCCGAGTGAAAAAAAAAAACCGATTTTTGGGACTAGGGCTCTATCAAATCTTAACCGGCCCGCGGAAAATTCGCCTTCGAAGGTTTTCCCCAAATAATTCCGACTCCAAAGGCCTTTTCCATCCCTCCTGGTTACTGGATATCCAAACAGAAATATACGTCATGTTGACGGTGGACGAAGACGTTTTTTCGTTGTTAAAATGCACGTGTTGTCGAAAATCATTTTCGAACCTCATTTCTCTCGTTTCGAATGCTTTTTTTTGTAACGTGGTTAAAATGATGGAGATTCCGGTCTGCCCTTTTGGTTTTATCTTCGAAATCAATGTGTTTATCATCGTAGGAAGTGAAGCATGTCGTACAGGGTACCGTTTTCTTATGGTATGTTCACTTAATTGCCAATTTGTATAAGTACGGATAAAGTTGCCCTTTCTCTTGCTCCCGCGATGAAAGTCCAGGATGTCCCGGGGAGATCCTCTGCTTCTTTGTCAGGAGCTATATGGCAGTGTCAGTGACTCTCAACTGTACGAAAACTTTGCTCTTTCTCTCTCTCTCTCTCTCGGTCTTTCCCTCGCGGTCTATTCGGCTCTGCAGAGTGAAGAGAGCAACGAAAAGCGAGAAGATTCTCTCGATGCTTTTGTTTTTTTTTTTTTTTTACAAGAGTATACGCGAGCCTCGATGCTCAAGCACGCGGTGCTCTTCTTTCTTTTATCCTTTTTCTTTCTCCCTTTATCGTGCTCTTCGTCAATAAGAAAAACTACGAAACTCTCCAGCTCAACGCCGGCTCCACCTTTTCCCCCTTTATTTTCTTCCTTCGCTGCTCTCCTTTCGTTCCCTCCCATGCGTTTGCTTCGATGTTTCTCGAAGCCGCGTCTCTGTAATGCCCAAAGTCACCGGCGAAACCGCTGTTGCAACTTTTACTTTCCGCCAAAATGAAAACTCGTTTTCGCAGCAGAAAACGTGAAAAGTAAATGGATGAGCCGAATGGAAAATTATTTCTTTCCGCAATGCCCGAAAATACCGACCTAAAATAACCGAATGAAACGCACGTGGAGCCACGATCTTACGCGTTCCTGTTTCTACTTAGAAGCTGCGTTAAATGTTCATCCAATGTTTTCCCGTGGGAAAGATCTTACGAGTTTCCAGAAAATGAAACAGAAAAAAGAAAATACACGTGTGCAGACTGGCAGTCAAAGAAAAAGAGAATGAGAGACGGAGAAAAATTGTTGAGGAGCAGGCTCGTGCTCCAAACAGCCCAGATCCTCAACACACGTGCTTTTTATTTTCACACGCCGTTAAACTGTCCACACGTGTGTCTTTCACTCCAGATCCGATATGAGACTTGTTTCTTCCCCTTTTTCACTTTGACACGATGGACCACATCCGAGACTGCAGCAGTCCACGTGTGTGACGTTGATTCCTCATCTACGTCCTTCCTCATATTTTCGTACAAGGAAGTGAAATTTGAGAAATTTCACTTCGTAACACGAAACCTCTGCGACATCAGGCCGCACAAATTTTCTGGTTCGTATTCCTTAAAAATATGCAGAAAAGACACAGTGGACATGAAACGAACGAAGTTTCTTATCGAAACTCTTGAAAAACGTAAAGTAATTGACTCCAAACAATTTTTGCATCAAACGTTGCAGTTTGGATCGTTGCAATTTTCCAAAAATTAATTTTCCTCATCATTGAAAGTGACGGAAATAAAAAATGGCACTTGTTCATGAGAATGTCGATCTAGAAAGATAAAATAATGGTGTTGAGATAAAAAAAAAAGGTTGATCCACGGTCAGAAAATTGGTCCGTACCTTTGAATTTTCCTTCTCGAATTTCTGCTAATAAAAATTCTTCCACGGATATCTGCAATAAATTAAATTTGTATCTCGTCGGCGTCGATATCTCGAAGATTGAACGACAGTCACTTTATTAAATTCATGTAATTTGCGTAATTGGCAGTATATTATTTGGGTCTGTGAGGAAAGCAGCTGCCAAGAGAGTCTATTAAAAAAAATATATATATATATATATATAAAGAGAGAAAAAAAAGAAAGGTAGAATACAGCTTTCCATCTCTAATGATGTTTCGACCTTTGATATTCTCGTTAGGGCGGTACAGACAAAATAACAAATCGAATGGAATTTAATCCGAGCAATTCGTTAATTGCCTATTCAATCATGGCAAATACATTTGCCTCTCAGTATAGACAACTATCTATATCTATACCCCTTAATAACATAATATACATCTACGCACAGACTTATATGCATATATTTATGTCTACAGGAGTGTTATTATTATTATATGCTTTTAACGAGTCCTGGTTGCTTCCCAGCGTTTATCTAAAGTATTTTGTTGAATCACATCAGAGATATATGACTTTAAATTGCCACCGAGATATCTTGTTTCGTTTCTCCCGCAGCCTCCGCGATCTCTTCTCCCATCTTTCGGTCTCTTTCTCGCTTCTTTTCTCCGATGCTCTCTCTCTCTCTCTCTCTCTCTCTCCGTTCGGCTCGTTCGTTAGTACGCCATTGATCCTCTGCCTCTTTTTAATGAGTATTCGCTTGTGATGGAAGAAGTTTGCTCAATCACACACCGAACTCCCTGAGGTCCATCACTCCCAAAAGATCGGCTAAATCTTCCTCTACACATCTGTATATATTTATACATCAACAAAAGTAGCAAGTCGACATGTATATACATATATATGGCGAGGCTACTTTTCGATGGACCGCCCAATCGCTCCCGCAGGGCTTTCTTCTTCTCCTTTCCTCGTAGAACATCTTTCCTCGTATTAAATGTATATATCCCTATGTTTATATATATATACTTGAGACTTCGCGGTAGTCCTTATGCTCCATTCTGTATCGACCATCGACTACCATCACTAACATGAAATTCAACATCCAACAACCATATATATATATACATATTTGTATATATTTGTATATGTATATACAATGCAACGCATATCTCGTGCACCTGCCTGTCTTTCCGAAACCAGCCTCCCCTTTGGTCCCCGGGGCGCATATACCTTTATATACATATATCTTTGTGCTTATGTGTATATATATATATTTATGTGTATGGACACGAGCACACACACGTGGCTGCCACCATGCAATCGCTCCCAGAAGCAGCAGAAGCGCTTTCCACCACGCGCTTCTTCATCTCCTTCTTTTCCTCCTGCTTCTTCTTCTCCGACTCCTCCGCTCCTGCCCGCGTCTTCTTATTTTTATTCTTATTCTTTGACCGTTGTTTATTCAAGTGGATAATAATCGCGTGTCCTTCCTTCTCGGCCCCATCCATCCCCCCATACCTTCTCTCGAATTCCCCAACGATTGTTATCCCTACTCGGAAATCGCACATACTATCCTTCCTTTGAATTTTATACGAGTTAATAATTAAAATCTTCTCGACGTTTTTTTCACAATCTTTGATACGAGAACACGAGGATTCTTCTCATTTAATTATTCCAAGATCCTCGTGGCTCTCACTACCATTTCAGAAACTTTAAGTTTTTAACTTTTCACGCCTCAGAGTCTTAATTACTCGGCGATTCGGAGAAGAATCTGAAGAAAACTGTTTTTATATTTTAGACTCGATTTTGTGCTGCTGCGAGCAAGATCTTTATTGTCGATCAAAGAGACAGTCACTCCGAAAAGACCAATAATAAATATTTCGAATGGAGACTCAGAACAGAGAACACACAAGCGACGAGGGGGAGCAAACGTATCGAAACAATGGAAGCAATGTTGATGAGATGTGCGCACTCGAATTGAAGACTCTTTTCTTTCGAATTGTGTGCTGGTTGTTGTTGCTTCGGTGGGCTTTAAGCTTCCGACAGAGAAATCGCGATTCACGGAGGCCCCGAAGCTACACAGCCAACCGAGGAACGAGACAGAGAGAAAAAGGATCAAACAAAAGAGCAAAGAAATATAGAGAAGTAGCCAAGTGAGGGGGAGGGGGTGGAGGGCTCGAATCTTACGGTGCAATTACGGTAGCCGGAAGGGTACAGACCCGCGAGGCTTCTCCGCTAAGTGAGACAGGGACGGAGAAATAATTACAGAGACGCCCCGTCGATAAATCAAGAAATTCTCTCTGTCTCCTTTTCCCCGTCTCTTTCTTTTCCTCCACCATGTAAACCCTTCTCCCTCGATGTTGTACATCAGCCTCTACGGATATTTACCATAGCCTCTAACTTATTTTACCACGTACGAAAATTATTACGGAATAAATTCCAATACCCGAGAATCAATTTTATTAGAACTTTTCCTTTTCTTTCTCTCCCTGCATATGGCGCATCAATAAGAAATTATGGGGCTTCTCATTCCTGTCAGAAAGTATTGCTCACCCTCGCAAATTCCTCTCATACTCCAATAATTAAGGCATTCATCGTGATTCATACTTTGTCATTAGAAAACAAAAAAAAAAACACATTCTCGATAATACGCGACGCATTCCTGAGAATTTTACAAAAAAACGTTGAAAAAAAAATTGAAGTAAACCAAAAATATTTCGACTTTAGAGTTTACGTGGAAAATCAATCATCACAAAAATTTCCGGGGATCAAATTTTGAAGCTGTTCAAATTTTCATGAATTTTACAATTTTTTACAAAATTTTCTAGTCTCATTTATTCAGTTATATTCGCATGTGCATGGACATTTTATAATATAACGCGTTCATGCCTTCATCAACATCTTATGGGTTAATATAATACTCCTATTCACCTCTTTCGACTTATCTCTCTCCCTCTCTCTCTCTCTCTCTCGCTTTCTCGTAGCATTCCCCGTTTTGTCTCTCTCCATCCTTGTAATTTCCTCCGTTAGGCCGCTTCGTATACTGCCACAGTATAGGAATATCTCCGGGAGAGTAGTGTCTTTATTACGAGAGATACAGCGAATGAGAAGAAAGAGAGAGATAGAGAGAGGATGAAAGAGACGGAAAGAGAGTCGAGGTCTTTCAGTGTTGGGGCAAGACGCCTGGCGAGAGATACCCGCATTCTACAGGCTGATTCATCCTGACCACGAGAGACAAGAAAGAAAAGAGAATAAAAAGGGATGGAGGAGTAGGAGGAGGAGGAGGAGGAGGAGGAAAGCAAGCGCACGTGCTCCGTGTGCCTTACGCGGTGATACCTCGACAAGGATCATCGAACTTCCGCTTTTCATTTTTCTTCCTCCTAAACCTCCTTGAACAACAATATTTACAAACAAACCAATCGAGCCCGATTATTCTTTCATTTTTCTTTCCTCGACGTTTTTTTTTTTTTTTTTTTATTGACGAACGAAAATGTTTCACGCATCGACACAGTTTCGAGCGTGAATATTCATGCTAGAAAAATCGTATCTCGATTTTTGTGGATTTTATTAAAATGTGTCTGGTTTATTGGCCCCTGCAAAAATTTGCCATGGTTTCGTGGATTCAGGCAATACTGATTTTTCGATGTCCCATGTTCTTGCGTATCGTCGAGGTGTTTACGAACGATCGAGGCGAATGAACGTGAAATGAAAATTGAAGAAATTAACTAAACTTTTAATCGGACCCCGGCCTCTTTTTATTAACGACTATTTTGTTGTCTCTTCTTTATCATGCGAGTTCATGATTGCGGAGATTTGCAAAAAAGTAAGAAACGGCGCTCCGTGACTCTCCACTTTCTCGTATAATCCGGAAACTCCGAACTGACGTTTCCGAATCTTCACTTTCGATTTTTTTCCAGTAAACTTGCAAAGAATCATGACAACGAACGGAAATTCTGAACTTTGTAATTTTTTTTGTTAATTTTAATTTTGACGCAAAATTAATTTTTTCAATATTTTTATGCGGTTCGAATTAATCGAAGAATTTGAGTTTAATTGAGAACCGCTGAGGCGCGAGAGCAACCGAGCCAAGAGAGGGAAAAACACGCGGGTGGTCCACGGTCGCGTTGAGCGCCACGCCAAGACTCCGCCGGAACGAGCAAATACGCCGTCGGCATTTTTGACGGTGAAATCTTACTAGAAGGAAGCAAAAAAAACGTTTGAGAAAATTCAAGCCTCCCCCTTCATCTCCTCTTCCATGCAAAGTCCTAGAAGGGAGCTCCCTCTCGCCAATCACAACGACAACCACTGTACCACATTGTATAACGAGACTTTTACCAATTACTTTGCCCACGGAACCCGTATCTCGTCCCTCATCGTCTCGAGCACAAACACGTGATTATTTTCCTTACGAGCACGCATCCGGAACACTCGCTATTCCGATCAAGATTTTTTGTATCTCTTGGTTCCGGACTCGTGCCTCAGGACACAATTTTTCATGATAAACGACGTAAATTTTTATAACAAAGAAAAATAAACCAAAATTTCTTCGTCGTAATGAGAAATTCAATTTTATTCAAATTTATAACTTTTTGCTTCCTCTTTTGACTTTCTTTCGAAAATGCGATAAAAATAAAAAGAATTTAGCATCCGAATATTGATGGATTTTTGTGCATATTCATTTTACAGAAGGCGGAAGGTTGCAGAAAGAATTGTTGTACGCGTCAGAAGCACTGGGTGAGGCAGCGCCCTCGACACATCAATTGGTCATACAGACACCGAGACATGCGGGTGCGAATATGCTCCATCCGTCAGCACTCAAAGAACATTTGGCTATTCTCAGAGCAGCGACGCAGGTCACGGTGGACCTTTTCGAAATGTGAGTCCGCCATTTCCACATCCATTCAATTATTTAAAAACCCGATAATTGAAAAATTACTGCGTTGGACAGTGTGTGGCTGAGGCATGAAAAATGTTTCTCACTTTATTGCCAATGAAAATTAATTCAAAATCGCACATCACCAAATTTACACTCTTACAAACATTTTTTTATACCAAACGTCAATTTAAAAACATTGCCGACTTACAAAAATCGAAGGCTGCAGAAAAACCGAAGAAAAAAATCTTGAATAAAGAAACGAAATCGAAAAAAATCATTTAGTCAACATATGGAGAATTATTGTACTAACGAATGCACGTGTTTTCTCGTATGTTTTCAGCACGTGGAAGCTGAAAGACATGTGTTACGCGCCAAGCATACCCAACTTCGACATGCACTACATCGACCAGGTGATACAGCCTCGCCAATGGCTACTTATATATGTAGTTTCAATGTATAACCTCGTCTCGATTCGTGTATATACACACATGAGACAAATACGCACACACACCCGCGCGCGCACAGAGAGAGAGAGAGAGAGAGAGAGAGAGAGAGAGAGAGAGAGAGAGAGAGAGAGAGACGATACGTTCTCCATAAAAAATATGTGTATAATCGAGCTCGTTCGAATCATTATACACAAGGAACGAGGAATGTGCCCTCCCGAAGTCTCTTTCATGTGTCTCGCACACCACGAGAGCACCGAAATGCCCGAGCAGGAAGAAAATAACGACGAGAGCTCGCCGTTAGCGCCAGGCTCGTTTTCATTAAACGTCCAGTTGTACTTTTCTTGTATACATCGACGATTTACACGATATTCTCTTAGTAATGCCTCATTTTCAAATTTACATCATTCGACTACAATGGATTTTATTTTCATTGAAATTCGTCGGTCGGTCATTCACGAGATAAATAATTCGGGACAGTTCGGACGTTTCATTTCCATGATTAGAATATGCTAGAGAATCTGCTAAAATCCCGGATTTGTTGATCTTCGCGATGGGAAAACATTTTTCTTTGTGGTTTTGTAGAAAATGAAGGATTTTAGCATCCTTGAGTTATCGAGGATTTTTTTATTTCTCCGATATATTTTATAGGCTGTTGCCAGTCATGCACGGTCATTTTTTTTTCGCAACACGTGAAATTTACGCTTTATTCTCTCTGTCTCCCTCGACGACGTTGGCTTCGAAGCGAAGGAGGCGGTCTCGCCAGGGCTAAACTAAATAAGCAGTCGAGCAATTAGCTTCGCGTAATGACGGGGTGCGCCAGAGGAGACGAGAGAAGAATATTTTCTCCGTCTGTTTTTATTTTTACTTGTTTCTCTCTCGGTACCCCCGCGCGCATCACCGGTGACATGTGTGGTCCAGCCGCAAAAGCAGCAACAGCAGCAACATTCACGTCGTCCTACATCACCCGTCTTACCCTTTTTCAACTCGCTCTTTCTCCCTCTCTCTCTCTCTCTCTTTCTCTCTCGTCTTCGTCTCGTCATTAAACGCAAAGCCCGAGGGAGAGGAGAGCGCCGCCCGATAAATAGCCAGACTCCTTGCCAAGACGCAGCAGGTACACTTTCATGTGCATCTATACACACATGTGCTTGGAAATATATCGAGCGTGAACCGCAAAATCGACACAGAAAAACATCGTCACCGGCCACTTTATTCCTACCTTATTTCGTTTACACTAAAATTTTTGTAATTCAACCGAATTTTATTTTTTATCAATGGAAAAAAAAAAAACAAGTAATTGAAGATTTTTGGAGCTCGGAATTAATTTTTCTTGTCAGTCAGTGAAGCCATGATCATATCGATCCCAAAGAATGAAAAATTCTCGTTTATTATGAAATTTTCGTCAAGTCTAATCAACCGATCCATCAAAATGGACTTCGTGGAAATTCATGCCTGACAACGATGATATTTTTTTTTGAACTTTGAATGAAATTCCTGTTCGGTGTCTTCCGGGACAATTTTCCCAAACAACCTTTCGTAGTTACTTGAGAAATTTGAATCGATAAAGATTCCGTGACCGATAAACTTTCTTAACACGTCCGAAAAAACCGGAGGAAAGAAAAAAGAAGGAACAAAAACTGGAAAGCAAGCTACAACGATTGTGACCGCCGCAGGTTTCCAGGAACACGCAGGTCAACTTTGTTGGACAGTGCCACGTGGCTACCTCAATGAATCGAGAGAAAAATGGCCATAAAAAACCATGGAAAGACTAACAAACGAATTATTTATATAAAGCAATCCATGTGACCCAGTATTTTTATTTCGTTACAGATTTTTGACAGTATAATACCTTGTGCCATCATAACACCACTCGACTGTTTTTGGGAGGGCAGCAAACTCCTCGGGCCCGAATATCCAGTTCAAATACCGTAAGTAGTGAATTTTTACGATAATTTATATTTATTTGATTTCCAAAAACATAAATTTGCAAAAAAATCAATACATAGTTGTAAAAATCTCGAAATATCTTCCAATCGATAATTCAATCGCTCGTTAAGAACGAAAATTCTCAAAAAAATGAATAATCGTACGGAAAAATTTGGAGATTTCCAAAAATCGAACGATTTTAATAAAATGACGTTTTACCAAAAACAACAGGGGCGCGAAACTCAACAAATACGTTCAATGGACGAATCTCAATCCAACAGCCTTACTGGACGAAGTGAAACAAATGGGTTTCGTGTTTCCCTTCAAGACCCTCGAGGATTACATGAAACGTTCAGGCATAACGAACGCTTATCAGAGCAAACCTTGCCTGGATCCTCAAGATGCAGAGTGCCCTGATACAGCACCGAATAAAAAATCCGGACAGGTAAGAATCGAGCATTATTCTGACCGAGAAAAAAAAAAACAGAGTCACATTAGTCGCATGGGAAATTAATCGATTACACGAATCCTCATTTCATTCACGATTTTTCATTCTCCTTCCAACATCACGTTCGCTATACGTGTACCATTATTTTTACAGCTGCGGTTAAACTCGAAAATCGAAAGACAATGTAGATAACTGATGGTCGGTTGGTGTTTCTACGATTAGCACGTGACAATCCTTCTACGAATGCGAATGCATCGATCAATACCTTTTTTAAATTCATTCAGCGTACGATCCTCGTTCGCTAACCGTGTACACGCGAGTATGGAGAAACGTGTTTCCATGCGTTATTAAAACTCGCCAACGTCACAGCCTCGTGGATTTTTCAACGATTGCCTAGTCGATGAGAACGACTAATTTTCCGCGCCGAATACATCGACGAGCTTTGTCTATCGCACGGCAATGGTTTGTCCCATAAAATATCGCTGAAGATCGTGAAACTCGTGTTTTTCTCAGAAGCTACGAATTCCTTCGTGACCTGAGACACTTCGCCGAGTCTCTGAAAATTTAGAGCAACGAGAGAAATAGCATTCACCAATGTTTCATGGATGTAAATTTGATCTTTATGGAAAAAAGACTCGCTAATTTCCGTCGAAGGGAAGAGGAGATCGAGTGACGTTGATCGGGAATTACGAGAAAAGACTATCGATAACAAACCAAGAGAATATACGACTGCTAAATGCGAAATAGCTCGGCTCCCCGTTGATATACATACATCGTCTTCCCGTAAACTTGACTTACTCGTTTCTCTTTTCCTTTTTTTTTCAATCTCTTTCTCTTCTCTCTTTCTCTCTCGTTCTTATTCTCACGCCCTACTCCCATCCGCTTCTTGCTCCGCGAGCATCTCTCTGTCTTTTTCTCCTGGCTCGCCACGCTGTCGAAGCAAAATCGTCGATGGATATGCGGGTCGCGTGGATCCACGACGGGGTAGCATTAAAATAATAAAATCGCGAGATGTGCGTCATTATTGCGCTACGCCGGTGGTCGTTTGTCCGAGCAAAAGCCCCGCCACCGTCTATACGGGAATAAAGTTTGATGCTATGCGAAAGAGCGACCGAGAGAGCGAAACGAGCCAGCACACCGCCGGCATATTATCCACCCATCATTTCACTGCCATTAACATACGCACACCAACTCCCGGCTTTCCTTCTCCGTGTATCCTGTACATAAAATCCTACGTATCGTGCTTGCTCCTACCATATGCTTTCTATCTACTATGTACTTGGTTACATGGGACTCCCGATAGCCTCGCTGCAACTCTGTCAGCATTAAAATCTCACTCGTCCCATTTTTTACTCTCCTTCTTTATTTTCCACTCAATTTACATTCGTTTCAATGAGTATTTACGCATTTTACGACGTGACACAATTCTCTGTCCACTGGTTCGTCCTTCGTGGTTTGTATTTCGAAAGTTTTAACGATGGATATGTTTCTTTTCTGAAAAACTTTGACCTCATGGCCAGAAAAAAAATATCCTGAATATCGTGAAGGACGACGCTTTTGGTAGATGAATGTTCCCTGTTAATACAACAAAAAATTTAATTGCTGGAATCGATCAAATTCAGGTTACAGTCAAAATTTGAAAAAAAATTATTTGTTCACATGGTGCCTTTGTTTCCTCGCTCTCTCGCTGTTGTTAGCGACTCTCAGGACACCCCGTATATTGGTTTCGTGCCTCAGCCGAGAAAGGAACTCACTCCGGATGCTGGTGGCGTCGATTAATTTCTCGTAATTGAAACCTCCCTCGATTTATGTCGTCCGCAGTTGAAGCCCGTAGGCGCAACATCAGCATGTCAAGACTCCGGTCACGCAGTCTCATATTTTCCCATACGTACTTCACCGTTTTCTATTTCTATCTCGCTCTCACTTGCTCCCTCGAATCTTTCTCGTTTGATCCCTCGAGGCCTTTCTATACGACAGACCACGCCGCGATTATCACTTATATTCGTGTGTATCACCCATCAACAGTAATTGCACTCAATGGAAGCTCCTGCGGTCGTGAACTCCACGTTTCGTCGTTAGGGGCTCAGAATCACCTGATACGATCGTCAAAATAACTTGACACTGTTTTTAACAGTTTTTTCGATCGATTTGAACAAATTTTACTCCAATTGAAAGTTGTCACTTGTTTTTGTTGATAAAAACTCACAGCCGAGGGTTCATCATTGATAAAAATAGTCTCAGATCGATTATCTTAACAATTTAAATAAATACTCTAATTGCAAGTAAAAATGACGAGCGACAACATATCGCAACAGGATATTCCATAATGAGGGTTCTGGAGTTTTAAAAAGTGGCCAGTTTCTGTGAAAAAATATTGTGCAACAATCGTTTCCAAGGAGTCGCCTTTGTCGCGGCTTCTTGATCCATTAGTCGCGCGCACCTGCACGCCCTCTGTTCCGTTGTTTTGTTCGGCACCTTCTTTACTGGCTTCCACTCCGAAAGAAAAGACCAAACAACTGGGTGACCATTCTCTATTCCGAGAGCGGCATAGCTGGATCGCTTAGTCCAAGAGCAATCCTCTCTTTCCCTGCTCGCGATGATGAAGTTATCAGAGAAGCGGTTGGCTAACAGCTGCAAGCTTTTTGCCCCGAGCTCCGGTAATTCTCTTCTTCATCGTGGACTTGCCACCTCTCTCTCTCTCTCTTTTCTTGTACAATAGACTCCCTTTACACACTTTTGTATCTCTCATCTCGCCTTTTTATTCGCTTTTCTTCTTTTCTTCCATTCCATCCTCTTTCGCTCATCGTATTTTACCCTTTTTTTCGTTTCTCTTTTTTTTTATCAATTTTCTACTACAAAGTAAACTGACCGGAGCACGAAGGAGTCTGCAACCTGTACCTACGGCGTTATTACCGGTATCGCTAATCGCGTAATCCTTCAACGTTCAGTAACGGATCGCTTCTATCCGCTTAATTGCAACCGGTTAGATTTATTGAAAATACTATTTTGTCTCTCTTTTCGATCTTCCTATTTGTTTCCGTCTATTTTTCTGTTTTTCACGTTTCTCTTCGTTTTTTTTTCTCTCAGTCGACCAAGCTCGAGTCGATGATTCTCCCTCGTTCGTCATATTCTTTTTCTCTCATCTCGTCTTCGCACTTTTTCAACCTTCTAGCCGAGCTTGCCGAGCACGCGTCCGCTCTGCCGGTCTGCATCGTAGCGTGCTACGCATCGAGGCTTTGGTGGGATTGAAAAAAAAGGAAAATAAAAATAACGGGGTAGGAAGAAAGTAATAAGGGCAGCGGACACACGCGAGACACCTTTTTCTCCCCCACCTTTTTCTTCTTCCTTCTCGAGAAAAGATGTTGTGACTTAAGGAAAGAAAAAGAGCGTCAACTGTAGAAATCTGCAAAAATCGTAAGGATCGAAAATCGTTTTTTCTTCATTGATTGTGGGAATTTGTTTGTTTTTACCGTCGTCCATAAAAAAGTTATTGAACAACCACGTATGGGACGAGCTATAAATTTGGCTCGTTATTGATTTTTAAATGAAAATTCAATTCGCCGTCGATGCGACTTTCTCGAATTGAATTTTTGAAATGGGAGATTTCTCAATTAATTCAACAACGATCCGTATATTTTAATGCTATCTTGAGTTTACAACGGCGATTTAAAAATCTTGTCGCGTATAAAGTTTACGTGGATTGTTAAAATGTCGAAATTAAGAGGGAGGGAATCTCGTAAAAAAGTCGTCCACGTTAAAAGCAATGTGTTGGCGTTATACGGAGTCTATAAATTCCTGAGTTTCGGTATTATTATCCTGCTAGATCGAGTTGTTCGTTGAACGTCTTCTCGGATTCCGGAAGACTTTGGCTTATTTTGTTGCCTTCGTTGGGCCGTTTCGGGCCTTCTCTCATACCTTTACTTTTTTCTTTCATTTCTTTCGAGCTGTCTGTCTCTTTCTCTTTCTCTCTCTCGCTCTGTTCCTTGGGTTGTGAGACTCGTAACGGTGCGAGAAAGTCGAGACGAAACGTCGAGCAAGAACAGCAGGCGACTGCGCGGAATACAACGAAGAAATGGAGAAGAAGGAGCAGGAGAAGAAGAACGAAAAGGAGAATATGGTTGGAGCGTGTTGCTTACGCCACTGAGACTTCATGGACGATGCCTAGGCCCTGTACGATAACGACCTGGGTGGGCGAGCATTACCTTGGGCCACGGCTCTCTCCGGCATGCGGGTGTCACCCCAGCTTTTCTCTTTTCTCATTCGCTCATCTCTTTCACTCTCTCTCTCTCTCTCTCTCTCTCTCTCTCTCTCTCTCCTCTGTCTCTCTCTGTCGCTCGCTTATTCTCATTCGCGACTCTTCACTCTTTCTTTCAGTCTACCTCCCTCACTGACTCTCCATCTTTCTCGTTATCTGTCCATCTCCTTTTTTTCTTACTGGCATTGTAACCGAAGAAGGGAAAAGTTTTTCGACGGAGCAAACACCCTCGGGGGTTCCCTGTGCCCAACAGGCCCATGTGGCACACGGCACCACAAGACGTTTCTCTCGCCTCAACTGCATGGAACGGGAAGAAAAACATCAAGTTCCTTACGGCTACAGAAAAGTGTCATCAAGACAAAATTCACATCATCAGGCGGAGTAGTCGAGCGATAAAAAATAAAAAACCTAAAATAACGAATTTCCACCGGGCAGAACCTCGTGGAAATCCGATGGAAAAAAAAAACTTGAAAATTCTCATGAGAATAGGAAAAAGATATTTCTTCCAGTTTCCAAAGACAGCCGACGAGTCTCCAGCAGGCAGAAAGAGGCAGGGGGTGACTTTGGTACAAGAGAGATAGCTCGGTTGATAAAATTCACGAGAGCCAGAGGGAAAAAGGGGCCGAGGTTTAGCCAACTGTGAAAAGAAGAATAAATATTTTTATAAATTATTACGAGTCCCGAGAAATTCCTCAGGCAAGATACGAACCAGGAACTGAAAAGCACGCCAGAGAAATGGTCGCTCTATACGCATCAACGTACAAATCTCGAAACATTTGAGCAGCTAAGAAAAAAGGAAAAGATGAAAAACAAATGAAACATCCGTGGACGTTGTATACGAGCCACCGAGAACTTGCACTCTTATAGACAGGATTACGGTTTCGCTGTTATGGCAACTTCGGAGTGAGATACTCGCACCCAGAGACTAGACACGAGAGTATACGACACCGTAGAATTGAGTATGTGAAAAGGTTGGTGAGCAACAGCTATGCGATGCTTTTGTCGCTGCGGTTCTTTCTCTTTCTCTCTTCCTCAACTAAAAGAAAAAGAAGAAGAAGAAGAAGAAGAAGAAGAGGAAAGAAATAAAGAAAGAAGAACAAGAAGAAAAGAGAGGCAACGGTGCTTCATACTCTGGCAACACACGGAGCAACTCTCTTTTGCCGAGGCTGAGCTTGGACCCCACAACGCGGTTTTATGGGGCCCTATAAAAGGGGGCAAGAGTCTCGCTCGCTCGCGAACGTACAGTCAAGCTTCATAAATATATGGGCCATTCCCAAGCCAACTCGATCCTCGTTTCACTCTCATCCTCTCACGTTTCATCAATATATGTTTCCTCCTATTATTTACACAGCTTAAGAAACTCGAAAGATTTAAATTGAGCGATAAGCCCAGTCAAATAAACGTCATCCGTTCTCAATTTCTGCAAACGACACAATTAGTTGCCTCAAATTTTCCATTCCCATCAACTGCCCATAAATATATTCCCATTGACCATACTTTTCGGTTATCGCAACAGTTTTTTCCTCCAAACGACTCAACGTTCCCTTATTTCGATAAGTGCCGGACTATTTAGAAACAAGACGTTGAACTGGGATCGATTTTGCATCGAGAAACTCATATATGTGTCGGCAAGGCCTCTCGTCGCGACTCCGGCGACTGAACCCAACCCTCTCTACGTATGTATACATGTAGAGACTCGTATACATATATCTACGACTTATACATACTACATATCATATTATTATGGTATAAAACGGATACGAAGAGGACGGGTTTCACCGAATGCCGTACGTTACGTCCAGAGACGTCTTTCACGAAATACACACAGCGCACATGTCATGCTACACGGATGCGTATGCATGTTATATAGTTATAAAGGAACTCTCAAGTTCTTACGTGCACGCGTATCGTGTTAATTGGCTTGTCCTTTCGGGATGGACACGTTAGAAAACGCGATAACGAGACTGGCGACTCTGCGAGAAGAGTTTCTCACCGGAATAGAATTTACCGTGGTACACGTATCTCTGCTTCTCCTCCCTTGTACGTGAATCCTACTTTCCTCAAATGGACACGAAACCTCCTAACAAATTCCACAAACGTCTTTTGCTGCGAGTAAAACATCCAGAGAATGTGTCAATGTTTTCTAACTTTTTATTTATTCTTTTTTAAAAGATTGTTTCTTCTTCTTGAATCAGATGCCGGACATCGGAGCTGAATTGACCGGTGGCTGTTACGGTTTTGCTGCGAATTACATGCACTGGCCTGAGGAGCTGGTCGTCGGTGGTGCCAAGCACAACAAGACCGGCCACTTGACACGAGCTGCTGCATTACAAACAGTCGTACAATTAATGGGCGAACGTGAACTCTACGACTTCTGGTCAGACACTTACAAAGTTCATCACATCGATTGGTCGCAGGAAAAAGCTTCTCAGGTCCTTGAAACATGGCAGAGAGCCTTCAGCAATCAAGTTAAAAAACAACTCAATGCTAGCGGCACCGCACCTTATAATTCTTACGCGTTCAGCACCACCACCATGAACGATATCCTCGGAAAATACAGCGAAGTTTCCGTTATGAAAATCAGCATCGGCTGCGGACTAATGGTTTGTGTTTTTTACCAATCTTTCGTTAGTTTCTTATTGCGAAATGTTACTTTATTTTCGTTTCATCTTTGTGAACGATTCTTCTCGTCAGGATAATGGTAAAATTAATCATTTTCTTGCAGCTCTTATACGCTGGGGTGGCTCTGTTTCGTTGGAAAGATCCGGTGAGATCGCAGTCAGGCGTCGGGATTGCGGGCGTCATGTTGGTCTGTGCAACAGTAGCGGCTGGTCTGGGCTTCTGTGCTTTGTTGGGAATTTCATTCAACGCAGCGACAACGCAAATCGTGCCATTTCTGGCTCTTGGTCTGGGTGTCCACGACATGTTTCTCTTGACGCACACGTACGCCGAATTATCGGTGAACGAAGTGCCAAGCGGAGAGCAAACGGGCGTAGTGCTGAAGCGTACGGGTCTCTCGGTGTTGTTAACGGGGCTGAGCAACGTATCGGCATTTTTTGCGGCTGCGATAATCCCGATACCAGCATTGCGAGTTTTTTCACTGCAGGCTGGTATCTTGATCCTGTTCAACCTCGCAGCGATGCTTCTGGTGTTCCCGGCGATGGTCAGCCTCGATTTGCGTCGAAGAAGATCCGGAAGATCCGACATTCTGTGTTGCTGTTTGCCAGCGATAACGAACAACAGAAATGGCAATTTTCGACACACCTGCGGAACCGCCAAACAAGCAGTGACTCGAGCTATTCCTCCGGAGCGCCGCGAAACTTGCACGCAAATATTACAACCGAGCGAAAATCATCAGAACGAATCCTGGGTCGGCGGAAGGCTCGGGGACAATGAGAACGAGAAACATTTCTCCGAAGAAGACACTCTGACCGGCTGCACGCAGGACGAATGTCTGAGCTTTTCTCTAACCCAACTCGCTGCCAAGCACTACGCTCCCTTCGTAACAAAACCAACGACCAAAGTTTTTGGCATGTTACTCCTAGCTGCCGTGTTAGCCGGCAGCATATGGCAAGCGATGCGAGTACACGATGGCCTCGAGCTGACCGATCTTGTGCCACAAAATTCCGACGAACACTCTTTCCTCGCTGCTCAAGCCAAACACTTTGGTTTTTACAACATGTACGCCGTTACCGGACGTGACTTTGAGTATCCGAATAATCAAAAGTTACTTTACGAGTATCACGACGCTTTCATGAGAGTTAAGAACGTCATAAAGAACGATGACGGAGGCTTACCCAAATTTTGGCTCAGTCTCTTCCGCGATTGGCTCAAAGGCTTACAGTTAGCTTTTGATCGCGAGTACAGAGATGGCTGCATCACCCAAGAAAGATGGTACAAAAACGCCAGCGAGGAAGCCATTCTCGCTTACAAACTTCTCGTACAAACCGGACACGTTGATAATCCAATCGATAAAACGCTCATCACCCAAGTTCGTCTCGTTGATTCCGACGGGATCATCAATCCACGAGCTTTCTACAATTATTTAAGCGCCTGGGCATCAAACGATGCTCTTGCCTACGGAGCCTCCCAGGCTAATCTTCGCCCGATGCCGAGACTGTGGATTTTCACCAGCGACCATGAGCTCAAAATACCCAAAAGCATGCCCCTGACTTACGCTCAAATGCCATTTTATCTTCACAAACTCACCGACACTGCTGAAATCACCGAACTCATCGGCAGTGTACGAAAAGTCTGTCGACGTTTCGAGGAACGAGGATTACCCAATTTTCCATCTGGCATTCCTTTCTTGTTCTGGGAACAATATATGGATCTACGGAGTTGTCTAGGAATCGCTTTGCTCGCTGCCCTTGGAGCCAGCGTCGCTGTCGTCGGAGTATTGCTCCTCAATATATGGGCTGCTCTACTCGTTGGCACTGCACTCGCCGGCGTTGTGCTACAGTTGTTTGGAATCATGGGACTCTGCGGTATAAACCTCAGCGCTGTACCGGCTGTTCTTCTCGTCGTTAGCGTTGGAATTTCTGTTCACTTCACTGTTCACATTTGTTTGGTGAGTTTCTACTTCACAGTTCATTACAGTTTGTTTCATCAGTTTCTAATACGTACCTTCGTGGCGATATAAATTGGAAATGAAGCGTCGAAGTCATAGGATGGAAGAGAAAAACGAAATTATTGAAATTTTGTTTATATCGTAAAATATTGCTTCCTTCTTACATTCTTAACCCTTGAACTACAAACCGGAGTAGATGTCAAGTCCAGGCAATCTGAACTACGTTACTTAGTTATTTTTTCAGCAACTATGTCTTGATGAAATTGAATTTAAAAATTTACCCCGGTTGGCGGTGTAAAGATCAAAAAATGGGTTTGTAGTTCTAGGATTAATTGTTAAACCTTCTCGTGAACTTCAATGTCCAAACTTTTTGGCACGACTTTGTTGCTTGAAAAAAAAAAAGATTTACTCGAGCGTTTTCACGTTCCAATTCGATTTAATGACTCGATTATAAATCCAAATTTCTTTCGCATTTTCAGAGTTTTGTAACAAGTGTTGGTAGCAGAGATCGAAGAATACGTCTAGCGCTGGAGCACATGTCTGCGCCGGTTATCCACGGAGCCCTAACAACGTTGCTGGCTGTAGTGATGCTCGCATTTTCCGAATTCGATTTTATCGTCCGTTACTTCTTCCTGGTGTTGCTGTGCCTCATCGGAATTGGTCTCGTCAACGGATTGTTCTTTTTCCCGATATTGTTGTCGCTCGTTGGTCCCTCGCCCGAAGTCATTCCTCACGACCATCCCGACAGAATATCGACACCGACGCCACCCGCTTCGCCGATCGTCCGGAGATCGAAACCCCCCGCACCACCGAGGAGATCGCACAAAGTCGAAAACGCGAGATTACACGCCGAACCATCTTTGACCACCATCACGGAAGAACCGAACTCTTGGCACAGCACTCAAGAATCTTGTATAATCGTTCAACCGGAAGTCAAAGTTGAGACAACGTCCACATGCGGCAATCAGGTTTGTAACACTTTTATACGTTTCTCGTGATCAAGAAGAGACTCCAGGGAATCCTCACTTCTATCGGAAGAAAAAACAAACTTGAAATTATCGTAAAACGACTTTTCTTGCGGAAAATATTTCACTGCGGTCTCTCTCTCTCTCTCTCTTGATGACATCACTTGTAGTAACGACCGTCAAGATGAGTGCGTTTTACTATGTTTATGTGCAAGATTGTTATCCAGCATGTCTAACGAGTGTGCTTTTTTGTTGTTGTTTTTTCAAAAACTAACAGAACTGTGGCGGATCGGACTCGAGTGGGTCTAGTCGAACATCGCCGGTGCCTTCGACCTCTCACATCACAACTAAGGTCACTGCAACCGCTAATATTAAAGTCGAGGTCCATACTCCATTAACCAGTAAGTATTTACCACATCAACGACATAATAATTTATTATTTGTGTGGAAAGAAAATATAGTTTTACGAGTAAACGTTGTTCGTAGTAATTTGTGAGGAAAAAGGCGAGAATTACATTTCGATGTACGAATTGTTGTAGGTGGAGGTGATCGTGGTGAAAAATGCAGACACTCGAGTTCCGGTAGCCGAAGGAGCACGCGCTGTAGTGCGAACGTTAATACGAGCGAGTCTTCCGGTTCAAGTTCTGAGCCGGATAATGACTGTAACAGCGGCAAGCATTGATAAACGCAAAGACTCCAAATATCGAGAAGATCGACAGCTGCTGCTCAAGTACCACGCGAAGCAAGATAACACACAGAAAGGCTGACTAGTTTTAATAATTTTCATCAACTCTTATCGAGCAATGACAGAGACGAAACAAAAAATACATTTTTTTCTCTTCTCTTTTATAACCCAAGGTTCTTCGAGTTTTTATTCGAGTAACGAAGAAGCTTCGTTATCAAAAAAATCGTTTTCGTTTTATTATTCCGACGCGGTGTTTCAAGGAACCTAAATACTCTCGTAGTTATTCGTATCGCGATTTGAAAACCTCATATCAAGTACTTACGCGAGAATAACGTGTAGATTAGTGACGATGAGAAAAATCCCAGGGCACTGCACACGCCGAGTGACGCAAAAACTTGAAAGAATTTAACGAAAAAGAAAAAAATGAACAACATTTTTTTTCTCTGTATTAACCAGCTACGATTATCTTAGAATTATTGCAGAAGCAAGAAAATGAAAAGGGAGAAAAAAATTGTACATAGACACATTTATTATTATTATTATTATTATCATCTTAATTATGTTTATCATCTTAATTATTATAATTAAACGCGGAGAGGTGCAAAACTAGTTCAATTCGTTACCAAGTGCAGTATCGGCTTTGTAAACGTTGAGAAGCCTATAATGTGGTTCGTTAGTCACGTAAGCATATCAAATAATTCATCATCGAAGAATCGATACTTTTTGTCCAAATATACACCGCGAAACGGGCATCTCGCTTCTTACGTGTTTCTATGGAAAGGCCATCGTAAAAAATCATTCGGGTCTTAATCGATCGTGTACGAGTTTCATTGAAAATCAAAGTACCGGTTGACGCGATTATTATTATTGAATGTATAATTTTTCATTGATTTTTTCACAGATTGTGAAAAAGTCGTTTATTCGAGAGAAAAAAATAATTTCGGATCAAATAAGCGTCTACGATACGAGCTCTATTATTTATTGATAAGTCACCGAATAATGTGAGCTATTTTGCATGTTGTTCGAGCGCAATCAATCTCATCTTTATTTATTATTTATTTCTTTACTCTAAAATCCCTTCCCCCACCCTCCTCATCCCTCATATTTCATATTCCAAGTATTTAAAAGCGAACGACCTTTGTACAATGTCTATTTCCACACTTGGTGACTTGTAAAAAAACAAACGAACAAAAGAAAATACAATTAATACTCAATTATTTATGTCGCCGTATAAATATTGATATTTTTATATGAAACAAAAGAAACTGCTACTTAATTTATACGATTTAAGATACGATTAGTGGAATTATTTTTAATGTAAAAAGTTGTAATATATTTATAAAGGCGTATATAAACTATACACTCCGAGTGTGGTACGAATAATTGCGAACTAATTGTTTCGGTACTGTATTCAAATAATGTACAATGAGGAAAAGTATTTTTTATGCAAAGTCATTTTGTATACACGATAGTTTTAGATTTAACGTTGCCTTATTTAAACAAAGATTTCTCCTATTATATTTATATATATATATTTATAGATATATATGTTTTGACAGTTATATATCTATATTTAAATATATATACTTATTAGACTCTAATTATTCTGTATAAAGTGCGTTCTCCGAGTTAAGATGGAAATAGTCAATATACCTCCAGTATGCGCGTTGGAATAGAACCATTAATATCCTCTAATGAATTCATTATTAAAGGCAAACTATTTTTTATTCGATGCGAAAAGGTTATACGAATGAAACAAAAATTATATTTGTAACGTACAACGCATTTTTTTGTACATAATATACTCATACTGTACTGCATATTTGTCATTTTTTCATACCTTCCTTTATTTTGATCTCCGTACTCTAAGTGTAATCTCGTTGAAAAATTTTAACAATTATTAACGTTCGTTTGGTGGCAGAGTTGTCCCATTTGAATTAATTGAAAAGTTTTACATGGCGGGGTTTTTCATCTCGGAGATTTATATGCATATAACGATCGTTGATATGTTTTGACGCCTTTTTCGGTGTACATATCGCGTTATGATTGATAAACAAACGACTTAATGATTCAAATACAACAAAGTAATTTCGCTGTACTCCGTAGGACAAATTTTACAGCCACAAAAAACCTGCCGTGTCGCTGATAATCTTGAAACAAATTCAGATTAGTTTCGACGTTTGATTCACCATTTATATATATATATTGTCTCACTGACGTTTCTGCCAAGCCATGTGGACCGAGGAGGGAGAGGGAATCTGCTGTTTCGACCGATGGTACGTCCATAAATTCTTACTGGCAAATTGGCTTATAACCACTGAACTCAAGATACAACTGGAACGCTTACTGCCGTGGTGGGGGTAGCGATTTTGCGTGCCGACAGAGATAGCTGAAAACGGTAGTTCTGTCCTTCTTTCTACAGTCGGGTGAGAAAGCTTAAGCCGTGTATGACGGATTGGATTTGATTTTTATATAATATTCTGTGAAACTTCAATCATTCCATTAATTTTTCTATATTTATATGTGAATTGAAGAAAATCAATAAAGTATTTTGCTATATATTTCATTCGAAACTTTATTACACGCAGTAACTGTTCAGCCGTTCAGCCGGACTAATATTTTTGTCTGACTGTACGCGGTGCGAGAGAGACGGGACGACCGGTTTCAACCAATCTTGAGTTCAGTGGTTTCAACGCTCTCTCTCGGCTCGCCCCCCACCACGGCAGTAAGCGTTCCAGTTGTATCTTGAGTTCAGTGCTTACAACGCTCCGACATATCGCACTCGCAATAGTTTTCTCTAGAAATCGTTGTCTGCGTATCCAGTTTCGTTTCGTGTAGAGCTGCAATCAAAGACTTGTTTCTTTATTCACGTTTTCTTCGCCTCGCATATGCCGAAAGTGTCCAAACAATTTTTCAGTGAAAAGTAAAAAAGTGGTTAAAAGTCAATACCGAAACAGTCTCAATAGACGTTAAAGTTATTATGGCGCATCGCAAAGTTTGTAGGTTATAAACGTTGTTCCGGATGGCGGTAATGTCCATGGTGTCGACCCCATCGAAACTGGCCGTGAGTCAGTTCAAATGTCTCGTCAAATATGCAAATCGAAACAAGTACCGCGAATATTTCAACACCGAAATCAATCGCCTAGGAGCGTCGTGAGAAACGTCGTTTGGGCATCGTCGGAGCCTCCAAACACCGAAGGCGACATCGTGAGTCCACAAGCTTCATCATATTCCGATTTCCATCAAGAACCAACTGACAGTTCAGCCAAACATTTCAATCACGACAATGAAAAACGAAGCCAAAAGATCCCAACGACGAATTTCGACTATTCGACGAAAATTTTGAACGATTCGATTTCCATCGAAGATCCCAAAATTGGGGAAACGTCATTAGAAAAAAATACGTCCAACGCTGTTGACGACATTGAAAAATGGCTGAAAACGCGAACCGAGTCAGTTTCGAGTATCGAACTCGACTCCATGAAATCCGTTGTCGAAGCAGAGACCGAGGAGGATCGTAGCGTCGGCGTAGATGGTTATCTGGGCGACGATCTGCCCCACGCGTTCCTCGGCAAAGCCCCGGACGGTCTGTCTCTCGACATAGATTTCTCCGACAAAAAAATGAATCTCGACTACGATCCACTGCTCCGAGAGCTGCAGAGCCACAAATTGTTGGAAGCTTGCGACAAAAATGATGAATACATAATCCCAGACTTTCGTCTCGACCATCTCGATCCTCTGGTTCTTTCTCCTCACGACATGATGGTCGCTGGTGAAATTTTGCCCTCCGCTAGTCATCCTGCTGTTTCACACGTAGCGTTGCAAGAAAATATCGCCAAGAGTAACGCCGCACGGATAAAACGTGAGAATTCTCTGTGTCCAGAGGCGGAAGAGCTCGTCGACGAACCTCTACACGTGGATTATAACTTGTCGGACAATTTAGGAAAATCAGAGGAAACGGAGCCTCAGAATAGCTTATCGAACAATCATAGTTTAGAATCTCTCAGCCAACAAATAATCCAGCCGAGAATATCCCAAATCGTTGACGAGAGGCAGACCTACGATAGCGCGGTAAAAGAGAAGATAAAGCTGAAGCCACGAATAATGAAGCAAAGGAGAAAAATCAGGCCAAAACCGGCGGAAAATGAAATAAAGTTTTTGGGAGAGTCTTGTCCGACGGATGGGAAGGATGGCGTTATGGCTGTGGTTGCTATATCTACTGACAAAATTTCAAACATGACACAAATTGTGATAAATACCGGAATTGACGAACAGATATACCAGGGAAAAACGTCCGAGCTCTTAGAAGCAACGGGCAATTTCCCTAAAATCTCTAAACTCGAAATGGAAAATGGAGCATTTTCTAACAGAGATAGACCCCATGAAAACATGGTTTCCAAGGCACTCGAGGAGCTCGGAATCACTGACGAATCCCTGGAACCGGCTTCGGTTAACGAAAATGGTAGGACTTGGCTGTGTCCCTGGGACGAATGCAATCGAGAATTTGGCAAATTACACGCTCTCAAAACACACTTGCTCGCTCATTTTGGGGTACGACCTTTCAAGGTAATGTGGCAAAGCACTATGCAACTAATTCCCAAAAAAACTCCTATTCCTCCACATTCCTCATTTCCATATCATCAAAATACTTCGTCTCTTCGAACAAAAATAATTTTCTAGAAACTCTACGGGCTGAATGGAAACAAAATCTTCCAAGAAACTGAGTAATTCGCGTGGTGCATGAAACACGATTAAAAAATGCCGATTATTCTTTGAAGAATCTCACAGAAACATTTTTTTGTTCCCACAGTGCGACTTCGAGGGCTGTACATGGGCATTTCATTCGGAATTCAAGTTGAAGCGTCACAAGGAAACTCATCTGAAACGGAAGAATTTCGTGTGCGAGGTACCGGGCTGCAATCGTCGTTTCACGACAATCTACAATCTCTGGAGTCACAAAAAATTGCACACACGACCGAATCGGGTAGTGTGTCAGGTGCCGGATTGTCACGAGAAGTTCCAGACGAAACGTGCGTTAGAAATGCACATGAAAAATCATGATCAGAGTCATGCTCCGTACATATGCAACCACGAGGGTTGTGGCAAGCGTTATTATACAAATAACGCATTGACTTCGCACCAAAGATGTCACAACTACAAAGAGATCGATGTCAAATGTTCGTGGCCGGGTTGTGGGAAGGTATTCGACAAGCCTTGTCGTTTGAAGGCGCACAACAGATCGCATACCGGAAGCAAACCTTACACCTGTACTTACCAGGATTGCTCATGGGCGTTCACCTCGTCGAGCAAGCTCAAAAGACACCAAAAAAAGCACACGAATGAGAGAAAATTCATGTGTAACGTCGAGGGTTGTGGCAAGGCGTTTCTGCGCTCGGAACATCTCAAAGAGCATTTACTGACGCACGCCGGTGGTGGATATTTCCAATGTTACATGTGCGACGCACATTTCTCCGCCAAAAGCAGTTTGTACGTGCACATTAAAAAGCACCAAGTTAAAGAAGCTGTGAATAGGATTACGGACGACATGACAGAAGTTCCTGACCACGGGATCGACGATGCCGAAGAGACGGAGGAAAATTTCATTACGAAAATCGTCACTACGGACGAGGTGCCTGAAGGCTCGCTCCACGAAAGAGCGCTCGAAAATACGAACAGTTTACGACTAGAGAACCTTGAAATTTCTTCTGAATCGGTGAAAAAAGAACGTGAAGATTTTTCGTACAGCTGCGGAATGGGGGGCTGTGGAACATCGTTCAAAACACTGTCTAACCTGGCAAGCCACATGATCTCAAGCCACGAAAGTTCGATCGTCGAAGATTACGAGTCGCCCATGGGAATCTCCGCTCCTTCCGATGCTTCGGATCTCGACTATATTCTTTACGCGACTTCCAGCGCTAATTCGAAGAGTATGGATCGATCGATGTTGTTAGAATCTTGCGATGCGATTATTATGAGCGAATCACAGAAAAACGTGGCTTGTTTGCCCGAACCCGAACCACCGCCTCTCGACCCTTCGTCTCGGTGTATTCCGTCAGCTCCTCTCCTTGCATCATCCCTCGAGGAAAATTCACGGCTACCCGAAAGTTCCTATCGCATGACGGGTGATAAACAAATCTCGGAACAACATCAAACGCGCTTCAGGAAAAGTTGCCAAGGCTCCGCGAGGACTGGGCTAACTTGCGAGGACGTTTGGAAATTAAAATCCAAAGTAAATGGGACGGAAACGACAAACGTCGGGGCTACCGACGTTGTACTCGGGGAAGCCAATCTCAACGAGGGTCTCCTGCTCACCGAAGAATTACCCTCCATGTTTTATCACGACGAAATAGGAACCGAGTGCCAAATTTTGTTGCTCGACGGTGCAAGTTCGGAAAATCCTATAGATTTGCGTGGCCTCGAGTAATGCCTATACATTAAGAAGGGAAGGTCTCTATCATTGGAATAAAACGAATAATCTCTAGCCATGAAAATAAATTATCAAAAATATATACATAAATTTTAAAAAGTGGGAGTAACCGATTTTTCGATTCTGAATTTGCATCGGTTCTCATCGGCCAATATTTAAAAAAAGAAAAGTCTTTTCGTAAAATTTTAACGATCGAGACTACATCATCGTGAGACTTAACTCAATTCTGTTTTATGGTCACAACGAAAAAGTGGAAGCGTTTAAAAAATGAAGTACCAAGCACCAAAATTCATTTAGAAATAATAATCGACTTTGCTGCTGGTGAAAAAGATTAAAAAAAAAAAGACCGAAGTGTAACTATACATGTATAACGAGGTTGTTAAAATTTTAAGGCTAGTATAGAATTTTTTTACATATTTAACTGTGATCACGTGATTCATCATCTTTGTCACCCATCTCTTTCAATTTCTCAGTCTAAAGCATTGATTTGTACTAAGTTCATGGTTACTTTAAATCGTTATTTTTTATTAATAAAAAACGTTGATATTTTTCCATAACAACGGGTCACCTTCTCATTCACATATCCTTAGGAATAAATTGTTTTTTTTTTCTAATCCCTACATAGGTCGGATCGAGGCTGTTGCCCCGTTACGATAATGCGGGGCTAACATAAACATCCAGCAATTTCATATATTTCGTTGTTTTGTTTCGGAAACAAAAAGAATGATCGCGAAGCTTAATCGGCAGACTATTTTGCCTTACGAAACTGAGAATAATTGACTACTTATATATAATGTATGACGGAATGTCTTACGCACAGTATTTGCCTGGACGCAAAAGTCGCACGAACATTATGTACATACGCACGAACATTGTGTATTGACGACTGAATGAAAATTCCGATGGCCAGTGATAACCAAAACACATTCTCTCTGTTTTTTTTTTATTTTCAATCACAAAAAATACTATTTTCGCAAGAATAGCGAAAGTTCAGCGCAATGACGCTCGTCGCGGTTCTCTCTCGCAATACTTCTCTGGCAATAATGCATGTGGGAGGTCAAATCGATATAATTGTTTATATTTATAATTCATATAATAATATTAATTATTAATACAAATTTCTAGAAAACTACATAATGAGAGGATCACAAATGACAAATGTAAAAAAAAAAGAATGAAAAGAATCGAGAACTTAAAATCGAAGTGAAACAGTCCATTATCGTTCTCGAACGAAATTTGAATTGACCTAAATACGTGATACCGTCTTGCATGTTTTCTTTTAGGATATTCATGAGCATGGAACTTATTACAGAGGGAAATGCTTCCCATGGAATCTTTCGTTGTTTCTCTCGCAGTTTTGATTTTTTTTTGAAAAAGTATAAATCGCTTATACGATTTCAAGGCGTTTAGCCGTGGACTGTTCGCTGGCTGAAATCGTGATCGGTTCCCGGGCATATTTTTCACTCGACGGTGCGTATCCTCGCTCTTGCATTATCGTCAAAAGGCACAACAGGCAGTGAACTATTACGAGAAACGTTAAACCACCTAATGAGACTAACAAGGCTATTCCAGGCTTCTCCCAATTCAATACTCTGTAGATATATGTATAGCCACGCTTGTCGCTTCCACCCGCACAATAATATATCACGGAGAATATTAGATAAGTTATTACTATCGCTAACGACCACCAAAAGTGGCGGAGCCTCACAGGAATCTTTGTAACGCATAAATCAATTATCATAAGTACGCTGTTCAATATGTGAAGCATTATGTTCAGAGCGTCTACGTGATGAATCTTTGGATCATGGACCGCGCACCAATAAGAAACGGAGACTCCTATGGCTATGGTACAAGTTGACGTGTACAAAAACCAGTACAATTTTTCTATTTTCCCTAACATTACATTTACCGGATCAAACTCAATCGTCGACTGCAACTTCCATCTTTTCCAGACCAACCATTGCGCCAAACTCGCTTGAGCCGTCCCCAGCACAAGATCCCAATTGGTCAGATATATCGGCCACTTGTGATGATTTCCCAATGGTTCCTCGCTCCCAAATTCAAACATCGAACACACCACTATCGTCAGCCAGGACAATAGTATGGTCAAACGATAAATCAGATACCAGCCGCAAACGTAATCCTGACATTTCGGCTCGGAGAAGACTCTGGCGTGCGGAGTTTCCGGCTTCGCTTGCAGCCATGCTCTTGCCACTTTGCGACACCAAATTTTGTTTACCATTGCACGACGGCCTGCAATTTGATGGAATTTATTATTGCCAAGAATATTTATATCTGCAAAAATATTTAAAAAATAATTTTCCCTTCAGAAACTACAGCAAACTTCACTGCACTCAATTTTTGCTTTCACACTTGAATATCTCATGGAAGAAGTATTCCAAAATGTGGTAAAAGCGAAATAGATTTTTTTTGTGATGCATTATAATTTTTTTCCCAACCATTTAGTTTTTGAATTTTGTGTCTAAGGAATTTTCACCACTTTGGGATCTTTATTTTGTTTATAATTTTGCAACTATGGAGTTATAATTCTTTCGAAAGAATTTGAGATTCGAAAATCCTTGAAATCGATTAAATAAAAAAATTCTGATACCTCCATTTATTGGTATTAATCAAAATTTTAGTATTGACAACGAGTCGAAATAGTTATTTGGATAGTTACGTTTTTTAAACTTTACGTGAAGAACCAAAATTTCTGTATACAAAATTAAATCTTGAACTTTGTGTTCAAAAATTTGACTTGAAACAAAAATTCGCTTCGATTAATTGAGATAGTTATTACGTTAACGAGGTCTCTTGCAACCATTACGTCAATACTGATTTCAATTCGATTAACGATTTCATTTCGCGTAAAAACCAGGTGCGCAATCTGTCGTTTTTTTATCGTTAATGTCAAAGAAAACAACAAATGTGTACGGTGATATAATCGCGAGGAGAGAATAATAAATTTCTTGGATCCTTACTTGGGCATGATTGTAGAATAAACGAAAGCAAGAATTTCAAAGACGGCGGTCTCTTCTTCGAAGCGATAACCATTATAACCGCACATAAATTTTCGGAGATTTGTATTTATTTGTTAAGATTTCTATCATCTATGCACCATCTCTATTTTTCGTCAGTAACCAACGATCAGCTGAGCTGTGTCTTTGGGGTATCGAAGTGATCCAATCCGTGTGGAACTGATCTGCTCACGCATGCGTATACGGGAAAAGGTGAATAGCGAACCCCATTTGCGCATGCGTGAGCGGATCAGTTGCACATGGTTCGGATCACTTCAAACCCTAGCGAACACGGCCCTGGTCACGGGGCGGAATGTTGTGTCGTCTGCTCGTATTTGCCGACGAGTACTGAATGCATCAAGCAGCGTTAATTCATACACCTCGAACGCAATACCAAGGCAAAATACACGTTAATGGAATTCAGTTTAATTATTTAATTTCATGAAAAATTATTCTCGAAATAATTCAATTCCAATGATTCCAATCAAATTTTTACGAAAAGTTCTCTGTCGGTAATGGCGATTGCTTCATGATCGATAACGTGTCGAAATTAATAGCAGACAGGAAAAATTTTCAAACTTCTGCTGGCTGTGCTCCTCGTCTGCATTTTTTTCTTCAAACTCTCGACCCTATTCGTATGAAATATGTGACCGGTCATTATTTGAAATAACGACACCAAAAAAATGCACATTCGACAGTAAATGGAATTCCATTGAATCTCTACCCACAGACGAGCGAAAAATATTTCGACAGAGCGTTCATACTTTCTTGGAACGCGCACGAACACGACAACGATTTGTTTACATGAATATGAATGAGATTTGGAAATAGTTCAATAAGCAGGAAGAATGAATCACGTCCGTGCCTGACAGAAATCATACCGGGTCATTATTAAATGCGAACTAAACTGCATTTATCGATTTACGATATTATGGCGTTGCGAGGGTGAATGTTTTTTTTCGCACGAATTCTGACTCATATTCGTTTCACCCCTCGAGTAAACGTTAAGGTGATCGTGTAGCTAATTTTTTTCGAGTCTGGCGTGCACTTGTTACGAAACTCGATAACGCTCTAGATCAATTGAGCAACATCAGGCGAGCCATTAAAAACAGGCAAAGGGGGTTCCTGTGCATGTTCCGCTAAGCTTCCCCCTCGTACATATAACCTTGCAATTCGAGCGCTTTCGAGCGTCGGGGTTTTCGATCTTGTTCGGGTTTCGCTTGCAACGCGAATCATTTTATCGTCGATTCGAAAGACAGATAACGCGCTTCCTGAGAAAATGATTCGTGGGTTGCGAGAAAGATAAAAAACTTGTATATTTCTTCGTTCATAATTTGTCATCCTCTCTTATGATATTATCTCGGATGTTGCGACATTTTTTCAAAACTCACCGGAAGTTTCAAATCCAAGAATACGAAAATTTTGCGATTACAGCGAAACGATATTGGCGATTGAAAATCGATTGCTTCACTTCAAAATCTCTCCCAGGCTTGCAGAGCAAACGACAACAGCAAAAATGTCACGAAATTAATCTCGTAATTTGGGTCTCGCGATATCAGCCAGTACACTCAGGGTCAAATAGACCCAAGAACAATAGCTCGAGTGACTTATATCGCAGGCAACAAGTGTAGAAAAGAAAATACATTTCCAGACAATGTGGAAATCACTGGAAACTAATTTTTCGATTAGAAAAATCTGAGGTTAGAGTCGAAATTCCAAGAACACCGAGCCGATCATTTTCTCATGTAATAAACGAGAATTCCTGGACCCGTCATTTATGACGACTGATTAACACTTTGATGGTAAACGTTTTTTCCGCACCTTTCGTCTGTAAACCTGGACACACCGTTTTTCCAGCCTGTTATTACATTCCAAAAATTCTGAAAAAATGCAGGCTACTGTTCGAAATCGTCAACTTGGAATTTCAATTATAAAATTGTAGAAAAATTAATTTTGTCATCCGTTTTTGATCCAATGAATGGACCGATCCGTCGTATTTCCCCGGACACGAATGACCCAGTTTTACAGACGAAGAGTTAAAAATTTGCAGTTCGAAATAAAAAAAAAAATAGGTATATATTTCTGATCAAAAATGACGAAAAGTATGTTTTTGGGAGCGAGAAGTAAACACAATCTGTTAGAAAAGTCATGGGTATTCGTGAAGTGGTTCGGTGTCGGAGGACATAGCCTGAACTGATTGACCTTAATGGCCTGGTACTGAGGTTCACACGGAGCATAACGCGACGAGAAGAGCACCACGATTGGATCTATATGTAAGTACACAGGAATATATACACGGCAACATAAAGTTAAAGCGGTGAGCAAGCTCGAGAGTTTATCAGAGGTCGCGGTCGCGGCCGGTCAATCAGTCAATACTAATTCAACGTTAATTTATTACAATCTTGCCCTATTATTATCATTCGGTCGCGTGAGACAACCAGGTGACGCTGCCCTCATAACAATCTACCGAGTTCCCCGAAATAACGTGTTTTTGTCGTTGCTATTTGTTGCCTTCGAATTCTGCAGTAAATTGCAAAGACAATGAGTAATTGCACAGTGTTCCGAAGGAGAAGCGTAAACGAAGGAGACTTCCATAACGAAGATGTATTTTTTCAAACCTCTGAAAAATCGAGTCGAAATATTCGTTTAGGAAAATGTCACGAAGAACAAAATATTAGAAGTATAGAAAACAACAAAGCGAGAGGATTAAATTTTTATTGTTTTATCGTTCATCCCCAAAGATGGCGTTACCATAAAAAGAACAATTACAGTGACCCTCAACCTTGTCTCTCGCCATGAGTGAGCGATTTGAATATTGAGAGTAAAAAATTAATAGCATCGAAAAAACAATGTACAGTTTTCGATTTGACTGCGAGCGTCGTTTAACGCACAAGTCGAACGTCACTGAGCGATAAAAATCAGTCGTACGAACCAAGTGAGACAAAAAGCGTATTTCGGTAAAAAACGATGTCTGAAAAAGATTAGACAATCGCGAACTTTCGTACTCGACAATGTAAATGTGTTTTTTTTTTTTTTTTTTTTTTACTTTATAGTCATTCCAGCGACTCCATTTATGGAGATTTTACAATTGCAAATGTAGAAGAGGGTGACAACAACACTTGTGTGGCTTTGGAATAGGTCTAACCACTTTTTCACGCGTCAAGAAACTCACGAACCAGGGGGAAGAGAATTTTCCTTTCTTTTTTTTTTACCGGAGTCTCGTAACTTGCACAACGTCGGTACTTTGCTAATTGAATAATACTCGTGTGTCGGGACGGTGTTGAGCCAAAAGATTCGTCTACACGCGTGGCGTAATAACCGTGGATTAAGGTAGTAGCAGTGTTTTCGCCACATTAGTTTTCCGCGGAATTTCTTAAGATTTAGAGGAAACATTCAGAGCTCAATTTCGAAACTATATGCAAACTTTCCGAAGCAACCACTATCGCAAATGGCTCGAACACGAACTCGAGACGGAAATTCATGGGCGTACGGAGTACGTGTGGTTAACTGTATGCATATAGCGAAATTTAAGTAGTTGATTTGAAAAGATGGAATGTATGTGTTGCGGATGTTTTGTCCGTGGATATTTGATTCAAGGTCATTTAATCTGCGGGTATTTTGTGCGCGAATCTTGTGTCGTAGAACCGTTGGGACGTTACCGAGCTTGAGGATCCACTTGAGGTAGCAAGCACGACACTGTACCATAGAAAAAACGTTTGTACGGGAAAGTTCGTAACCTCTAACGACGCGATTTCATTTTTCTGACATGAAATCGTCTCCGGAACACCGATCGATAGTTTTTTTTTTTTTTTTTTTCTAAAACGATGAAAACCCCGAAGTTTTTCACGGATGATTGAAATTTCCCAGATTTTAAGTTACGTGTTTCATAGAATCGCGTGATAACAGTTCGTGTTTGAATTTTCGAGCGTAGATGATTCGATACGACGTGTTGACGAAGGTTCGTGAAGACTGTTTCTATTTTGAAGAAATTGTCAATATTTTCATGGAATTGGAGGATCCTTATCGAAAACAAAAAAACACGAAGAACCGAGTGCCATATGCTTGTTAACGTGACCTCGAATGCCCCGTACGCATGCACAGTTTGTTGAGAATGATAAAGACGTAAGTGAGCCAATTGACTCGGGAGTTACTCGGGAGAATGCGCCGCTTTTTTTGCCAGTCGAAAGAATGGACATACATAGCACACACAACTTAGTACTTAAATATCTTGCCCACTCGTAATTATTTACGAATGGCGTGGTTCCGAGTCGAGTCGAATGACAGGCCAATTTACGCAACGTCTTTCTTTTATTTGACAGTACGATCTGCTTACGTACGTTCGGTAATTCCCCATGATAATATTTTCCCCAATTTCTATTTCTTTTCAATATTCGAATAATCTGTTCTCGGGGAGCCCCTCGATTTTTATCAAATATTCGATCGTTTGTTGTGTTTGATAATTGCGTCATGAAAAATAACTGACGTATAAAATTTGCGGAAAAAAAAACATTACTGTCAAAGGTCACGTGATGATTATTGACTATCATTATTTTCCTTGATTACAATAATGCAGTAAAATTTTTTTGCTATTTGTCAATGATTGCCTTCAGTTAGTTCGCAATTAAAAATAAATACCCGCAAATAATATTTAATACTTGTCGGAAATTGGTTGCTTGGAAAAAAGTTTTAATTAACGAATTAATCGATTTTTAAATCCGAACGAAAAGTTTTCGTTGGAGGGAAAAATATTTCGCGTGTAAAATGAGCCTCAGGAAATCGATTTGATCTTTGCAAATACGTTTAAGAAAATAAGTATGTACTTATCGTAAAACTTAAGCATTTAATCGTTGAATAATAATGAGCCAATAGCAGTAAAGATAACGATTCAAAAAAAGACACACACCACAGAAGGAAGGCGATGAAGTATCCAAAAAAAGTGAGTCCGGTTGTTGCTCGTAAGGGAAAAATCCGTTTTGTTTAATGGTGGATTTAATGTCGCAGTCTCTTCTGTCAATATCGTAATTTGATGGGCTCTGATGTCGAGGCATCAGTGGCCTGGCGGACGGACACTCTGTGACTGCCGGCCGGTGGTTCGAGCACCGCATGGACATAGTGGTAAGAGGTGTGTATTGGCTGTTGCCTGTTCCTCGTTGAAAAATCAATATCAATCCATATCACCCGATCCCCCTTCTTCGGACTCTCTTTTTTCTCGCTCTCTCTGAGTCTCCCTTTACCCTTAATCATGAGCCACCTTGTCCGCACTATTCCGTACGTGGGAAACAAAACTTCAACAGCCTGGTGACCCGGGTGGGCCGAAATATTTGGCACGCAAGTTCTCACGCTCGCCTCTAGGGCAGCGAAGGGACATTTTTGCCACTTTTGAATCAGCAGGACACTTGGGCTTGAATGCACTTTTTATTTTCGCGATTATTTATTTTTTATCTTTTCCTTACTGGCCTCTTTCGTGCTAAATCGAGTCTACGATCACGTGGGCAGATTCACGTTCGATCAATTCAACACCGATTTCATGTGCGTGCTAGGACAGCATCTTCGATTCTCACAGCTCGTGCACATCGTTCAATAGCTTCAGGCGTAGTAAAAGTACATTTATTCAGGCCAGCAGCTTGCAATTGAATTATCAGGCTTGGACAGTTCGCATACTCGTTCGTTTTTCACTTGTTCTTTTTCTCCTAACGATCATTTAAAATTTTCGTTCTTGCGGTTCACTTTCTATCGGAATCTCGTAGTTAAATGAACATTTTTTCTTTTATAACAGGCGCTCGATGGTTGTGCATCAGAAAGACAAGAGAAAAAGCACTCAATTATAATTCGACGATCAAATTCACGCATTAACTATCGGAGCCAGGTTAAAAATGTCAACATTACATATTTTACCATATTTTCAAATTCTATGATGCGAACCGATATGAAATTAACTGAAGCCTCACGAGAAGCCTAAAGTTTTAACGCATTTGCAATTTTCGATAAAAAATTGCTAAAAATGTTAGTTTTTAGTCAACGGAATAATGAAATTTTTAATCACTCGACTCTTAAATTTGCTTCCGGGATTCCTGAGTCGACCAAAATTCACAGGCGCCGGTGACGTTGAGCAAAAAAAAAACAAAAACGAGGATTCTCGTTTCACGTTTGCTCCAAACGAGGAATCAAGTTTTTAAAAAATGTTGTACTGTCCTTTTCGATCTCCATGGCAACTTTCGATCGTCACGGCTTTAATCTAATGCACACTTTTGTTCGCCTAGTTATTGTGTTTTTTTTTTTTTTTTTTCGTACGACTGCAATCAACTTTATTAAAGAAATTATAAGAATGCGTTTTTAATCAGTATTCGCTGATCGCTGACGACTCAAACGACCACACCGTGCCCTCACTGGATTGATAATGCCACGCCGAGGAATTACAGCGGTTCGAGCGAGTTGAACACGTGGAAAAATATTCACGTCAAATAGTTGAATGTTACGCCAGGTATGACACGTCTGACATACCTGACGAGTTATATTACTGATAACTTTATGCTGATTAGCGCTTTAATTGGCGTACATTGAGCCCATTTAATGGTATACATGGCCGATGTCTACATGCTCATATTCACACTCGGTGGGAAGTTGCTTAGGTCAGCACCCGTATGCATTCCTATGGAAGTAAAATAAATCCAAGTTCAAGTTTATATGCACGTAATATTCGAGTTAATTTTCACATTCCCGCGTTCAATGATTACTGAAAAGGGAGATAAAATTGAAATTCATTTTAGCGACTGAAATTGACTTAAAAATACGAGAGAAAATTGGACTCAATTAAGCTCCGAATAAATTTCGTTGATTCTGTTTACTTTGCGAAATCCAAACGACTCCATTTCTGCAAGCTTGCTAGAAGCTTCGAGAGCTCGATTATCCGATAGATTGCAAAATCCCGGGGCTTTGGATCGGGCAAACACATATTCGTAAGTGGTTGAAAAAACAAAATTTACGATGAATTTTTATCAGTTTTATTTTTGATGACTCTTTAGCCATTCATAGTTCTATTACTTCGAAACTTTCGTTAGAAAATTTCTCTTTATGACGAAAAGAGAAAGAAAAATTTAGCGTACTTTTGAGAATTCGTGGTCGAAGCCGAAACCCGGAAGTGCATACGGGCTTCTTGATCGTACGATGATCGGCAACACAGGGGTTTGAGAAATGGAGACGATGGAAAAGTACAAGAGAGAAAGAGCGAGGAAGAGGGAGCAAATGCGCGAGTGGGAGACTCGGGATTTTATAAATATATCGCACAATGATCTGCATCTATACGGCTGAACAGCATGGTGAATTCTTCGACTAAAATGCACACGTCATACACCAGCGCGTCAATATTTTTAGCAGTAATAATATTTAAGTCCATTTTTGTTTTTTTTTGTCATCTTATTATCGAATTTTCAAAATCTCAATTGCGCAAACATTTCTATGGAACGAATAAGATGAAAATTGTGTAGTTGTAATTAAGTTTGATAGCAAAATCGTCGAGAAGTCAACAACTCCTTTTTTTCAAACATTCGCCACAAATATATCATTTTTTAAAAAATGGTAATGAGTGCAGTTGCATTTTTACGAAAGATTTTAAGCAGGAATGTAAAGATACACGAGTTACAATTTATAAAATGGAACGAAAGAAATACACACATGTTTTCCCATAGTACGTGATAGCTATGAGGTTTTTCTTCATTAAATCTCAAAATAAATATGACGAGTTGTGATTTTCCGAGAAAAATAAAACTGCACGTGACGTTGATAAGAATTATGATTATTCATTGATAACCACGAGAAAAATGGAGTTGATAGAAATAAAAAGAAACATTTTTATTTATGTTTTACGAGTGCTGTTCCAGCTTCGGTCTAGGAGGTTCTAGGCGTTGCTTTTTTCGAAATATGTTTAGTTTTTTTTCTTGGGAGGTGGTACGAGAAAAGCTGGTCGGATGGATGCTTGGGACCCACCCGTGTACCAAAAATAATCAGGGAAGTCTCGTTCGTCGGAAGCCACAGAAGCTTGGGTTAGTAAACGCGGAGGAGAAGAGAGAGAGAGAGAGCGAGAGAAAGAGAGAGAGGAGGCCGGCTGCTGGGAGAGAAGTTCTCTCTCGGCGTCGACCGGCCTTTTCACGCGGTGTGCTTTTTCCTGGCACGGTTTTCTCTCTCTTGAGGCTGCACACGCGAGTTTAACGCGCGAGATAAGAGCCCACGAGCGTGAACGTGAGCTATCGATAATCGTCATGTCTTCCGATACTATTGGGTCTTGAAAAAAAAAAAAAGGAAGAGAAAAAAGCGCTTCGCTGTAGAAATTGTCGGAAACAAAATCGCAGACGAAGCCACTTGAAAGTGTTTGCGAGTTTTTATTCCAAAGAATTCTCTATGTATATATAACAACATATATGTAGAATCGTGGCGCGTGTGTGAAAACAATAATAATAATAATAATAAAAAACGCGTTATGCTGCGCGAGCATCTTACCAAATGTGTCGTATTAATAATAGCCAGCTCGTGCCTCGCTCGAGATGCCCAAATGTGAGTCAATTTTTTTTTTTTCTTTCGTGCTTTCTTCCTAAGCCTTGCACCTCCAAAAGTTAACTTTGCTCTGTCCTGGCTCCACGTTCATGTGCAATTGTACATTTTTTATAACAATTCATCCGTCCCACAAATTTTCATTCCTTTGAGATCTTCGTTTTCAAATATCGAAAAATCACTTTTTTTGTAGTTTTTCTTTTGACTCCCATTAACTATCGGTTATTAATTAATTCTTGCAGCGTCAATCAATGGGCGGACAATCTCGGTTCCGAACTTGTGGAACTTGCCAATGCGGTGGCCCGACCCGAAGAACTTATCGAAGCAAGTATAAAAATATACAATTACGAACATTGTTTTTTTTTTGTTTGTTAGTTTTTTGATAGTTTTCTAACTGAAAATCAGAATACTTAGTGTTTTTTTTGTTATTCTCGAAAATGTGAGTTTTCCCTGTGATAAGTCGATAGTGATTTCCTCATTGTTGTTACGATAAAAAAGGGCAACATGCCTCCAATTTTTTAATTCGCGAGACACGACAACGGTGACGGAATGTTTAGGTTTTTTTTTACCGGCAAAAATACCATCTGTTGCCTCGTGGACCACCTGACGACCTGACGTCCACTCCAAGCCGGAAATGCCTTAAGAGAACTCGTTTCTTTCTGACCCTATTAGTCCGACCTTGTTCGACGCGAATTGGCTCACGTTTCTGCGAGCACTTAATACATTTCCATTATTATTGTCCCAACAAGCGTTCTTAACAAGATTTATTCAGGCTTGGAAGATGAAGTGAAATGAAAGGCTTTGTTGAGTTATGCGAAAAACGTTTCACGTCATTCAATCAAAAGGAAACATTAATATTCAATAAGTGTCTCTTATCAAAAATGATTTTTAAGTTTCGTCAGTAATTCTCTGTATTGATGCAAAGGGATGACGTTCTTTATTATTGGTTCAGGAAAAAATACCATCATGTATTCAAATTGGGAAACGTCCCGAATATTTTGAAATTTTCACTAGACGCAGGATGTTAAATTCCATTAAAAAAAAAAAAATTTCGAACACAGACAACATTTGAGAAAAGATTTTCAAGAAAATTTACACTCTGCAAGGTCAACATTTGTTTTTTTTTTTTTTTATTCGAAATTTTTCTGTGTGACAATAAAAACGGAAATATCGATTGGTACGAAATTCCAGAAATACAAAACGATGAACGCAATCGTGGTGGAAAAATCTGGGGAAGAACTAATCGACATAATAAGCGAAAGTGTTGGAAGAATGCTGAGAAGAAAAATGGATGCTGTTCGTTGCATATTAAAAGTTGCGGAAGATGCTGCCGAGGAATATGTTCGGGACGAAACCGAAAATGTAACTTACGTTTCGGGGAAGTACAGCAATATCGTAGACATGCCAGAAACTTCGACTCCTCGGAGTATAAGGAGGAATTATAGTACATTTAGGTAAAGAATTTACGAACAACTTAATAGCTTCCTGCTTTGGTACACTGGGTCGTTCTGACCCTGGGAGTATGTCTTCTGCATTGCATCAGTTGCCCTTTGATCAGACTTTTTTCCATTTTGATAATCAATGCCGATGATCAGTCCGGGTCAAAATGACCCAATGTATCAACAAAGGGTTAATAAAATTTATCAAACTGAAAATAATTATTAATCAAAATAAAATTTTACTTCATTGAAAAAAATATATATTTCGATCGATTTTTCTGTTTTGCAAAATTATTATATTTTTTTTTTTTAGAGACATGGAGCTCACCTCAGATTCTCATTTTTACAATATTCCGGTAAACACGAATTATTCGTCGGTCCATGTACCCACGAACGTTTGGGATTTAAGTCCTGCGGTAATCGAAGCGATCGACTGGTCCGAAGCCTTGGACGATATATTTCGCCAAAATTACAAATCAGATCCAGCTCTTTCGTGGCAGTATTTTGGTTCCATGACCGGAATGCTGCGACAATATCCCGCAATGCAGTGGAGAACGGACCACGGAGCTGATGGACTTCCGGTCGTTGATCAGTACGACTGCCGAACAAGAAGTTGGTTCATTGAGGCTGCAACGTGCAGCAAAGACGTCGTAATACTCGTCGACACGAGTGGAAGTATGGAAGGAATGGGTAAAACTATAGGTATGACGATTATACCACTTGCCACATCCGCAAAAATCACTTTATATTCAAATTTACTTTCGAAACAAAAAACTTTTATCGAACTTTCAAAAACTCACTGTGAACCAATCAGCTCGTATTCTCTGCGGTAATTATACAGTTTGAATGAGAAATTAACAGTTGTGGACTATTTTTATTTTATAAAAAATGTCACGAGAAAGTTCATGGCAAAAAAAATAATTTCATTTTTTTCTTCTGAAAAGTACTCGAACTGCATAATTCGTTTCATTTCAATTAATTAATCAGATTCTAGATATCTCCATACATTTGATGACCACAGAGAATATTTGAAGCGTCAGTGAGGAACAGAAATCGTTGAGTTTATCTGTTGGCGCTTATTTTAAAATTAAAAACAAACTTTTTAGGTGAACACTTTTTTGTTGATATTAGCCACGATATTGATGATTTTATTTTTTAACCGAATTTGTGTTCGATAAACTGATACGACAGAAATAACAGTGCTGTAGAATATTTGACGAGTACACTTGGCACTCCACAGTTGTTGCACCGTCACACGATATAATGCATAACAGTACTGCAATGATGAGGTGCCCGTCTGGAAATGATGTTTTACTGTGAACGCGGTAATTCACTCGTTTTTCTGCAATCATCGTGAATTCATGCGATTAGAAAATCGGGGAGGGAGAATGAGGAGAGATGGGAGAAAATGTGGCTTATCATTTTATGAGTTTACAATTACTCACGACGGTAATAAACAAACAAAAAGAAATTGCAATCGTTTTTTTTGCTCGTTGGTTAACAAGGCAATCTTACAGATTATCCGAACAAGGATGGAGATTATTTCATAATGAAAAGAGCACTTCCAATAGTAGCCATTAAATAAATAATATTTTATCTAATTTGGAAAAATGCTCGTTGAATATTCATTTGTGCAATTTCATTGATTTTCTCATTATTTTCTCTTACACAGCAATCGCAACGGTGTCATCAATTTTGGACACTCTTTCGAACAATGATTTTGTAACGATACTCCAGTACACAAACGAGACGGACGAAATTGTGCCATGTTTTAAGGACAAACTCATTCAAGCGACACCAGAAAATCTGAAAACTTTCAAAAACATGCTGACGACAGTCATGGACCCCCTTGAAATAGCGAATCTCACTTGGGCTTTCACCAGAGCGTTCAGTCTTCTTAAAAATTATAGTGATGCCAGAGGTTGCGATAATGATACTCCGTGCACCCAGCTGATAATGCTCGTCACTGATGGCGTTGCCTCTAACATATCTGAGGTATTGTTGTATTTTTCCATATTCAAAGCGAATACCTGCTTCACACTAGTCGAATGAGTCTTCAACATTCACCATATTTGAATGCTAAGTTTAACCCTCAGTAGACACACATGAGTCTGGGGTGCCCAGCCCATTTAGCAAATGACTCAAATTTCTCGTTTTTCGTATCGATTAGCATTAAATAACAGTAATAAAAAAGAATTTTTATCCATCCCTCAGTGCAGGCTCTCTTTCTAGAGATCCAAAACTTTTCTCAAATCTGCTTCTCATTTTTAATGGAATCAGCAATGTGGCCAAAATGAATTCGGGACAATTTCGTTGATTTCCTTTTCGCTTAAAATGTACTCTCTGGACTGTTCACTGTGATGAAAATGTCACACTAATTGGTTAAATGTGAAGCAGCTATTTTACCGTTGTTGCAAATTTCGTCTGAAATTTTTAATTTTTTCAAAGAGAGGTAAATATGCCGAACCATGGCTGCAGCTCGAATGTGGTCCAAATTGTTTTGCAACCTGTTATATCATTAACAAATAATATCCCATGGAATATTATAGTAGGGGACACCATAAAAACTCATAAAAAGTGTTCAAAAGTGTGAGAAAAAAAATGCCATGCATTTCAAGCTGCAGCCCTGGTTCGGCATATTTACCCAAGAAAAACTGTGAAATAAATTTACTTAAAAAGTTTGATAAGTTCGGAAATGATTTGATAATTTTGTCGGAAATATATCAGACCGACGAGATCAAAGCGTTTTGATCAATCAGTTTTATCATTTTTTTCATCGTTATTTTTATCGTCACTGCAAATACAGTTGGTTAGCATCTCAAGAAACTCGAAAGAACTGCCTCCACCGCTCAGCGATTAACTCGCGAGCCGGTTTATGGTTGAGCGTACACCCCACCAAGTATTTACCTCGTGCGGGGTTAGTCGATTTTTCAGATCGCTGTCGTTAATCACGTTCATTATTTGTTAAGGTATTTGACGACTGGAATAGACTAGACAATGGCACTAGAATACCAGTCCGAGTATTTACGTATCTTCTGGGTCGTGAGATTTCCATGGTGCAGGAAATCCAGTTGATGGCCTGTCTCAACAGAGGTTATTACACGCACATCAAAACTCAGGAAGAAGCGAGAGAACAAGTCCTCAAATATATCCCAGTCGTAGCGAGACCGCTCGTTCTTCAGGGCGATGTTCATCCGATTGTTTGGACTCACGTCTATGCTGATGTTTCGGTAAAGAACAAATTTATCTTTATAGTAGAATAAAAAATATTTACAGGAACAGGTTACTTTGGAGCTGGCAATCTTTTGAAGGCACGATCTTCTGCCAGAGACTCGTATTATGATTTTTATTGTAATATTATTTTATATCTATTTTGGTTATTATGATTCCCATTTTTTCTAATAGGAAGAATGTTGCCACCATAACAGAAATTGAAGGAAACACTGATCTATTTATGAGGATAGAAATTATGGGAGTTTATTTTCAACAAACCGCATTTGCGTTAGTCGAGGATTAACGTAATTAATTTTCTAAACGTTTTTGGTTAATAAATATTGAATGATTCGTTTTTTCACAATATTGGATTCCAATTGACATTCGAGCAAGCTTAACGTGGTTTCTTATGAACGAATGATTACTTTAGAGATTTTAAACATTTATAATGAAATAAATAGCGAAACAATAATGACGACTATTGAGAAAACAGGAATTAGAGGAATCAAAACGGTACCTCAAGCATTCGTGTAATAAAAATCACGAAAAGACTCATGTCGTCAGAGATAAAAATTCAAATTAAAAAAAAACTCGCCGCGTTATGTATATCGTTAAAAAAGTATCGAGTGTCCACAGACATCGTGCATACGTTTGCAAAAAAAAGTGATGTACGCGTGTGTAGTTTTGCGAGGGTTTAGTGCAATAGAATTTGCGATCGTACGAGAAGGCGTGTCCGGTTACGTGGATAAGAGATAACTGAAATCACTGCGGAGCAGTGAAGAGGAATAACTCACGACGCATTTTTTTCTTCATTTACATGGGTAATAAAATTACCTTGCAAGGAATTTAATGACAAATTTCACACGATTTTTTTCATCATTCTACGAGTTGACCGTCAGATCCCAGCCTTAAGACTTTATCTTACACTATTTTTCTATCGGGTTTTCATTTAAAAATCAAATCGAACATGGTATTGCTAATTTTTCGATTTGTTTGTGTTATAATTCTAAATTGTTTTTGAATGAAACTTTCTTTTCAACAATATTTAATTATTTCCATTGAATTTTATTTATCAGCCACGATTCCTATTCGCTGAAAAAAAGGGGCTGGAAATCAAATTTTCAAGTTTTAAAACACTAGAAAACCAATGTCAGAATCTCCCATAGCGCGAATAATCTATTTGGAGAAACTAGCCTGGGATCTGACGGGTTAAATTTTTTAACTCAATTTTTTACTGTAATTTCTGCAATGAAATTTCAGTTCTGTTGGTTGAAATAATAGGATTATGCAACAGTTAATTATAATTCGATCAAATTGAGAACATCGCATAAATTTGGGACATCAAAATGTTCGGGTCATTTTACGACAATTTTTATACTCATTTATTTATCGATAAAATTTTTATCGAACGAAATTTAATCACGAAATTCTCCTTAAGAGCGATGAAAGTACAAAGCCAGTTATTTACTTTGATGAACTGTATAGGTTCCCTCGACAGAGGGCCGAATACACTGTCAGTCTGTCGGTAGTTTCGAACCCGACCGCCAGTATTCGCATGGGTGCGCGTTTCGCGCTCGCACTGAGTTCCCCTGTCTTTTACTTAACTCGCGCTTTGACTGCTTTCTGTATCGCTTCTCGGCTATAATAGCTAAGATCAAAGTGTCCAGCCCTCGCCGGCTGAAGTCGCCGCTTTCCTGTCGGGATCACTGGAGGCCCCGTTCACGCGTGAGCTCCAGGGAAACCCGGGACTATGGACGAGAGTGAGATTGGCGACGCGGCGGCAGTCGAAGCGGCTACTGGTCGCATGGCGACCGGACGGAAATTCGGGTCGGCTCCTGCTGGAGTGCCGCGGGGCTCGTGGACAGACGGTTGTGTTGCAGCCGAGTGCGCGAATGCGGGTGATCAGCCAACTGAGGATCGCTGTTCAGGAGGGATACCTCGGTACCCTCCTGGCCAAGCGAGACCAGGGCAAAGTCCACCAGGTGTCGTCAGGATCGGGAGTCAGCAATGGCTTCCTCCGGGACGGCAAATTCATCCGCTTCGCTGAGTGGCGCTTTATCCACCGCGCCCGCCTCAATGTGCTACCGCTTAACGGTGCCATTCGATGGGGGAACGGGGATAGGCGCTGCAGGAGGTGCGGTCACGCGGGGGAAACTCTCCCTCACGTGATCTGCCACTGCCTGCCACACTCGGCTGCACTGCAACTGCGCCACGACGCGATTTTACACCGTATCGCGAAGGCCGTGAGATTACCGGGGGAATTGAGGGTGAACCGGCGAGTGGAGGGGATCGACGGCGATCTAGCCGCTCTCCGACCGGATATTGTCATCCGCGACGAGGTGGCGAAAAGCGTGCACATCATCGATGTCGCAGTCACGTTCGAGAACCAGCGCAAAGCCATGGAGGATGCTAGGCAATCAAAAATTGTCAAGTATACTCCGCTTGCGACTGCATTGGACGTGCTTGGGTACACCGTGCATCTGGACGCGATCGTCGTTGGCGTCCTCGGTACTTGGGATTCGGAGAACGAGCCGGTGTTGAAACAGCTCCGGGTGTCGAGCCGGTACGCGTCATTAATGCGTCGCCTCATAGTCTCTGAAACCATCCGTTGGTCCAGAGACATCTACGTCGAACACGTGTCAGGGGCGAGACAGTACCGCCTGAGCGGGGGAAATGCGGCCGCATTGCCTGTGGCCGGTCCGCCGGCCCGCCGCGACCCATCACTGCCGACGCCGTCGATCTAGGTGAAAACCACCGTCACCTGCGCCCCCAGTCTAAATTAGGGACGTCCGGACCGCAATTAGATGTATACTTGTCCGTCTAGTCACCTATCTGTCTATATATAACCAGTCATGTCTAGTATACGCCCGTTTATGGTTGCTATTTATTATCGACTTATCTCCAAAAGATAAAAAAAATAAATGAAACGAAATAAAATTAAAATAAACAACAACTAGACCTAACACATCGACTAGGATAAATTGCGGCCCTACTTAGGGCCTACAAGAAAGGAACGCTTGTACAATACACATAGAATTAGGGATTTTAACATTTGACTCAGGCCGCGGCCACCAGGATGGGACTTATGTTCAACGCGAGGAAATGTGCCACACTCCACCTTCAAGGCAAGGGGGCAGCGCGCGTTGCCCGTACCACCGAGTTCGCGTTGGGAGGGGAAGGGATCAGGGCACTGGGAGCGGGCGGGGTTTACCTCGGCATTCCGGTGGGACTTGCCATCAATCAGACACCGATTACCGCGATCGAGGGGATCATTGCCGACACGTCGTCCATCGATAGGTCGCTCCTCGCACCGTGGCATAAGTTGGATGCCCTCAGAACGTTCATAGCACCACAGCTTGACCACATACTGAGGAGTGGCTTTGTGGACAAAACACCGCTGTTCATTCTGGATGCGGCGATGAAAAGGCTACCAGCCTCGCACCTTGAAGGTCTCTGCAACCCACTGCAGGACTGTTCGAAAGAATGACGAGCGTCATCCTGGGCGTGACTGCAGATAGCGACATGTGCCTTGCACAGAACTGTCCAGACGCTCCATCGGAAAATCAATACCAATACAAAAGGTCGCAGAGGAACACTAGCAAGCCACGCTTGAGACTTAACCCGAAGAAACGTGCAACCCGTTAACAGGCCCGTTAACAGGGACATGAGAGTTACAGGGTAGTATATGAGAGTTCAAATTGAAGATCACACGACATATGAACGAAAAAATCCGTCATCTGAGATTTGTCAAGAAAAACCGCGACCCAATACTCAACAAGTACAACCAACCACTTTATACATCGCATCATATACCAAATGGTATAACAATAGTCTCGCCGCATCGCCATGGTATGAATACCATAATGAGGCTTCGAGCGACTTGTATATAACACTGACTGGGGGACGTACCGGTTACGAGAACGATCTCACCGCTCTGCACCACACACCGGCTGTGGCGCAAACCTCGAGCGCCCAGAGCACGATCTCACCGCTCTGCACCATGTAGCGACTGTAGTGCAAACCTCGAGGGAATTATCTCGCCACTCTGCACCACGCAGCGGCTGTGGCGCAAACCTCAAATACCTAGGAAACGATCTCGCCGCTCTGCGCGATGCAGCGGCTGTAATGCGAACCTTGAGCGCCCAGTAAACTAGATGTACTAAAATAATAATAGTAATCGCAGTCAATTTCTATTGCGATCATTAAAATTTTTGAACATTTTTCGAATGTGACGTTAATTTAATTTGATGTGAAATAAATAACAGAAATACCGACCTATTCTCAAGTATCGTTTATATACTTTATTTATTAACAATGAAGAGGAAAAATTGAAAGAATCATTTCCATTAGAATCCGGCCCTTGCCACGTGGCTGTGGGTAGTGATGGAGCACGAGAAACAAAAAGGCCGTCTCGACAATGTTCTGAAAGGGAAACTACAGGGGGTGGAAATAAACGAAGATGCCATCTACATTAAGCAGGTTTAACTGAATTATCAAAAATCGAAATAACGATTTTTGAGTACATTTTTTTGTACCAATATCCATTCCAAGTCGATTCCAACATGAAAATCCTTGTAATATTTCGCTCGGAAATGCTTTTTTATATTCCATTTCAATTAGTGTTGTATTTGTTCCCCGTAGTAGGTTTGCATGGCGCCAACAAAGTTCCGATATTTTCATTTTTTCCTCGTAGTGTAGTAAATAGTCTCAAGTTCCCTCTCTTTTCATTTTCCAGATAATTATTATTTTTATTTTTTTTCAGTGTGACCCCTGTCAGGCACCCCAGCTCGCTTAGCACAATTTTAGTGATCTACACACACACACTCAAACACGCTGATCAAGAATCAGGACATTTATCGTTACTATATGTATGATGTTCCGAAATTATACAAGTTTTTATTCCCCCATTTATTTTCGTCCAGCCACCTTTAGGGTGTACGACCCCATACTTTTTTGTATTCCGCATGTTATATATTTTTACATCTGTGGCCATTTTTTCCATCTCCGAATCAGCATTTTGAAAAATTCATATTTATTTAAGGTATTTTTTTCATACAACTTTTCAGCTTTTTGCTCTTGTGACAAATCTGTTTTCGTATTGATTGAGAAATGTTTGTCCCCTGAGTTCCCATTAATCCTCAAAATCAGGATCCCTGTTAATGAGTTTTTTTATTTTTTATATTTAAATCGTTACAATATATTTATTTTATGTTTTCGAATTCTCCCCCATTTTTCCCCAACTTATTTGATGCATTGCCTATTTTTGTCTCGCAATTTTCGTGGCTTTTTAAAATAAATAAAACCGAAAGGATTCAATGACTAATCGCAACTTTGATGGGATTTTCGTAGCTTCGAAAAGGCGAGAACGTTCGTCAAGATCCATCGACGGTGAACACGACAGCTTGGCAAGAATTTCGACTTTTGACTTCAGTCAGTATTCCTGCTTTCGATAGAAAAGGAAATCGTAACAACAACACGAGGAAAGCTAATCTTTTGGGTGTTGCTGGGACTGATATTCCCATTGATGACATTCACAAATTAACTTTACCCTATAAACTCGGCGTCAACGGTTATGCATTTATCGTCTCAAATAATGGTTACGTCATTTTGCACCCGGATCTTCGGCCTGTTTGGCAGGGACACTTGAAGGAAAATTATAATAGCATCGATTTAACGGAAGTAGAAATTCTCGACGATGGGAGAGGGCCAAGGTAAAATTTCAATTTTCATTTAATTAAAAATCATTTTAATTCACGAACCAATAAAATTTTTATCCAATTTTCCGTACGATAGTTTTCGTTGAAAAATGGAATTCTGTAATAAAATATTTATGTTTATTTGCAACAGAGACCCTGGACCAGAAGTGTTGAAACTTCGAGCAGAACTAGTCGATCACAAATACGATAAACTGACAAATGTTCCAGTGAAATTACACTATGATGACAATCGTCGCGTCACTTTGGAAAAAAGAGATTATTATTATGCTCCATTGCCTGGGACTCCGTTTGGCATTGCCATTGCGATACCTAATTATGGAAAAACATGGATAAAGGTGACATGAAAGATTGCAAATTAGTACAGAAAGTAAAAAATGAAAAAAAAAAAATGAATTCGATTCTATCAATTTTATTCATTATTTATATTGATTTTAATTTCAAACGAAAATTCAAAAATTACAATAGGTGGAGGACGAAATTCGCAAGACCCAACGGATGAACATCAACATTTCGGATTATTTCGTCGGTGATCGTTGGAGAGTTCATCCCGCTTGGGTTTACTGCAGATTTCATTATTTGGAGGGACACGAGTTCGACAATTCGGAAGATGAGTTGAGGCATTTTTTGCGGCTGCTTGGCCAAGATGATTGGAAATGGTCCGATCAGTACGAGGCTTATTCAAACATTACTGACAACACCGAAGAGCCGGACTGCTACGATCAGGTCCTCCATGACGACGATTATTACTGCAATCAAGAATTAATGGAACTTTTAGTTTTCGATGCAAAAGCTACCAATAAAAGTTATGCCGGCGAATTTCTTCATCGTGACCAATCCAGTGAAGAACTGGCCAACTCTTGGGGCGTGTTTTTGAGATTCGTCGCTACTCAGAGCGGACTAACCAGATGGCAGGATCTCGATCGTTCCAAAATTCCACATGGAAGAGAAAACGTCCAATTCGGTCAGCTTTATAGACGCGCCGTTAATGAACCCTGGTACAAAAGTGCTATTTTCCAGCATGAAATTGATCATGACAGTATTTCCATATCAGGTAATCAACGAGAAAAAAAAATCATCAAAATATCGGGTGATTTGTAGACGTTGAAATAATTACGGAAAAATTAGAAAGCTCCTCAAAGTTTGTGGAGAAATTATTCAAAAAATCGAAACTGGTAATGCAGATTCCTACCAGTGTTAACGGTTTCGTAATCATTTTTAAAATACTTGGGAGCATTTTCAAAAATCATGAAAGAAATATGAAAAGTTTTTTCAAATTGAGAAATATTATTTTCCGAAAACGTAGAGGGAACTCTAAGAAAAACATTGGAGTCATGATGGAAAAAGTCCAAAGTTGAAAAACGTGAAAATTTTCAAGGCTAAAAAAAAAAAATCTAAAGAAAAAGATTCTTAAAAAATTCCGAAACTCGACAATCCTCGTTCATTCGTTGAATAACGTTTCTGTAAATTGTACGCAGTGCCCTGGGAGGCTGGCCCAACAGCTGTGGTGACAATTTCAATGGCAATATTTCCTCGGGACGGAGGAAGAAATGCATCAGCAGCTGTGGTCGGTTTTCAAATGCCAATGAAAACTTTTTACCAGAGATTTATCGACATAACATCGACGACGACGAATCCGGATATGAATTGTGCTCATGTGTGGATCGATTGTTATCTCATCGATCAAAACGGTTACGTCGTCATTTCGGAAGCTCACAATGACACTGGACGTTTTCTTGGCGTTGTTGAAGGTGCAATCATGAAGTCTATGGTCGTTCAGGGATTTTTCAAGGCTGTCGAAATTTATGATTATCAGGCGCTTTGCGGTACATACGTCGTGAGTGTGGCAAATAATTATTTCGCTAATGTATCTTTATAATTATCTTGTCTCCCAACATCAGTGCATAAAATTTTGTTTTTATGACTTTCATCTCAATAATTCAAAATTCGATTCATTTTTTTTTTGAGACAAAATAAAATGTTGTTAATAGCCAAAAAAATGATGAAAAACGATGTCAACGACGTTCAGCTAGCAAAGTATGTTTTGCGGGTCCACAAAAAGATAAAATATTTTTCTTAATTCCCGAATTCAGATAAAATCGAGTGACGCTTCAGGCAACTTTGGCAACCCGTTCCGCTACGTGGGAAAATTATTAATTTGGCTGCTTGGTCGTTTGTTATGGATGACAACGAAATTTCTTAGCTTACCGGAAGCATTTGCGAAAGTCCACTCGGACGAGGATTTACCCGAGCCTCCTCCCCCGCCTGAGGAAGTCCTCGAGTTACTGCCTTGTGATCAAAAGCGAACTTTGTACATAATGGATCAGGAGCTCGCTGAAAAAAGGATCACGAACTCCTCGCTGCAATGCTCCAGGCCTTTTTATGCCCAACGAGTGAGTATAACAAAAAAAAAAAAATCAAACAGAATGAAAAAATTCTTAAAACGAGCACCTTCATGGAAATATCTGTAAATTATTGCTCGAAAACCCCAAATTGAAAAAATCGGAAAAACTCGTTTTTTTTCGTGTCAAAAAATATTTCGACGTCTAAGAAATTTTTTACAGGTGCCCGCTACGAATTTGTTGCTTCTGGTTGTTGATTCGATGTACTGGACGTGCCACGAAAAATTGGAAGTAACGCCAAAAGACATCGATCCTTCGGAATACCCGAATGGTACAGAGCCTGCTCCTTGTCACAAAAAACACCTCAACGATTTGCCTCGAAGACGATTGGAGAATTGTTACGCGGAGCATCCGCTCGAAGAAGAAATCGACGCGTGCGGACGAGCAACGAGACTCCCATTTCTTTCCATTCTATCATCCTTATTTATTTTATTCATTATCAAAATCATCCTGTAAAATACTGACAAAGCCATGAGAATAAAAGCAAACATTTTTAAAATACAAAAAAAAAACTTACAACTATAATTTTGCGGTTTGTGGTTTTAAATTGTCTCACATGAAAATCAAGACGGAGCAAAAGCTTCTTCCCAACCAGGAAAACATCTTTACCGATAGCGCGCAGTGGCCTTTGACTCGTCGGGCCATAAATTCTGACACGCGCCCCACACCGACTCCCTGAAACTTTCAAGTCGTTCTAACACATGAAATTTATACCAACTAACGTCTCTTTTGACCAAACAGGTATAGCTTAGCTCGAACCTGGACGACAGCTTTTGTACTGCTACATTTAAAAAAAACGAAAGCACCTTTTTCTTCAATTATGGTCCGTATTCTTTATGGTTCGTATTCCATGGTCCACAATGGAACAAATATGCTTGACAAGCCGAGCTCACATTTTAATCTGATTAAAGAAAGTGCGTTTAAAAAATCACAGATTTTCTTTATTCACGGATCCTTTCTCTCTCTTAGTGGCAACCTGAATGAAAGGCAAGACGTCCCTACGTGCATGCACTGCGTATACATTCTGTAGGGAAAAGCGTCCGATTTTTTCTTCGCGCTATTCGGACGTGCCAAGACGCTAAACATGAAAAATCAGCATGACAGAGTTAATGAAAAATTTCTACAAATAACCTACAATGACCTTCCGCAGAAATTATTGTAGTTACGAATGAAAAATTGGAAATTTATTATTTTTCAACATTTATTTTTGATTTAAAAAAAAATATAAATTGTCCATTCCTCCCAGGGGCGCCACTGACCGGAATCCTATTAATTTTGTCGCTTGAATTTAGTCAACGTGTTCGAAGCATTGATAAAATTTTTCGAATTGAGCCCAAATGTGCGCGATTCGAAGTTCCGAGGTCGAATAATGTTTTCCCGGTGGTGGGGTCGGTGGGGGCAAGTTGCGCAAGCCCGAGGACGAACCCCCCGTGATCGATAACGCTGTATGAAGGGGCAAGAAGGCGCAAAGTAATGCACTGTTCTAACACACACGAACGCCACGAGAATCTCCCCACGAATTCTACCTATCGCCGCACCACGATCATTATCACAACCACGAGTTTGCAGCGAGTAGTATATCGCCCTGTTCAGTTCTGGGATCACCGACAAAACGAATTAAAAAAAAAAACATTAAATGCCAAAACTCTCTAAACAATAAATAACACGGTGCTCCGATTTTTCTGCTCTTCAGGCTGTTCGCAAATAATACGAGCAGCTTTTTTGTGACAACGTCATTCGTGAATGTAATTTAACATGAAGCACTTTTCTCTCGTCGTTCTCTTCGTACTCGTCATTTTTTCAACGCCTGGACAACCCTACAGCATTTCTTACAACACGTAAGTTCTTCTTTCTCTATTTTTCAACAAATCCCTCAGTCGCTCATTGCCAATTACCAATTATTAACGCCAGAACTTGGCTTTTCTAATATCGTCAAGAAATATCAAATTTCATTATTTTTATGAGGATAGATTGAATGTTGGCTCGTATACGATCAGTAGAACGAGCGAAGCGTTTTGAAATATTTTTTTTAACAATTTTTACAATCGATTTCTCTTTTTTTTTCGTTAAAAAAAAATTTTCTCATGAGAAAGTTTTCTTTACTCCATCGAATAAATCTTCTGTCAAAATCGTTGTGTTTTTTCTCAGTTTTTTGACGAAATGTCGAAGCACTTTGGTCGTTCATTCGTGTGACAATTATTTTGATGAAAAAATGGTGTAAAATAAAAAACAAACCTTTTAATGCTGTTCAGCAGTAAAATTGTTTTTTTTATTGCCTCGTTAAAGTGCGACTTAACAAAACAACTTGAGTCGTAAATGTCTCTCACGTGTTACGAAATATTGTTTATGATTTATTTTAATGAAATACATGCCAATGGTTGTCACTCGGAATAATTATAAAAGAAATATATTTAAGGGTGAAAACATGGGCACACAAGCTCGGTTTCGAGCTGTCACAGCTCGGCAAATACGTCACGAACGTGGAAAAGTTTAGCGAAAGTTACAAAGCTGCTAAATTTCTGCCACAAGACGGTAATGATCTTGTTCGAGAAATCGCCAAGAGCATCAAAGCGATGATGGACTCGAAAATATCAGCGATCAAGGTAAAAAGTTTCCCTAAAAATTAAACATTGCTTTCAATTACTTTGTTAATTAAAAATACGACTTTGAGTTTATTGATCCGAAGTAAACGACGAATCAATTTAATGGATTCGAATTTTTAATTGACACATTGGGAAGATAATTCAAATGGCTGCCATTTTTTATTTACGAAATCTTCAAGAATTTCAGCTGTTTGCTTTTTTTGGTCTAAAAATCATTTTTTTTAAATTGCGAGATTACGAAAAATCGTAATACTATTTTTGACCGTCCCCCGTTCCGGTTTTCAGAGCGTAGAAATTTGTTTCTTTCGAAATACGTGGAAAATAATGAAAAAGAAAAATTTGAAAAAATTTTGCAATTTATTTTTCAGAGGATAATGGATGTTGCCGAAATATCGGCACTTTCGTCGAAAGACGTGGACATTCCAGAAGATTGGCTGTACGTCAACGCAAAAAACAACACAGTCGATTTCATGTACAGTGCACATTTCGGTGGCGAAGTTAATTTGAATCTTTCCTCGGTACACGTTCCAACGAACGTTTACGATCGTGCTCGGGAGGTGATAAAAGCGATTAAATGGTCGGAGGAATTGGACCAGACGTTTATCAATAATTTCGAGCACGATCCATCCCTGTCGTGGCAATATTTTGGGAGTGCGACGGGCTTTATGAGACAATATCCGGGCACAACGTGGACACCGAAACCCGTTGATCTTTTCGATTGTCGAACTCGAGGCTGGTACATCGAGGCAGCCACCAGCCCCAAAGACGTTCTCATACTCGTCGATGTTTCTGGCAGCATGACAGGAAAAAACAAAGAAATTGCTAAACACGTGGTCGACAACATTCTCGATACTCTCGGGAATAACGATTATGTCAATATCATCACCTTCTCCAACGTAACGGTCGAGGTAATAAAAAAAAAAAAAAAATCGAAAAAACAAAGATTAATTTTATTTTGCATTTTACAAAAAAAAAAAAAACACAATAAAAATTCCACTCGTCCGTCACTCAATTTGAGGATTTCAAGTATTTCTGGAAATTGCGTTTTTCCAGTTCAAAATAAAATTCAATTAAAAGTTGCAGTCGATTTTTTTAACCACAAAAATATTGCATTTTTTTCTTTTATCGTTCGAAGGATCGAATTAAAAATGAATGGCATTTCAGGTAGTGCCATGTTTCAATGGCACTTTGGTCCAGGCGAATCTCGCAAATCTCCGAGAACTGAAGGAGGGGATTTCGGAATTAAAAACGGACCAGATTGCTAATTTTTCACTGGTCCTAAACTACGCGTTCGAACTATTGGAACAATTTCGTGAGGAGAGAGAAGGAGCGATGTGCAATCAGGCGATAATGTTGGTAACGGACGGCGTGCCGTTTAATTACAAGGAAATATTTCAGCGATACAATTGGCGCGAGAGCCCTGACGAGCCTGACAAAGCGAACATGCCGGTCCGAGTTTTCACATATTTGATCGGCAGGGAAGTCGCCGATGTCAGGGAAGTCAAGTGGATGGCTTGCGCCAACAGAGGATACTACGTCCATCTTTCCTCGTATCCGGAAGTCCGGGAAAAGGTAATTCGAAATTTTGTTTAATTAGTCGCGTAATTAACACCGATAATTACGACCATTTTTATCAGCATAAATGTCACAACTGCAGGTTCATGACTGCAAGTATCCATTCTGGGAACTTGGAGAAAAAGTGCAAAAGCTGTAAAAAAAAGTTTGGCTTGAAATCTTCACTTTTAAGCTCGAAACTTTTCATTTCCCTACTTCGTTGCTTGGAATTTCGTTGGTTCATCGGCTATAAAAAAGTGTCTAAATTCGGAAACTTATTGGTTTTTTCTTTTCGGGTGAAAATTGTGGGTTCCGGAGCTCTCGCCGATTAAAACTTTCTGTGGAGAGGCAATGTGTTCACATGGTTTAAACTTTATCGTTGCTTATTTACATTTCGATGGATCTTTTTTCGTCCAGGAATATTAACCATTTTTTTCACGCGGAAAAGTGAAAAATTTCGAAAAATTATGAAAATTTAATCTTTTTTTTTTTTCATTCAAAAAATAGATTATTTCTTGTTTTTCGTTGGTTTTTCTAGAGTCGATTTTTGAAAAAATGAATTTGTTTGCTCCCCGGTGATTGCTTAGCTTTTTTTCGAATTGAATAAACTTTCCCGTTGTGGGGATCGATCGCTGATGATATTTGGCAGAATATAATGATGGGGATTATAATTTAAAAAGGTCCTGAATTACGTGCCTGTAATGGCCAGACCTCTGGTGCTGGGTAAAACGGATCACCCAACGATTTGGACGCCGGTATACGCGGACATAACGGATCCAAAGATGGCAGATTGGAAGTGGGAGCAACGGGAGTGCGAGGAGCAAAAGCAACGTTTTTTCCGTTACCGAAAGGACAAAAAATTTTTCGTGGGTGACCAGCGAGATCGTCGATACGCTCACAAGCCAAGGAAGTATCACGATTATCACAACGATCTGCAGGAATATCAGTTGATGACGTCGGTTAGCATGCCCGTCTACGATAGGCGGGAGAACGCGGTGAGCGATCGTTAAAAACAAAAGCAAAAATCAAACGAAAAGGAAGCACCATTTTTTTAATCCGCAACAATTATTTCAATATCGTCAATAAACCGGCGTCCATTTTGCATGCGTGAAAGAGTGACGAATATATCAAAATAAACAAAATCACAAACTTTTCTGTCGTATATACATTAGCGATGTAATTGTGACGGAATTATTATTATTTATTTTCAACCGCGCAAAAATCCTTGATGTGTTGTTGTTGTTGTTTGTTTGTTTCTTTTTTTTTGCATTCCCGAGGGTTAACGAAATTTCAGGAGATCGGATTAACGTGTCAGAGACACTTTTTCGTCAGAGCAGAACACACTTTAATCGATTTTTCTTAAGCCACCTTATTCAATCCATTGTTTTTCGTTACGATGACAAACGAAAAATAACGAAAATATGGCAAATAAAACCGACTCGCTTCAAGGCTTATCAAAGATTATGTCCTCTTGGTTTTAAGTTCGTATTTGTTCACAGAACATCACTGAGCAGGTGCTGATAAAAGAGGCCTACTGGGTTACACGGACAAGAGAGGTTGGCAGCCAAAACAAAAAAAAAAACAATCATTACACACACACACACATATACACGTACACGTACACATATACTAACAGAGCAAAGAGCTAAAGCAACTTTGTTTCATAATATGCATATAGATTTTAAAATAAAATACACCCTCGTTTATGGGGGAACCTTAATTGCAGTTGTTGAAAAATAAAATTGAGTATTCTCCTCGTTTTTAAGGGCAAACTTTCCAATGGAAATATATTTTCTGACTAGTCACTCGTTTCGTCAAATTTCAATTATTATTAGGAAGAAAAAATATTGTATCGACTATTTAAAATTTTTTTTTTTTAAATCAACGTGACGAAGTGATTGGAAAAAAATTTGATTTTTTTTTTTCAATTCGGATTTTCGATTTTTGAATGGTAATTTTATTTTTTAAATGAGGAAAATATATTTTTCATTCGCAGTTTCGGTCAAAGACGTTTGCGGATACTCGATTTTTTTTTTTAGGTGCCTCCGATAAATTAGTTTATCTTAACGTAGCCGACGGCCATGCAAGTCCCAAGAGCCTCCAATTAGCAAGGCATGAACTTATGAGAATTTCGTTTTTTGGCTTGCCAAGGCTTCGAAAAATCCCCCTCAATTTTTCCGTCGAGAAAAATATTTGTGTAGTTGGCAAATGGCGGTTCGTTTAAAAATAGGAACTTACGGATGTAGGGGACGCACTTTTGCCTCGGATCTGCTTGAGCTCTTGCCACCTCGGGCTCAAAGATCAATGGAAAATTACATTCTCAATTTTCTCTCATACGTAAAATGACGAAAAAAAAATCGCTCTGTTCTGTTTCGGTTCCGTTTTGGTTCCCGATTAAAATATTTTTTCCCAGTGACAATTTTTGTTTTGTTTTTTTTTTTTTTTTTTTTTAATTATTTAATAAAAATTTTCACGAACATCTGATTTTTTTTCCGGAATTCTCGACAGATAATATCTGCGAGGGGAAAAAAAACTGGGCACTTCGGTCGTCGGTTACTTGGTTCGATCCCCCATTTTTTTCAAATAATTTTTGAGGTCTACGCTCGTTCTTCTGGTATTTTATTATAAGTTGGATTATTTAGGTAGGTTTTGTCTCTAGGTAATATAATTTAAAGATAACTTAGTAAGAGAAGAGCTCTTCTCGACGAGTAGTAAAAGGTCCTGCCCCCGTCCGCCCGCCTGCTGGATTGTGAAAAAGCAAAGAAAAAAGAAAAAAAGAAAAGAAAAGAAACCACTGTCCACGTTACGGTTTGCCAAAAGAAAAAAAAAACTGGAAAGTTTCATGCTCGTTGTTGCAGCAATTCGTACGAATTGACAAACAAAGCAAAAAGAAAAAATAGCAAAAATCCTTCCCGAATAAGCTAAAAAGTATCGGTTCTCGAGTACGAAGAGTTACAAGAAAATTTGTTGGTTGCTAGAACATTTGTGATATGCATTATTCGAATAAAAAATCCTTCGAATCACCATCCCATTAAAAATAATAACAAACCATGATTTTTTCAGACTCACTCATTCTTTTCGCATTTTTCATTCCTCCAAAAACTGTCAATCAAAGAGATCATTATTCATTGAATGCCTTGACTATTCGAATGGTGTAAATCTCGATTAGATAATACGTTAGATCGGTAGTCAACAAACGGAAGTCCTTTTGCAGTCATTTCCTCTCCGAAATCGTAGTCCGAAACGTCAAATAGAAAAAACAAAAAAACAATAATTCAAGCTTCAATTTTTCAATGACGTCGTTTTCGCTGGTCGCCCACGACCAGAGAAACGTCATGAAAAAACAATTGTCCCGGCTCGAGCATGAATGACGACGAAAAGCTCTTGAAAAAAATGATGAAGAAGACCGACAGGATTTTCGTGAAGGAAATGTTTGTAAAAGTGAAGGAAAAATGTACGAACATTGATAATAATTAACAATTAAGAATAGTTCGTGCTATCGATGTATTTAAATACATATATACATAAATATGTAAATATCTATATATGTACGTTAAATATTTCTGAGATGGTAGTGCGTCATAGCAACGTAAATTCGTATACGAGAGTGAATAATTTTAATGATTATTATTATTATTATTGTAATTATTGTTATTATTATGGTAACAATTAATAATTTTATTTAAACGCTAGATCGTGAGTATTAGAACAAGTCATTATGTCATAGCATTGTTCATAAAAAACGGTAGTACGCTTTGGGTTATGCGACTTGAAGAATTAACATTTTTATCGCATCCGAATATATTTTTTTTCTGTCAACTATCGTTAAAATAATGATTGAAATTTTCATTCATTTGTTTTTCTTTATTTTTCATTTTTATTTATTTTACTCACTTATTTTACCGTTTTTTTTTCGTCTCTGTCTCCGTCTTAACACGACGATCGTTTTACAGACGAAAATAGCCGATTTGCTGGGAGTCGCCGGAACCGATGTGCCAGTTAAAGAAATACAGAAACTCATGGCGCCGCACAAGGTTAATCATTGTTTGACATTCAATTTGAATTTTTCATTTAAATATTTTAAGGGCGATTCGATTTATTTTTCATTTCGACGAATTTGGGATTTCTTGATATTTAATTTTTTTCTTTTTTTTTTGCAGCTCGGCGTGAATGGCTATGCCTTCATCGTGACCAACAATGGTTACGTGCTGATCCATCCTGACCTTAGGCCAGTGGTGAGTGTAACTTTTTTATTTATTCCTACAAATCTCAGGATTTTCGAAATAAAAAATCCATTTTGTTTTTCTCATTTTTGATTCGTAGTTTGAAGGAATCTTGAAACCTTCGTACAACAGTGTCGACATGGCCGAGGTCGAACTCATGGATCTCGGCAAAGGTCCGAGAGACTTTGATGAAGGAATTCTCACGGTATGATTCACTCCATAAAGTTACGTTTTTCCGTTCGAATGATCTGCTGTTATTGCTAATAAACCGAAAAAAATAATCATTGCAAAATTCCTGGCTCGGTTTCCAACTGGCAATCCCGACGAGAGAGTCAACAATTAATATTCCAAATTTGAGGAAATTTTTACTAATATGAGCCACACATTTTTACAGATCAGTTTTTTCTTTTGTCAACACCATCGGTGACTGTTTTTTGGACTGATGATCTTTTTTTTTTTTATATATTTTTTGCAGCTCCGCGATGACGTGATCAATCAAACTTCCGGTAGCGCTACCCTGTTCACGAAATACCACTACGACAATATGGTTAGCGTTGATGTTCAATTTCACTTTGATATTCAATTTATTCAATTTCAATGAAATTACGTAATTGCCATTGAAATTTCACGATTTTAAATTAACGAGTTTTGAGTCCAGACGAATCGTTTTTTTTTTTTTGTTTATTATTTGTTTGCTAAATTTTTTATTCGATTGCAGAAACGAGTAGGAAGAATGAAAAGAAAATACGATTATCGAGGTATCGAGAGAACACCGTTCACAGTAGTGGTCAGTCTACCGGAGCACGGTCACGCGGGAAGTTATCGGGTCATAGCCGAAGAAGAGATTCATCGCTCTACAGTCGAAGGTATGTACAATTCTCAATTCTGAAAAAAATACCTTCATCACTGACAGCAAGCAAAAAAAAAACATTGAATTTCGATCATTTCGCTAAATTATAAAAAAAAAAAAAAATCACGCCCTTAAATCTTCACATTTTTCGAAAGTCTTCGTCAATTTTCGCCAATTTGGTATAACAAAATTTCCAAGGACGAGGTCGACACTTGCAACGTGGAAACTTCTCAACGAACGTATCGTTTTCTTTTCACCCAAAATATCATCCAAATCCTCCACCATCCAGAAAGATCCAAGTTTTTACATTAAAAAAAAAAATCTTCTCGAGGTGAAATTGAATAAATATTTAAAAAATCGATTTTTGCAATAATAATTATCAACAATAACGTTCGATGAAGATTTTCTTCGGAATTATTTACCAAACAGTTGAAATCTCGTTAAACATCTTGAGCCATTTTTCAATTTCAAGCAAAATGACTTTTTCCTGTAAAAAAAAAGTGAAGAGATAACTTGCTGCTGCTCCAAATTTGCTCCGCGTCCTTCCTTCGATTCGAGCATTTTCTGATGGACACGGTTCCTCGACCTCAAACGATTTTTCTCGATGGCTAAACCAAAATGATACTGAGTTTTGTTTCTTTCCTAACGGAATCAACGTCCGAGTATCTTCGCAACAGTCTCGTTCGCTAAAAGCTTTCATAACATTCATTCAGCGACTCTTAATTTCGTACGAATCGAATTATCGCAGGTAAAATTGTGACAGACTACTTCGCGGGGAGTAACTGGCTGGTACATCCGGACTGGGACTATTGCAAGTGAGTTAAAAGTCAAATTGACTCGAAAAATTAATTTTTTCAAATTAAAATAAATTTTGTCGAATGGAATAAATTGGATAAAACTTTGGAAAAATAGCGTTTTTTGAAATAAATACTGGTGGCCTCGACAGATACCACTATGAGGGTAAGCACAAGTTCAATAACTCGGAGAGGCAGCTCCTCCATTTTTTGGAACGAACCCGCCAGCCGGGCTGGAAATGGGCCGAGAGCAGGCAGCGATCGCAGCCTCCCGAGCATTCTGCCACCAACTCCGCGGGTTCCGAACATAGTAAGCCCAAACAAACCCAACCAAATCCAAACAAATGTGAATAATTTATCAATTGATTTAACATCAAAAAGTGAAAAAATTCCTAGTTTTTTTTTCGTCATTATCTAAATTTTATTTTAAATCGTTCCTTGGATGAAAAAAAAAAAAATATGAAATTTTTAAGAATTCTCAGAATGGACGTTCCCAAAAGTTACTGCACAGCACACTTTCCAAAAATTCATTAAAATATTTGCACATAGGCACCTCGTCGCATTCTCGATGTCTGGCCGATCTCGAAAGCCTCAAAATGCAAATGCACGTTGCAACAATAATGAGTGAAATAATGAAAAAAAAAAACGAAAAGTAATTTGGAAAAATTTCCAAAAAAAATATATCACGATATCAAATGAATTTTTTCACTTTTCGCCCTCGCCCTCGATTCTCATCGTAAAACCCTCATTTTTCATACTCAGCAACCCCGACACCGGACAAAGATTCCTACTTCTGTGACCGGAGTTTACTGCAAAGTTTGGTATTCGACGCAAAGGTAACCGCGTGGTTTGCGAACATCAACACAACGCGCGAGGAAAAGGGGTGAGCATTACAGAGTTTAATATTTCTAGCGACTAATCAAGAGACGATTTTAACCGAAGGACAAAAAAGTACCAAAAAAATAAAATAAAATAAAAAGATGAAAGAAACTAAGAAATAAGAAGAAACGAATCAAAATTTCGTCTTCGTTACGTCTGTCACGAAAACTCATCCTCACGTATCTATACACGTATACGAAGTATATTATTTATCAAATATATACTGAGCATATATATTAACGTCGTCACGATTTAGCCCACTTTCGTCACACGCACGATCGACATTATTTATTTATTCTTTTCATCACACAATCGTTTCTTTTTATCTTCATGCTGTTAATATATTTTTTAATTATTATTATTATTATTATTATTATCGTTAATATTACACGGAGAGAATTAAAAGTCAAAATTCACCGTTGCGGAATAGAAAAGGAGGACGACCTTGCACATTGGTCAATTTTTACTGGGCGGAATGTAAATTCTCATAAAAATAAAAAGTAAAATTTCTTTCATTCTTTCATAAAAAATAAGATGTTATTCAATTTTCATGAAAATTTACATCCTACAGAGTAAAAGTCTTTATATCCTTCTCTTCCATAACGACAACAACAACAAAAACTCCAAAAAACAGAATAGTTCACGGAGAAGCCGAAAAAAATGTCAAATATTAAATTCCTCGAGATCGGCTGCGGACGGATTTTCTTCCACCGACGACCATTGGAAAGATAGAAAGTCGTAGAAAATTATGATCTGACAAAAGATTTTTTTCTTCAACCTGTTTCTCCGTGAGAACGATTTAAGGAGGTTGGATACACACAACAATTTTGCCATATTAAAAGCATAGGAAAATTCGAAATGATGAGAATTTAATTAAATTTGGTGAGAATATTCTTTAGTATTAAATATGAATAGACAAATTTTAAAAAAAAAATTTTCTACACAGTTTTCGAGCATAGAATTCAGATATATATAGGTATATATCTTTTGCATATTGTAAACTCCAATTATTCGACAACTATGCAGACGAAAAATTTGAAAAAAATTGTGTCATCGTATTTGATGCTAAAGAATGTTATCACCAAATTTGATAAAATTCTTATCATATTGTCGTATGTAGCCAATCTCCTTAAAGTCGACGTGACGTCATAAAACGGGGATATTCGCGCATATGAGAGTGCGGCTCTTGATTTTTAATTTTTCATTCTCTCCGCGTATCTCTCTTGATCATTTTTATGATATTTTTTGTTTTTTTTTTTTAAATTATGATTATTGTTGTTGTTATTTCTATGATTGTTGGCCTTGTCGTTTTTGCGTTTGTCACACAGTTTTAAAACGGTGATAGTCGTGATGCACCTGTTCCTTTTTACTAATACTTAACCACTTTGACGCCATGCAGACCTTTAGCTAGGCTGATGAACCTCCTGCCCAGGTAACGCCATCACATCTGCACCTTACGTTTCTTAGAAAATAATTTTGTTATATTCTACTCATTGGTCTCGTTATCGAAATGTCTGTCCGAACTCCGTTTCCTCGCAAATGCATTTTTCTTCATTTTCCTTTTTTTACACTCGTCTCCTGAAGATCGTCGAGTCACTTCCGGTCTGAGTTTTTCCCTATTGTCTACAATTTCCTGATCCCAAAAGTTATTCGGGGATCCTCGTCAATCGTTTTAACTTTATCATACATGATTTTTGCACCTAGCTTCTCTTTGGGTTTTGTGCTCGGGAATATGGGAGAGAAAGACAAATCGTTGCCTCTTCGCCCCAGGGGCCATCGAAACATTTTTTTTTTTTACAGGAACCAACAGAGGATTCTTCTCAACGATGAGTTTTTTAGTTACAACGAACGAAGCTCCTACAAGGGGCTCGAGATTTTTGAAAATTTAATATTTTGGATTAGGACTCTCGAACGTTTTTCGAATTAAAAACTTTTTCTTAAGCATAAAAAATTAATTGACATTTTGTCCAACCATTTGATCAGAAACGAGACAAAAATTCACCATTTAACAGTGAACAACGTGTCGCTTAAAATCTATTTGAAAAAATTGAGGAATTTGTGACTTTTAACATTTTTGAGAAATTGTTTCGTAACATAATTGAAAAAATAAAAATGCATAAAAAAAACTTTGTACTTTCGTTGACGATATAAAGTCGCTTTGATTGTAGATGAGAATTAAATTGGTACGATCGCTAATGAAAAAAACCTGTAAAAGTTAATCCACGTGTCGTCCAAGAGTCTGACAATAATTCTGTGTGTAATTCAGGAAAGAGTTTCAACAACGTTTCGGCTTCACCCTCGCTTTTATGGCAACTCACAGCGGGCTTACGAGGTGGCAAGATTTTAACGTGGACAATGATACGACGCCTGTCGAGCATCACTTCAGCAAACTTTATCCACGTGCCATCGACGAAATTTGGTACAAACGAGCAGTCGAGCAGAATTATTTACAGCCTGACAGTTTCGTTTTTTCGGTGCCTATCGATGACGCTGGTGCGGACAATACGACCCTCGTTACTGCCAGTCGTGCCATTTTTATTGGTAATTATTTAAACTTTAACGTGAAGAAAAAAAAACTTTCACCTGCTTCTCGTACTTTTTGCCAAGGAAATTCTATCTTTTTTGACTGACGAACGAATTCCAGGTGACGATAAGAAAAAAGCCCCGGTCGCGGTGGTCGGTTTTCAATTCCAACACACGGCCCTTCAGGGTCTTTTCCAGAGCATAACCTTCAGCTGCGACAAAAGTAGCAACTGCGACATTGATTGCAGCAACGAATCGTTGGCTTGTTATCTCGTCGATAACAATGGCTTCATCGTTGTTGCTGAGGCTGTTTCGGACGCTGGAAAATTCTTCGGCGAGGTCAGAGGACCCGTCATGACCAGAATGGTAGAGGAAGGCATTTTTGATAAAATTCGAATCTTTGATTATCAAGCCGTCTGCTACAGAAATACTCAAACCGCCAACGATGCCACGAAACTTTTTACGGTCAGTTTTTTTTACTAATTTTGCATGACAAATAATATTTCTAGGACTTTCTCATTTTATGTTCCATTTCTCTCAAGTCTCGATGAGTCATTTGTGTCCGGGCCACGTATTGAAAAATGTCCGCACGTCTCCAAATTTTTCATAAAATTGTTGTTAAATTTTTATTTTCTGGACCGAACAAATTATCATCATTCAGCTAAAAGTTTAAAAAAAGCTCATTCATTTTTTAAACATTTTTTCAAAAGTTTAAAAATTGTGCAATAAGCGAAAGAAACAAACGACTCATGGTTGGCTCGTCGCTAGGGTTGCTGATGTTACAAAAATCGTAATTAACAATGAAAAGTACCGTCAATTTCGAAAATTCATCAATTTTTTTATTTTCACTGATAATTTGAAACTCTGCGTTCGTTTCTATTGAATTTATGCTTCCCAAGCAGCTTTTATAACTCAGAAAAAAAAAATTTTTCAATAAACATCGAACCGAAATTAAATTTATAATTTGGACGATATTTTTTCGTAGAATCAAAAAAATTTTATGTTTTTTTGTTGTTGTCATTATTTATATAATTATTTATTAATTAAATGATTTATCAATGATAATCATTATTTATTCTTTACGTTTGTTGTTATCTTGAGAAAATAGAGTGTAAATTGTACAGAAAATGAATCAACGATGCTATGGACTAGAGTGAATTATTTCGAGGCAAAATGCTTCATTTCTCGATGCTAACGAATGAGATTTTGAATTATCAGCCATGGAAAACTATGCAGCGAACTTTTTCATGGATACTGAGTCAAATGATCTGGGCCTGGGCAAAAATGGGCTTGTGGGATGATGATTTAGCGTACGCTTGGCCAGAGCCCAGCGAGGACGAAGGATCTCAAAATCCTGACAACGATGACAAATTGTCGGAAGGAGGTTCCGGTGGAGAAAAAGCATTTTTGCAGAAAAATGTATTTCTCAACAAAACGAAACGCCAACCGTGCGACAAAGAGGTAAATTTCTTCGCGAGCCAAAAACGATTTTTTAGAAAAAAAAACAAATTGGTAAATTTTACGAAAAAATATTCAGAGTTCGGGTTGAAAAAAAACATTGACGTTTGTGTCGATAGGTTTATCTTTATCTTTTGCGAAACGGAACGACGAGAGAGTACGACGTGGACTACGATTCGACGAGAGGCTGCGAGCGACCATTCGTCGTGCAGCCAGTGAGTTTTAGTAATTTGTTGTTGGTCGTGGTGGACACGAATTGTCCGGACACAGCGGAGCCTGCACTCTCGGTAGAGCCGGAGGAGGTTTTATATCCAAACACAACATTGCCGTGCCAAAAAGCAATGAACGAACTGAGACGCCAAAGGCCACTCTCGTGCATAAAGAATCATCCGCGCGAGAGCGAAATAAAAGATCGATGCGGTGACGCCTCTTCCTTCGGACCAAACGTCAACCTTCTCGTTCTCATGATTATCGTTTTAGCACTCACGATATCGAGGATAGGGCATAATTAAAATAAAACCAACTCGATAACGACACAAACGAACAACCTTTTTCATCTCAAATTTAGCTAAATTTATAAAAAACAAATCATTCAAATTCAATATTTAGTACGTCTAAACAGCTGATTGCGAAATTTGTACTAAAAGTGAAACCAAAAACAATCGTATATAATCGTGAAGGAACACGATCGCGCCTGCCATCTCCTCGTCGCATATTTAGCAAGAGCTTTGCGAATGTTTGACTGAATCTGGTACGAAAATGTTCACGCGATATGCTGCCAGTGGCTGCCGTTGATTCCTCGCTATCCACAGCACCCTTCACAAAAGGCTTTCCTTTTTTTACTGCTCCCACTCGACTCGAGAAAATTTTTTCAAATTTCGGGTCGAAAAAAAAGCTCGTGAAATATTTTATTTTTCGTAGAATTTTTTCTCATCCTCGTTTTAAATAAATCGAATTCATAAGTCACAAAATATTACTGCGCTTCCGTTATCGCGCGCTTTCCGTGATAACTTGTGCATCGATCGAAAAATTATCGAGCGATTTTAACGCGTTTTATTCGATGAAAAATTGTCCAAAAGGAAATTTGGACTGAATTCTGAAAAAATCAATTTTCTAGATATTTTATAATTTATCTTTCAATGATCGTGAAAATATATTTTTAAACTCTCGGAATCCTTTACGATTTAGTTGCAAAAGAATTTTCTGACTCGATCGCATTTTTTTACTCCATTTTTTGGAGCCAAGATTGTTTTTCCGTAACCAGAGTGTCATGGGGTTCACCATGAATGTTTTAAAAATATAATTCGGTCGATCGCACTCGCTAACGTTTTGAAGAAACGAGAAGATAGACCACCGGAGTGTTCCATCGAGCATTGCAACAGGACAGTGAAGTTTACATCGTTGAAAATAAATTGAAACATCCATAAAATTCTTTTCATTCCAATTTTTTTTTTGACATTTTCTTCGTTATCAATTTTTTAATGAAATTTTTCGTGTTATTTGAATTTCGCTGAAAAAAAACACAAATTGAGAAAAATAAAAAAATTGAGAACTTTCGTGGCATAACGATGCAAACACCATCGTCGTGGTACGTCAATGTGAGACAGGAAACACGAGAGAAAAGCGAAAAGAGATCGTGCACGATGATGGACCTTTGCAGGCATAATTACATGAAATTTCCTCTCTAGCTAGATAGAAGATTGTACAGGACGTCAATATGAGAAAACTGCAGTATACACGAGAGTTGTGAAAATAGTAAATTTAAAAATTGCGAAAAAATGAATGATACGAAAAAATGAATCGTGTGGATTTTTAAATATCCCTATTTTTCGCGAATTATTATATTCACAACTCTGCAAAAAAAGACGAAAAAAAAAATAAAACATAAATAACGTTAATGACAATTGATAATATAAATACGAAAAAAAAGAAACAAGGGAAAGCGTAAAATATCGAAGAATGCTGTGAAGTTCTACGTTTCACTTGTTTATTTTATTACGAGATTAAACTACAATATAAATAATTGAATAATTTAAAAACGAGCAACACTCGTGTGATTTGTTGCATGGCAAAGTTGCAAGAAAGTCAAAAAAATGTTGTAGCTCGAAGCCGAAGAAAAAAAAAACCGAAAAAATACAAGCAGGAGAGTAAATGAAATTTCACGATTGAAAAAAATCCTCGAGATGCTTGAATGAAATTCGTATTTCCTCATAAATCTGTAAACAACTTAATCCTTATTCAAAGAAATTGAAATTTTCAATTGTTTGCACGTGAGAAAGCAACGTTTGCGAATGAATTGTGTTGTACAAATAAGTGTTGATGAAAGAAAGTTAAAATATTGGAAAAAGGGAGAAAGAAAATATGGAAACGTTATCAAAAACGAGAGAAGCATTGATTCGATAAAACTTTATGAGTGTGTCATTGAAATCGTATGTGTATCATAGGAGTTTGCCAATATTTCATTAGTTTTACGATCCAACAAAAAATCGTTATTACATTTAGATAGGATTTTATAATAGTTACAAATAAATGAGGAGCAAAACGCATTACTTGACATATTTCGAAAATATGGATAAGGAAACGCTATATTTACATAAATTAATGTAAATATCCGGGTGTTGAAAAGTCACAGGGCGATTGAATCGATACAAAACTTAAGGGGTAATGTCTGGTTGGAACAAACGAAAAGTTACGTTTTTTTTCTTCCCATTAAAACTCCTATTTTTTATTCCACATGAATATTTTTTATCTACACACGACCCCCTAATATTTAATAAACGGATTTCGTCAAGTGAGCCCATTTTTTTTTCTCCCATTAATGAGACTCAATTTTTTGGATAAAACTGTATAGAAAATTCAAAACTACAGCCTGCAGGTAAAATTTTCTTCGATTTACCAAAAATACGTTGAAACGTGGCATTTTTGGGAGTCTGTAGTACGTGATCAGCCTTCATGGCTTTTAAACACTCGTATTAGTAAAAGATTAAGTACTCATGTTCTCACAACTCACAAGCATATTGTAAATCGGCCCGACTCTCTCGAGATAAACGTTGTTTATTTCTCGCAACATTCGCAGATTAATTATATAATTAATTTTTGTAAATTAATGTAATAAATATATATAAGGGACATAATTGTGTGCCTTCCGTTTCAAAGCATACGGCACGCGGTTGAACGAAAATCTTGTTGTATGTTTTTCAATAAATTATTAAATCCTACTGTTTACAATATTTCGTAAGTTTTTCTTCGATTTTATCCTCTTTTAATGAACTTTGATAGCGACACCTCGGAGAAAGATTATTTTGGTTCGATACTCAGAAAAGTAGAAAAACGAAAATTTTGATGAATTAGTGAATTTTTGAAGAATTTTCATTGATGCTTATAAATATTTTTTTCTTGGTTTTGGTCCTCGCGGATCTTTTCATTTTTTTCGGTACGAAACAAATGAGAAAAAATTATGATCGATGGGATGATTCGGGACGAATCGTTGAACGAAGATTCCAGGTTAAAAATTTGTGGAGGAAATTTAATCCTCCCGGAATCATCTTTTTTTGTGGCATTCCGGATCATAAGAGTCCTTTTCGTCCTGCCACTTATATCTCGCGTATTTGCATTTATATCGAATAAAATGTTTTAAAAAGCAAAATTTTCGAAAAAACAATTGTCGCTTGGGTCGAAAACGAGCCATATGATCCGCGGAGCGTCAAGTTCGTTGAAATTCGAATAATTTGGATTTTTCGGGTCAAGAAAAAGCCGTGGAAAATGTGCACAGATTTATTAATTCCAAAGACTGTCATTTATGTACACTAGAGAAATTCTAAAGAACTGAAAACTATTTTTTTTCAAGGACTTTTGTTACGATCTCACGTAACATTTTAATTTGCAAATCTTTCTGTAATTTTTTTTGCAGTTCTCTCAAATCATGTCCACCTTCCAAAAATCCTTTCAAATTGTGCATCGTGCCGTCGGAAACTCTGTGATCAGTGATGCGATCTTGGTTGAAATTGTACGTGCGAATTTTTTCGTTTCTGTTGCCGAGCCCCATTTGTTTTTTTCTTATTTGCCCAAAATTTTCGCGCTGCTCGCTGAGTTGCTTTTCGTAAATGATCGCTCGCAGTCGCAGCATTGCCACACGCTTGTTTTTTATCTGCGATCTGTCCGTTTGACACTCTACGGCAATTCCCGTGGGCAAGTGAGTTATTCTTACCGCAGAGTTCGTTGTGTTGACGTGTTGGCCTCCGGCGCCGGATGCACGCTTCGTCTCAATCCTTAAATCTTTTTCCTTGATCTCGACTTCTATGTCCGTCGGCTGCGGCATAATCATCACGGACACCGTGCTCGTGTGCATTCTCCCGGATCTCTCCGTAACCGGGATCCTCTGAACTCTATGAACTCCCGCCTCGTGTCTCAACATCTCAAAGGCTCCGATTCCGCTCACGGCTAAACTGGCATTACGAATTCCGTCGGCACCGGCTGATGCCACAGAATCCTGATGTATCAGCTCGTACTCAAAGCCCATGTAATCCAAATATCCTATATACATTTCCAACAGATCCTGGGCAAACAGCATGGCTTCTTGACCCCCGACGCCTGTTGTTATTTCCAAGATAAGCTCGTTGCACGTGTTTTTTGCCATATTTTGCATCAAACAATTCAACAATTCTTCGTCCAGACTCTCCAGCTCATCCACGTAACTGGAATACTCCTCCTCGCCCAGTTTTTTCATCTCGGGATCTTGCTTTGCTAAGTTTATCAACAAATTTCAGTTTTAATCACGAGGAATTAGGAATAAACATTTTTTTAACCGTTCGAATACACACTGGGCCATATTGACTCAAACAATTTTTTGACACCGATCGGTGGGTATTTGATGGCGACTGATGTTTCAAAATTTAATTTTCATTTTCGTCAAAAAATAAATTGAGGGCCATGGATAATTTACTACAAAAAACGTCTCTACAAAAAAAAAAAAACAAAAAATGCATGTTTACCAGAATCCAAAACCATTTTAAAAACACCTCGGGTCAGATTGACCCAATATGCACTCACAGCAGGTGTGCACTCGAAGGGTTGAGGTTAGGAAATTTATTCTCAATTAATGAGCGAATTAATTTGAATAAAGAAATTTGTGAGAAGGAAATGAAGAATAATTACCGAGATCTTCCAGACTTTTCATACTCTCTTCCACATTGGATCTGTTTTGCAACAATCTCGAAACTTGGTCAAAACCGAATTCACTAATAATGTCACTGTCGCTGGATCGACCTTTTGCAAGCTCGAGTTCGACGTATTTGACAAATTTTTTCATCGATCCATTCGACAATGAAAATTCTTTTTTCGCTGTAGGATTGCATTTTAGCGGATCAACTTTCGAACTAAATTTGAGGTTGTGTAATGATGGCAAATGGGCGCTGTTTACTTTTAAATTCCGTCCAGAACAAACACTGAACGTTCTCAAATGACGAACAAGAAATAACATCATGAACACTTCAATTAATCGTATGGAAATTACAATCGCGGCTAAACTTTTTTTGCAGATAAATGATCATTGTTGACATTCGGGCTCATGGTGAAAAAGGATATGATGGCCGCGGGCTGTGGAGCGAGGGGGGAAACTCACACGTGGGTCGCCGCGCAGCTGATCTCAGAAATACTTTGTCTAAATTGTTACAAACATTCGTATCTCTTTTCTTCGATATACGAACGATGAGAAATGATACGCCGAGAAGAAACTGAATTTCGATGATAAATGAGGCTTGAAACTTACATTACGATGTCTGATGGGAATTTTGACCTCAGTCTTGTTCCAAAAACGACGTGCACCTGCATTTCCGATCCGGAAAAAGCTACGCGGAGCTGCGCGAAAAAAGTTAACCCAATTTTTTTAAATGGAACATTCATTTTGTTTCTTCTGCATCGAGAGCATTTTGTTACGATAAATTGCAATACAAACACTTGTACGGTCAAGATAATACATCCAGTTCGACTGCACACGTTCTAAAATATAAAAATTTCAGGCCCTGCATGCGGCATAAGCGAAGCAAAAAATATATAAGCGAAGCGGGCATGTATACCCGCGATTTCGTATTTCGGCGACAACTGCGCCATTTTCATGCGAGCGGCAATTCACCAAACCAAGAGGGACATTAATATTCGCTCGATTTAACTCGACACAAAACTATTATTTCTCTGTTATTTTGCATGGTAAAAGCCCTCACTTTGTATTAAAAATACACGAATAAAAACATTAACGAGTTTGTAACGTTTTGATGAGAAGAAAATTTACCAATAAGATCGCGTTGAGTTTTCGCACTAATGCAATTGAAGAGAGACAGAAGATGCGCGTAGCTCTCAGTAACGAGTGAGTGTTCGGCGACAGTTTACCGAAATTACCCGATTAGTGATCATGTCGCTTTTCTTCATAGACAACTTTTCTATAAGAATCGAAGCGTGAAAATCTCGGTAGCGTTGTTTTCAATTGGAAAACTGATGCTGATCAACGTTACAAAGTTGAATCAGCACAGTAATACAATTGCAACGATTCTGTTACGAAAATAAAATTGAATACTTTTTAATCGCATGTAAATGCTCGTTGGATCTTGTTCAGCTTATATAGTGAAGTCAAAAAATTATGGAAGTGAACGGGTATCAATCGCAGGAAAAGCAAATCAACGAAGGAGGTAATTCAACGAACTTTCATACGTATATCCTTCATTTTTCCACTTTTTCTGACATTAATGTAATTTCATCGTATAAAACGTCGAGCATATCGCGTGTATCAATTGATTGTGAAATCTGCATTTCTTTTTCGGTAACCTTAGGAATTTACAAATGCATTTTCCGATTCTATGCAATAGACATTTTCCGAGTGGGATTTTCCCATCGTAAAACATCGTAGAACAGTAAAAGATTCGACTAAACTTTTCAATATCGATTTATTTCGATTGATACGAAGTTAATCAATACGTGACTCTGTAACTCGAAAACTTAAATGCTTTGATATATTACTGAAACAAAGAACCACATAACTGCACACATGCATTGAAAATCGTGACAAAATATAAATGTGTATGAAAATAAAATGATCTGATATAAAATTCTCTGTGCTCGATTCTATTTTTAATCGAGAATGAACAAAGAAATATTCAACTTTCATTTTGACAAAAACGACCTTGAAAAATCGATCAACCCAAAAAAAAGTTTCAAAATCGGATTTTTTTGTTACCCAAGCAATTTCTGAGTTTGAAAAATATAAAAATTATTAACAAGCGCAAATGTTAACTTTTGCAAACCACGTTACATTATCCCTTTACTCTTGGCTCTTGAAATACGTTTTTCTCATTGTTTCTGGGGTTAAAAACATTTTTTCAGACAATGCTTTCGTCTGGCACGATTATTTGGATGCCAGCGAAAGTTTTGAAGTGCCACAAATTATGTTTCCGCACGTAGAGTTGACTCTGCAAAGCGGCATAGAAATTGGCATGTCGCTGGAGGTTCCAACTTCCAAGGACACCACAAAAGACTTTTCTTATTGGGTCGCAACGATAGTTATGGCCTGCGGACCTCTCTTGAGGTTGAGATACTTTGGCGGAGATGACAGAGCCCTGGAGTTCTGGTTCAATTTGACTAAAGAGGCTGCTCATGAATTGGGATGGTGCGTCAGGCATAACAAGCAATTAGAACCTCCGGAATCTGTTCTCCAAAAATCTCCTGACTGTTTTGACCAACTGCCTGGATATCTCGTGTCCGCCAAGTCCGTCCCGCAAGAAATGCTCACCGGGGTTCGTCTTTTTTTTACATACAACAAACAATATTTTTCAAACACTTCAAATTCACAATTCCTCGCACGCCTCTCAACTAACGAGACGAGTTGCAATTTGTATCGCAATTCTGAAAAAAAACTTCATTTTCTACGATAAATTTGAAAATTTGGAAATCAACGTATTGACGAGACGCACGACTGATGAATTTTTTTTACAGGAAGGACTCAGCATGACGGACAGAATCAAACAAGGAATGAAAGTCGAAGTCAGTGATGTTCGGCATCCCTACAAGTTATGGGTCGCCACGGTAAGTTTATTTGGATTTCTTGGGCTTTTAGAACTTTGCACTTGGAATAATTGGTTGGAGGCGCAAGACTCCAGAGATGGAGAATATTTTTGAGGGCGTTGCTCCAAGTGGACGACATCGCAGGTGGATTTTTTTTTAAATTCTCTATTCCACTACATCTGCAGATTATTCGATCAGCGAGAAAATCTTTTTTGAACAAATTACTGGGATTTGGAAAAAAAAATGGAATTCAGAAAAAATCTACTTGAATTTTTTCACCATATTTCGAGTAATCGATGAGAAAAATGCGAAAAAGAGTTTGAAAAAGTTAATTTTTCATTTTGGTTTCGCCATGTTTTAAATAGCCAATGAGAAAAATGCGAAAAAGTAAAAAATTATTTGGTTTTTGTTATTTAGATAATCGAGAACGTGGGCGGCCGTTTGTTGTTGCGTTACGACACGCCAGGCGCGCGTGTGAAGGATTTTTGGATGTTTTGTACATCGGAGCACTTGCACAAAAACGGATTTGCCTCAGAGTCGGATTCGCGATGGTTTCTAGAGCCGCCGAGTTCGATAGTGGAGACGCACACGTACGAAGAGTGGAAAGAGGTGACGGAATCGTGTCCGAAGAGTTACGAGAAGTCGGGAAAGCTGTTTGATCACGAGGTGGAACATCCACGACATAGATTTAAGGTGGGAATGAAATTGGAGGCGATCGTGCCATCGCACAGGACGAGGTTCGCGCCAGCGACGATAGTCAAAGTGTTTGACGACGTATTTTTCCTTGTCCAAGTTGACAATCACGACGAGTACAAAAGTTCGCGACGAGAAAAAGAACAGGCGAGATTGCAGCAAGGAATGGAAAAAAACACGTGGCTGTGCACAGCTGAACATCCTTATATATTCCCAGTGGGCTGGGCGAAAAAACACGGACTCAGACTAGCGAAGCCACGCGGTTGGTCGTACGAGAACGATCAGTTTGAATGGGATTCTTATTTGCAAGAAACGGAATCGTCACCCGCCCCTGAAGAGGCTTTCCCCAAAAGGGAATCAGCGATCGAGGCTGGATACGAAGCCGGCATGAGGCTTGAGGCGGTTGACCCAAGAGACGAGAACATTATCTGCGCTGCTCACATCGCCAAAGTCATGGAAGATTTGCTCTGGATCAAATTGGATAATTTCGACGACAGACGCGACCACATCGTCCACATGCATTCCATGCAAATTTTCCCTGTTGGCTGGTGCGAATCCAATCATTATCCCTTAAAACCTCCTCGTGATTACATCGAAGTTTGCAAAAAATTGGTCAAATCACCGAGGCAAGACGAACGCAAAACTGCCATCGATATTCCCATCTCCGAACCCAGATCTTCCCTCTGGTGCCCTAAAATTTATTTCAATTATCGCTGCTTCACCGGGCCCATGATTTCCAAAGGAAAACTCGCCACTCTCCCCAAAGCCGTTGGTCCCGGACCCGTTATTCTAGTCATGAGAGAAGTCTTGTCCATGATCGTCTCCGTCGGCTATCGAAGTGCTCGCATCCTCAAAGTCCTTCAATGCGACTCCAAACCCGACCCTGGTTATCATCTCGAAGTCCTCAAAGCCAAACACAAAAACAATGTGTATCGAGCCAGCGTTGCTGTCATCACCTCTGGCGATATGGTCGCCGAATTCTGCCGCAATATCTGCAAGAAACTCATGGTTTGCCCTAATCTCTTCGGCCCTCTTCACGTCCCCGAAGACGATTGTCCCGACAGATGCCACAAAACCTCCAAAAGTAAATTCAGTAAGTACATAAATTACTAATATTTCAAAATCAACTATTTACTAATCAACAATTATTAAACTTATCATGGTTTTTAAAATTGAAATTTTCTAGCATAGTTACAAAATTTGTAAAAACTTGAATGTAGAAAAATAGAAAAAAAATATGGAAAGAAAAGAATGTAGAAAAACAAATATCAAAAGTATAAAAATCATGAAGATTTCCAAATCAACGATTTAGTAATCAACAATTATTAAACTTAACATGTTTTTTTAATTTTCAAGTATAGTTCAAAATATTTTTTAAAACTTTGATGTAAAAAAAAAAAAATACGAAATCGTCCAGTACACGGAGGCAAAACGAAAAATTCTCAGGCAAAATTGCTCAAAATTGAAAAACAATGGATCTTATTTGTTGATTTTTTTTTTATTTAGCAAAAACGATTAATTTTGATTGTTTGGAAGTTAATCAATACGAGACTGTAACTCGTTTTCCTTTTGGCTATTTTGATCGATTTTCAAAATTGTTCAAAATTGAAAGAAAGAGATTTTAATTTATTGATTTCTTTTTTTTTCAGCGACGGTTGTGAATTCTACGAGTAAACGAGGCAAACCAGGGTACACGAGCATCTTGGTGCAAAGAAGAGCCTGGGGAGGCCGGCGAAAGCGAAGACGCGGCCGATGGGCAAACAGGGAAAGAGAAATAGCGAACACGTACGACCGAGACGACGAAATGCCGTATTTGTCGCTGGATTTGGCGAAAAATGTTTCGGAAAGTCCCGAGGAGAGTCCGGAGGACAGGCCACAATTGTCAGAAATCGACATATTGATACAGAAAGGTCTGGAAAAGCCGGAAAAGTTGGACGACCTCAAGGGCGAAATACCTTCGAGCAACAACGTCTCCGACGACTCGAGAAGCTCGTTCAACGACCGGAAAAGCAAAGACAGCAACGTCGGCAGTCCCGGAAGCATGAACTCCAAAGGCACTTCCGGAAAATTCAATCAAAATGGAAACTCGATCCCGAGAGCAGGCAAACGGGATCGCGAATGGGACACCAGCATCGAGTCCGACTGCTCTGAAGCCGATGCCGAATATGTAAAACTCCAAAAAAAACAGCGACGTCCGAAAACACGCAAATTGGAATCGAATCCCCTCTTCTGGACCGTCGATGATGTTTTTCGATATTTACGCAAAACTAACGATTGCAAAGATATTGCTTATCGTGTGAAACAAGAGGCAAGTATTAAAATCTATTTTTTTTCACCTCTATTTATTAAAAACTTTAAAAAATTCAGAGATTTTTATTAATCGTACAAATAAAATAACAAATTCAGTTTTTTTTTTCATTGATCCATTCAATTGAAATATTCATCTATGTAAATTTAAAAAGAAATATATTTTTCGCGGTTTTGGCAGGGTCTAAAAAGTTGAAGAAAAAAAAAACATCATTTCGAAAGTTCATGTGTAGAAATTTAGGAAATGAAACTCTTTCTCAACATTTTGCAATCGACCGTAGAAGAAAACTAACAAATTCAAAGATTCGTTTTCAAATGATCGATTTATGTAATTCGTGAATTCCAAAATAAATATATTTTCCGCGATTTTTGAAGGAACTTAATATTTCAAAGAGAAGAAATGTCGTCTAGAAATTTCGTGTGCAGAATTAAGCGATTTATTCTGAATAAAAATGTGTCGAGTAGAATGAAAGTTTTGGAAAGAGGAGAATTTTTGGAAAGGTTGTGGAAAAATGAATATCTTTTGTTACATTGCGATGGAAGAATAAGAAAAGATTTGGAAAAGAGTGCGCGATTGAGTAATTTTGCAGTGGGCGCGAAGCACTTAATGAAAATCATGCAAAACGTTTGATGGTTCACAGGAAATAGACGGTTTGGCATTCCTATTGCTAAACTTGCCATCTCTGACGGAGCACATGAAGCTGCGGACGAGTTTGGCGATGAAATTGTGTCGTCACGTTGAGCAGGTCAAGGTGACCTTTTTCCTGAGACATATCAACGAAGTCGAGCCTGAGCAGTACCAAATAGTATGATTTCTTGAATAATAAAGACAGAATAGATGAGAATCAAGTTCGTCGAAAAGTTGTGCACGAAGGAAGCTCTATTAAGAAATTCAAACTTTGTTCTCCAATTTTTTCTCAAGCAGAAAAAAAAAACTTGTGAATAATCGTCAATCAACGACGTTTTATGAAACCGGGAGAAAAAAATTGCTCATTCTTTCGTGTAATTTTTCCGAGTTACCGCAAAAAGTTATTATTTTCTTTACACGTTTACATGGTCATAAAGAAAAAGTTAATCAACGTTTACTTATTAACTTTATGAACAATCGTATTGAGCGACTTCCGCGACAAAATTTTTTTTTCCATTCATCGCCTGTCTATTGTTAATGCATCTTTTATTTATATAAATATTGAAATATTTTTATTTATGTAACTTCGATGAATTACCGATCTGAGGATCAAGCCTGATCGAATTTTCCCTGAAAATCTTGTATCATAGAAACAAAAAACTACCTTGAGAGTAATTACGTTGTGTAAAAAAATATATTGTTTCTTTTTAATCGTTTTGTTATTTCTGATGAATAAAAAGAAAATTGTTTTTTCACCCCTCATCTCTCCCAATCCTTCCAAACCAGTATTCTCGATTTTTTACCAATACATCTGATTTGTTTTCAATTCGATGAGATGCTCATTAAATTAATTGATTGATTAATCATTCAATTTACTTTGGTGCCAAAAAAATCGGATTACCAAACAAAAATAGAATTTCCTGAATTTCGAAATTTTTCTATTGATTTTGACAAATTTTCATCGTTCAAAAATTTCGTTGATTATTATTAAAATTTCGATTAAATTAGATTTGTATTTATATATTAATTTATAAATAGCTAAATATCGATTATTGTTGTTTTATTGTGGGAATTCAAAAGAAAATAATATATTCGAGATCCTTAAGAATTTTAAACATTTTTATCGTGACGTTGCGTAACGCGTCTTATGTGCAGGATTGCACTCATTCATGATCATCGCGTTCATCCTGCCGATTATCCCACGTATGAGAATAAAAAAAATAATAATAATAACGATATTAGAATACGTGACGTGATTTTAAATGATCGAAGAAAATTTTTCAGCCATATGGCGTGTGTGAGTCACGCATTAATATGGCGGAAGTGAGAAGAAAAACGGTGCGAAGCCCGTCATAGTTATATGCAGTTAGCGGTACACTTTTCCTATGTAGACTTTACACACACGTTCATGTATATCTATATAGACGCGCTTAAGGTGAAGCGTTGCACAGAGTACCGGTAGGTAGGGCCGTTGACCTGTAAACCCTCGAGCAGTGCATATTCCTCTTCTCATTGTTTCCTTAAACTTTTACGTTTTACCTCCCAAAGCTAAATTTTACTGTATTCAATTAGCAAACTATGAATTGCAATACTCATGGTTTCCGTCGATTTAGAATAAAACTTTCGCTTTCATATATTAGTTTCGATCGTTGAAATCTCTTCAGCGATTCTGCTACTTCGAACTCTATGCTGCTGGGTCTCATTTCTAAATCCGCGTCAACAAACATTCTAACCTAAATACCACGAACTTTTTGGCAAAGAAAGAAAAGTTTGCGAAGCCCCCGCAGTGAGATCGTTTTTACGGTAAATCCTCGCTAACGTTTGCCAACAAATTTGTTTATGGACGAACGAATTTTTTGAAAATTCGTATAGTTTTATCATTTTGCTCCATAAAAATACGTTAGCAACAATTAATTTTGTTGTTCAATTTCAGTTGAAATTGAATCACGGCTCGATTCTATGGCGGAGGACAGCTTCGTTTAATTCCAGAAATGAAAAAAGTTTCGCGACAAAATTTTACGTTAAAACGAAATTTTTCTAGGTCAAAATGCGTGTTGAGTTTATGAATTACACTGCATTATTGGAAATAGCCGTACAAAGTGGGAAAAATGTTCCCACTGACCTACACAACAGACAGGATAATCGATTGCTGGAGTCTCAAATCTTACATCTGCTCGATCCCCAGACAGTTATTTCAATGAGAAAAGAAAAGGTGTCTGAGACCCGCGAAAACGTCTACCGAAGGTGTTTTCCCTCTTTTTTTTGTGGATCATAGAATTTTCGTGTTTTGAGGGAAGGTCGCTTGACCAGAGTAGTCTGGAGAGAAGAAAAATGGCGGTTCTCGGAGCCACTGGTGAAGATCCAAAGTGAGCACTAGAACCCGCGAGAGGGGGTAATTGGGTAAAGAGTGGGGGGTAGCGGTGAATGGTAGGTGTGTGCGTGAGAGGTTGACTATAGTTTAGCTCAGTACAAGCGGGTTCTATACCTCACGGCGTAACACACTCGTGAAGCGGCCGAAGAGTCAGTCGTTTTCATTTCGAGAATGTGTCGATTGTAGTTTTGCAGTGAATTAGCCGCTCCGAAGGTGAGTCTCGTTATTAATGAGTGTTGAGAAAAAGTGACAACAATATCCCAAACGATAGGGAGAAATCGAGTGAAAATGAGTCAAAAAAATAAGGTGTGAATAGGAAATACGAGCGAAACAGTGACAAGCAAGCGCGTTGCCGATCAATGCTGGACGCACTCGGGTGTGCCCGTTCGAGTCGAGTCAGTCTATCACTCTCCTTCTCCCCGCGTTCCCTGACTCACCTCAACTCGTTATATGGATGCACTAAAAAAAAACTCCCGAAAAGCCCTACAACGATCGATTTATTCCTGGAATAGCTTCTTTTTCAAGAGACTGTAAAAAACATCGAGAAAATCGTGATCGTCGTGATTAAAATCACACACCCAACTTTATTCCAGAACGATGTTGTCATAACTTGGAGGCAATCGAGTTCGGTGAGATCATCCTACGTGTGTATACGCGTGTGCGTGTTTTTCGTTTCTTCGTAAGAGTGAGCGCTACCTGTTTTTCTCTCTCCATGATTGTGTCTCGAAAGCCTCAATTACCGAACGCGTATTTTTATCCCGAATGTCAAACGACGTAAATTTTTATTATTCTCATCAAGGACTCGCGATGAAAAGCTCTTCAAAATATGCTCCAGCGCGTGCACTTGTCTCCATTAACATTTACCATTGTGCAACAAACCGTGTCGTTGTTATCTCCCTGTGTACCGTTCGCTAGCTAGACACACGGCAAAGGTGCACGCCCATTTTTCCTCGTTTCCACTAGCAACCGTTATCCCAAAACAATATTAGAAAACAAGTTAATGTTGCAAATAAAAAAAACAACTTCAGACAATGTTGTGGATATGTTTAATCGAAACTGGAACCGGTATCGAACGACGCGGAAAGGCAGACTCGTTCCTACGGACACATTTATATACGTATACATTCGTACGAATCTATCCACGAGGCGTTTCGTGTAAAATAAACCAATTTCGCGATTGCCAGTCATTTTTCCACAACTCCGAGTATCGAGAAAAATTCTCAGATTATAAACAATCGACACTTGCTCATTACCGCTCGCGGAATTCCCAGAAAACAATGAAATTTGCTGACCCGGCAAAAACCGCTTTACAGCGTGACATTCCGGAACAATAGCCTCAAATATTTCGTAACGTTCGGTCGACGATCCCGACACGCTGTTTTTACAAAAAAAAAAAAAATCTCTGTTACTGATCATTTTCATGGAATTGCAAGAAATTCTGCCTCCACATCTCCGATAACTGCTTCACGAAAAATTGAAAAAAATAAATTGTTCGTTTTTCTAGAGCCAGTATAGAACGGAACCATGAGGTGTTCATTGTTTGTTATCGTGGCGTTCGCCTTGCACACGACAGCCTCGAGTGAGTATAAAATTAACCATTCGCAACACTTGTAATTGACGTTTGAATATTTATTTGTATCTTCAAGCAAACGATCAAAACACATATATAGGATATTCCATGTCAATTGGGCTGTGCCAGAAATCATTAAAAATTCGATTCGTGAGAAAAAAAATGCTTCAGGACCGAAAAATTGCGTTTTAAAATGCCGATCGGAAAAGTGGATCTAAATTTTTTATAAATGACAAACTTATGGAGAATTTTTTAGTAGCTGAATGGACATGGAAAATTTTATTTTGACAATGTGTTTATTTATATTTATGGAGAATGGAGAAATAATTTGGATTAATTTAATGATTTTGCATTATAGTTCGAATACCGGATTTTGAAGAAGGTGAAAGTTATTGAAAAAATTCATGAGAGACGTGTAGCTTTTTTAAAAACATCTAATCGTTACGAATAGATACACTAAACTCATAATCCTCATTTTCGTCATTGATAATCGAATCAAACGAAAATTAATTAATGTTTGAGTGTAAAATTCATGCTGATATCGCAATCATTTTATTATTACGAGTAATTAATCATTCTCATGTGTATATTTGAAAAATCACGCATTAGACAAAAAATAAATAGAGTTAGCCCCTTAATGTTTCCCTTGAAACTCTTCTAGGACTCGAGACAAGTTCATGCGTCTACGTCATTCATTTTCTTGCTCGGATTTCACTCACGATCTACTGATGGCTTGCATCTTTTTTCTTGATGGCATAGATCACCCAATGTTTTGTGTTGATCCCTTAATTATTAGTGGTTTTTCTAAATTGGAAGATTATTGTGAATTTTTCTGTCGGTTCAACGCTGGAAAATTGTGTTTTTTTTTTTTTTTTCACCACATATACGACAAGTGAAATTTTTGATTTTTATGAATTTTTTAATTTTTTTACCTGTTGCTTAAAAAAAATTGAAAACGTTATTTTTTTTGTAAAATAATTAAAATTCACCATAATCTTCCTAGAATTTTGATCACCCAATGTTTTGTGTTGATCCCTTAATTATTAGTGGTTTTTCGAAATTGGAAGATTATTGTGAATTCTCTTGTTGTTTCGTTGCAGGAAACTTTTTTTTTTTACCCGATACAGGACGAGCGAAATTATTTATTTTAAAAATTACAAATTCGCCATAATCTTCCTCGAATATTTGTTTTTAAACTCTAATGTTTTTATGGATTAACGTTTCGACAACTTTAATCTGTTATTCGTGATTTATTTCAGTTCAATCGCCGCCAAGAATAACGAAACAACCGCCCACAGACGAGTTGCTCTTCCAAGTAGCTCAGCAGAGTCTCAACGAAAACGACAAGCCATTTCTCATAGAGTGCGAGGCCGAGGGTGAACCTGTGCCCGAGTAAGAAAATCTTGTTCGTTCATAATTTTTCCAAAAAATGTACAATTATTTATTCGCTAGATTCCGAGAATCTCGAGGCTTAGAATTTCAGTCATGATTTCGATTCGTAATCGCAATAATTTTTCGCACAGCCAAGAAAATTGCGGTTTTCTTTATTTAATAATCGTCGCCTGACGTTTTTTTGTGAGTCACGGAAATAATTGAATGATTAGCACGAAAAATCTGACTCGGAGGAAAAATTTTTCATGAATTTTATTCCATTTAACATTTTTTTTTTAAACTTTCCTAGTGAAAACAGCGGCAAATTTTTTTTTGTATATTTCCATGTCGATGAGTCACGATCACGATGCGTCACTCCATTAATTTGAATATTCATACAGCTGCGAATTTGGCTTGGAGAAAAAAGTACTAACGGAGAGTGCAAATTGAGGAATTTCATTCATGAGAATGAACTTTCTTCCTAGCCACTGTTTCTCGATTCACAGTTGACTTTCTTGCACTACAATGAGTTGATAAACTGATCTTAATTACCTCGATGACCTCATGGCCTCAGGGAGATAAAATTACCACTCAAGACACATTTGCCCCTCTCCTTGTTACCGTAAAACGAGCTCGAGTTAAGGAGAACTTTGGTAGTACAGTCGGCTCAATTGACTAGTAAGATTCGAACCCCACGAGACATTTTTCAGGCTCAAGAAGCTTTCGTATTTTTTCAATCTACTGAAACAAAAAGAATTCTTAAAAAACTAGTTTTCACGGCCAATGATGCTGATTTTTTCATGATTTCTAGCAATTCCCATCGATCTCTATTGAGCCTGAATGGGCAAGTTGAAAGATGCTCCCAAGAATCCAAAAAAAATTCAGTCACATTTGAAAAATTGCTGTCAGTAATAAATCGCAAAAAGTAGTAAAAAGTGTGTTCGAAGCAATGCCAGGTTAACTGTAAGATTGAGAAATTCTTGACCGTCGTTTAGTTCCTGCGAAAATGTTGCAAAAAAAAAAACTTATTTTCATGGCCAACGATGCTGATTTTTTCCATGAGTTCCAGCAATTCCCATCGATCTCCATCGAACCCGAATGGAAAAGCTGAAAGTTGCTCGAAAAAATGTCAAAAAATTCAGTCACTATTAAAAAATTTGCTGTCAACCATAAAAGCACAGAAAAACGCGGAATGAATCGTTGACAGTGTTGAAAATAGTTGAAAGTCTGTTCGAAGCAATGCCAGGTTGACTGTACGATTGAAAAATCCTTGAGCATCGTTTAATTCTCGTGAAAATGGTCAATTGGGTGATTTTCTCTCCCTCGTCGTGTGTCTACAGTATAGGATGAAAATGAGGATTCTTATTGACTGAAGAATCGTCCCCTTGTACGAATTGCAGGTACAGATGGATAAAGAACGGGAAGAAATTCGATTGGCCGGCGTATGACGATCGAATTTCGCAGCAGCCCGGTCGAGGTACTCTCGTGATAACGAGGGCACGAGACGAGGATCTTGGACAATATCAATGCTTCGCATCGAACGAATGGGGAACAGCTACATCGAATTCGGTGTTTGTGAGAAAAGCGGAATTGAATTCGTTCAAGGACGAGGATCCGATAACCTTGAACGCGGACGAGGGTAGTCCTTTCAAAATGACTTGTCAGCCGCCGGATGGTTGGCCGAAGCCGAACGTGTATTGGCTCATCCAGGACGCGGCTGGCGTCATTAAGTCAATAAACAATTCGCGAATGACTTTGGATCCCGAGGGAAATCTTTGGTTCAGTAACGTCACGAGGAACGACGCATCCGACGATTTCTATTACGCCTGTGCGGCGACGTCTTTATATCGCAAAGAATACAAAGTGGGAAACCGTTTCCTACTGAACGTCGTGTCGACGGGATCCTCGGCCAATCAGAACAAACACGCGCCGGAAAAGCAGTACGTAAGCAGGAAGAACGAAGTGGGAATGAGAGGAAAAAAAATAGAATTGTATTGTATTTTCGGTGGAACACCGTTGCCTCAAACGGTTTGGCTGAAAAACGGCGTCCGATTAAAACCAACGGATCGAGTGATCCAAGGAAATTATGGCAAGTCGTTGATAATAAAAACTGTGAATTTCGACGACGAAGGAACGTACACGTGCGAAGCTTCCAACGGGGTCGGCACGGCTCAATCCCATTCGATCGATCTCAAGGTCCAAGCTGTACCTTATTTCACCGTTGAGCCTGAAATAATAAACGCCGCTGAGGATGAAACCGTCGAATTCCATTGCGAAGCCAGAGGCTTCCCCGAACCCCAAATCAAATGGATTCACAACGGGAAACCCATCGCGGAAGCTCCACCAAATGTGCGCAGAAAAGTTTCACGAAATTCTATCGTTATCGAAAAACTCCAGAAAACCGACACCGGAAATTATGGATGTAACGCTACGAATGCTCTGGGTTACGTTTACAAAGATGTTTACGTTAACGTTTTGGCTCTCAAGCCCGAAATCACTCAACCTCCAATGGATCTTGCCACCGTTGACCGCAAAGACGTTCGCCTCACCTGCAGAGTCTTCGGTGCTCCGAAACCTTCTGTCAAATGGATTCGCAATGGACAAGAACTCACCGGCGGACGTTACAAAACTCTCGTCACTGGAGATCTGGAAATAAAAAACGTCGGATTCTTGGACAGTGGCACTTATACTTGCCACGCTTCCAACAAACTCGGCTCCGATGAGGCTAGCGCCAGTCTCACTGTTAAGGAACACACCAAAATCACTCACGTCCCTGAAGACTACGAAGTCTCTGCTGGAACTACCGCCACCTTTAGGTTCGTTTCTTTTTTCTTCCAAAATGAAATTCCAAGAAAATTCTAAGGCACAAAAAACCATTTTTTACATGAAAATTATCCTCATATCTTTTCGATAAGTTTGCAAAATCGTCAAACACGGAAATACGCTGGATTTTTGGCGAATTTTGGGCCGGAAACTAATTAAAAAATTATTATTTTTTTAACGAATTTTTATTTTCGAGAAATTCTGATTGTACCATCCAAAAAAACTTTCTCTTGGGCGTTCTCAGTGGGAATTTTGCCGTAAAATTTTTTTATTCCTAAAAATAGAAAAAAAAAGTCCGGGAAATTTCATGCAAGGTATGAACTGTAATTTCTTTGGAATCCAATGCGGACGCAATATTTTCACTTTATGGAGAAATTGGATTGAGATCTCCATGTGTTTTTTAAAATTTATTTTATTGATTTATTTTTCTTTATTTTTATATTTTTTTCTTTTATTTACGTATTTGAATTTATGTATTTACGTATTTAAATAAATCTTTAGATGTAACGCTGTGTCGGATTCGAGTTTACCGTTGACGATCGAGTGGTTGAGTAACGGAGAGCCGATAGATGTGGAGGCTGAGCCAAGATTCCAACAAGCAGCGGACGATCATTCGCTCTCGATAACGAGAACGACAGAATTGGATTCGGGAATTTACACTTGCCGAGCTCATACGGAACTCGACGAAGCAACTGCCCAGGCTACGCTCACCGTCCAGGATGTGCCAAACGCTCCGGTACTTTTGGAAACCACGTGCTACTCGAATGAAGCGAAAATTCGTTGGTCTCCCATGGGAGATAACCGAGCTCCTATTTTACGATACACCGTTCAGCACAATACAAGCTTCACTCCAGATGCTTGGGAAGTTGCCGCGGACCACATTCCTGCCACTGAACAAACTTACATTATCCCAATGTCGCCTTGGGCCAATTATACTTTCCGCGTTTTGGCCTGGAACAAAATAGGTAAAAATTACTTTTGATCAAAATTGATTAATTTCATAATTAATTCTCTAATTCATTGGCTCACTAATTAATTAATTAATTAAATCATTGAACATGAATTAATCGATGAATCTACGAGATTCTCGTTGCGTTTGTGTAGACGAGAATTTAGAGCTTTTGAAAATATGTGAAAAAAATAACACGACGATTACGATTTTTCAACAGGATCGTCCCAAGCTTCGGGTCACGGTACCGTGTGTACAACACAGCCGGACGTGCCGTACAAAAATCCTGGTAACGTGATGGGCAACGGCACAGATCCGCAGAACATTGTGATAAGTTGGACAGTGATGCCTCAGATAGAGCACAACGCGCCAAAGTTTATGTACAGAGTGACGTATCGACGTGACATACCGGGTGAGAATTGGGTACAGGAAGAAATTCACGATTGGAAAGTGCACCGATTGCAAATTGACAATCAACCGACTTATCAGCGATATCAGATAAAAGTAGTGGCGATTAACGAGAAAGGAGAATCGTCGGCTGCGCCGCAAATCGTTATCGGTTATTCCGGCGAGGATCAGCCTACACAGGCGCCAAATAATTTTACTGTTATCAAAGTCGTTTCAAGCACAAGCGCCGAATTATCCTGGCATCCTGTCCCCGAGAGTTCCGTTCGCGGGGAATTACGAGGTTACAGAATTCAGACGTGGATCGAGAGGGACGGCGAAGAAGGAATGCGCGAAGTCACACTCGGCAATGTCACCCGCGCCGTTGTCGATAAATTTGTTCCCTACAGCAAAAATTACGTTCGCGTTCTCGCCTTCAACGGCCGTTACAACGGCCCACCCTCCGAAGTTCTCTCATTCAATACTCCCGAAGGAAAACCTGGAACCATTCTCAGCCTCGACGCTTTTCCCATCGGCTCCAGCGCGCTCTGGCTCAAATGGACCAGACCCGCAGAAACCAACGGCGTTCTCACTGGATATCGCGTTCATTATCAAGTTGTCAATGGAACTGCCCCTGGAGCTCTTCTCGAAAGACAGCCTCACATTTCCAATCCTGAAGCCACCAGCGCCAAACTTCCTAGTCTCGCGCCAAACACCAATTATCGAATTGTTGTCCGAGCGACCACCAAAGTCGGCGAAGGCGAAGAGTGAGTTTTTAGCTCATTCATTTTTATTCTAAACCCCAAACCCCATAATTTATAACTTGAAAACACCATAGAATCCATTTTATGCTGAAATTTACATTTCAAATAATTTCGGCACTGGCGAGCGAGATTGAAGATTAATTTTTTAAATATTCTTCGATTTTTCCAACAATTTTGCTAATTTTTCATTTTTTTCCGCTCAATTTTCGATTTTCAACATCGATGCATCTCCATTTTTCCACGTTTCTTAATGTCTCAATCGTTTAGATTTTACATCGAGCAACGCACGAGACATTCACAAAAGCCGGATATACCTCATTTCACTTGGGAAACGTTCCCGAAGGAAAATGGTTATTCAAACATCAAAGTCACGTGGATTCCAAATTTGAACGGTTATCCTGGTAGTCACTTCTATGCCAAATACAAGCTCAAGGGCGAAACCATTTCCCGGGAAACGGATCCAGAGTTCCTGACCAACGAGCTCGAGGTTCGTAGCATGTTGCTTAGTCACGATATTTTCATCAGTTGCTACGAAATTTTCAAAAATTATCAACGGTAATCTGCGAGGATCAAATGCAATGAGAATTTTTTTATTTTTAGATCCGAGGACTGCAAAGCGGTGAAGTTTACCTTGTTAGCATTGTCGCCGTCGACGGAAATCTCTTGACGGAGAGCAAGCAACAAGAAATTGAAACCAGCAGCGAGGGCCCGATTATTCAGCCGAAAGAAAATTACGCTACCGCCGGATGGTTCATAGGTGATTCATTAATTTCTTTTAATTACTCTCAACTCTCTAAGTGCCAAGGCTTCGACACTCGTTTTCCACTCCCGATTACAATTTTTCGAGCCATTGCATGTTTTTTTTTTTTTTATATTTTTTCTTCTTCTCCTCCATTCGACAAAGTTGACGGTGGCTCATGTGATTTTTTTCTCCTGGTTTTCCCAGATAAGAGAAAAACGTTCGTAACTTTTTTTCTTCTATTTTTCCGTTTCTCTTCGTTGCCTACGAATTAATTTCGACGGAGGTTTCTTTCGTTTTCGCATTAATACACTCCAAACATAATGTTGTGAAAATATCATCGTGGGTGCCGGTGCCAATTAGTTAGGATCGTCGACGAGATCAAAATTGCTATTTCGAGTGTTTAGACATGAATTTTTCATTAACAAGTTTCAAAATTTTCATAACTTGTGTCAAAATGGTGCTACAATGGAGTTTCACTTTTCTGAGCTCATTTTCGATTGAATGAAGTAAAGTTACTGATTGAAATTCGAAACGTCATAAATATTGAGACGCGACGATAAAACACATAAATGTTTCACCGACAAGATTGAAACTTTTAAAAACAAACTTCAATAATTCACAGAAGAAAAAACTTTTTCCATGAAAATTCGAACCTAAAGTGAAATTTTACTTTTCTCAAAATATTTCGACGCCACGATTAAAATGGACCATTTTTTCTTCGTTACAGGAATGATGTTAGCTATTGCTTTCCTGCTGGTCGTGTTGATAATAGTTTGCGTGATAAAACGTAACCGAGGAGGCAAGTACGCGGTGCATGAGCGCGAACTTGCCGCTGGCCGGGGCGATTATCCGGACGAGGGAGGTTTCCACGAATATTCGCAGCCTCTGGACACGAAATCGGCCGGTGGCCGTGCGTCTCTTGCCTCATCCTCGCATCATGACGGCAAACACCCAGAATCCGATACGGATTCGATGGCGGAATATGGCGAAGGCGATACCGGTGAGTTTTCCATTTCATTATTTTTTTTTCATTTTTTCACTATATCCGCACATTTTTCAACCGTTCGACTCACCGTCATTGAAAAAATGATTTTTGGCACATTAGCCTCGACGACGCTAATTCCCAACAAGATTTTCACACTGCGATGATTTATTTTTCAATTTTCTTCGTGTAGTGCAATCTATTATTTTAGAATGTAGTTTAGCACGAGCTTGCGTGTGTTGTGTATTTATACGTGCCAAAGTTCAGTCGTAGAATTTAAAAAACCCAAATCCCCAAATTATTTTTCGATTTTCGTCAATAAATTATCGATTTTTATTTAAATTCCCAATTTTTCAAATTTATTTCATTTTATATGATTTTTAAGCTTTCCTAAATTTTCACATTTCCCGAGACGTAGATTCGGAGCAATTTTCAGTTATTTCTTGTACTATTTTTTAAAAATAGTTTATTATTTTCAACATCTTCAGTCATCGATTCATCAGCGCGAGGGCCTCGGTTATTATTACGTTGTTTTTTTTTTAAATTCTATTGTACACACTTTTTTTATTGGCTTTGTTGTTGTTTTTTTTTTTCGTTACGTTTGAAAAATGTAAAAAAAAACAGAGGGTATGAACGAGGATGGTTCCTTCATCGGTCAGTACGGCCGGCAGCGGAAACCGGAGCCCAATTCTCAGGCGTTTGCGACCCTGGTTTAAGGTAAGTGACACAATTCTTAATTTTTTTTTTTTATTTTCAATATTTCAGTGTTTATTATTATTCAATGGCAATTTTTCTGTGCTTATCCCGTATATCCTCCTTAAACTATAGAATTTCCAAGGCTTCCGAATTTTGTTTGCAGAAATGAGAAAAATCGAATCGGCACGCAATTTTCTGAGTTAGAATTTTTTTGTTGCTCGGAACTTTTTACTGCTCATAAAAATGTGGGAAAACGCAGCCAATTTGTGTGTGTGTGTTTTTTTTTTTTCATGAAATTCTGCGGTTTTGCTATGACCTAAATGCGAAGTATTTACGAAATATTTTGACCGTCGTTTTTACCGAATCGATGGCAATTTTTCGATGGTGCCTTCATTATTTGTAAAAAACAAATAAATATAAATATAAAAAATAAAAATTGATATTGATCATTCGTGATGAATCCTACAAAGTGAAGAATAATCGTAAAATCTTCGAAGATTTAAATTAAATTGCAGGACTCGATTTTTCTCAATTCTGTTTGCTAGCAAATAATAAAAATGTGTGTGTTTTCCGTTGGGAAATTTACAGGTCGCTTTACCGAGGATGGATCTTTCATCGGTCAGTACGGGCCGAAAGGAAGACCGGAGGAAACGCCAACGATTCCAACCGGAACGATGGCAACGTACGTGTAAAATCACCGTGTATAAAAATCTCATCAATCTAATCTTACGCGACGTCGTTACGGTTTTTTTTTTTAATCAAATTTTTTTTACCAACGATAAAGGAAAAAAAAATTTTGACTCCGTCGTTGTGACGTGACGACCGATTTACAATCCTTGCCTGCCAAAAGAAAAAGACAAAAAAGCAGCCGCTAAATTCTCGAATTGCGCCGGGAGCGCAACGTCCAACACTCTTTACTGCCACTTAGATTTTTCTTTTCTGTTCTTCGTCCTCTTGGGTTTTATCGATTACGTGATATCTCTCGACTGACTTTAAAATAAACGATGCATTTTGTCGCATTAATTATTTAAAAGAGAAACAAAAACAATCGTTTTCTGCGTTTTTTTGCTTAAATCTGCTCCTAGTATTAACAAAAAAAAATGACGACAACAATTCACCAATGAATTTACAACGTTTCTACGATACTTTTGATATTTCTTGTATTATTTTACTTTTAATCTCGCGTGCTGATGATTCACGTTAATTGTAAAACCCAGAGACGATCTTAGGTGTTCCGTAGTCGGCGAAGCTAATCTGCGGAACTTTAGTTCTAGAAAGTCAGAGAAAATTGATCCGAAAAAATAGGAGATGCAAAAAAAACATGAAAAACATAAATAAAAAAAAATTTAAAAAAAAATATATGAATATTGTCGCGTCGCCAGCAAAATTTCAACGGGCCAGAAGTTCGGTTTTAATCGCCGGGTGTATTACAGGGTTTGAGCGTTACGTTTGTATTGTTTTAGTTCGAAAATTCTAATTGAGATCGATACCCGATCGGATTCACGTGATATTTCCCTGAAAAAAAAGAAACGGTGGATTTTATTTTGGAAAGGGAAAAATCATGCGAGCCGAAAATTCGAAGGAACGTTGTCTGCGAAAATTTCAAAGTTTCTCTTAGAAAACCTCAAAATTGATTTAAAAACCCGATTGGTAAACGAAGAAACAAATTTTCTTTGCGTTTCAACGATGAAAATTCCGATAAAATTGTAAAAAGCTCCAAAGTCTGGCCTGGACTGACCGTAAATGTAAAACGATACACTCACACATACACAAATATAAAAAAAAAAAACAGAAACTTTCGAAACGGGATAAAGAAAGAAATAGGCTGAAAAGACGAAACGAATCTCGAGTAGATTGATCGAATATTCGCATATTTTTACTCTGCAGACTGCGGGCCAAAAAACAAAACTTATAACAGATTTACGACGTAAAATAGGAAATTGACGTCGAGACGGAATAGAGAGAGAAACAGCGAGGATATTGGACACGAAACTATGAATATTTAATAAGAGAAATTATTGAAAAAATTAAGGAGAATCGTAAGGGAAGAGATGACGGATGAAAAAAAAAACGGAACAAGGCCTCTAACTGTTGCTTTTTGTATGTGAGACACGCTTTAGCTAAAAAAAAAAAAGGATAAAAAAGGAGAAGAAAAAACATACGTAACGGAAAGTCAAGACGAATGTTTTTATCTTTTTTTGTTCGTCTTCTTTACGTTCGATCATTCGTTTGGCAATGAATCTTTGATTATGATGATTTTGGTTTCTCCTTTAGTGCACCTTGTCGAGCGTAGATTTACCACATATGACTATTTAATATATTAAAGCATTGAATATATGAAGATATTATATATATTAATTATTAATTATTAATTAGTGTTAGAATTCCGAAAGGAAGCGATGACACAAGAGCAGCTATTATTAATAATCATTATGTCGCATTTCTGTAACGAAATGTTTTGCGATAAACGTTAAGCTATTGAAACAACAATCGAAATGGATTACGTTTTCGAAGGATGACACTTTGCACCAGAAAATAACAAAACACCGCCGCATAGAAAAGACAAGATAAAATATCTACTACGTTTTAATAATAAGTACGCGCGCTCTCATCCTCGTGCAATGACATCTTCGGGAAGGAAAAGTGTCGAGCGAACAAGAAGACAAATTTACAATACTCTAATGTCAAAATCTAAATGAAAAAAAAAAAAAAAAAAAAAAAACACACAATTAACTGCGTTACTCGTCGTCAATTCTCTTGAAATTCATCGAAACGAAAGAAAGAAAAAACCGATTCGTCTACTCATTATATACAAATGCAAATAATATATACACACACTTACACAAATGTCGGTGTCTATTCGCCGGAAATGAATGTACGAAAGAAACGTGTTGAATTTTTCATCGATCAGACGCACCGAGCTACCGATTTGCTTCATTTCAACGAGACATAAAAAATGAAAATTTGTCGTTATTGAGAAAAATAAAAAAAAAAAACCCTGAAAATCACAAAATTCTTTGCGTCTCGACGATGGAGAATTCAGCAACGTACAGAAGGACTCGAATTTCGATAAAACGATTTAGTGATATTGCGAGGAAGGCCGAAAAGGAAAATCGAAGAGAATGAAAATCCTTGGGAACGCGTTTCTCGTGATAAAATGTACGCGCACATTTAATTCGTCAATGCGAACTCCGAGCCCGGAGGAATGGTCGGTAAAGATAATGGCGGAAAGAAAAATCACACGTCGGCATATGCGTTTCAGTATATTTTTCTATCGTGCTATTCTCGGATTGAGCCGGAAAGAAGCGAAAAAAAGACAAAAGTTGTAAGCAGCGAGAAGGAGGGTAATGGAAGGAAGCGTAAATCTCTCAAAGGGCTTAAATCTCAAACCACGAATCTCAGATTAGATAGGAATTAACAAAACTCAAGCCATCCTCCATGTAAACTTCCAGTGTATATTTGTATGAGTGAGTTGTGAGCTTCTTTTTATACAATCAAATTTTCTTTTTTTTATTCTTTTTCTCACTTTTTTGCCTGTGTAAACTTTTTTGCACCACCCAACGAGCGTTTTACATGTTTTTTTTTTTTTTTTTTTTTTTTTCGTTGCCTTATACAAAAAGCAATACTCGGAGTATTTTGCACGCAATGAAACGATTTCTTATTCGGATTTTATTGTTTATATGTATATGAACAAGATCTCTCATAATTCACCAATCTCCAAACGAATTTGCAAGTCGAAGGAGGACTGAGAAGGAAAAATGAAAATAAACCGTCGCACAGTGGTCAGAGAAAAAAATGCACGCTCTTGCGCGCAACTTTCTCAACAGATTGACGAATCAAAAAAGAAAATAAAAAGAAAGTGAACTAAATGCGAATAAACTGATTAAAATAACATACGAGAATGCATCGCTTGTCGTTAGCGCCTGATCACCGTGTTGTCCGCCTTAGTGATATATAAATAATCATAAATAATCGATTCATCATTGATAATCTTCGGATCAATAACGCAATGCTCTGTTTTATTGTTAATACGATTAACGTTTTATTCGGCGATAGCGAGGTCTATCGCTCAACGTGCCGGCATACGTTTAACATTTTTTCATTTTTTTTCCCCTCCACCCGAACGACTATCTTTATTTATTTGACGTGCATGAAAATCACGAAAAACAAGTAAACGTGGAAGGAAAATGAGATCGAAGTGTGGCACAGAAAACAACGGAATTTCCTATACATATATTTATCGTGTGCTGGTAGTTTATTGCCACTTTTTATTTTTTTACTCCTTTTTTCTCACCGTACCATCTTTTTGCGATTAACACACGAGGGGAAAAAGAATTTTATCATTTCCCCGTCACTGCAACGTTCGAACGTCCACACGCGACAACAAAAAGAGACATGACACGAAAAAAACAACAGCAACACGATTTTAAATCGAAGAAAATTCAAGGTTATGTACTTTTGTGCATTTTTGGTGAACGGCGACAACGTTTTTTAGGCTATTATTTCTTTTCTACGAAAGTTTAACTGACTTCGTCGCATTTTTGACGAATTGCCCGTTAAAATAGATACGTTTTTTAAATGTAAAGAGGAGAGGGTTGACAAAGAAGAATTATATCGTCATACAACTTTTTATTACTTTCGATACATGAAGAAAAAACAACAAATTTAGTCGATATATATATATATATATATTTAATTTTTAAGTTTGTTAGTTTACGATCTTTATAACGTGCATTCCATCATGTCCATGTAACATCCCACCTCCCCCCCATGCCCCCATGTCAATAATAAAAACAAGAAAAATGAAAATCGAATCGAAACCATAAATGGTCTCAAGAAAATTCATTTATTTTTACCAACTCCGAAGTAAATAACCTCAAAAAAAAACATCGAAATCGTTAGCCTCTATTCGATATTCTCGACCCTGTAAACACGACACGAAGGAGCCTCAGACTCCCTCGAAATGACAAACAAAAGATCAATCTCGGAGTACCTTTTTCTGCCCCTTTCCTACGAGCTCCTCAATGTTTCGAGCCTGAACGTTTTTTTTTCACATCTCCATTTACTACGCACACAACATATGGAGTTTTTGGTTCGGGATCGTTGCAGAATTTCGTCGAAATTGTTCATTTATTTAATGAGCCCTGGGAGGAAAATAAAGGACACGATACATGAACTAATAGAAATTCAACATGGCGGCATTTTGTGGAATGATAATTTTATTTATTTTTGAAGATTGAAGAACACGTTTGACTGCTTCTTGTTATTTTAACCTGAAAATGCTCGTATATGTTGAGGTTTAGTGATTTCGATCGATCATCATAGGGTGTTAGCGAGTTGAAAGCGTTTACAGAGTGCCACGGGGTCTACTCGACCCCCTGCAGGGCTTGTTCTTCGCCTCTGTTTAAATGCGCTCCGTCTCTTTCTGGCTGTTTGTTTTTTTGTCCCTTTCTCGTTTCGATCTCGTTATATCGTTGACGTGGAAAACAGAGGGCTCTGGTTGAAACAGGTCTCTCTCCCTCTCGCTTTGTCTTTTTGTCCCAAGAAGAAGAAGCAGCAGGTCTCGAGAGACAGAAGTTGCGCGAGGAGATCTGTGACCGATATTCCAATTATGCGGGACAAGTTTTTTGTCCTTTAAACACATTGATGCCTCGAGAGCAAATACGAAAAAATCAAACGGACTTGGCAGACTCTTCGATGCGTTGTCAGGAAGCAGAGATATATATGATGCGAAATATAACGTGAAACGAAAAAAGAGCTTTCTCGACCCGGAGATCCGTAGGGTGAGGAAGATCGTGGTGATTCGAGACCCGAGATCATTCCGTGAGAAATGTACACCGCGCTGATCGCCCCCTCCCCCATCCTGTTCCTCGAATGCTTCGTTTTTTGTCTTCCCCCATGCAGGCGCTATACGCGTTTTTTAATCAAAATATTTTTTTCTTTCCTAATAATTATCCTCGAAATTGCAAATTCAGTTAAAAGCTAATTCGTGGGAGCGAAAAATGCACCGTGAGACACCAAAAATGAAGGAAAAAACGACCTGACGTGAAACTTTGACCAATTGGGGTGGCACGGCCAATCAGGATTTTTATTTTCTGTGCACTTGCTTCCGCCCTAAGGAAAGATGAATAATCGAACGTGGGTCACTTTTGTTCTGGATAGATGTCACTGTTTGTACGATTTTTTGTATTGTTTTGCATCCAAAGACGATGAGCGAGATTCGATTCAAGAGATCCCCGGAATAAACGATATTTTGTGCTATTTTTATTACTTGAGTCTCGATTCGATATTAGCATTTGTGTGGTGTGATTCAATGGCAGTCCAATCAGCTTTGACGACGACAAACAGGCCCTCGAGATGAAGAGAGAAAGAAAGAAGGGGGGATGCTCGAACTGCAAAAAACTTTTGATCAAGAATAATCGGCAGTCTGACTGCGGCTTGAGGCATAGCGTTCGCACACAGAGGCCAGACTCTCCAATCGTTTTGCTTTTCTCTCAAAGAATCTCTCTTGTTTTTTTTTATTTCTACTGGATTTTATACGCGCACATATATCAAACACCACACGTATATTCTATATGTCGAAAGATCGATTGTATATTATATCGCAGTCCAGACTATCGTATGGTGTTTATACAGGGTGTCCATCGAGCGATCTGTCGCGGGGAAAATAAACAGGCACGAACGGGGTGTCGGAGGCAATTTAAAACACGAAAGAGATGAAAATTGAAAAATCAGCGCTAACCGCGAAAGGATCGCGGGAGACACGATGGCGCTTGTCGTGATTTTCACCAAGCCAAATGCAAATTTTTAGAGAATTCAGTAAAAATTTAATTTCGTACATATTTTTTGGACTAAACTTCCAGCACTGACCTGATGAGATCGGCCTCCTGATTGGCGCTTAGTACGACTTACTAATCGACATTGAGGTTAGGTTGCGTATGCGTGTAGATAAACAAAAGAAAGTGGGGGTAACGAAGTTTCTGCGTGCATTGTGCACCGTCACATCGTGTAAAACCGTGTTAATTTTTCTAGTTTGATACCATAATTTCGGGGTGGCGAAAGTCGCGTGCAATTCTCAATTCACCCTCATCCTTTTGCATACGCGACCAAAAAGAACAACGAACGCGAATTTTCGGAAAAACGGACTCGAAGACATATATATTTCTTAGTAAAATATGTTCCGGAAACAATTTCTCAGTTTTTCGTTTCACTGATAATCATGCACACCACCGGATGGGTTTTAGAGTCGAAATGTCGAAAATTGACATCGAATCGAAATCGCGAAACGGAACATCGTAGAACGCCGAATATAACTTCGGGCTGTGTCCTCGTCGGGAGGATCGTTCGAAAAGTGCATATATTTCGATGGTCCGAAAAAAATGTCTTTCTGCAAGAGCTTGGGGAGCGATCGTTGTAGAAGGGTCACGCCCGTGATCGTGTTGGACAAAACTCGGAGAGAAAGAAGGTTAAAAGAAGTGAAAAAAAAGAAAGGAAGAGAGAGAGAGAGAGAAAGAGAGCGTAATGTACGCGAAGAGACAACAATGAGCCATTTGTTAGCGGTTCCCGCACCTCCCCACCTTTGGCGTCTTTGTCAGTAAAGATATACAATGGACACTGTTATCAACTTTATTCATCCGATGATCTCTGGCCGGCTAACCCGGCGCACAACGAGAAAATACAATATCCTTGGTGATCCCGAGAGATACGAGCTTATACACATCGATATTTCGAAAAAAAAGCAGCAAAAATCATTCATTTTTTCCTTTAGGTTATATTCTCGTGGATGGGGAGAGCATAAAGTACGAAACGATGTAATGACGAGGTTGGAGGATACTTAGCGTCCTCAATTGGGCACGTATCGATAATAATTTCTCGGTGGCTTCGCGATATATCGCGTTATACACGTGCAATTATGTTATTATAGGCGTATAAGGGCGAAGGTCTTAGTTTCTCGTGAGGAAGGGAGGGAATACTCATCTCATATATATAAATACATATATATATATAAACATATGAGTGGCGGGGCGAGAAGGTTACAGGGGTAGGGGAAAGAGGAGATCCGCTGGGTATATAGGAAGAAGAATCGAAAGAGAGTTTTCTTGTTTTATTTCGCGTGCTTCTTCTCCTTTGGGCGCGCGGGACGAAAAGTGATTCACTTCGCTAAGTAGGGGGCAGTGCGTGCGCTCCTGCCTATTACAACCCGCGTTGTGGACGAAAGATACGTCGTGAGAACAAGGTCGAGTAATATTCTGCATATGTATAGACAAATGAATGATCGTATGTACGCGTTATGGTTAGTGTGTCTGTTACTTCGGATCTTCCTGCTCGCCACGAGAACAGTGCAAACGACCAAGCATTCATGTATATTTTGTTATTAGCATATACATATAGAGAGGACTCGTCGATGGGATCATCCAAAACGACGGCCAATTCGCTCTTTTGTACACCCGGTAAGCCCTTTTTACGTTCAACCAACCTATACCATAGTCTGCTGGCGAACTGACGTTAAAAACTGGTTCCTTCCTTCGGGGCTATCTCACGAGACACACGAGGCTCTCGTACGCGAGAAGAAGTACCTGCTTCTCTCTCTCTCTCTCTCTCTCTCTCTCACTCTTTCTCTCCCTCCCTCTCTTCCTCGCGTTCGCAAACCCCACGCGGGGACCAATACGCGACCACAAGTGGTTTCCTGGGAGAATATGTATTGCGAAACCCGAGGAGCTCCCACCGATCTACTATGGTGTATAAATAGTATCCCGTATTCGTCGTGAGACGAGAGAATTTGGAAAAATAATGTTACTTTCGAGAGTCACGCTTTTTATATCTCGGCATACACACGGTCACGCCATCTTTTGCTTTTCATACAATCTCCTTATTTTATTAAAATAAAAAAAAAACTCTTGAAACAATGAACCTGGCATTTTGTATAATTTTATCAAAATGACGAGATATCAGATTTGAAAAATGGGACATTTCGTACGAAACTTGGGGTTAAAAACGATGCATCGTTTTTCGAACGAAATTCACTCATTCTAACGATAACCAAAGATTGGAAAAAGGGGATGATTCCGTGTTTGTTTTCTGTGCGAAAAAAATAGTTCAAAGTTGAATTTCGTAAAGTGGATGACGGCCTAGTGACATTTCGTTGATCTCTCGAAATAAACTCGTCAAGAAAACGATGACAGTTCGATAAGGACTTAATGGACAATAATAAAAATAAATAAACTCTCTTGACTGGTTGTATTAATTTATCTCCCAGAGTATCTCTCTCGAGGTATAAGAAACTACGAGACGAGATCTCATCCCGCAGGTATACACGAAGAAGAAAGGAGTGAGAAAAGGATGATGAAGAAGACGTGAAACCGTTCTCGCGTGAGAAATCGTTAGTGGCGTGAAAAATCGGCACGTTTGCGGGTGTCGGAACTGACAGGTAACAAAGATCGAGATATCTTCCGTCTCTCATCCAAGAGAGAGGGCGTTACAGTTGCGCGTACAGCCTGAGAAGCCACGGAGACTCTCAATCTCCCTGCTTTTACTCTCATAGTAAGCCACAGCGGGAGATTGTCGAGATTTGCTGCTTTTGCCCATATATACAGACATATCGCTATCGTGCCTCTCGCATTCGAGTCTCACTTGCGAGCAATATAATCCCAGAAATCCAATTTTCGAAAGGGTGCCTTTTTCTCCTCGCTGTCATTAATCACAATAGCCTTCTATTATTAAGTATTTATAAAAGCATATAACTAATTGATCTGAAAGATTAATCACCGCGTATCAATCTTATTCCACTATTCAATGCTATGCATTCCGGAGAATAACTCAAAAATCCTCTTTTAACCACTTTTTTAGTTCGTCTTTGATCCTCAAAATCCCTGCTAAAAAAACGAAAGATATTTTTTTCGATTGTTAGGAAATTATAGAAAATCCTATCCAAACAATTGTCATTTTACAAAAAAATTTGCGATTAGATGCGGAACCATTTTTTCCCGCGAATAGCAAGAATTCGAGGACTGTTGATATTGTCATGATTATTTTTTGTAATTTGACGATATACAGCGCGGAAATGTAGCCTGAACGAAATTTTTTTTAGTTCTGATAATAAATCCATATTTTTCGAGACTGTTGCCGAACCGAATCTCAATATTTAACGACTTCGAAAAGTTTGCGAAGGAATTACAGTCTATGAGCGCTATTTGGTGAAAATTTATGCGGTTGCGTCGAGCGACACACGTGTCGATTGCGGAAGTAAAGGGGTACGAAAAATCGAAGGATCGAACCCCAAGCCGAAAAGGAGTCACCAGCGTCTGCCTAAGAAGAGAGTTTTACGTTCGAGCGAGGTGGAAAGTTTGGCAAATTTTGCTACGTGTGTTTACAGATTCGAACGAATTTATTAATGGGAAAAAATTGTATTGTGAACAAAGGCCACGGTTGGGAAAATTTCGAGTGAAAATAATGGTAATGGTCGAAAAATTGAGTCGCATTGTTCAGGTTGAAATGGCTTGTTTAGGGAGAAGATTGACAGGCTGTTGTGAACGCACCCTTATTCCGATATTGGGAGCTGGCGATGTGTAGATAGGGATCTCGCGGCGTGCGAGGAGCTCTTCGAAAGATACACGGACGGAGAGAGAGGAGGACTGGGAGCATACAGAGAAAGAGAGAGAGAGGGAGACTGTCGTGTGGGTTTCTCTCTCTCTCATTGAGTCAGTCAGTCAGTCAGTCAGTTACTTAGCCGCAGCGAAGCGGCTCGGACGTGCAATCCCACAGCAGGCGATTCCGATAAAAGAAGCACGCGCGTACCGATTTTTCGAAAAACTGGGATCGTTGTTGGGTGTGGAAAAATCATTTCGATTAAAATACGAAAAAAAAACGTAACAAATGCGAATTTGATAGAAATAATTTTTTTTCACCGAGGAGGACGACAAGCCAAGGAAAAAAAAAAAACAAACTTCGTTGCCGGTATTTGGCGAACGGCTCATGACGTAAAAAACAACAACAACAGAAAAAATCGAACGCGAGTGCAGTTTTGATTTTTTTTTTTTTTACGGTTCTCGAGTCTATTGCTCTATTCAGTGTCTGCTTCGTCGTTTTCACCGGTCGCGAATAACAAATCGTTCGACAACGAGGACGTGATCATATTTAATTCAAGTTTTTACGAGCAGACTCTTCGATAAATAATAATAAAAAGGGGGTTTTGCACTATAAAATCACTCGTTGCCACGATGCCATGGGCTTCGGCCGTTCTGGCCACCGGATCGGCGATTATTCTCATTCTCCTCGCCGATCAAGTTAACGCGAGGCATCATCGAACCGGCAACGGTCACAAACCCTCTGGTGATATATCCCTGTGGATCGATCAACAACAAATCAAAATGTTCAGCGGTGAGTTTCTCCTTTTTTTCTGCACTCCCGTCGCAGAGGCATTTTGTGTTAAATTTCCAAAAAATTGTGTTAAGAAAATCATTCGGAAAATCATGAATAAATCTCGATTTTTGCCCGAATCAATCTCAAAGTTTTTTTTCGAGTCTTTGAAGGTAAATCGATGATTTTTCATATTCTGTTGAGCGTGTCGAGCATAAATTCGGTCTTCGGTAGCCACGCGAGTTGTCAAAAATTGACCAGAACTGAAAATTTGGCGAAAAAACCGAATTACCCGGTCGTATACACACTGGGTCAATTTGACCCGGACATTTTTTTTCGACTTTTTCGCTTTCGCGATCGTGCAAGATTCATCCATTTCGACGAAAATTGAAAATTCGTAAAAGACAACATTCGAAAATAAATTCTTTCCGTGGTAGCCACGCGATTTGTCAAATATTTACTGGGACTAAACTTTTGGCGAAAAAACCGAATTACCCGGTCGTATATACAACTGGGTCAATGTGACCCAAGAATTTTTTATTTATTTTTTTTGCTTACGCGAACATCGGAGGTTCATTAGTTTCAACTATAATTAAAAATTCGTAAAAGATTTATTTTTTATATTTACCCGCACGTTTCCGCATGCCGAGCCTTGTCAACGCGAATTCTAGGGTTGGACATACCTTTTCTTCGTATTTCGGTACGCGGTGTATTTACTTCGCATATTAACTCACGAAAGTAGCGGCTCATGGAAAGGGTCGGGAGAGAAGGAAAGAGAATATTGTTTTGACTGGAAATTCGATCGGCACACTGACTGCCAACTCGTGCTTAACGAGTGAGTGTTTTCTCTGACGATAAAACGGTTTGTTTACGACCCAATCAGTGTTTGTTTTGCAATTGCGAAGTAATCTTTCGATAGGTAACGTCGATCGATCCTACAAATTAATCGATAGTATAAAACGAAGGATAAAAGGAACGTGAATTCATTGGCACGAGTCGATTGCGAAATATATTACGAAATTAAAATCTCGTTCGCGTAATTTGGAGGCGATTTTTTTTTCATTTTGCTGGGGCAGTGCAATAAATTAAAAAGACAATTGACATTCGCCGTATCGAGAAGAATCGTCGAAATAAATTTGAGCTTTAAAATTCTGCACTTTCAATATCAGATTGACGATGAATAGTCGAGACAAAAATTTGCCAAGAGAATCTCGTTTCCGGGGGTTTTAATGGACAGAAAAAACACGAACGTATAGATTTTAAAATCGAAGGAAAAAGTGTCACGTAATAAAGTTCGTAATAACGAAATTTCGTCATTTTTTCTTCTCGACTTTGGCTTGTTGACAGTTTTAATGCACGGTGAGCTGGTGAGGCGGGATGCGTCGCGAAATTTCGACGTTACCGGGTACACAACTGCGTCAAGCATTTGTCGAGAGTGAGAGCGAGAAAGAGAGAATTTGCTATCTTAGCGCTATCGCCCGAGGCTCGATTCGCCAGGAGATTCGCAACTCTGTATTTACAGTAGACACCGCGTACGTCTCTCCGGCCGGTTAGTTCGTTCGGGACTTTATTTACTTCTCGTTTTTTCATGTTAAAGTTACGTATCTCCAGTCTCGTCTAGTACCGGATATCCGTTAACCGTAAAGCAGAGCTGAAGATCTTTTACGGTGATTCTCGGCTCGTCCACGAGCTTCGCGAAACATTCTGGATTTTGCTGCATCCTCAATTAATTATGCTCGATTCATCATTTATTTTTCCTCAGCAAAAAAAAAAGGAAAAAAAGGGACGTTAAATTTTTTTCTTTTCAACTCCATCCATTTTCTTTCTTGTATAAAATTTTACAATTATTTCTCACTAATTTGCAAGAGAGTGAAAAAAATTTAATGAGAAAAAACGAGTTTGTTCGATCGATTAATTTTTCGTCTGCGTCCCCGAAATCTGCGACGAGGAAATAATTCCGTCCGTGCCAACGAAGGTTTGATTCCATGCACTTCGTTTCCTCTCCTGAAATAATTATCGCTACCGACGATTATTTAATCGTTGAACTAACGCATTTCAATTCTTTCCTGAAATTTTGTTGATTCTGCATTTTTTGCTTTTGTATTGAATGGAAATGAATCGTTGCAGGGCTGGAGATGGAAATCTATGCCATTACCGAAGGCCGAGTACTCTCTTATCTTTTGGACCCGGAATTCGAGAGCAAGTTGCCCATCATACCCAGCGAAGTTTCGTACGTTAATTTCACGTGGAAATCTGGCGTTAAAAAATACTACTACAACTTTTATCGATTAAAATCTTTCGATGAATCGATACTCAAAACTCCATCCATCACAATCAAAACCCGAGGGAGGGTGCCGAAAAGACCCAAAGGTACAGACATTCGCATTCGTACCAAGTATTTTTTCTTTTACTGAGTTCCTAATCTGAATTTTGATACCACGGCTTTCCTGCGCAAGGAACAAAATTCAAAAAATGAAATATTTTTTTCAAATGGCAGAAAAATCGGAAAAATGGATCAAAGATTCGAAAAATGGAAGAAAAATTTTAAAAATGAAATAAAAATTTGAAAAATGGAACAAAAATTTAAAAAATGGATTTAAAATCAGAAAAATGGACTAAAAATTTCAAAAATGGAATATAAATTGGAAAAACTGATTCCGAGTATTCAAAGCTTGAAAAAACGTTTTCCCGATGTAGGAAATCTTATGTACGGTTCCTGTAACGACTTTCAACTATTTTTTTGTTCCACAAACAATATGCATGCGCTTCTCTTCAGAAATTTAAAAATCGTTGCTCCGTTTTATTGATTTTCGTTGTTCTTTTTTTTGGTTTTTGATGAAATTTTTTTTTTTCCTAGAATTGACCGATTCTGTGACGTTTTTCAACTATTTTTTCGTTCTACAAACAATATGCATTCGCTTCTCTTGCACAATTTGAATATCGCTGCTCCGTTTCATTGATTTTTCTTTTTATTGGTTTTAAACGAAAGTTTTATGTTTGTAGAATTTACTGTACTGTTACCTTGTTCTGGTAACAGTTCGGGAATAGCGCAGCTCGGCATTGGCCTGATGATCGAGACGCGCAAGGGTAAACCTTTGAACGGGACACCGCTACGTCTCAGCTTAAGAAAAGAATGCGCCGTGCGCGGTGAGTGCGTCAGTCGCGGCCAAGATCACCACTTCTCGACTCACACATACAGTTCTGTATCACCAGTAATCATCACCAATCAATTTTGATGCATGCAATGATTTTTTTTCTCTCTATTCGTATATTAATTTCAAAAAATTCAAAAAAAAAAAAAAATTAAAAACAAAAGAAAAAAATGTTAATTCTGAAGGGAGGAACGAGAAAAAGAAAAAGAAACTAATCGAGCAAAAGATCGTCTGGGGTTTTTGTGGTTCCTGCAATTATTTTTCACTTGCCTGATTTTTAAGCGCATTTTGAAATCGAATTTTTCTAATTATTGCGATTTATTCATTTTTATGCGAAATCGAGACGCATGCTTGTCCTTTTTGTTTTTTTTTTTTACTGTGAGTGCAGCGTATGTTTCTTTTCTTCGAGATTGCAGTGCGTTGATCGAGAATCTTAAGGATGGTTGACTTCGAAGTAAAAAGAGAAAAAAAGAACGAAAATTTTACGGAATTTCTGTCCTGGCACCTCTTCGTGCCTTATCCTTATCGTTTTTTTTTTTGTAGTTTTTCCAATTTTTTCACGGTTCGCTCCAGTTGCAATTAACAATTCGAGTTTGAGGATAAATTCATTAGCAGAAAATGAAATTTTGCGATTTTTTCATGAAATGACAATCGTTCGGATGTTGAAATTTCGAATTTTGAGAAATATTTAAACTTTTTCATACGCGACTACTCTGAACATCCTCAAAATTCGAACTCTTTCGATACTTCAATTGGATGATTTGCTCTTCATCTTTTCAGAGCCCGATCCAGGCCCCTGCCCCGATGGCTATCTCGGCCCTCCGCATTGCAAAAAAGCTCTTTGCTATCCGAACTGCATGAACGGAGGAAACTGCACTGCACCTGGAGTGTGCTCCTGTCCACCTGGATTTCAAGGACCGTACTGCGAGGGAGGTAAAGAAAGAATATCGTTTATTCAACACAACTTATCGACTGACTAGTACAAAAATTCACATGGAGCATTTTTTCTACTCAAACGGAAAAAAAAAAAAATTATATTCGATCGAAATTCAGGACAAAAAATGTTTAATAATTCGGAACGAATGTTTTATGAAAAAAAATCGATTTTTTATTTTTCGGTCGGAAAATCAGACCGAGGCTGCGGCTCGAAGTTTACCGCTATTTTTTTCCCTGATTTCTATCAAATAGAGAATTTTAATCGAGCAGAATTTCAAGTCAATCGAAAAAACATCGGAATATAGCAATTTTTTTAAATTTTTCGATTATCTACAAAACGATTTTTAATGTTTCGGTCGAAATTTTTGAGAATCAACTATTGAGGATCATGCCCGAGGCCGCGGCTCCAGATTTCCCGCTTTTTTTCCCCTGATTTCTATCAAATCGAGAATTTCCATCGAGAAGAATTTTAACTCAATAATTCACGTTCCAAAATGATGTTTAATAAAAATTAAGAGAATACTTCTGGAATAATTTCGCGTCAGGAATAATTATTTGCCGCAACTATGAAAGATATTCCACTTTTGCGCTTTATACGACTTTCGAAATGGAAATTGCGGTTTTGCATCCGAATTTAATGACGTTCGTTAAAGCTTGGTAAAACGGTGCTTGCTCCGCTCCGTGATCGATTCCCGTGTCATGATGTTCCTGTTCCTCGTCACGAAACCTTTGTATCGTTTCCAACAACTCCCGATCGGTCTCTTTGTCGCTTCCTGTTTCCATCAACGATCTCAATTGATCGTTGTAATGCTCGACTATCACTGTCTCCACTGCCACTGTACAAGCCATCGCTGCTTTTTCACCCAACATTGCTGTACCGGCGCCCAACACGAAACCAGCCACGTTCCACAATGGCAGCATCGCCGTTGGCCTTACACGATGTTTCTTTATCAATTCTTCGAATTTTGCTCTGTGTTTTTTTTCTTGCTCCCACATGTGCTCGATCGTTGATCCGACTGGCGTTTTGCCTGCAATTCATTTAGGAAATTTGAATTTTCGAGTTTTCCAAGAAAATTGAACGTTTTTCGAATTTCGAGAAATTTGAATATATTCAATTTTCTCATTTGGGTTTCCATTTAATTGAATTTTGGAAACAATCTCTATTTTTTCGTGTTATTTATAAGTAAATTCCAACCCTCGATCGATTATTAGGAAAGAAATTCATACGGAATTCAAAATTCTAACATATTGTAACTTTTTTGGTTTTGTTAATTTTTTTTTTTTCGGTTTTTGTGAAGTTTTACAAAGACCGGCCATTTGTCCATTTCTATTCCGCGCCATTTCCGAGTCATTTGTTCAATTTTTTCAATTCATGTTTTCATTGAATTGAATTTTATGAGACATCCCAATTGTTTCGTGTTATTTATCAGTAAATTTCAACCATTGATCGATTATTAAGAAAAAAAATCGATACGGAATTCAAAATTTCAATGAATCGTAACTTTTTCCGTTTCGGTATTTTTTTTTTTTTTTCGGTTTTTTATCGATTAACTCGGATGATTGCAGCAAAAAGTTTCACTAATTTTTTTCGTTTTTTACGAAGTTTTACCAAGAATTGCCATTTGTCCAGCGTAAATTCGATCGGCACCCAGTTCCCCGGCATGATTAACCCTGATAATCGCATCCAGCAGTTTTCCGGCTTTAGAATCCGACGTGGCAGCGGAAAACGAGCTGGAGAACCTCTGAGCCCCTCTTCCCAGATTTTGCATGGTCTTCACTTTTTTTCTTCCACCTGAAAGCAATAGAGAAATAAAACTAATTGGGCTGTGGTGTTTTGGTTGCAGGTATTTGCACCGACAAGTGTTTGAACGGTGGGAAATGTATCCAAAAGGACACCTGTGAATGTCCGAAAGGATATTTTGGACTGCACTGTGAATTCTGTGAGTAAAATGGCAAATTTGAATATTTCTACCATTTTCCAATGCCAGAAAGTTCTGATTTTTATAAAATTCTGTACGAATTCTATTTTTTCACTTAGCAAAGTGCGTCATTCCCTGTTTGAACGGCGGCAAGTGCAAGGGCAATAACCTTTGCCGATGCCCGACCGGATTCAAAGGAGATCATTGCGAAATCGGCAGACGGTCTCCGCAGCGTTCAGCCTGCACCAGAGCATGTAGGAACGGGACTTGTCAGCAGGACAACACTTGCCTGTGTGATCAAGGATGGTTTGGAAAATTGTGCAACAAGAACAAGCCTTGGGCTTAATTAGGAAACAAAGGAAGGAAGTAGACGCCGTGTTTGTCTCCGTCACCGCAATGGCAAAAACTCTCTCGAAGCGAATGCATGGACATTTTTGTAAAAAAAAAAGCTAAATGTTGTTGACGCGTTGAAAAAAAAAATCGAATGGTTTAGTGCTTAGCAAATTCCCAATTGTCGTGGCGACCAAAACGACATTATCTCTCGTTGCGTTTTATTTTATTTTTTATTTCTCAATTATACCCGAACCAGATGTGATATGTAAAGCTGCTTTACACCATTTTATACGATTAATATTATTGATTATATTTGTATATTAATAAATGTATTTTTAACATTTCGACCAAGTTTTTTCTTTTTCCTGTTGGTCGCAAATTTGTTTTTGGTGATACATCGTCAGGCCGGGCTTCAGGAAGAATTTTCAGCTTCTCTGTGATATTATTTATTTTATCTGGAATTTTTTCGGATTCTCGCATTCCGAAGAATGGGGATCGTTGATTTGATGTGGACACGGCTCCAGTTGAGTAGGGAAGATATTTGTCGTCGCGATGCAACGATAAAACATTTGGTGCTATTCAGAGAATTCAATCATTTAGAGAATTTGATAATTAAGAGAATTTTATCATTTAGCGAATTTCATAAATTAGAAAATTTAATAATTTATTTAGCAGTATTATTATTTTTTGTTTCATTTATTTGACAGTAGTTTTGTTGCCAATTCCAATTTGTTAGTAATGAATTTTCGTACATTTGGATTGCGTAGGCAGCGGCAATATTGTGATCAAAAATAGTAAAATTTTGAGGTTAGGAATTAGAGCATGCGATTGTAAATGAAGAACACGCTATAATGTGAATGCATTGTTTTTTTTTTATTATTCGAAAACTGACACGTTCTATTAGGATTGATTTATGAATGAATTATTGTTAATGGTGGAGTAAACGATAAGGTAAACTTTTTTCATTCGTACGACGCACTTGAATGCTGCTGAGCCCGCGGGAGTCAACAATAATCGCGTATAAATAAAATGCAAAACGTAATATCGACGACGCAAAGTGTCGAGAAATCGAGAGGAGTTACTCAATGTCCAAAAAAGTAAAAGTTGCACACATATTGTATTCTTCACCTTGGTATTAAAAAAAAGGTCGGATATGCAAAAACGATTTTCTTGATACGGCTGAATGAATAAATTTTTTTTTTTTGTTGGTTCAATGTAATCTCGAGGTTAGGTTGGTTAGGAAACAACACACGACAAATGGAGATAAAAGCTTTGATGATTGGTCAATTCTTGTTTCAGTAGTATAGAATATTCAGTCACGTGTTTCAGGCACCAATGAAAAGATATCGAGAAGATGGACGCCATGACGCTTACGCCAGTGTAAAAATTCGGCCAATCAAATGATTGGAGGCTCGGGAATATAATACATATGTATATGGTGTGTGGTACGGTGTTTCCGTCGTCGCCCCGTTCGTATTACGGCACACATAATAAACGAGGTAGACACAACGGGTGAGTTAGCGAGTGTAGATTAAAATAAACGAAAAGTAAAGATCACGATCGATATTAATCGGCGGAGTTTCGCGTGTCCGTAGGAGGTCGGAAGGATAGCGTCTCGCTCGTCTTGCGTGGTGGGTCTGGGAGTGTATTTTTTTGTTGTTTTGTAAAATAGTATCCGTATCGTCTGCTTAGCGTGTACGAACGCGCAGGCTCGCTCAAAATGGCCGCTCCACTGGCCCGCCGTTTGTTGTGGTGGAGATGGAGGCCCGCGTAACCGATCGATACGCGCTAGCTGGCGAATCTCGTCATGGTGCCCATGGTGGATGTTGTGCGTGCTGTCGCGTTACTCGACACATTAACGTGTGCGTTAACGCGGTGATAACGGAGTACGGGTATTTGTGCTTGGTAGCACGAGGTTTAAGTGTTTTATCGGGGCTCGAAACGGGAAAGTTACGGGGGACGAAGAGACGCGAAACACAAGAGTAGACGCGCAGGCCGTGAGCACCAAAAAGGAAGCAAAAAAAAACTGAGCAAACTGAGCGAGAGCGAATGAACACGTACACATATACACAAGATGTACGTTGTGTGACTCACGTAAGGGCGTGGTGTGCGTGCGTGCATGTGTCTTTTCGCGGGTATATGCGGGCGTGTGTGCGTGTGTATGTAAAAGATCGCCGGTCGGTACGTTCGAAGCGTTAGCCGCGACGACGTCGACGACGGCGACGACGACGACGACGACCGCAGCCTACGGACGCGAACGCTTCCCGGCTGCTGAGCCCTGAAACACGAGGGGGGTCAGACTACTCTATTATCCTTCCTCGCAACACACGCTATTCCACGAGAATTTCCACTAACCAAGGTGCGTACGCAACCTCGCGATTTACACTGGGCCTGCTCCATGGATTCTATATTTCTCTCTCTCTCTCTCTCTCTCTTCCTCTCGCGCGCTTTCGCGCCTCTCTCTACGCTTTTACTCCAATATATCCCCGGCGTATTTCGCATTCGCGCTCTCGTCAAATCTTCTTTTGCGTGTGTTGCCCTGCGCATTTTACGTTTGCCCCCCGCCGTTACTTTGGCTTGCCTCTTCGAATAAACGCGCCGTCGTGTTTGCCTGCTTACCTATCTTGCGCGCCGTTCGCAATCTCTCTCTCTCTCTCTCCCTCTCCTGTCTTTCTCCTGTGCTCCAAGTAGCACGTTTCATTTACCAACTGTCGCCTGTCAACTTTTTATTCACCTCGCTCTGACGTCGAGCTGTCATTCCCAAAGAAAATCGACTTCCCGATTATCATTATTACGAAACAACGCCGCCACTCTACGAGCCTCTGTACCTTCGCCTTCTTCCCGCGCTTCTTCGTCCGGGTCCCTCATTCAGGGCACGAATAACCCCTCGAATGCCCGTTTGCGATTTCATCCTAAAGGCGCGATTTTCATTAAATTTCGCCTTATTTTTCATCCTCCATGGGGGGCTTTTGTTGTTTGACTGTGTTTCTCCAAACTCTCGTCTATGCACGAGCGCCAGTCGGTCGATTTTTTATTCCTCGATATTCTCCGAAACTTATTCAACTCTCCAGGCACAAAAATTCCAATTTCGATCCTTGGAAAATTTATTTTCCCCCTTCGTAACCACGCCTATCGATTTTTTTCACCGCTACGAATATCCTACATTCTGTATTTTCCCCCTCCCTCCGTCCCTCGCGATCAACATCTGATGTATGTTTATAGAAGCAAAGGATTATCTTGATAGAAATGCATTTCCACGACGAGGGGAAGCCGCGGATATCGGGAAATGAATATCCCCTGAACAACCCCTGTGAACCTTCCAACCCATACATAGGCAGGCCTCGCTAGGGGAGCCCTTCGATAAAAAGGGCATATACAAAAGGCTCTTGAAGGGATGACTCACAAGTCTCTGGCAACAGTAACTTTATACTTTCACAAGGGCTTTTCCTCCCTAGCCTAAAAACCTTTCCTCGCCCGCATAGAAAACATTTTTTTTCGATCATCTGTTTGACGTTTAAAAAAAACATTTCTCTACCGATTTTTTTCGCTGTTTAACAAAAAAAAAAAATTGAAAAATTATTTTTTCGATCTTTCTGCTGCTCGGAACGAATCAATTCCCTCACTTTTTTAGTACCGAAGATTTTTTTGCGTCAAAAATCAATGGAGACATCCCGTGGACTTACCAATTTTAAATTTTTTGCATTTTCAGTCTCTTTTTTATTGAAAAGACGGAAACAATTTATCGCGCTGTTGACTCTTGAGTCGTTAATTTATTTGTAAGGACCGCAATGAATTTTTCATGTACTTGCGATTGAAAAATGACTGATTGACCAAAACTGCGGATGTTATTGAAAAAAAACAGGTGGAGGTGATGTGGAAAAATCGAAAATAGAGGCTCGTCGCAAATTTGGTGGGTCATTGCAATAAAGAGAGGAGAAAGATAATCGCCCGGTGGAGAAAGCCATGGTATCGTTACCTAGCACAGAATCTGGCCAGATGGACAGAATGGATAGACTTTCCGACGACGATGACGACGAGCCGAGCAGCGGTTCGGACGCTTACGAAGAGGGTGATCTCCTCAGCGCGGCCATGGATGACGACGTTACGGCCCAGTTAGCGGCTGCAGGTTGGAAAATAAAAGATATTCATGGTGATTTTCATATTGTTTTTTTTTTTTCAACCAATACCGATCCTTGCTCTTGTTCACATTGAAAAAAGGCAAATTTATTCCTTGAAAATGAGCGTTTTGTTGAGAATTTTCAGAGATTTTTCCATTTCCCTGTTGAAAAAAGATTTTTTGTCTCTTGAAGAACAAGCAAATTTTGCCAAATGTTGGAAAAAATGAATTTAGCGTTAAAAAGAAAGAAAAAAGACATTTGTCCGATTTTCTTGGCGCATTTTTGAACCTTTTTCTAATAAGATTTTTGCTTGCAGAAATTAAACGATCAAGTTTGAGTTTAAAAGAAAAATCCTCGTCCGCTGTTGGGCCGAAAGTTTCCTAATCCGGAAGAATGTACAAAATTAACCATTTTTTTCGCAGTCAAGTCCTCTAACTTCCATGCACGTTTTTCCTGATTTTTAAACAGTTACTTAAGTTTTTTTCTTCCACATGTCAGTGTAAGAGAATGAAGGCTTCGAACTAAATGGTTACAAAAACGTTGAACTCGATTTGACACGATCGACGAATCTGTATGTAAAGTTTAGTCAGTCGATCAGAATCTTGTGGCTTTTTACACTGGCATGCTGAGACAATAAACGATAATACGAAATACAACGATATTCAGGCCCCGTTGGTGTTGCTGCAGCAGCGGCGATAGTTTCCGCTAAAAAGCGGAAACGTCCCCATAGTTTCGAGACAAATCCTAGCACCAGGAAGAGACAACAGAATAGACTATTAAGGAAACTGAAAGTGAGTAAAAAGCTCTTGACGTAAAAAAATCTTACAACGATATTAAATGCTGCTAAATAATTTTTAGCAAAGACTTTTTTGCTCTTTTTCCTACGAAGAATTCCGAGGAAATGGAAAATTTTGCCACTTTAAACACAAAGTTTCAAATTTAATGGAAATTCTTTTAAATCAATTTAGTGAAAAATCGTTAACGCTTCTTTGGGAATTTTGCAGCAAACTATAGACGAGTTTGCAACGAGGGTAGGTCAGCAAGCAGTCGTATTAGTTGCGACCCCTGGCAAGCCAAATAGTAGTTACAAAGTCTTTGGAGCAAAACCGCTCGAGGATGTTGTGAAAAATTTGAAAAGTATGATAATGGACGAGCTGGAAAGTGCTCTAGCGCAACAAGCACCACCACCTGTACAAGATGATCCATCTCTGTACGAACTACCACCTTTAATTATCGACGGGATACCCACACCGGTCGAAAAAATGACGCAGGCACAGCTGAGAGCTTTCATCCCTCTGATGCTCAAGTATTCTACGGGCAGAGGCAAACCTGGATGGGGAAGAGAAAGCACAAGACCACCATGGTGGCCGAAAGAATTGCCATGGGCAAACGTTCGCATGGACGCGCGATCGGAAGACGAAAAACAAAAGGTTCGTCCATCAATTTCCAATCATTTACCATTTTTTTTTGTCCATTTCTCAATGTCGACGAAAATTTCCACGTTTTCGCCTCGAAATTGTTATTTTTTTTTGAAATTTCGCCAAAAATATCGAAGGCAGAAAAAATAAAAAGCCCTTTAATGGAATCGTGAATTTACAATAATTTTCCATTTGTTTTTTCTATTTTTCAATTTCTGCGATAATTTCGACGACGGTTTCAGGTAGAAATTTTCATTTTCTCAGAAATTTCGCCAATAGTATCAAAGGGACCGAATAGCGAAAAGCCATTCAAGGAAATCAGCAAATTCGTTTTCCAACTAAATCGACGTTCACGATCGCTTGATAAAAAATACAGTTTTCGATTTTTTATTTTAATGACATTCACCTTTTTTTTTTACAGATCTCTTGGACACACGCATTGAGACAAATAGTTATAAATTGCTACAAGTTCCATGGAAGAGAAGATCTTTTACCAGCGTTCAGCGAGGACGATGACAAGTCGAATATTTTGATACAACATCAGACTCCGCATTCGTCTCATAATTCCTCCGGACAACAAGCCCAGCAGCAGCAACAGCAGCAACAACAACAACAACAGACGGTGGGAGTCGTTCGTCTCAACACCACGGGTTCACCTAAGGGAAACTCTTCACCATCGCAAATGATAGACGCCTCACCCACAGCTCTGGCCACTGCACAGGTGCTTGTGGGCGGAGTGCATGAGATATCGGATTATCGATCGGACGAATGCAAACTAAATATTGATCGAATTCTATGTTTCCTTCTTTTCTCACATTTTTTTTATTCGTTCATCGACTTTATTGCCATTTTCGAACTATTTTGATCTCTGATAAAGAATTTCTGACCGAAAATTCTATTTACATTTCTGATGATGAATTTTCCGAACAAAAATTCCTCAAAAAAAAACAACGACCAAAATTTATCACTTCGTTTGAACGAAAATGTTCTATTTCTCATTTTTGCCAATTAATCGTTTCGTTTTCGTTACATTTCGAATTTATTGCTTCATGAGAAAAATTTTCTAACTCTTGTAATAATTTTCAGTACGGAAATCGTTTTAAAGATTTTTTCAACTTGAAAAATGAAAATATTGATCAAACTCTATTGTTTTGCTCATATTTTTTATATATTATTCGTTCATGGATTTTGTTGGCGTTTTCGAACAATTTTTATTTCTGATGATGAATTTTTAAACGAAAATTCATCAATTACTAATTAATCGTTTCGTTTTCGTTACATTTTGAGTCTATTGCTCCATGAGAAAAATTTCCTCACCTTCTGTGATAATTTTCAGTTGAAAAATCGTTTTGAAGATTTTTAACTTCAGAAATGAAAAAAAAAAAAAATTATGATTGTCGCTTTCTTTGCGACTCAAGTATCTATCTCGATCTGTGCATATCCGTTCAATAATGTTTCGATATTTCATGAGACATAATTGAAAAGAAGAAGTTGATAAAAAACAGAATTATTTTTATTATATTCTCCTTGTCAAGAAAGCGTCATTTTCGTTGATATTTTGGGTGTTTGGTTTCCCTTAATTGAGTTTCGTACAAATCACAATCTCACGAATCATTTCTTCAACGTTTCGTCACCGCAAATCGCTTGTTTTCTTTGCAGTGACTCAAAATAATATTTTAACTTAGTATCTTTCTTGTATCCAGATGGCCCAATATCCAACCGCTGTTTTGCAAACGATAACGAATGCTGATGGCACCGTTTCCATTATTCAAGTGGATCCGAGCAACCCAATCATCACCTTACCCGATGGGACGACCGCACAGGTTCAAGGGGTCGCGACTGTGAGTATTTTTTCCTCAAAATTGCAATAATTTCCCAAAAAAATGTAGAAAAAAGTAAATCCTGATTAGAATACCGTCTTAATTAATGTCAAGTTGCTCAGAAACATTAAGGGAACTCATGAAGGAGAGGCCCAGAGAAATTGACAAGGTTTTTTCGAACCGTCTTATTTTTCTGTTGGAAAAATTTTCCGAAACATCAAAAAACTTGAAATCGTATCGAGTGCTATTTTTTTTTTCTAAAAATGCCCGGAAGAAAAAGTGTACTTTGTTTTTTTCTTTGGAAAATTCAAATTTGTCGGAGCAAAGGGCGCAGGAGAATTTTGACGAACTAAACGACCGATAGATCGCCTTGAGACACAAAATTGTCACATGGCGCGAATGACAGACCAGAATTATAGGAAATTATTATAGTTTTTGTGTCTCGCAACATTTCGACAAGATATTTTTATAAGTTTAATTTTTAATCAATTGATTAATTAATAAGTTTAATTAATAAATAAGAACGTAGCGAGAAACGTTGGGAAAAATGATGGCTGGTTATTGAATGAGATTGTTTTTCTTTGAATTGGCAGATCCACACGAGCCAGGGTGAAGTACAAGCACTGGCGGAAGTGTCGGGAGGTGGTGAGGGAAGCGTAGCTGTGGATTTGAACAGCGTGACCGAGGCGACCTTAGGCCAAGACGGTCAAATAATACTGACGGGAGAAGACGGACACGGTAAAACAGTTTTCTATAGGCTCTGCACCGTCGCCGGCCAGGAACTACTCGAGCAGTGAATTTATCAAATATTTAAAGAGAAGAAATGCAGAAAAAAAAAAACAATAGAAAAGAGAAAAGCTGGCTCAGGATCCGCCCTCCATTATTATCGTTTTTTTTGCATGCTGCCTGCAGCGATCGGTAACGCGAATGAAATCTTATTTGTTGATGGCCTTCGTTCAACGAAGTACAATTATTTCTTCCCTCTACTCTCTCTCTCTCTCTCTTTCTCTCTCTTTTTAGTAGTTGATCTTTTTTTGGTACTGTAAATACAAGAATTTTATCAGGAGCTAGGAACTGATACGTTTTTTTTTATGTTTTTCTTTTTTTTAAGAGTCCATTATCAAATTCACACTACGCGTCGCGGTTCCTATCGGCTCTGAGCACATAAACTGTCGGCCATACTCAAACACACAAGTACTATTAAAATTGATAAAGAAAAAACCGTTAAAAAGTATGAAAAACCGGCTTGATCGAGGCTCAAACACTGAACGGTCACTGTACAGACTCGCGAGCGAAATCCTAACGTTCTGCGAGTATAAATGTAGAAACAGACAAAACAAACGAAAGAAATTTGCAACGAATCCAATGAGACATTGGCTGAAAGAGTAACCCGCGATTCACTGAAACATATAGAATTAATCGAACGGCATTTATTTAAGTGTATCCGTATGTACATAATATTTAAACAATAAACAACAAAAATAATAATAAACAAAGACTAATGTGGATAAAAACATACAACGAGCAAGAAAAATTCGTTGATTTAGCACCAAAAAATCGACAAAAGGACTAAAACCTCCTTTAAATTCGCTTTCGATATTCGAGGAATACGAAAGCGTGTGCACACGTGCGTTGTGGATCGGTAAATGGATTCTTAAAGCCCATCACCCTTTTTTATTCTCATCATTCATCTCCCGAGATCGAGAAACAAATGGCGAACCAACCAAATCGTTTAATCGCATACGGAACTTTGTCCCATTACCATGAACGCATTAAAATTATGAATTATTTTTATTTTAATTAAGGCGATTACAATAAAACGGCTGTACATAGAGTATTTTACGTTAATGTTCCTTCTTTTCTTCTTTTTTTCATTATCATTTCGTATCAATATTATTATTACTATTATTATTATGATTTTTTTTTCTCATGTCGTTGTAACTTTGTGAATATTCGTTTTGCGTGATTTTTTGTGCTTTAGATATCGTACGCAGGAAGCCAAAGACTGTTACCAATTATTGAACGTACTAAGTTGTCGTGTTTTTTTTTTTTGTCCATTTTCATTTCTCGTTGCTGTTTATCGTGTAGTTTCTCTTCGGCAAACTCGACTTTGGCGATTATCATTTATTTTAGAATATTGTATTTCTCCATGCTATGGGGAATCTATACGTTTTGTATTTAGCGTGCATCGTTGAGTCTTTTTTTATATCGAACCCGCTGATGTCACGAACCTTGTAATCGATGTCTGTATTATTATTATTATTATTATTATTATTTTATTCGACACCGTATTCGAAAGTTTTCTCATTTTTTTTTTTTTTTCCGTTGCGTCCAATTTTATTATTTACTTCGTCGCTGTCCTGCCAGACTTTTCCGTTATTTCGTTCGCAATCCTGATGCGCGAAACCGCCGTTCGAGCGAAAGAGAAAACAATTTTTGGAAATATTTCTATTGGCTTTTACATCCGTTTTGGGAAATAATAAAAATCCTTTGTGACTCAGGAATTTTTGCGGAGAATCAGATGGTTTTTTTTCGTATGCTCCACTTGTGTGATTATGAATTCGGTAATCAAGTTCCTTGGATTGAGGGGTTTCACGTATGATTCCAGTCGGATATTTATTTTCTACGGAATTTCGATCAATACCGTTCGATGGTGATGTGAGAAGGTCGATGCTCGTTTGGTTTTAATTAAAATAAGAGAAAAGACTGTTTTTTTTATTGATTTTTATTTTCGTTTTTTTTTTTCAAGCAAAAATTGTGTTCATTAAAAACTATCCGTTGACGACGTTTTTTGGAATTATTGGCATTGGGAATTTAATCGAGCAGATTATTTGCTCGTCGCATCGCCGAACATCGAAATTCCGGAGAATTAAACGTTTCGACTTTAAACATCCGTGAATTATTTTTTAAGCGTTGATTCGGCTCAGCCAACTCGCACGAATTGTGATAAAAAGGTTCTCCTGCAATAGAATCTTGACGAATGAAAATTAAAAAATATAAATACGATCCCGAGGCAGGAAAAAGCCGTAGAATTGATAGTTTTCGAAGAGTACGAAGAAATTCTTCATGGAAGCAATCGGAGTATGTTGTAAGGAATATTTCGTGGGCATAAGGACGATAGGACAGTGCGTATGTTTTGGGTTGTGTTGCAGGATATCCGGTATCAGTATCCGGAGTGATAACGGTTCCGGTATCGGCGAGTATGTATCAGACGATGGTAGCGAACATCCAGAGTGACGGTACGATGCACGTAACGCCAATGGTGCAAGTGCCGAAGGTGGAGCCGGGTAACGGAGAGACGATTGAGGCGGTGACCATACAAGGTCATCCGATGACGGTGATCAATGCGAACGGTGAGCACCAAGTACTTCAAGTGATATCATTGAAGGACGCGAACGTATTAACGAAAGCGATGCACGGTGAGGTCATTAAGGACGAAGACAGTCAACAGAACACAATTTCGAGTCCGGAATGAACCGACTGGGTGCAAATAAACAATTAACGGCTTTCCACAAACCCAAACAATAACGGACGAACAAAAAAAAAACAATGAGAAAAATGAAACGGGTCTACCAAAAAAAGATAAAACAGAAAAAAAAGAAAAAAAAAACTTAACAAACTAACAGAAAAAAAAAACAGATTAAGTTTTTAAAAAGCGTGAATTCCGTGTGGTACTGTTTTTTTCGAGATAAACGAACGTTGAAAGTGTTTATGCGAAGGGTTGATTATGAGTATTTCATTTTCTCGACTTTATCTCGAGAATATAATTGTATATCTGAATGTGAAACGACATGGCCGAAAAGTTTGTACGTCACTGTGTGGTAGATTTTGCTGATTATCATTATTATTATTATTATTATTACGACATAGAAAAATGTGTTACGTGTTTTAACGCGAGGACGAGAATGAGACGAAAAATCAGAACAAGGTCTTTAATCAATTGAACGATAAGGGTGTAATGACATTTGTATTTTTATCTAGGTAACACGGTACATATATAAATATATATAGAAAAGAAACAAGAATCATTTTGACTCATGGAAAAAAGCTCGTCGGTGTCGTCGAGCAAGAGCTGCTTTAAGTCTACCATTGAAAAACCATGAAAGAGAAAACTAAAGACAGGATTCGTAGATTTTTATTCGATGGCCAGTAATCGTGGATATCCAAATTGTCACTGATGTTCTCGTAAATCGTTTTTTTTTTTTAAACGTTATTACTTACGTAGGCTTTATTGTTTTATCTAGTCATAAATTTCAATGATCTTCGCGAGGAACGTCAGCGATGAAAATTATATGTTATCCCATTTGAAAATATCGATCGCAAACGGATTCGTTCTGATCGACCTTTTCGAAAGTAGTTAGTCAAGTTTATGGGAATCGGAGATTAAGAGAAAAACACTCTTTGGTGAATTCTGGTCCAGGGAAGAAAAACAAATTTAAATCTTATCATTCGATGGAAAACACGATGAATGTAGCATGTTTTTTTTTTTTTATATTTTGATTGCGTTTGTTTTTCTTATCGACTGACGAGGAAACTTATGCCGGGAATGTGGCAATTCGTACGAAGTATTCTAAACGAATTTTCGCTAAATCGAAAAGTCACAAATTGTAACTAATAGCTTAATTCCAATGTGAGGAAAAAAAAAACAACTGCGGAAAAAGGACATTTAACTGGAGTGTATTGGACTTTTGGCTCCAATCGACCAGCCACGATTAGACGATAATTTTAAGTACCATCACTATTTAAGAATTGCGATATAAATAAATTTTCATTTGACAACGTAGTTATCCATTATCGACTAATGTAATTCGATTTAGTCCGATTAATTAGCACCGATAGTCAAAGGATTAAGCATTTCTGACGGGTACAAATAGGCTAAGTCATGACTTTTTGAAAATGAACAAAAAACACACACATACACGATAATGAAAGAAAAAAAAAAAAAACATAAAAAAAAGCTTGTGGCTGGCTGCGAAACGAACGTGACCGTTTTCGATCGAAAAATCATCAAAATCTGCAAATCTTCGTAGATTTCTACCAAAAAAATAACGAAAAAAAAGATGCTGAACAATTTATTCGAAACGGTCAAGTTCTCGTATTCTGCTCGAGCCCTACCACTCGGTACATTTCAGCAAATCATTCATCACCAGAAAAAGAAAAAACATTAATGAGCCATTTTGAGAAAAGAAAAAATAGAGAAAAATGTCTTTTAATTTTTTGTGCAATCTTGTTTCAACGTTACGCTGTATCTTCGACGAATAAGCGAGACCTATCATTGGCAATTGTCTTCTTATTCGAGGGACTGTAATACGCCGGCCTGATGACTGTCAAATTTCCACAATCCCAAGTTGAACACAATAACAAAAATTATTATGGCATCATAGTTCCCTGGACCCATGTCGCTCCTCCGAAGGATTTTAACAAAAACATACAATGGCTAGAAAAAGGATTTGCATATTTTATATGGAAAATTGTATTTAAAGGGTGCAAATACTTTTTCTAGCCAGTGTAGTAATTTTTCTTTCATATTCTATTGAAAATGGAGAAAAATGTCGAAATTTTCGCTATTTTTAATAGAACACGAATGAAAAATTGCTACGTCTTTGCGAAAATCCTTCAGAGTAATTTTTCATTAATATTTTATTGAAAATATCGAAAACTTTGACACTTTAGCCAAATTTCGCTCAATTTTCGATGAAAAATTATTTTGTACTTGCTAAAATCTAGCAATTCCCTTCGTTCATGGAAGTAGAAAAATGTCAAGTAAAATAGACAGCGAAATGATTGACCGGAAAATGCAAATTTTCCACGAGCGATTTCCACGAAATTCTCATGGATATTTTTTATTGATCGGTTCGTGATTTCGCAATCTACAATTCTCAAGATGTATTTCTCGACCATATAATGGAGAGAAAGCTGTGATACAAATTTTCCTGGATTCCATCGAATTAGTGAATTCAACTCGACACGTTGGCATTGCCAAAGTTTGGCATTTGTTGGAGCTGCGCATTACAACAGTTACCTCAATATTCAACGTTCCACAGAAATATTGTCGGCAGTTCGAACGAAGAACGAAACAAAAATTTCATCCTTTTTTCTCGTTAAATCAATCACGAACGATTTCCTTGTTCAGCTTAACGGTTTGGATTGGATTTTACATCAAGTTTTCCATCACCTCGTTCTTCACTCCGCCATTTTTCTCACGTACTTAATTTTTTTCAATTATTTTGATAATTAGATATTTACCTGAAGCACGTAACGTTCGAACAAAAAAAGACTCTTTCGTAATTCGACTGTAAGACGGTTATTGGTTGATCTTTTTATTTAACACTTCGAGTGCATATTGGGTCAATCTGACCCAAGACGTTTTTCCAATCGTCGTATTCCGGTAAATATGCGTTTTTTTGTTTTTTTTTTTTTTGTAGAGATTTTTTTTGTAGTAAATAATCTATTTTTAATGGCTCTAAATTTATATTTTGACGAAAACGAAAATTGAATGCCGAAACATTCGTTGCCATTAAACGCCAAACAATCGGTGACAGAAAATTGTTGGGGTCATAACGACCCAGTATGCACTCGAAGGGTTAATTATAAATAATTAAAATATTTCGTGGATTCGAATCGTTGTATAATTTTCACGCTCTGAGCGTCCGCATAGAAGAATCGGTGAAATTAGTAAACTATGAAAAAAGATTGAGGCTGTTTAACTCGAGCGAAATAATAATTGATTTTTTACCCGAACGGAAATCCGGTTATAAATATAATATATATATTTATATTGGCTAAGTGTAAATACTTGAGTCAAAAATCCCGACCGATCGGGGTAGAGGAAGAAGGAAAACGACGATACATTCTTATACCATGAATCTCAACCATTATAGGAATACTTGTATAATGATTCTATCGCTGTGTATCATGTAATGTACCTTGTAAATATGTCGTAGTCTTGTCACATTTTCTGCTTTCGTTGATGTATTTATTTCTTATTTTTATTTTGTGTAAAGACAAAGAAAAAAAAATGCGAAAAAACAGAAAAGAGGTGACTCGAGTCTCATTCGACGATTAGAAATTATATAAGGAGTCTCTGTGGACAAAAAAAAAAAACATTAAAATATAGAGCATATCACTTGAGATTCTTTGAACCCGAATAATTGGCGTGAGGAAACCCGAGGGAGAAGTGTTCGAAAAACAGAGCCGAGCTAAAGTTTACGACTTTTTTATTCACACGTTTCAGCCACAATTCTTTCTCTCCCTCCCTTTTTTGTTACTTTTTCCAAACAGGATTCTTACAGTTATGGGCGTGGCTCGATTAAACTAGAGAAAAGAACAAATCTGAGCATTTCGTAGACTTTTTTTCTATCGACACGGAAACTAGCTTTGGATGGAAATTAATGGATGTCGTCGACATTAACCAGCGCCAACTCTGGCTTGTCGTAGCCGAGCTCTTCCGGAGTACTTATACCAAGTTCGTCCAAGGTCGGCCTTATTTCCTGGATCACATATGGGTAAATCGTTTTCGCATGATCTCCGCCCTTCTCCTTCACAGACTCCAGAAATCTTATCGTCAAAGCAATATCGTTGAGTCTGCGACAAGCTCGGAGAGCGGCGCACACGATTTTTGGGTCAGGGACAAGATCCATACCTGAAGAAAGCGCAATTTTCATTGGTGAAAATATTTCTCGATTTTTTGTCGAATTTTCTTGCGAGCTTAGTGGGAAAATGGAGAGGATCGGGGAAAAAGGTTAAAAACCTTATGGCTAGTGTCAAAATCGTAATTTGACAGTTAAAAAATTTGTATCCAATGGAATTGAAGGGAAATATTCGATTTTTAAATATTTATTATAATTATTTCTCACCAGCCAAATCATTCATTGCCTTGCGAATCTCCCAGTGATCAATGTCGGGCCTATCGAAAAATTTCACGTATCTCGCGTCGAACTCCTCCTCTGTTTCTTGAGGACCATCGTGCGAAGCTCGAACATTTTGTTCACCGAGAACGAGGCTTCTCGGCAGAAAAGCTCCTCGGACAGTCGCACTTACGCGTCCTGCTACGATACGCAACATTTTTTAATCTTCCGACGATATTTTATTCCGAGGACTTCTAAATGCGAAACGCTCGGCACTTCGATAACAGGCCGAGTATTGCGTAAACGGCCAGACACGAAGGGTCGATCAGGGAAGTTGGCAACCTTCCTTTCGAAGTAACCAGAATGGCCAACTTTATTTTCAAAGTTATTTATCAGTTGAACGCTCGGTAAAAATTCGAACACAACGTTGTATTCGAAAAAGTTTGATATTTTCGGAAAGATAGAGGTGACAAGTTTTTCTCTTTTTGACAAGGACGAGAATGTAACTTTTTCACTTTTTCCTTAGCCCAAATATTGAGAATGTCGCAGAAAAACGTTGTCTACTTTTTGGTCATCTCCCTCACACTTCTGCAATTGATAGATCGCCTTACAGTTGACTTGACTGCTGCGTGAAGTGAGGCGCATGTTTTACGGGTTATTTATTAATTCATTGTTTTTTTTTTTACAGTTATAAAGGACCGAATGATTCGATATCTAAAAGCTTGCATTGAAGAAAAATTCCTTAAGATGTGCAATTTTATTATTGACAACTTATTTTTTTGCTATTTATCGATTCTGTCTCTCGCGGCTGCCATGGGGCTTGATCACGTTGCGCGATCGGTCAAAATCTTTACGTAACCTTTACCGTGTATGACAAAGTTCTCAACGATGGCAGCACCCATCAGCCCCAGCACGTGGCGCCAAATCAGCGGAATGCCCTGTAACTACTCGCTCGTTTCATTTTTTTTTAAAGTACGTTGAGATATCGAGAAAAATTGAGTGGCATTATTTTCGGTAAAAATCGATCTTCTTTTAGTTCTTTTTTGAGCTTCAAGTTCATACTGAGTGAAGGTTTTGTAGCAACGGACTTTGCAGCCATTATAGGATGTAAAATATAAAAGAAACATTCTCATAAATCGTGTCTTCCGTTTTTCAATTCGAATAAACTTTCATAACAATTTTGTTCGTGGACCGGACTAGATTTTCGAAAATTACGACTCTTACGAAGCTTTTCCGAGCAATAATTGAGGAATCGAGATAAATTCAACGCTATTCTCACTGCTAAGGCGATTAACAACCAGACGACTCTTAATTAAGAAATCATCATCGGGTTGTGATTCTTAACGGGAATTTCATATGTGATTGCAAATTTTTGCAGAATTTTCTATAATCATGTATTTGTCCATTCCTTTACCGCACCGCAAAATATTTGGACATGGAAATTTATCGAAGTTTCGAAAATGAAGCTTGATTTTTCGAATGTTCGAGTTTGAACAGATTGGCAGATCCTTGTCAGCAAATTTTTCCTTCAATCCGCACGTAACGAACGAGCATCGTCGCCGGCATCTTCGCGGCAAATCGCGAGCATATCTATTATTGTTTCGGGCGAACGCAAGATAGCGTCCTTGGGAAAGTAAAACAAAGGTGGAGTTGGCATCGTAAGGAGGGTGAGAGTGGACGAAAGTAAACACGGGGGAAAACGGTGAGGCGTACAGAGGACGTTTTGCGTGGCGCGCAGACGCGACTCTTATGGATTTTCCTTGATAGCGGGTTATCGTGACATGGTGGTGGCGGGTGCGATGATGCCACGAGAAAAAGGGAGGGGTTCAGCGAGGAATCGTAGTATAGACGTGTGTAGAGAAAAAAAGTGAGGCAGAAGGAGCACCGAGCCGAAAGCGAACCGTGTGTATGAGGCGCCTTGGTACGCCATCGGACGGCGTCTGTAGGGCGTAAGGGAAGGTCCCCTTCTCTCCAGGCCGCACGTTTTTTTCTTCATTGCTAAACACATCGCTCCTTCGATTTTCCAAAATTCACACATCCATCGAACCAAAAACAAGTTTCCGCCCACTTAACGACAACAACAACAACAAACACTAACAATGAATACGAAATTCAGACTTTTTTCGAGATGAACGATAATCGTGTTTGTGTCATGTGACTGGTGATCGGTGCTGAAACCGTGTGTGGTGGTTAAAACGTGTGCGGCTGAGTGCGTGAGTGCAAACGGGCTTATCCATCCACCTCTTCCCTTTACACCAGGCATTCATGAGGGGGAGCTTTTTCTTTCGCTCTGTCTCTCTCTCTCTCTCTCTTTTTTAACTACTCACGCAATTCACTGTGAGGGTAAGATCACTGAATTATGATATTTACATATTCCCAAAACATCCTGTCACTCGGCATTTCTTTACGAAAGCCAAAACACTAATATTTTGGCATTCCAGCGAGTCGTGTATATTCTCTTTCGCAGTTTCGAGAAACGTGTTGTTTTTTCCTTCCACAAAGCCTTTTCTCTTTACGCCGAAAAAAAAAAACATTCCGCATCGTGCTATACGAAGCGTTTCTTCTCAATTTTTTCGAATCTCTTCCGAGTGCATCGACCGAGGCATTTATCGTTGCATAGATTCGATCAATACAATTTTCGGGTTGTCAAGACTCTGGGCTGCGATTTCGTACGTTTTGGGAAATTGGGACGATTTATTCGGAAAATCCAAGTTTCAATACCGAAAGGCCGACGTATTTAGGCTTCGCGATGTTTCGTGAAAAATTTCTCGTTTGCATTATTTTTATCAAGTTCATTACGAACTTTATTTTTTACCGAGAGTTCAGGTGAGCAATTGTGAAAATTCGTCTTGATATATTCGTTGCCCCTGGCAACCTAATTGCACCTTCGCTCAATCGCTCTGAGACATCGTACGGAAAGATTCAAGCAGTTACGGCGGGGTATGGTCGGATAAAAATACATTAAACCGATCGAACTCGTTCGCTCGACTTTCTCAGAAATTGAACAAATCGCAGGAAAGATTCTTCTCGTAAATCAATCAAAATTCCTCAGAAACTTACAAAGAGAACTAAATATTTCTTTCTCGTAATATCGATTTTTTCTTGTGAAGGATTTTCCTAAATATTTCGGCAAACTGTCTCTACCCCGTGTGATTATCGCGAGCGCGTGTATTTAGCAATTGTTAGTTATGAGGCGTTAATTCTCTCACCGCTGCGAAGCACGTGGTTTTAGCAGCGATGGGCGTGTTGTGACATTAGCTTTCCCACCACACAGTGGGCTTCGTATCTGTCGTACGATAAAAAACTCTAAACCACAACACAAAAAGAAATGTCCCTAGAATAATATGAGAAATAATTGAAAAATCGTGAGGCAAAAAATGACGAGATTTCGATAAAAGTTTCAGGGCCAAATTTTTCTTACGATTTTCACTTTTATCTTTGAAAATATTTGCTTTCGTATCGATTGAGTCGAAACAAAGTCCGAACTTGAACTTTCAATCGTTGTTTTTATTTGCTCGAAAATTGGGTATTGAGGGCATAAAATAATGCAATTGTCTAGGCCGAAAAACGATTCCAATTTTGTTGACCTTCGTTGTTCTAGTTTTTCCGTTCATTGGCTTGAGTTACAGAGACTCGGTTGTGTTTTTTATTTCCAACTCGTTTATTTAAATGTACGCACAGAAACGCAGCAGTACGTTGAATCATAAAAATATTCCGCGTAGCTCATGAGAGTGTTTATTCGTTGTAGAAAAAAATTGCTGGTTGTTAAAAAAAAAGTAGAAAAACAAGGCGGAGCCATAAAATGAATAAAGCGCGACAAATAAAATTTAAATACAGTAATTGCTCTTTGGAGAAGCGTTTCAATGTAACCACTCAAGATATATGGTTATGGAGAAATCTATGAAGCAGCTCAACTACTCCCCGTTGGATGAAGGGCATCCGTGCACCTAAAAATATTGTTTCTCGACACTAAAAAATTTTTCGATAAAATTTACGGTCGAAATTGATAAATAAGAATTTCAATTTTTATTTATTAAGAATATATTTATTTATAAACAACCAATCAATGAAGAAATAAATTTATCAATAAACAATAAATAAATAATACATTTATAAATAAATAGTAAAAAAAAGTTAATAAATAAACGAATAAGCAAATAAATTTATTTATAGATTAATAATAAATAATGCATGAAACATTTTTAAAAATAATGAAAAAAAAATGAATTTTCATTTGAATAATTTTTTAATTTCATTGTTCATTAATTCTTTCCCTAATTTTTATAGTTTTTTAAAATTCCTTTTTTTAATTATTTTCTTGAGTCTAAGCAACTCCGCGCTCCACACGGTGTCAATGTTTCAGAACTACTTCCCCCTTCCAGCGTGGCTCGATTGAACATTAAAAAAATAGTAAATACAGTGATGAAATTTTATTTTTAATCCAGAAACATGAAAAAATGTATAAAAACATAATTAAAAAATAGAAAAAAATATGGTCACGTTATTTTCTCGGTCCCGCCGAGTATTTGATCGTCAACAAAAAGTTTTGCGCCATTAATTTATAAAAAGGTAGTTTCGTCGAAGTCTGGCGTGTACCACTTGCGTCAATCACGTTGTGTATTGTCAATGAATATAATGTAGCAAGTTATCGCGATCAGGAAGAGTTATTAAGGCTTTGTGAGGGGCTTGTGTGTACATAACGGCCAACATGTGAATGATATACGACTAAATGTGCGCGTATCAGAAATCGCAGGACCGTGAGAAAAAAAAACATACTGAATTACGGACAAATGATTATTTCTACACACATTTCCGCGACCTCACCGATCGTAATTATGCAACCGACGAAAAGAGAAAAAAAAAACGTATTTTCGCCCTTATAAATCGCAGGCCTTCGAATCGTCTGATCGGCAACAAAAGCTGACGACACAAAAATAGACCGAGGTTATTGAATCAATAATGAGGCTCGGTTTTCGGGACTCGCCATAGAAAACCATCAATTATTAACCGAGTCTGACGCGCTCACCAGGCCACACGTTTTTCTTTCTTTTTCTGTTTTTTTTTCAATTTATACCAGTTCTTCGAAAGTACGCCCACACACGAATCGTGTTCATCAAACGCGCAATGTGTTCGGTTCCTTTCTAATCATTGGAACGGTTGATAAGATAACGAATCTATCGAACTGGCTCGAACGCTACTGGATAATAAGTTGACGATTATCGTTTTCTGACCAGGCTCTGTAATACGTTTCGATTATTCTATCGTGAATAATAGTAGAACGACGAGGACATGGTCGTTTCTTTGGTTTGAAGTTTCTTGAAAGGAAATATTACTGCCCAAACCGAAAGACTATTAGAGGTGACGAGTTTTGTTGTTGTTGTCATAAAGATAAGGCGTGTTCGTTGCTACAGCGAGGCAGTCGACCTCGCATGTACCATCTGTTTATTTTCATCGTGAATTATAAATTAATTAAAATCTCAACGAATAAGATCACATTTTGGTTTTTGGATAAAATTAATTTTTTTTTTTCTTTCAGGTTAATTCGCTTTGTCAAGGCTCACGAGACATAATCCACGTTCGACAAAAGGTAAGTCTTCGCCAATGACGTTTGTTGCGGAAGTAGAATATAATTTAAAAATTCGGTTTCGAAAAATAATAATAATTGTGCGGGTTGCAAAAAATTGTAAAAAAAATGGTTTTTAATTAAAAAACCAAATTCTGATTCAATTTTTTCCCCAAAATTCTCAATTGGAATCTTTTGTGTTCAGCTTTTTCGATCTTATGAGGCAATATGGACACTGAATTTCTATGAACATGAAAATTTCGGCTTCGAAAAATAATAATAAAAGTTTGGGTTGCAAAAAATTGTTTAAACTTTAAAATCCAAATTCTGATTCAATTTTTTTCCCAAAATTTTGAATTAGAATTGTTGCTGTATGATTTTTTTGATGTTATGGGGCAATGGACTGAATTCCTATGAACGTGTGGAAATGAGAAAACATTTCGGGTTCGAAAAAAAATAATAAATTTTCGGTTTGCAAAAAATCGTTGAAAAAATGGTTTCGAATTTAAAATTTGAATTTCAATTCATTTTTTTGCCAAAAATTTCAAATTAAAATCGTTGCTGTTCAAATTTTTGGATTTTATGGAACAATGGAGTGAATTTCTATGAACGTGGGGAATGGGATTGTAGTCGGAACACGTTATCGCATGAATCGCTTTTTTTCTTGTCCACGAGATAACTATAATCTACTATTTGTCCACTTGGAGACGAGTGACAAATCCCAAAGTTGTGGCACGTGCTTCACGTGTTTACCTGCTTTGATAAAAATCAAGATTTTAGTGCGTTGCTGCGGCATATCCCCAAGTTAAAAAACCTCGGCCGAGGTCGGTACTTGGTTCGTGAACCGCTCAGCCATACACCGGCTCGCGCATCGATCACTGAGCGGGGATCTTTTTTTTTTTTAATTTCTCTTACTGTGAACGACCCCAAAAAAAAAAAAAAAACACATGACTGCACGTACGAGTGATTTTTGAACCTCAAAATATTTCTAGACTGCGTTTTTACAAAAATCGAAAAAAAAGCAAAATCAGTAGTTAAGATGGTTTTTTTCTCGGTACCTCAAAATTTGAAGCGTCAAGAAATAACTGAATCGATTTTAAAAATCTCAAATAAATGGTAAATTTTTTTTTTTCAATGATCGTTTGGCCAACGTCACGTGGAAAAGTGATTTTCCATTTTGTTTGTTCTGTAAATACAATCGAGTAAGTTTAAGGAATAAATAAAAACAATAAATAAAAGAATGCACAGAAAAATTTCAAAGGATCGAGTTTTTTTTAAACTGGAAAAATGTTTAACGGGATATTTTTGAGTGTAATGGAAAAAAAAACTTGGACAGGTTATCGAAAGTTGCGGTTGATCGGTAACCTCGAAATAACGCAATATACAAGTGCCAAGAGCCTCCCGAAGTGATGTCTTAAATCACTCGTATCAGCGTAACAATTACTTGGGAATTTTGCTTTGAAATCGTCGCGGTTTCGATTGAATTGAAAAAAAAAAAAAAAATGTGATTTTTTTTTTTCCCGGTGAAATCGAATGGATCAGAAAAGCCGAATGTCGTCGCATGAGTCCAACGAATCTCGTTGATAAGAGACACTCGGAGAAAGAGAGAGAGCGGGAGGGAGAAAAAAAGAGAGAAAGTGAAAAATCAGCCGAATCGGAGTAACGGCATGGGACTGCCTCGTTTGTCATTGAAGAGATGCTTCCTGTACGTGTTTTGCATAACGGGATTGTTCCTGGTGGTAATGAATGTGCGCCAGAAGGAGTTATGGCACGCAATAAGGTCGGACACAGGCCAGTCGCAATCGGCGCGACTTTTGCCGGAAAGTACAAAGGTAATTATCATTTCGAAGCGACAAAAAATCGTTAAAACACCGACACACAAAAAAAAAACACTTTTCGCACTCAAAATGTACTGAATAATGCTCGAGAGATAAGAAACTAAGTGAAGGACTCGAACTTCAAAGTGCAGTTAGCGTAGAATAGCCTCGACAAATAGAACAAAAAAAAAAAAAAATACAAAAAAAAAAAATAATAATAATAAAGCGGATAAAAAAACGTGAATCGAAAATCGAATACAGAAATTTCGCTCGCAGATGATCAAAATCTCGTTGACCGCGAAACCAAAAACGAAGAGGCCCGTGATTCTTACTCGATTCAGGGAGCACGAGCAGCAAAAAATCACGTACGAGGTACAGTCAAATAAACAAACAAAAGAAAAAAAAAAAACAATGCACATAATAAATCGACCAATAAATTGGAACAAAATTATTTCAAATTGCTACAGCGATCGATGCTTCAGATCACGCAATCATAACAAATCATTAAAATGCAAATGAAAACTTCCACGAGCGTTCGTTTGCACTTGTACATAAATTTTAGTCACTCTCCACGAAGTTAACGATTTTGCTGAGCTCCCGAACAAGATTTTAGTCTCGAAATATGTTCCTGTCCAGCAAATCGTTCCTTCGATACACAGGCCGCGTATTTTAACTTCACAATTCCTTTTTTATTCATTTTATTCAGATCTACGTATCGAATTTTTTTTTTTTTATTTAAAATTATTCACTAATTGCATTTTCCAATCAATTGCACCGGAGCTTCATGCATATTGCTCGAACATTATTCGCTCGATGCTTGGCTTTCACACTTCACGAGATATTCCAAAACATGTTTACCGAGTAACATTTACGATAACGCTAGCTCGATTATTACTTCGTGACAGAATTCAACGAAATTTTAATCTTTCTCAATAAAATTTCATTGCATTTATGCATCGTCGATAACTCGGTAATTATACGTCGTGTATATTCAGTTGATAGTATTCAACTAAATATCAATCGTTTCCAATAAAATTCAATGGCATTTCTACGTCCTCGGTAGCTCAATAACACGAAGTAGTTGTCGAAACTTAATATTTTTTTATGATAACGAATTTCTCGTCATTCCAACACGATTTTTCGACTTCCCTGAGATTCTTGGCAAAATTTACGATCGAAATTACAAAGGTTCGCTTTTTCCAGACCATGTCAGTAAAAAAATATTGAACAAACCACAGAATTTTGAGTTTTTTTTTTGTAATTTCCAATTTTTTAACTCGACCCCAACGTTGTCGACCATTTTCGACAAAATTTCGGTCTTGATGTAATCACTCCATATTCAAATGCGAATAGAATTTGAATGACAAGTTTGGGATACGTTTTCATCGGATTTTCCCGACAGTCATTCCCACGAAGGCGTTAAAACGGATTCCCATTTTCTTTCTGGCATAAAATGTCCTTCGTGCGTGCGATAATGAGGTTTAGATATACACGGTCGTCTGCGTTTTTCGATAACAAAGACACCGGTGTACGACAAAGTCGTATTTCACGAGCATTTCGCAAGGAAAAATTTGTAAAACAAAACGAACGTTTTCGAGTAATAAAAAAAAAAATTGACCTCAGAAAGTTTGGGATCGTTTTTGAGCCTGTTGTCAGAGTCTTGAGTTCGATTGTCAGGATGAATAAACATCAAAAACCAAAATCAAATGAGTCCCACGTAATTTTAAAATCACGTGAAAAATCGTGAGAAAAAAATCACATTTCCCTGCAACTGTTAACGTTTTTTTTTTCGCTTTTTCTGCTTCAAGCAATTGCAGCTGCTGAGACTGTGACACAATAGATGCAATTTAGATAATTGAAAAACGAGGGCAAGAGGAAAATAGAGCGAGAGTTTCGTCCACACAGAATGTCTAAAAAGTGTAAGAAATTCATACAGAAAGAAAGAAGAAGCAGATTCTTGTTCAACTTTTCTTCTCGATGCTCCATTATTCATGAATTATGATTACTTATTTCTGGATCTCCAATCCCCGATAACCGAAGCAGAGACCTAACGTTTCTCACGTTCCGAGGCTTTTCCTCCGACCAACCGAATTGGTTCCTCGCTATTAATTATTTAATTAATAAATGACACAATTAACGATGGGTCCTTCGTTTTATTCGCTAATTTCACAATTTTTAAACTGTCGAAAAAATCTAAAACAAAGCATCGGCCTTTTTTAACCCCTTAACTGAATGATGATAATTTTTCCAAACTGATTTTTTTTTCTTCTTAATAATTTTATGCAAAATATGGAGACGAGAAAAAAAAATTGCTTCGACTTTCCTTTCGCGATAATTTCGAACAGCTCGATGAGCCGTGACTTTTGGGACATCCCGTATTATAATTTTTTACACGACCGGATAATCGACGAGTTTCCCCGCAACGTCCGCTTGATAGAGAACAATATATGAATATAAACAAAACGCATACATACACGAGGACATAACTGCAGTTTGACTAGAAAACTTCACGGTCACTTGCACATAGGGCGTTACGTAGAATATTTATATTGACAGTCGTGCGGCACTATAAAACAAACGCATATAGAACATTGCTGTAGTGACAAGTAGATCGGTAATAATTTCAGGCTTTTACGATTAAACACTAAATTCGACTTTCCACGATAATTATTCATCGACATTGTCCACTGCACAATGAGCACACAAAGCTGCAAAGTCGCGTGAGCTCCATGGCCGAAATTGCATTATTTAATTGACTAAACAGAGGAAATAATGAAAAATACCAAAGATGTTGATTTTTTGGATCGTTTAGAATTTTTAGATAAAAAAAAAACAGTTTAGTGTGACCTTCGAAACGGCGAGTAACTCGTCGCAATCATTAAGTCGAGCTGCGACGAATAATTCTGCTTGTTGATTGAGAAAATTACATAAACGAACTTTGTCCATGTCCTATTACGAAGTAGCTATACGCCCGCGTCTTTACACCATCATTTTTGAACAACGTAGCCCTTTTTTCATGAATAATAAAACAATCGTTCGATTTTTATTTTGCGAGAGAAAAAAAATTAATATGATGTTTGTGTGTGATTATACGAAAGATATCGAACGGAACGGCGACGATAAACTCATTGGACGCCATTCCCGATATCACGGATCCTTCCAAGAGGCCTTGGTACATGAAAGGTGGAACGAGGCGACCACATCCTGCCGTCAGATCTCGTCGTACCGGAAAGAGAATCGCCATATTGTGGCCCGACGAGGACCGTTACGATGATCGGATCACCAATCAGGTAAAAGTCCATCCAATTTTCTCTCCGAAATTTGCATCGATCGCCAGAGTAACTCGATTTAACTATCCGCGGATCATCTGGGCTTTTTTCGACCCGAGCGACAACATTTTTTCGACAATCTTGTTTTTGAAACGTTTTATTTTAAAATGAGTGAAACATTTTTTTCAACAAATTTTAAAGTTGAATGAACGAAGAGAATTCCAGAATTTTTTTAGATTTTTCTCTCCCAAAATACGCGAGATATACGTAGCAGAACAAAAAAGAACCATGTGATCCGGGGTATCATAAAAAAATCACGTGATCCACGGAGGGTTAATTATTTTCATCATTTTTCCCATAAACTTTTTTGATATACTCGATGAAATTGTAGAAAATCTAAAAATACAAATTTCTAACAAAAAAAAAAAGATTAAAAAAAAAAACTGCAGAATGTTTTCAACCGATTTGTCGATTTCGTGAACAATTATTTAATCGAGATCACACGGAATTTCACAATATTTCCAATAAACCCGGCGTCAAAAATGAAATAAATGAGAAAAATAAAAAAATTCAAACATTAATTAACCATTTATTGTCATTATCGAAATTAAACTTCACAGCTTATGTTCATACCGCCTGATTACAACAAAACAACCGCTGAACATCGTCCAAAAAGAATTATGGTGCCTCATGGCATGGGGGATGCCAAAACAGGTTCAGAGATTTTCCACCAACTTCGTTGTCCCGTAAATACTTGTGTCATTACACGTGACAATCCAGAAGCAGCTGATTTAATATTATTCAAGGATTACGTAACTCACACCGGTCATCGGCCACCCAATCAGGTGGGACGCTCATTTATTTTCCCCATAACTAAATTTTCCATTAATTTTTCAAAACGTATACATTTTTTTAAAACAACTTGTTGGTCGGTAGATTTGGATGCTGTATTTTCTCGAGTGTCCTTATCACACACAGAGCGTGAAAAATGCTCTTGTCAATTGGACCGCGACGTATCGACGTGACAGTGACATTGTTGCTCCTTATGAAAGATGGCAGTATTACGATCCGAGAGTCATACAAATTCCTCAGAGTTTCAATTACGCGGCGAACAAGACGAAAAAGGTGAGCCACGTAACTATTTTATTTTATTTTATTTTTTTAATCAATTTTCAATTGGAGATTGAAAAATGTTCGAGTGCAATTTGAATTCGGTGAGAAAAATGGTTGTTGTTGGAGAAATTGGAGCTCTAAACTCGTGACTTTTTTACCTGCTTTCTCTACAAAGGTCGCATGGTTCGTCTCAAACTGTCGACCTCGTAATCAACGATTGCATTATGCTCGTGAGCTTGCAAAACACATTCAGGTCGATATTTACGGCGCTTGCGGCAGTCTCCGTTGTTCCAGATCCCAAGCTCAGACCTGCTTCGAGATGCTGGACGACGATTACAAATTTTATCTTGCTTTCGAAAATTCCAATTGTCGCGATTATATCACCGAAAAGTTTTTCGTTAACGGTCTTGGGTGAGTGAATTTTATAATCAATTTTTTTAATATTTCCCATAAAATTCCTGTTTTTTATTTCTTGAAAATTCTCGTCAAACCCCGTAATCCTTCCCATGGAACTCTTGCAACAAAATGTTTCGCAGTAATTAATGGAAATTTCGATGATTTACCCAGACACAGCGTATTGCCTATGGTCATGTCCTCGTGAAGAGTTCTAGTCGTTTGCGTTTCTGGAAAAATTTTTATCCACCTTTTTCGGAAAAATAAAAATAAAAAGTTTCAATCCCGAAGCTGTGGCTTTGTGATGAGTTTTTGTAGATCTGGCAATTCCCAGTGATGGAGAAAGTCTCTCTGCGTGTCCTCGTGAAGAGTTCTAGTCGTTTGCGTTTCTGGAAAAATTTTTACCCACCTTTTTCGGAAAAATAAAAATAAAAAGTTTCAATCCCGAAGCTGTGGCTTTGTGACGAGTTTTCGTAGATCTGGCAATTCCCAGTGATGGAGAAAGTCTCTCTGCGTGTCCTCGTGAAGAGTTCTAGTCGTTTGCGCTTCTGGAAAAATTTTTATCCACCTTTTTCGGAAAAATAAAAATAAAAAGTTTCAATCCCGAAGCTGTGGCTTTGTGACGAGTTTTCGTAGATCTGGCAATTCCCAGTGATGGAGAAAGTCTCTCTGCGTGTCCTCGTGAAGAGTTCTAGTCGTTTGCGTTTCTGGAAAAAATTTTATCCACCTTTTTCGGAAAAATAAAAATAAAAAGTTTCAATCCCGAAGCTGTGGCTTTGTGACGAGTTTTCGTAGATCTGGCAATTCCCAGTGATGGAGAAAGTCTCTCTGCGTGTCCTCGTGAAGAGTTCTAGTCGTTTGCGTTTCTGGAAAAAATTTTATCCACCTTTTTCGGAAAAATAAAAATAAAAAGTTTCAATCCCGAAGCTGTGGCTTTGTGACGAGTTTTCGTAGATCTGGCAATTCCCAGTGATGGAGAAAGTCTCTCTGCGTGTCCTCGTGAAGAGTTCTAGTCGTTTGCGTTTCTGGAAAAATTTTTACCCACCTTTTTCGGAAAAATAAAAATAAAAAGTTTCAATCCCGAAGCTGTGGCTTTGTGACGAGTTTTCGTAGATCTGGCAATTCCCAGTGATGGAGAAAGTCTCTCTGCGTGTCCTCGTGAAGAGTTCTAGTCGTTTGCGTTTCTGGAAAAATTTTTACCCACCCTTTTCGGAAAAATAAAAATAAAAAGTTTCAATCCCGAAGCTGTGGCTTTGTGACGAGTTTTCGTAGATCTGGCAATTCCCAGTGATGGAGAAAGTCTCTCTGCGTGTCCTCGTGAAGAGTTCTAGTCGTTTGCGTTTCTGGAAAAATTTTTACCCACCCTTTTCGGAAAAATAAAAATAAAAAGTTTCAATCCCGAAGCTGTGGCTTTGTGACGAGTTTTCGTAGATCTGGCAATTCCCAGTGATGGAGAAAGTCTCTCTGCGTGTCCTCGTGAAGAGTTCTAGTCGTTTGCGTTTCTGGAAAAAATTTTATCCACCTTTTTCGGAAAAATAAAAATAAAAAGTTTCAATCCCGAAGCTGTGGCTTTGTGACGAGTTTTCGTAGATCTGGCAATTCCCAGTGATGGAGAAAGTCTCTCTGCGTGTCCTCGTGAAGAGTTCTAGTCGTTTGCGTTTCTGGAAAAATTTTTACCCACCTTTTTCGGAAAAATAAAAATAAAAAGTTTCAATCCCGAAGCTGTGGCTTTGTGACGAGTTTTCGTAGATCTGGCAATTCCCAGTGATGGAGAAAGTCTCTCTGCGTGTCCTCGTGAAGAGTTCTAGTCGTTTGCGTTTCTGGAAAAATTTTTACCCACCCTTTTCGGAAAAATAAAAATAAAAAGTTTCAATCCCGAAGCTGTGGCTTTGTGACGAGTTTTCGTAGATCTGGCAATTCCCAGTGATGGAGAAAGTCTCTCTGCGTGTCCTCGTGAAGAGTTCTAGTCGTTTGCGTTTCTGGAAAAATTTTTATCCACCTTTTTCGGAAAAATAAAAATAAAAAGTTTCAATCCCGAAGCTGTGGCTTTGTGACGAGTTTTCGTAGATCTGGCAATTCCCAGTGATGGAGAAAGTCTCTCTGCGTGTCCTCGTGAAGAGTTCTAGTCGTTTGCGTTTCTGGAAAAATTTTTACCCACCCTTTTCGGAAAAATAAAAATAAAAAGTTTCAATCCCGAAGCTGTGGCTTTGTGACGAGTTTTCGTAGATCTGGCAATTCCCAGTGATGGAGAAAGTCTCTCTGCGTGTCCTCGTGAAGAGTTCTAGTCGTTTGCGTTTCTGGAAAAAATTTTATCCACCTTTTTCGGAAAAATAAAAATAAAAAGTTTCAATCCCGAAGCTGTGGCTTTGTGACGAGTTTTCGTAGATCTGGCAATTCCCAGTGATGGAGAAAGTCTCTCTGCGTGTCCTCGTGAAGAGTTCTAGTCGTTTGCGTTTCTGGAAAAAATTTTATCCACCTTTTTCGGAAAAATAAAAATAAAAAGTTTCAATCCCGAAGCTGTGGCTTTGTGACGAGTTTTCGTAGATCTGGCAATTCCCAGTGATGGAGAAAGTCTCTCTGCGTGTCCTCGTGAAGAGTTCTAGTCGTTTGCGTTTCTGGAAAAATTTTTACCCACCTTTTTCGGAAAAATAAAAATAAAAAGTTTCAATCCCGAAGCTGTGGCTTTGTGACGAGTTTTCGTAGATCTGGCAATTCCCAGTGATGGAGAAAGTCTCTCTGCGTGTCCTCGTGAAGAGTTCTAGTCGTTTGCGTTTCTGGAAAAATTTTTACCCACCCTTTTCGGAAAAATAAAAATAAAAAGTTTCAATCCCGAAGCTGTGGCTTTGTGACGAGTTTTCGTAGATCTGGCAATTCCCAGTGATGGAGAAAGTCTCTCTGCGTGTCCTCGTGAAGAGTTCTAGTCGTTTGCGCTTCTGGAAAAATTTTTATCCACCTTTTTCGGAAAAATAAAAATAAAAAGTTTCAATCCCGAAGCTGTGGCTTTGTGACGAGTTTTCGTAGATCTGGCAATTCCTAGTGATGGAGAAAGTCTCTCTGCGTGTCCTCGTGAAGAGTTCTAGTCGTTTGCGTTTCTGGAAAAATTTTTATCCACCTTTTTCGGAAAAATAAAAATAAAAAGTTTCAATCCCGAAGCTGTGGCTTTGTGACGAGTTTTCGTAGATCTGGCAATTCCCAGTGATGGAGAAAGTCTCTCTGCGTGTCCTCGTGAAGAGTTCTAGTCGTTTGCGTTTCTGGAAAAATTTTTATCCACCTTTTTCGGAAAAATAAAAATAAAAAGTTTCAATCCCGAAGCTGTGGCTTTGTGACGAGTTTTCGTAGATCTGGCAATTCCCAGTGATGGAGAAAGTCTCTCTGCGTGTCCTCGTGAAGAGTTCTAGTCGTTTGCGCTTCTGGAAAAATTTTTATCCACCTTTTTCGGAAAAATAAAAATAAAAAGTTTCAATCCCGAAGCTGTGGCTTTGTGACGAGTTTTCGTAGATCTGGCAATTCCCAGTGATGGAGAAAGTCTCTCTGCGTGTCCTCGTGAAGAGTTCTAGTCGTTTGCGCTTCTGGAAAAATTTTTATCCACCTTTTTCGGAAAAATAAAAATAAAAAGTTTCAATCCCGAAGCTGTGGCTTTGTGACGAGTTTTCGTAGATCTGGCAATTCCCAGTGATGGAGAAAGTCTCTCTGCGTGTCCTCGTGAAGAGTTCTAGTCGTTTGCGTTTCTGGAAAAAATTTTATCCACCTTTTTCGGAAAAATAAAAATAAAAAGTTTCAATCCCGAAGCTGTGGCTTTGTGACGAGTTTTCGTAGATCTGGCAATTCCCAGTGATGGAGAAAGTCTCTCTGCGTGTCCTCGTGAAGAGTTCTAGTCGTTTGCGTTTCTGGAAAAATTTTTACCCACCTTTTTCGGAAAAATAAAAATAAAAAGTTTCAATCCCGAAGCTGTGGCTTTGTGACGAGTTTTCGTAGATCTGGCAATTCCCAGTGATGGAGAAAGTCTCTCTGCGTGTCCTCGTGAAGAGTTCTAGTCGTTTGCGTTTCTGGAAAAAATTTTATCCACCTTTTTCGGAAAAATAAAAATAAAAAGTTTCAATCCCGAAGCTGTGGCTTTGTGACGAGTTTTCGTAGATCTGGCAATTCCCAGTGATGGAGAAAGTCTCTCTGCGTGTCCTCGTGAAGAGTTCTAGTCGTTTGCGTTTCTGGAAAAATTTTTACCCACCTTTTTCGGAAAAATAAAAATAAAAAGTTTCAATCCCGAAGCTGTGGCTTTGTGACGAGTTTTCGTAGATCTGGCAATTCCCAGTGATGGAGAAAGTCTCTCTGCGTGTCCTCGTGAAGAGTTCTAGTCGTTTGCGTTTCTGGAAAAATTTTTACCCACCCTTTTCGGAAAAATAAAAATAAAAAGTTTCAATCCCGAAGCTGTGGCTTTGTGACGAGTTTTCGTAGATCTGGCAATTCCCAGTGATGGAGAAAGTCTCCCTGCGTGTCCTCGTGAAGAGTTCTAGTCGTTTGCGTTCCTGGAAAAAATTTTACCCACTCTTTTCGGAAAATTAAAAATAAAAAGTTTCAATCCCGAAGCTGTGGCTTTGTGACGAGTTTTCGTAGATCTGGCAATTCCCACTGATGGAGAAAGTCTCTCTGCGTGTTCTCGTGAAGAGTTCTAGTCGTTTGCGTTTCTGGAAAAATTTTTATCCACCTTTTTCGGAAAAATAAAAATAAAAAGTTTCAATCCCGAAGCTGTGGCTTTGTGACGAGTTTTCGTAGATCTGGCAATTCCCAGTGATGGAGAAAGTCTCTCTGCGTGTCCTCGTGAAGAGTTCTAGTCGTTTGCGTTTCTGGAAAAATTTTTACCCACCTTTTTCGGAAAAATAAAAATAAAAAGTTTCAATCCCGAAGCTGTGGCCTTGTGACGAGTTTTCGTAGATCTGGCAATTCCCAGTGATGGAGAAAGTCTCCCTGCGTGTCCTCGTGAAGAGTTCTAGTCGTTTGCGTTTCTGGAAAAAATTTTACCCACTCTTTTCGGAAAAATAAAAATAAAAAATAAAAACATCATCATGGGTCGATGAGTGAATTTTATAATCAATTTTTCAAATTTTCTCTATAAAACTCCTGTTTTTTAATTATTGGAAATTCTCGTCAAACTCCATAATTCTCCTCATGGGGTTGTTGAAGAAAATGTTTGGCAGTAATTAATGGAAATTTCGATGATTTATCCAGACACAACGTTTTGCCTATCGTCATGGGGGCTCATCCAACCGATTATGCAAAAAGTGCACCGTACCGTTCCTACATCCACGTGGACGAGTTCGAGTCACCTCGGGAGTTGGCGGAGTATCTTCATCGTTTGGACAACGACGACGAGCTCTACAATTCTTATTTCAAGTGGAAAGGCACCGGAGAATTCATAAACACCTTTTTTTGGTGTCGCGTTTGTGCGATGCTTCACGACGAAAAACCGCCAAAGTATTATAAAGATGTAAACGAATGGTGGCGCGGCGATGACGTGTGCACTTTGAATTCTTGGAGAAAACACGAGAGCAAAGAAATCGATTACAAACGAACCTGAAAAGGCTAAAACGCCCAATCAATTTTGAACGAATTTTGAATCTATTTTATTGAACGAAAAAAAGTGAAAAAAATGTCACATTTTTGTTCATTCATTCAAGAATCTCCGTGCCAGGATGGATGGGAAACATCCGCGCGGAATCTCGCAAGTTGATCGAGAAAACGATGAGCATAGAGAAGAATTCATTTGATCGACATCACCTAAAGTTTTCCCGATCATTTACGATATTTTTAGAATCCGAGAAACAATCGAAAAATACTCCAAATGCCTGAATTGTAAATTATTGACAAAAATGTGGTTCGTCCACGTTTTTACTGGATTTTTTCATTTCAATACCGTCGATTTTCGTTCAATTCTAGAAAATCGTCCATTCGAACGTCCCTCGAAGTTCGATGTATCCAAATTTTTCTATTACAATCGGAAACTTTTATTGTATTCAAATTCAAATCGATTTTTTTTCTTCACGTTTTCCAAAAACTCCGAGATCCGCGATAAAGATTCGCCGTCAACGTCATCGCCGTGGTTTTTTTGATAATGGCAAAACCGCTGATTGGCTCTTGAGACAATTTGAGCAAAGGGAATGAAAACCAAAGACACAAAGTAAAGAAAACGCATCGCTTCCTACACGCAGCAGCGCAGATGTCGCGCTTGCGTATCGTAAAGTATAAGTGTTTGTTAGAAAAACTAAAAATAAGATATAACTTCCATGTATTTCGTCGATGGCAAGGAAACGACAAGAAAAAAGCGACAGGTGCAAAAAAAAGGAAAAACAAATAGGTAAACGAGTCGTCGCACTGACTGATTGCACGATCGTGGGTTAGGGGTCGTTGAATTTTCATTATCGCAGCAACGTCTTAACAAAGGCAAAACGTGCAATATTCCTTGGAGATCGTAGAGAAACTCTAAAAACCACATTTCACTTATTTTTGGGAAGAAAATCAAAGACTTCCTGCTGCAATGGACTTTGATGAAATTTGACGAAAAAAATCTTCGACAAAGCCGAAGGATCGTGGTGAAAGGTCCTTGGGAGGGGGATCATTTCGAATAAATAAATTTTTAGACCACAGAGACACAATCAATAAAAAATTTATTCAATTATCTGATAAGATTCTTGTACGTCAATTTCGAAGTAATATTTGCACAGTTTTTCAATTTCTAAGTCGAATTTTTTACTTTTTCACTCCCGAGCCGTCACTACCGAATCATGATTTTATTTTGTATGTAAAATTTTTTATCGGATGAGTTTTTGCGTTACTCTACGATGGAATCGGAGATTCTGGACGATTTCACGTGCTTCAGATATTTCATCGAAAATTTATTTATTTTTCATCATTTTGTTCTGCCCGTCGTTTCGATCCCGACCGAGAAACCGAGAATAAGAAACAAAAATTAGCTTCACAGTCTATTTTAAATGACAAAAACGAGTGACACGATTCGACATACTTACAAACGATTACGTTGAATTGTAAAAAATCTTGCGATTAGACTATGGAAACTTTTCTCAACTAACAATCATTCCATTTTTCATAAAATACCCCGTATATATATTTCTAATATATGTAAAAATATTTATAGTTCCTAAAACGAAAATAATCGCCGCAACTCAGAGACGGACACACCGAACTCGCGTAAAAATGACTTGTACGATTTTTTTCTCGATATTTACTTCGAGAAAATTTTTCATCGATTTTTTGATTTGTTTCGAGTTTTTCCAAGCAAAACAGTTGTGTGTAAAAAGTGAAATTTTCACGGTGAAGCGTCTGTTTCGTTTTGACTGATTTTTCTACTCGGCTTTTTCGATTTTCTAGATTTTTTCAAAAATCAAAAATAATTCTTATGGAAACAAACATCGTGGAGTTTTTTTTCCATTAGTATGTTTCGGTGTGTTGGTCTCTTCTGCGAATCCAGTTCCGAGGAAAAATTTTCATCAGGCACAAAGACACATACACATTCGCACATAAGAAGAAAAAAATGGCTCGGATGCTGTGATAATTTAAGGGTATAAACTAGGGGATAAAAAAGGGAGAAAGCTTGTCGAAACGGACGATTAACAATCGTGTACGGATAATCATGTATACATTTATGTTTCCCCGATGTATCAATGACGTTGAAGAATGAGCTGAGCGTTTTGTAATTACGACGAACTGCCAAAAATCAGCGGCAACTTTGCCGCGCAACGAACATCTTTACATTCGTTTTCTTAAAAATTGCAAATAATTGGCAATTAATTTGCAGTGTCCTCAATGAAATTAATTGCAAAATAACTGCAAATTCAATCGAACGTTTTTGATTGAATTGTTGATAGGGAAAGGACACACGAGCACATTTGCACATTCAGTATTAATTTTAACGTGCACGAAGAATTCTTTGCTCGTTGCAACAAAAAATTGAGCTCAATATCGAATTACGCACATTTATTAAAAGGACGAAAGGCGACAACGAAAAAAAAAAATGGTATTTTTGAAGAATCGTCGTAATTGTCTATTTTTTCTCGAAGGATCGGTCGTTCATTTTGTAATTTATAGGTCAGAAGAAAAAATAAGAGGAAAACACACACACAGACGCACAATTTTTTCTCATTTGCATACCGCAATCGAACGATTTTTGAGAAACGACCTGAGAGAATTTTAACGACGCAAATGTTAAGAAATATGGCTGCTTCGCGCTGCAGCTCGATAACAAAAAATATCATGCACGTTTCGTACGAGTGACATCCCTCGAGAAATCGTCCATTCGTTCATCTAGTCATTTCTATTCTCGAGTCAATTATTATTTCATTAAATACATGTATAATCGAATGATTTTTGGTCTCAAGCTGCAAAAGCCTGAGAATTGAATGACAAATATTAATAATCTAAGGGCGCTTCGTTCAGAATTTGTTGGAAACTGTTGGATTAACCCTTCGAGTGCATCCTATAAGTGCATCTTGGGTCAATCTGACCCAAGGCATTTTTCAAATCGTTGTATTCCGGTAAATATTTATTTCCTCGTTTTTTTTTTATGGAGACGTTTTTTGTAGTGAAATTGAATGCCAAAAGATTCGTTGCCATTAAATGCCAAACGATTGGTGACAGAAAATTGTCCGGGTCAAATTGACCCAGTGTGTACTCGAAGGGCTAAAAAAAAAAATGAATATTTGTTCAAGGGATTTTGGTTGAATTTAATTATGTTGAATTTTGCATTGATTATCGTACCAATTAATTTTACGACGTCCCTGAAAGATGAATTCTTAATTAATTTTATTGCCAAGAGGGACCGAGTGCATTTTTTCGATCGACACGAATTTTAACGATTGAATATTTATCCAATTCGTCGAATATTCGCTGCTTCGCGATTATTGTTTGCGCAACACTTGACAGTATTTCCGTTCCAAAGAATTTATTTCTCATAAACTCGCACATTTCTTTTGTACGGCTAACGAACAATTAACAATGCTAGAGTTCGCATCGTTGTGGAACGCAACGAAAACTGCTTATTATTGTTTATAGCTAAGCACAAAATTGTCAACGATAATGAGAGAGTTTTTTTTTGCCAATTGGAAAATGATTTTTGAAGGAAAATTAAAACGAGTGCGGCAGTTATAAAAATAATCAATAAAAAATAGATTTTTCGTTGCATTTCGCAATGATGGAAACTTGAGAATCATTAAAAACAACCAAATCAGATGTAACTCGAAGGGCGCAGTGCTGAGGTTGTGAGTGGTTTACACGATTGGTGCTGGCTTATGGTGCATAGTGAATTAAATTGAGGAGAATGAACGAGAAAAAAAAAAAAAGAACAAACCGAATGGTATCAAACGATGTAAAGAAAAGTCTTATAATTAATTTGACAATTAGCAGATTCAGATGAAATTCGAATTTAGACACAGACGAGATATGATTAGGAAAAATATAAATAAAAAACAGTTTTACCGTCAACAGTGTGAAAGAAGAAAGAAACTCTCGTTAATCCAACGAGTACTAATCAACAATAATGAGTATGTCTACTATTATAATATTCGTGAACGAATTGATTACGCGTCGTTAATCTAGACACTAGATTGACATTGTAAATATTAGCTTTAAATCTTAATACCATTTAAAAACGGTGTAACGATGTTATTATACGATCGTAATTACGTGTATAATGTCGAAAAACATAAAAATTGCCATGTGCGAGCAAACAAACGTTCGCGACGCAAATAAAATCATAAATTTATAGAGAAACACGAGTTTTTATTTCTCCACAATTTTCCATTTTCTTATCTCACTTGCTCATCGAATTTTGATCGATTTTTTTATGGTTCTTTTTGCGCCAATGTGTTGGTTTCATTTTTGGGAACTTTCGAATGAGGAGCATGACTATTTCGATGGAAGGGACGATGCCAATGCAACGAGGGGAGCTCTTCTCATTTCTGGCCGACAGAGTTGTCCCCATTTTTCTTGCTTTTGCGTCTCATTGTTGCTCCTTCGAGATCCTGCAGCTTTTCAATTTTCTTTCCATTTCATCCCTCGAAAATCTTTTCAACTGAATAATGCAATAATGCTTGATGAGAAAAGAATCTTGCTTCATCGATCTCCTTTTTCTATCTTTTCGCATTTACATTGCAAACCACTGTTACCTAATTAATTCTTCGAGGTCAATATCTAACTTAAAATGAACTGGCGCCTGTTTGCCCGCACTCTGCTGCTGTTCTTCAAACTTGTTCCCAGCAGCTGCTGGAATTCCCTCACCAACTGGAGCATATAATTATTTTCAAGAGGCTCTTGTAACATAAAAAAAGGTTGAGAACCCATAATGATCGTTATTTTTGAGCTCAGTCACGTTATCAACAACGTAATAAACATAACTACCCGCTGTTTCGTTTTTTTACATTCCATTTTGTCGAGCTCAGTCGAGATTAAAAATTATCAAGTTACTTTGGAACTCTCGACGACGTAGATTCGATTAAAAAATCGCTAGAAAAAACGTTTCCAACCCTCAAAGCCATCGAGTTGCTCCACAATGTGCAATTAACTTGAAACTCCATTTACTCGGAGCTTTTTGGAGTCACCGATGGAGATTTCGCAAAATTTGACAATTATTTACTGATTACCGAACATTTTCGAGAAAACTTTGAAAAATTCTATGAGATTGAAAAGATAAAAATTAAGGATTCGATTCGCAGAGTAGTTTTGTGAAAAATCAACTTTTTTATGAAAAATTGGAACTTCTTAATGGAAGGAATTGTTCAAAAATAAAGGACAGCCAAGAATTAGGTGGCGCCAGGTCCCACCATGGCTGATAGGATCAAGGACATGAGTGATGATTTACTCATGAGTCCCAAGGACTCATGAGTAAATCATCATGGAAAAATGAAAATGAAAAGTTAACAAAAAGTGAGTAACTAATAATAATGGTATTTCCAAAATTTATGAGATTGAAAAGAAAAAAATTGTTATTTTGATTCACATAATTTAGTGGCAAATAAACTTTTTCACGAAAAATCCCGCAATCTTAATGGAAGAAATTGTTCAAAAATTACGGAAAGCCAAGATTTACCACCATGGCTGAAAGGATCAAGGACATTGATAAAAAATCATAGAAAAATGAAAATAAAAAGTAACAGAAATTAAAAAGAATAATTGTATTTATCCAGAAAAATGACAAAGTTCTTTAATTGGCAATTCGCAAATGAAACACTCGATGCATATTTTACGAGCAACTGGTCGTGGTAAAGGATTGTCCCATGGGCAGTTCGCAGCCCTTAGTCTGTTCTGGGCCATGCTTTCACATAGATATTTAGCCTGGAATGAGACGATTGAGAGCTTTTTGTCGGGTTCATCGAATCGCTTCGTTGGCTCGTTAGAAAGCCAACTTGTATAATGACATGAGGCTAATGTGGCATGACGAGGGAACAAGAATACGACAAGGGTGAATACACAGGGCAAAGGCAAATTAGCGAACGCTCCGATGATCATACTCATTTTTAAAAACTCGTCACGCTCCTGGTGAACCCAACCACCTGATAATCGACCACGGATTTTCTTGCGTCCAACTTTCTTCGTTGGCCGAAAAAAAAACATGTTTCCCGAGAAAAGGTTTTCCTTTGTGAGGAGAAAAAAGTTGACACGCGAGACCGGACAATACACATTTTTAACGCATGGGTAACGCCCTGGTTTCTCAAACGAGATAATTGCTAATTTCCTTTTCCACTTTATAAATTTCATTTTATTCACGCGCGTGGCACGATATTTATAGTCTGTATTTTTTCTCATCATATTAACAAGAATCCCATTAAATTTAAGATCCAGTTGAGTTTGGAAAAAAAATATGAATAATTTGGAAAAAAAAAGAAAAAAATAATGAAAAGGGAAGGAATTAAACAATTAAAAATATCGAAATATTTATTTTTTTAATCCCCCTGCGGACAATTCGAATGGTTTCACCATAAGAACTTGTACAATTTATTTTCCCATGAAAACTTATTCGTACATTTTTTTTTAGCAAATATTGGTGAGGCGATTCAATTTTTTTACCATTTTTTTTTTTTTGATCGAATAATTATTGGATTTTTTCTTAGGACGATTTGGGGGTGGATTCATGGCGCTGCGTCCGAACTCTGTCGATCTTTGGTCTCCAAATGAACGTGGCATGTGGTTGATCGTTGATCGGTTGATCGAAAACAGATCCGGATCATTCGTTGATATTTTTACATCGACTACGATTTTTTTACGAACCGAACGAATAGAGAGATGGAATTTGAATAAATATGCTGAATGGTGAGTTCAGAGAAGATCTCATTTATTACGAGAGCAATTTAAAAACTTAGGGTAAATTTTTATGGGCAAGACTCGAAGACGTTGGCATGATTTGTATATGCAAAGGAACAGTTTTCAATTTGAGGTCGTGTACGAGGGGCGAAGGGAGGGACGAGTCTCGTGTAGGTTGAAACTTTTGTCTGCTTGGGGTTCTAAGTGATTCCGGAGTAATTTAACGAACGAGAGAAAGAGAGCGAGCGAGGAAGGAAGAAAAGAGGGAGACACAAAGTGAGATGGTAGGACGGAAACTTTGCTCGAGTGAACGTGAGTAATCGTGCGTTGGACTTGGGATTATATTGACTGTAGTGTACTGACAGACATCGAGGACGTGGGATAAAGGGATGGGATTCGTAGCGTATATGCAATAAGTCAGGGAATGTTCAATGCAGAATTCATCAGCGTGGTACATCAGCCAAGCGGTCCAGGTAAGCATACAAACGGAGAAAAGGAGCGAGAGGGAGAGCCACGGAGACTAAGAGAAAGGGAGAGATATCCGGGAGGCAAAATCTCGTCGAAATCTCGTGAGGAATACGAGGGACTAGGGTGGAATCATCCCCTAGGAAAGGGGAAACCCGAGCAGCTTGAAAGACACCTGGAGAGACGCGACATCACTGAAAACTTGTCGCAGAGATTCCGCTTAATCCTCGTATTTACTTCGTCGCTCCAAATTGAATATCTCGCAAATCCGAGTTTATTTTATTCTCATAGTTTTTTTTTTCCTATTATTCCTCGTATTTAGTGCAACAGCACGGTCGAGAAATGTTTCAAGCAGCTGATTATCGGGATTCTTCGCGTTATTCATTCGACATTTTTTTCCTGAAAAGCGTCAAAATATGATTTTCAAAAATTTTCGTAAGAATCGAAGTACCAATGGATTTTTTCTTCTTCGAATTTTCTGGTAAACGAACAAAATGGCTGACAACTAAAAACTGAAGATTTTTTTTCGTTAAAAAGTGCTAAAATATGATTTTCTAAAAAATTTCCGTAATAATTGACGTGCCAATGGATTTGAATTTTCTTCGATTTATCTCGTAAACGAAGAAAATGGTTGGACAACTGCAAACTCAAGATTTAACAACGTATCGAGTTTCCTTTTTATTGTCCATATGGGATCGAGCCTGCGTATAGTTATTCGGGAAGAAAGTGCCTTGGAAACTGTCACATCTCGTGTGTGTGTTTGTGTGTGTGTGTGTGATTGGATGAAGTATCGATAAAAAAAGCCTCTCTCCCTTATACGCACTATAATTTCTCATCGTGTTGGGAATTGAAAAAAAAAGCATGACCCACATTACGTGCTCGAAAGGCGTCAATGAATGTTATAAACAATGCTTTGTCAAGAGAAAATATTTATAAAAAATAGTGAAAGAGAAGATTAATCAAGCTCGAGAGATTTTTTTTGCGGTGATGCTTTGAGGAGCTTCAATGGTGTATAATCATTTTTATCCCTTCCTTTTCCTCGAAGGGAGGGAAGATGATGTTAGGAGAGCAGTGTGTGTGAACGATTGGTAAATAGGGTGTGAGGGTGTAATCACTGTCGGATGAGAAGGCAGGCGAGATAAAGCGCAAAATAGGAAGAAAATCAGGCAAAGGGACAGCCCTTATCGCAGTGATTTTCTATCGGAGCTTTTGCTTTGCTCTCCCTCCCCTTTTCTTGCTTCTCTTTTGAGGTCAGTCGAGCAAAAAGGGCGGGAAGGAAGGAGGGGAGTAAAATGTGGGAGGCTTGCATGCTTAGACCACTTTAATCACAGGCGTTAATAATTCGTTTGGTAATTTATTAAACGAAGCGACGAGAGGTGTTTCGAGCGAAACATCGTGCCGAGGAGCAGAAATACCACATGAGAGTAAACCGAGCTCAGCCTTCCTCGAGATATCCTCCCAATCGTGGTCTCTTCTTAATTCACATACAGCAGTTTGTTACATACTCGCTCGAGCATTATCCCTTCCTTAAATAAACCTCCCCGGAACCAGTTAATCCCGGTTCTATTTTCTGAGGAGTTAACGGTGGAACAAGTCCTTTTGCAGCCTCCTATCTCTCGAGCTTCAAGGACTCTTCTCTGCGATACAGCTCAATGAACTTCCCCGCATTTTACCTCATTGTTTCTTTGCTCAAACTTTATCGATGTTTCAGAGAAAATTTTTTATTTCATCATGGACTTGAAATCACATTCCACTTGTTTCTCGCCATTATTTTCACAACATTTTTCCATTCTTCCATCCTCCATCCGTTATCAATTTTGCTGCTCAACTGCAAAAAGTTTCCATATCTTCATCTGCTGCATTCTCTTTCCATGAGAAGTTTTCGAATCCTTATCACGGTAGCAATTAATTCAAACATATAAACAAAGTGATTTCTTATTGTTTAATTATTCTTATTGATCGAAAAATTAAAAAATAACAAGAAAAAAAAATTAACGCTTCGAGTGCACACTGAGTCGTTTTGACCCGAATAATTTTCTTCCACTGATTGTTTGGCATTTAATGGCAACGAATGTTTTGGCATTTATTTTCTTTTTTGTCAAAAAATTAATTTACTGCCATCAAAATAAATATTTAACTATAAAAAACTTTTCTACAAAAAAAATAAATAAACAAACAAACAAAAAATTGATATTCACCGGGATACAACGATTTAAAAAAACGTCTTCGGTCAGATTGACCGCACATAGGAGGTGTGCACTCGAAGGGTCAAAGAAAATAACAAAAAAAAATAACAAAAGTGCGATTGAATGAGAAAACTGAATTTTATAAACTTGCTCAGAAACGAGCTGATTATGCGTCGATTGGCAAAAATCACAAAATATTTCCATCACCCACGTGAAATAAGTCACGAAAAGGTCACGAATAAAAATTATGGAAAATTCGTGGCTGTGCTTTTAAAAAGTGCAACGGAAAAGCTTGAAAAAAGTACTGGTAGAGAAAAAAAGAAACAGGAATAATGTGAGTAAGCCACCCCATGAGAGTTCCCATAAGTTAACATATTTTTCATTCCTGCTCCGACCTTTTCTCAATGTAGAGAGTCGGGGGTGTTTTTCAAACGACGTTCCTATCCCAAGTGGGAGGAAGCTCCACGTCCACGTGGAAAAAAGTAAAGAACTGAGGATGGAGAAAATATGAGCAGGCGAGGAGACGGACGAACGAGGAGGGCGAACAGAAATACATTGAGAAAAATACCTCGATTTCGTTATTCTTGTAGTTCAGCAAATTTCACACAAGCGATAAAGTGTGGGGGCGCTGATGGCAGGATCGAGGAAAAGATTTAGACGAGGGAAACTGCATTAAGCAAATGAACCACCGCACGGAAAAAAATTCCTGCAGGCAAAATAAATAGGTGTCTCATTTATAAAACATAATATGTCGCACATATATTTTCTTCGTGTGGGCCGTTGATGTTGTTGTAACCTCGAACACGAGAAAGGTCGATGGCAGCTGGAAAACGGGGGAATGATTATAGTCAATCACCCCCGGACTACGGACACACGTCACATTCTACAGTCCTCATCGAAAAAAATCTTTTCATATGTAAAGAAAAAAAACAACAAAAAAAAAAAAAAATTCGCTCATTTCCGCTCGATTGGCTTGAAAAAAATTTCATTTTCTTTCAATTTTTCTGGATGATGTTCATTTAAAAAAATCGCAGAATCGTGGTAGGATAATTTTTACGGACGCAAGAGCCACAGGAAACAGCAGGACCACGCGGATGTTAGGGAGGAGGCCTGTTTTGAATCATCGCGTAGACAAGATCAGAATTTTACTAGACAGTGGGGTATCAATGATTGAAGTAAGATTTATTACGCATAGATTCTTCCACGCCCTACTTCCGGTGCCTGCAGCACGTGTCCTGAAGCCTCAACGGCTCGATTTTTTTATTTCAATCAAGTAGTCATGGATATGAAAAATTCCACTAATCGTTTACCACATTTTTTTGTATAATTATGAAAAACAGTTCTGATGTGTCAAGAATGTTAAGATCTTTGAAATAATCGAAGGCAAATATGACACGTGGAACTGGAAAAAACTGCCAATTGAGTCACAAAGAAAAGCGAGGGACATGAACCAAAAACGAATCGACTTTGATTTTTTGTAATGCGACGCTGCAATGAACTTTCGGCTTTCGAAAAAAAGGGAACGGCGTCGTGGCCTCGGAACGATTCGAGGCAATCTTATTATTCGGAAGGGTTTTTTTTTTTTACAAAATTCCAACCGTACGCCTTCGTTACAAAAAAATGAACCAATTTTCAGAATTTCCAGTGAAAATGCATTTTTCATTAAAAAATTGGATATTTTATAAAACAATTGAAATTTTTATAAAGAAATTGAATTTTTCACAGAAAAAATAGAATTTTTCATAAAAAAAATCATAGGAAGGATCGCATGTTCGTTGCAGAAAGAAATTGCGTGTACGGGTGCGGGGTTCGAGGAGCTGTTTGTTGAAACGGGATGCTGGACGTCGGTATTTGGTAGTTTCGTAGCCATACACGAGATAGCTTCAACGTGAACGGGATATATATGGCAGGTAGTGTTACTGTCATTAAGCAGGGTTGGGAACCTCGGGGTGGTTTTTGGGGCTGGAGTATATAACGAAGGTACAAGCTTACCTCGATGATGGCATCGAGCTCTCCAGGCGTGTTAGCTCGATTATCTAACGAGGATGTCTGGCTGTATCGAGGAAAGTAGAATTTACTGGGAATGCGTGATGCTGCCAGAGAGTCAGGATGGATTCGGCTGCCTTTTCAGCAGCAAACAGACACATATATATATTTACCAAGCCATTGTGTACGTCCATGTAAGTGGAATAATATGTATGAGTATGTATTTATGTGTACACGCATGTGATATTTATGTATAGAAACAAACAATTGTGTAGGATGGTGTGGGTGAGGGTTGAATAGGGAAGAACAGTGGTGATGTCGAGTGTGGAAGCGTCATAACCGTTCTAACCACAATACTATGCGGTTTTAGTTTCGCCGAGGCTTTGGCTATTCCACAATTTCCAAACCTGGCACGTCCGACTGCGACTACACATACTGCTGTGAGAATAACTCCGTGGAATTTCTCCTCTCGCCGTGTATTCGATCCGGAACATAACTATCATGCAAAAAGACTTAACTCAGGTGAATTTCATGATTTGATAATGCAGCTCTCGAGCCCTTGTTCGCCTCGACCAACAGACATTTCGGGTTTTCACGTTGTCTGCTTGGCTTTCGTTGTCTCTTGCTTCCTCTTCGCATTCAGCCACCACTATAGATTCGTCCTAATGAAATTTATACATATATTTATGCACACGAACGTATGAGAGTTTGAATGTTTGTGCGGTCCGCTTAATCACTAAAAGCTTTTCCTGGCCACATGAATCATACATGCATATCGCATTTGTCATTCAACGCTCCGAATATTCGCTGAAAATTTGTACTACCTATTCGGACACTAATAGTAGCCGGATTCTGGCACCTTGAACCAACTTTCGCGATGAGCTCATCGCTTCTACGCTCCTTACGAGCCGGAGCACGCAGCGAGCGAGACATTGACGAACAAGCACGAAGGGCAAGACCGAGTCAAATTAAACTTTATGCGTTACGAAATTATAACTAATGAGAATCGTATTGCTCTTTCTTCAATTGCCAAAGTTATTATTCACTTATATAACATACCCACATGTCTGCCAATTATCCTCGAGTTTATTTAACACTTTGACATCGTACGTTGTTTATTTATTTCAACGGAATAGCATTTGATGAGATTACGACAAAATACACATTGTTGCAAGACCAAGAACACGTTTATTTTTTATACCAACATTCATCACACGCTCAAAATTTATCAAAAAATCAACAAATTTATCAGAAGTTTATCAAATTCGCCGAAAATATATCAAAAATTATTACGAGATGAAAATCAATAAAAATAAATTTTTAAAGCTTCAAAAATAAAAGACGAAAAAATAAAAAAGCAGCTGCACGACCAACATTAATATGATAGTACAGTGTCGTGCAAAAGGTTCGGGCCAATTTTATTATGGTCTCTTATGGCTGTTATGGCCCGAAACTTTTGCACGCCACTGTATATATTTTTCCAAATGAATTCATGATCGCAATATTCTTTATCGCATTGTTTAGATTTCAATGCGGCCAGTAAATCTTTTGCTCCTGAGCGTCGTTGCGAAGAGGCAGTTTGTATTGTAACGGAAATTGGCGTCGTCGGAGTTGCAACCTACAAGCCCCCAAGCTGTGTACATGAATGTGACCCTGGAACACGAGCAATGCACGTATAACCAAGTCAACCGAGTAAACTTAACAGTTTTGTCGATCCTGTTGTATATTCCCACGTATATATATATATATATGTGTGTTTGTGTATTTGTATGTGTATGTGTGGGTGTGGGTGTATATTATAATAGTGGCTAACGCAAGAGACGATTACCTTCACGCGCGAATTCAGTTGTGCAACAGGTGGGCAACATAATAATTGCCTTCGCTCCTGTAGAAAATTAGTCGGTTATCGCGTGTGTCTCGCTATGTCGATAAATGTCATATAGCGAGGGTATAGAAATCGGTTGAGAACGTGTGCACGTGAGCTGAGTGAATGAAACCCCATGAAAAAGAAAGCAGGAAGAAATGAATCTTTTTATTTGCGACGATCTACCTCGGGCCGAAAATCGTGCTGAGCATTTCGTAACACTCGAACAAAGTTGGACGCGTGTCTGACAAAACGTAATTCTTTATCTACTTCGAAGTCTTTCCAACTTTTTTTCAGCATAGAGCGGCGCAGTAATAAAATAAATTATGCTTCATTGTGTATTTTCCGCGCGTTGGGACGGCAAACTAAATGCTCAACGCTGCAGAAACTTGGAACATTTAATTAGTTGCTTTTTCGAGAACCCGGAAATCGGCTGGGGGGAATCCACCCCCGAGTATTTAAATAAAAGTTGTTGTTTTTGAAGAATTATTGTCGCGAAACTTTGCTATTGGGAAAGCATGTGTGTCTTGAGTCAAATAAATCTTTGCACGATCGCTTGAATTCCTTTTGCCAAAACGTTACGAAAATCGAGGGTTTTCTGATTGGACGCTGAATTAAAAATTATATCATGCGATCAGTTCACTGTAATTGGCGTTTTTATTCGGGTTTTCTGTAAATTTAAATTGAATTATTAGCGCGCAATAACGACGATACAACAGAAGCTTGCCGATGGTATTTCAGAGAGAAACAGGGGTTGTTGGGGGTTGGTTTGCTCATTGTAGCGTTAGCTAACTCGGGAGGCAACGAGGTGCGTTCGAATAACGACCCATCGAAGCATACCAGTTCTTGGAACGATATTCTACGATATACGTAGAGTAAAGGCGGTGGCGAAGGGGCGGGAGGGCAAGGAGGGGTGGTAATAGCTGGACGTACTCGAGAGAGATGGCTTGGTAACGGAGAAAAAAGCTGGTGAGCGGTCGAATGACCCGAAGGCAATCGGGTGTAATCAGAGGCGTTATAGAAGCAAGAACACCAGAGGGTGGCGTCCACCGTCAACCACTTTTTTCCATCTAAGTAGATTGGAAAAAAACACAGCCCTATTCACACTTTAACACTCTATGCTCTCAATCCTCCTGTTGGTAATCGCAAAAACCAGTTTTGCGGTGTTTTAAGCCTTTTTCCGAGCCACCCAGGCATGCAAGGGTGGCTTGCCAGGGGGAGGATTGTTAGTCAGAGTAGCCATACGACGACGTGTCGGCGAACCGTGCCTCAAACGCTTCCCATCGCTCTCTGTCCACTTTTTTTCTCTCCATCTCTCCTCAAACCTCCTTTTTCCTCCCGCACCCCATCCAACCCCCATAAGCCCTTGTTCTATGGGGCGGATGAGCAAGAGACATCGCGCAACAACACGGATGAGATGCTCCAGCCCCGAAACTCAAAGGATCTTCTACAACCCTTCTCTTTCGTCTATTCTTCCACAAATATGTGAAAAATATTTCACATTATACTTTCCATCGCCCATGCGTCAGAGAAATGGCTCTTCGATCTCACAACGTTTTTTTATCTTCGTACCTTCCTTCAGCAACGATCGAAATAAATTTCGCAAATGGATGATTTGGAATATTTCGAATCATCTGTTTGCCATTTCATAAAATTTATTCCCTTCCGGTTATTTTTTTTTTATAACAATTTCGTGACATCGTGAATTGCTTGAACAGCAAAGAAATGTGTTAACTCAATGTACTCGCTTCCGTAGAACGAGCAAAATTGTGACGACTACGATTTTTGTTCAATTATTTGCATATTCTCAAAAGAAATAAAAGTTTTAGCGTCGAAGAGATTTGGAGAGAAAATTAGTCCCGAGTCCCCACTTTTCATGGCCACCAATCTGTTTCTCTTTTTTTCGATTTTGATCCTCATTTGTCTTTATTGGATTCGAGCCCTTGTACGAAGGGTATTTTTTTTATTTTTCTTGTCGTTTTACACCCCAGTCTTCCGGAGCATATTGACTGCCTAAACTAATCAATCAATGGGTCAATTTTGCCTGTTTCCTCTCGTCCCTTTCTTCATCCCTTTTGCAGTACTTTTTCGAGTGGCAATATCGCCCTTAAGAACCTCATGCTTTTCGATAAACTGCAGTCGTCCCGAACTTTTTTTTTCGGACTCTTTGCCAACTCTCGTATAAAGATGTTACCCTCGGAGTGTCTTTTCCTAAAAGGGGGAAGAGGAAACTGACCCACAGTTCGTACGACGAGCCCGTCGACCAGTGGACCGAGGAAAAGGGCTTCAGGAAAAATCACCCTAAGATGGCAAAGCTCGAAGGGATGAATAAATAAATAAGGGAAAATAAGATCGAAAGGAGAGCGATTCCCGCGGAATAAGGGTGTCGATTTTCTCGTGATCGTTCAACTGTGAGCAAAAATGTGTCATGCTTTCTCTTTTTTTCCTCTCAAAGTTTCAAAGCGGAAACTTAGGCCAATATAATCCGTTTCGATGAGTTCAAAATAGCCAAGGGCTCGAATCAATAACATCCAGGTATCGTGTGTGAGCAATGTATCAAATATCAGGAGTTCGTGTCCCAGTCATTAGCCATGAGACCAATTGGTCCATGGGGCAAACGTTATTTCGTCGTTAGTTCAACGCCATCGATCCCCTCGTTCAGCAAATCGTTGCCCTGGACCCGAAAATCAATAAACAATATGTAAGCTCCACGAAGACGCTTCCCAGAATTTTCTTCAACAATTTTCTCGGAATTGCGATGATCGCTTTTCTCTTGGAGCACGCAGCAAAATTGCCGCATGGTAAACCAGGAATTTGCTCGAAGTATGAGTCGCAAAATAGAACTTGATTGTGTGAAAATTGTGTGAAAATTTAATATCAACGTGGAAATGTTAACGGTGAGAACGATTGAAACGTTGGCGAAGGCCCCGAAGGGAGAAAATCCTGATCCAAGGGCATTTTTTGAGAAGTCAAGATTCCAGATGATTTTGCATGAAATAGTCATCAATCCCAATGCCTCGTCCGATCGACAGTGTACAGGAAAATACCCCCATAAATATTTAAGTCCAACTGTCTTAACAGAAGGAAAAATATACGACTGAGTCTGAAGGTCCTACAAAAAAGATCAATAGCTCTGCGAATTTTAGCAAAAGGAAGTATTTGATGAGCCCGAGTTGAAAGCCGAAAAAAATAGTCTCTGGAGGGTTAACTTCCAAGTGGACCTGAAACTCGTAATACCGCGGGTACGAGCGCGAAGAAAGAAAGACCCGAATCCTTAAAGTTCTCTATTGTTATATCTATACAAATATCGACTCGAATAAAACGATGTATAGGCGCTCGGCACAGCCTCTTGTGGCTTATGGCGTGGAGTCGTAATTCGTGGCTATTCGTAAATTCTATGGATGCAGCCTGAGGCTTTCACTGTAAAAATTCACCCAGGTGAATTGAGGAGAACGCGCCGGTTCTTTCCAGGAACAATTTCCATCTTTCCTTCACTAACTCGACCACTGCTTCTCTTTTGCAATATCTCGGGGACTTGGAGAACTGGGAGTTGAAAGTGGAGACGAAAAATGAATGCAATATGTTTCTGATTCGTCGCGCATTTTCTGGAAACTCGATTTTCGTGGCTTGGAATCTCACGAGACTAAATTTCGGGTTGAATTCAAAATATAATTATCATAAACTTAATTATTATCATTTAACCCTTCGAGTACACACTGGGTCATTTTGACCCGAACAATTTTTTGTCATCGATTCTTCGGCATTTGATGGCAACCAATGTTTTGGCATTTAATTTTCGCTTTCATAAAAAAATAAATATAGGGCCATAAAATATGAATAATTTACTACAAAAAACGTCTTTACAAAAAAAAAACACAAAATGCATATTTACCGGAATACAACGATTTAAAAAACATCTTGGGTCAGATTGACCCAATATGCAGAGGTGTGCAATCGAAGGGTTAAATTAGTGAAAAGTCGTTGGGGGCTCGTGGAAACTCTCACGAAGCCAAATTAGTTACGTTGAAGAGAAATTAAGGATCAGTCTTATTTTTTCATATAATTTTAAGACACGGAAATAAAAATTACTGATCGATTTTGTTGCTGTGAAAAAAAATCTCAAAAAGACACACTTTTTTCGAGCAGTTCGCCTAATGGAACCCCTTAATGTAATGAATTACGATGTATTGGGAGTAAATGAATTATTTATCAAGGGTATATTCGAATTGCAGGAAATAGAGAAAAAAATGGCGAGCAAACCTAGTGAGGCAGTGGGTGAGTTCTAAATATAGTATGAATTTAGTAAAAAATGTATTTTTTCTGCTTCGAGGTATAGGACCGCTCTGTCTATGATGTGTTTGATACACGTGGATGGATGCGAGCATCCCGTCGTTATTGGATTTTACGGGATCGTTCGATGATATATACGAGGCTCAACACGCCAAATGAACCATCAATTTTTTTTTCACACCGTACAAATGTTCACTCATTTTTCAAAACGTCATTTTATGTCAATTCGTTGTATACGATTTAACTTAATTTTTATTTCCAATAATTTAAGTCTGTTCGACTGACGAGGAAGTTTTGAATCGAAAAGAGTTTTTTCTTTGTCATCAAGAAAATAAAATAATGGAAGAATAATTGATTATTCGTTAAATTGAATTTATGCTGATTTTTTTTTCAGCTGCAATTTCACAATAAACGATATGGAATTTTTGAAAATTCTTCAGTGAGTTTCGTTCGGTTTTGTACAAAATTTTTCGATGGGTAAAAAAAAAAATACGGCGGTCTATTCGAGGTGTTTTGGTCCATAGGGGCAAAGAGAGGAAAAAGGACTCGATATTGTGCGATACATAGAGACGACGAGAGAAAAAGGGGTGTGAGGGCGTATGAAACGAAAAAGTCAATCAAACATTCTTGTATAGGTGGCGAGGAGATGGCATGGAGAAATGGAGGAAAACTGTGTGCCCTTTCAGCGACGTCAGTGGAGAGTGGCGAGATCGGTGAAATTTAAACTCAACGTATTTCGTTTCTCTCTTTTTCATCCACTCGTTTTCTCTTCCTCTCTTCCATTCCTAGGCTACCGGGTGGTTTTGCATACAGAAAAAGGGATGTAGCTCGGAAGAGAAATGGACATTGGGTTTGATCACTTCGGCCCCTTCCAGGCTACAAAACAGCAAAATATAATTCATCCATAGATGATAGAAAATGTAAATTGAACCGAGAGAAAAGAGAATTCAACATATTCTGTGCCTTTTCTGACGGAGTCACTCTTGCAGATGTCAAATAATTGAAAAAAAAAAAAAAAACTGAATTGAAACCACATAAAGAGATATTCAAAAAAAAAGAACAAGGTTTTTGCAAAAAACAGTCGAATCTCTAGGCTTTGACAACCGTCACGTGAGCACTTCATTAAAAAAGAATTTACACGTATTTTCCAGAATCGAAAGCCTTTCCCCCGTCACAAGAGTCCTTGAGAATAAGAAGATTTTTTTTTAGCACAGAATCTCGCTCGGATCATCTTGTGACTGGAACCAAAATTCTTTTTCATCATAGAACTCACGCAGCAACACAAAAGGATGAGTTGCTGCCAAGTGGACGAAAGAGAGTGTGTGTTCTCGACTCTATACGAGAGACAACGACCGGAGGAACTTAATGCAAAGAGAGAGAGAGAGAGAGAGAGTGAGAGGGAGAGAAGGGAGCAGATTTCTAGAAGAGTAAAAAGCACGAGAGTCAACAGGGAAGAGTCTCTGGAGTGAAAGTCCAAGAGGAAATCCGTCGCTGAGCATGCGGTTGGATATGTTAGGACGAGAGATTCGTCGGACCATTTCCGAGATACGGACACGAAAGATTCTCTTAACGGGAATGACCCGGAGTCGAGCTTTCGCGCATCAGCCCCAGGAGACAGCGGAAACGTACGATACATCTGTGAGGGATATTCACAACAATAGGGCGGAAGAATGTTGTTCGGTGTCTCCCAAAACATCGAGACGAAAGAGTTAGACGCACGACAGATAAATAAAAGGCAGAGTCTGCGGAATAATATCAGAACAAAAGCAACAAGACTATCCAATTATAACAGCAACTCGATGTGTTTATCGAACTAATATTTTTATTCAAAGAGTGAGTGAACAGCAGCTCCCGCAACTCTGAAGAACCAACATTTGTAAAGGACGCCGTGTCCTTGACCAAAAATCGAGAGATTTTCATGAAATTCTCCGAGCGACCGAAATATCCCAGGAAAAAAAGCTTTTCAAAATTGAAATGCGAATCGAACAATAATTGAGTTTATAGAAAACCATACGATGCTCCTGGTCCAGCAGGAATCAAGTTTTGGCAGTGTCGACCTCGACACAACATCCTTAACCTTAAAAAATCGAAACAGTAGTTTGTTGGTTGAAAATCCATTGCACATTAAATAAATGATTTTGAATTAAAAATTTATGATTTAATTATTTATATACTTAATTTTTTTTTTATTGGAAATTTATTGAATTGATCAATTTTTTTAAAGCATAACATTTTAAAATTTTTATTGAGTATAAATTTTCAAAATTATCAAGAATTAAAATGAATATTTAATTTTAATAGTTTGATTGTCGTTAGTTTTTAGATTGATTGTTTTAACCCTTCGAATGCATATTGGGTCGTTTTGACCCCAACAATTTTCTCTTACCGATTGTTTGACATTTAATGGCAACCAATGTTCTGGCATTGAATTTTCTTTTCGTAATAAAAAAATTTAGGGCCATAAAAAATGGATAACTTACTACAAAAAACGTCTCTACAAAAAAAAAAAAAACATGCATATTTACCGGAATACAGCGATTTGAAAAACACCTTGATTAACCCAATGTGCACTGGGGTCAATAATTTCTTTTAGACATATTTCTGCAAGTTGATTCGAACGAACTTGACAATTTTTAACGATCGAGCTATGTTTAAAGTTGAAGTTTCATTATATTTCTTGATATTCGGAGGTTCAAACTGTTTCCTTGAAACAGATTCAACTGTACTTCTGATTGTGATTGTTTGTGGCATTGTACGCTGTTTGTAAGGATAAGCAAGGCAGAATTTGCTTAACTTGGGGGTTTCGGTGGAGTAGTTGATGTCCTTTTGTCCACTGGAACAATATACATGTATATTTTTGGTGCATTTATATCTGGGACATGTATTTGTGTATGAATACGTATATGAAAAGGCATGTGGATATATTGGTTCGAAATGCTTGAGAGAATATAGGTCAAGCTTGAAAATAACGCAAATCCACGTCATTCTCTCATGCGTCCTTACGTCCTGGGTAGACTGGATTTTCTCTCGTTATCTCGTGGCTGAGTATTAACGTCTTTTCGCATATTTTCTTTCGCCACGCTTCTCGCGTTAAGACGTTTTCTGCTTTGTCTAGACAGCTTTTCATCTTGCGAACTTTGCACTGTACGTGGAAGTTAGTCATTGCAACCTCGTGCAGCGATGCTTCCTTTCAGTTGTTTCAGGATTTTCACGAGGTTGTAAAAAAATGAATCTGTGTCAAGGATTCTTTCCGCTAAATTTGATCAATTTGAAACTTTTGTCACTCAGATGATTCCGTGTTGTTGTTTTTTCATTGTTCAATATTTATTACTACATTTTTGTAGCAATAATCATGAAATCAAGGAAAATTCACAGAAGAGAAAAAAGAATACTGGGAAGATACACATTCGGAGGAATATAGAGAGACAGAGAGTTGTACGAACTTGTTGGTTGTGTGTGCACGTTCAATGAAGCGGAAATTCTCAGGGGAAATAAGAATTAATGATACATATAGTGGACCATATAGAACCGTCAAATATTTGGTAAGTAATTTCGATCTTGGCAACAGTCTCGGCAGTTGCTTGGAGAATATAACGCGGTAACAAGTTTGTCCAAAAAATTGGAATCGAAAAAAAGTTGAATAAGAAAACGACGATAAAAAAGGACGGAGCGCATTATTCCTTGCGTTGCAATTGATTAAGAAATTTATTGGGTTATAGCGGTTTCGTGGTAAATTTTTATGATTCCTGACTGAAATTTGCACTCACGGAGATCGCGTTATGGCGAATCTGGGCCACTGGGCATTTCGTATAATAATCGAAGACGACGACGATGACATAGTTCGCATTTCATTCCTTTCCCTTTTTTCCTGTCTCTTCCTCGATCTTTCATGAAATTTTTTATTATTTTTTAGTCACTCTTTGTGGCTTGATTTTATTTTTTTAATTATCTTCTTCTAATACCATTGCGGGTCAATTGCAGATTTCGAGAGAAGAACACATCTCACGGTCGTAATTATTTTTAGAAATTCGTCGAAATCGTTCGATAATTCAACGACACTGTGACCCAGCTTTTCCTCACTGCATCCGTCTCTCGTATTCTTCGCCAAGCTCAAATAGAAACATCACTTTAGGAACGTTGATGGTAATACCAAATGAAAAATTAATAGAATAAACATTTTCCCGTAATCTCCTTTTTTTTTGTCTACTTTGGCAGCAAACGACTGCCAATAAAATCGCTGGAAAGGGATCGAAATAATTATCAGGATAAATACAATTATTTCGGGCGCGTAAGTCAAACATTAATTCCATTGAATTGCTAAGTCGATACAAGGAACCACGTTTTTGAATTTTACCTTGAAATCTAATCAATTCTACACGCAACTACGAACCAACATCGTTATAACTTTTTGGATGGTTGCTACGAAATAATCAATACGAAAAACAACCGTATGGCAACGCATTATTCTTCGATACAGAGCCCCTGATTGTCTCTTCGTCGTTGTCTTTTGTTTTCAAAGTGAAACCTTTGCAGCATTTTGCCGAGTGCACAGCTTCTACAAGTGCATATTGGGTCAATCTGACCCAAGGCGTTTTCGAATCGTTCCAAAATTAAACATATTTAAGAGCTGTTCAAGTGCGCAAGAAAAGAATTGAAACCTCCATTTTTTCTTAGTGAAAACCGTGGCTCAATTTTTTTAAAAGTCGGCGCCGCCACAACGATTTTTTGCTCTATTCAAATTTTTCTTACGGAATTAATTTATTTTTCAAATGTCTCTCATGCATAAGAAAAAAAGTTTTGTTCTGATAGGAACATATAACCGCACCTGTATACACGCAGCTGTCAAACCGACAGCCGGAACTTTCAAACTGAACAGCGGGACTCCAAATTCGAGATTTCCAAGCAACTAGCAATCACAGCACGAATAAAGAGGCTTCAAAAATTCGATATTTCGATATATTCGATACATTTCAGCCCGTGAGCTTTTTATTAGAGGACACGTGTAAAATAAATAGAATTACAGTTTTACAATGTTTATAATTTATTATTGTTTTCTGTGAAATAAGATTTTGAAGGATTCTCTCCAAACCTTTATTTTCGTCTCATAAGATTTGTCTCCGTAGCTCGAATCTTTCGCGACGATTCTTCGCAATTTTGTCTCCTCCGCGATCGTGCTCTATATATTTTATATATAACATACAAAGTATATGTGTATATTGCGAGTACTGAGAGCAAATGAGATTTAGTCTGAGTAGCGTCGCAGAGTGCCGTCAGGGTTGCTCTCGCACTTCGTTACATTCCCTCGGAACGAAAGTAACGCTCGATGTTTTCGACATGCAAGCATGTTCGTTTTTATTAATAGCAAAAAATCTACATATAAATGTATATCTTTATTATTTAACCAGGATACGAGGCACAAAAGTTTTTCTCCCCTTGATCCTCGCTTACGGCTGGATGTGAAAAAAATCCACAGGGAACGAGGGGCCGTAGAAGGAAAAAAAAATTACACAGACACAGACACACACACACAGACACGTTTTTATAGATTCGCGTGTGTAGGTGGATAAAAGTTGCTGGGAAAAAAGTAGGAAAATTCTTCGATGAACCGGTGAGCGATGTTGGAAGGGGTTTGTGGCTTTTTCTTAACAGAAAGAAAGTTAAAAAAAACACGCGGAATATGCCGGAAATCTCTCATTTCTATTTACGTTCGCGTGTCCTGAATAAACGGAAAATTGATCAAAAGGAAAATTCTTTCCTCGAGACACGCAATGATCACAAAAAAATGATCGCGGTCCACGGTTCGTTTATCTCTGTTTAATATAATATTTATTAACATGCGATAAGAAATATTTTCGAAACAGGAAACACAAAGTTTTGGGCGACAAAAAGAAATCGTAAAGTTTGTGTTCCGAGTCGTTTTTATTGCATTTGAAATTTACTCGATTTATGCCTCTAATTGCGAGTAAAAAATGCATCATTTCCCCCTCCCCCCGATGCTGTTGATCTCAGACTGCTTAAGAAATTCTCAGAATGGGGGAAGAAAAGACGGAAAGTCTTTGCGAACAAATCTGAGCGAATGAATGTTTCCTCAACCCTAAGAATGTTTTTTTCATTTCCCTACTCCGAAACAAAGCTATTCGACGATATATTTTTTGTCTACCTTTCCTTGCGGACACACACGGGGAATGGAAGTTCAAATGGAGAGATCTTTGCGAAGGAAAGTACAAACAAAAAGAACACAAATGTTGTTTCTTTCTTTTTTTTTACGTGGGCGATTTCTTCGCTACTTCTTACAGCTCTTTGAAATAAATCGACTCGTTTCCCTCCTTTCAGCGCCAATGTCATGGCTCTTCTTCTCCTTCTCTATACGCTTCCATTTTTTTTTCATTAGTATGTTTTTTTTAAACGTATTTTTTTTTGTGTCCTCCTCTGAACTTAGCGGAAAACTGCTCGCGGTAAACTGTTCTCTTTCGTTTTTTTCTTCCTCCAGGGAATAAGACCGTGTAGCATGTTTGAACGTTTCTGTGAGCGTGCTGCGAGACTGTTACGAAATCCCTGACGGGAGCATCGAACGTTTCATGCACATGTGCTTTCTACGTGTGTCAGCCTGTGTTTTGGTCGCACGCGAGCTTTTCACTCTATACTGCCGTTTCTATCTCGAGCTTTTTACACACGATACTCTCCGGTTTCCACAATGGACTCTTTCCTTCTTCCTCATTCTTTTTATCCTTCTTTTCCTCTCTCACTTTCAATAACTAACCATCCTCATGCCTCGATCGCCATTCGCACTCCGAAACCAAAAAAATGTCGACGTTTTGTTAAAATAATGAAAAAAATGCGCAGCATACGAAAATCTCACAAAATTCTCACTCTCAAAATTCATAGTAAAAATTGTAAAGATTGAAATTTCCGAGTAACCGAATTCTGCAGCGAACTGATTGTTTGTAATTTTTCAAATAATCTGAACGGAGGCACTTTGGTGTTGGGGATCGAATAAAAAAAAAAAGAAGACCGGGGTGATAAAACTCAAGAGATAAATGAAAAAGATGAGAATTCAGGTTTGGGCTCCAGGTCGGTGTAGAGCTAATGAGAAATACTGCCATGTTGTCACGTAATAAATAAGTTGGCGTTTCTGGCTCAACCAGCAGCTTTCTCGGGCGACTCAATCTCTCGAGGCCGTAATCCGCTCGTCCGAGGATGGACCGTGTTCTGGAGAAGACTATACGAGGGTACAGAAACGGCCCTTTTTGCCTATCTTAACGAGAGCCTCTCTGCTGTAGCAAACGTCTAATCGTAACGGTTGGACCTCGAACCTCGAAAAACAAAAAGAAAAACACGGCAATTCCTGTAAATACTAAATAATTAATGAAATAAACGAGCAACTGATTGATCAATTGATTGCGCCAAAGTTTTTTGATGATTTTTCCCGAAATTCAAATCCGTTTAATTAAAAGAAGAATTTGATTATTCTTTATCGAGAAAATCACTAATTAACTGGCCACCAATTAACGCACATTCAAATTTTCGTTTTTTGTTTCCGAGGACACTCGGTATTACGTAATGCAACCGTCGACGATTTTGATACTAAAATAACCTCGTAATTGATTAATGAAATGCAATAAAAGTTTGACAGGTTTTATCGAACCGAATGAAGCGACGAATTACGTTGTTCCTTGGCAATTATGTCACGACTGATGTTAAAACTTGTGAGAATGTCGATACTTGGACGCCGCTCGGCTAATGCGCATTTTCCAGCACAAGCCCTGCACAGATAATCGGAGCAAAAGCTCGAACCCGCATTATCCTTCCTCGGTAGACGCGTAGAATAATTATAAAGCTGTCCCTTCGAGCGTTCTCTGGCTCACGGTTCGCCTAACATCGCTTTTATCAATTAAAACGAGATATATTGTTCATAGGCAAGAATAAAACAAAACAAAAAAGAGGGGAAAAAGGGTGACGCAGAAATAGCAGGCCCAGGCGATTCTGAGGTAAATGAGGTAATCAACGTGTGAAAAAGGGATAATCATCGCTCCTCCTTTCTGGTAATATGATCCTTCATGCGGACGATGAACTCACATCCCTACACCACGTTACGAACGCGAGTATATACAAACATTATTAATAATAGAAAAACAAGGCTGCAGAAAAAAAAAACACTTTACCAACGAAGCTCGTTGCTCAGGCCTTTTTATATTCGTTATCCTCCGATCCGTATATACTCGGATATAAGAATAAACGTACAGTATTACTCAAAAATGTTTTTCAAAAAATTTTCTCAACGTTCGTAATTAACTCTTCCAGTGCATATTAGGTCAATATGACCCAAGCTGTTTTTCAAATTGTTGTATTCCGATAAATATGCACTTTTTGTTTTTTTTTTTGTAGAGACGATTTCTATAGTAAATTATTCATATTAACGAAAACGAAAATTAAATGCTAAAAAATTCGGCGACGGATCGGTGACGGAAAATTGTTGGGGGTCAATATGACCCAGTGTGCACTCGAAGGGTTAATTAAATTATATGACAAGCTTGCCGACACTTGAAAAAGAAACAAATACAATGAAGATGTGTTTGGAGAAAAAAATATCTTCAGAGTAGTCGAAAGCGAAGGTAAACGAGATTCTTGGAGCTCCTCGATGATTGGTTGCCTCAGAAAAAAAGTTTCTCTCAGATTCCGACATTAGAATTCATTGAAAATGTCCATTGTGCAGATAAAAGTGATTTTGGATAAACTTGGAGAATTTGAAAAATGAATAAGCCGGTACTTTTGAGGTGCAGTGTCCACTGGATTGATAGACCGACATATTTAACGCTAGTTTAGATGAGGTACTTACGCTTCTGTCAAAGTCCCTTTCTCCCTAGATTTTCTTTGCACCCTTTACCATCGGCGTGTTGTCCTTTTTCATACAGGCGAGTGAGTACTTACCGTGGGTACGTGTACGCGAATATGGTGTACGAGTTATCCATCCGGAGGGTTCGGGAAGCAAAAAAAAAAAAAGAAAAAAAAAATACAAAGAAAAGGGGGTAAAAGAGGGATGCAGGTTGCGCGAGAAAGCGAGAAGGGGAAGCTGGCGCGCAAGGGTTGTATCGGCGATAAAAGCCGAAAGGTACGAAGAAATAGGTTTCCCAGTGTTTGTGCATGTGCATGTGGCTTTGAAGCAATGTGGTAAAGCCAGTGAGGCTCGAGGGCGCGGGCGCGGATGAATACACACGTATAATCCAGTTGAAAATATATCCACACACATACGAAGAGGGAGAAGTTTTGAGGCAATGGTGGGAGACACGTTTCCCTCAAGTAAGCTCAAGCAAAAGTGTGTGCGTGTGTGTGGGCTTGTCGGACAAGAGTGTGAGAGCTGAGAGAGCTGAGCAAAGGGGTGGGGAGTCGGTATATTTGCGCAAGGCCGTCGAATAGGGCGCAGTATCGTCGCGACTACCGTCGCGCCAATACCCGTTTATAATACTCGCTCTGTACGTGCTTAAATCCGCGACTTCGTTCCAAACGCTCTTACGAGACAAAGTTTTTGAAAACAACAAAAACAAACAACACATATATATTCGTATACAAATATATACATATATGTATACACACATATTTATTCATCTATATACCTTACCGATAAATGAAAAGAGAAGTTAGGAAAATCTCGATATATTTATAGATGAATAAATTAAAAGTTTCACAAACGCGACGATCTCACGTGTTTTCCTTCGGCTAATAAAAATTAATGTGCGTGAAATATTGATCGATCGATCGATTGATTCGATTGTTTTGACTGTTAATCGCGAGATACCAAGAAAAAAGTGCTATCCGTTCACTGAGCGGTTAAGGAGAAAGAATAAATTTCAGCGCGCCATATTTGACGTTTAAAGTTTCATTGAAAAGAGACTCGTTCGCGGTTATTAGGAAATGATATACTATGCAAGGTTAATTTTGGAAGATTCGTGATATTAATGAAGTGAACGTCGAAAGTTTGAACGGGAAAAAGGAAGCGTAAGAGAGAGAGAGAGAGAGAGAGAGAGAGAGAAGAAAGAAAGAAGGAGTTTTAATCAACGAAAGAAGCGGCGAAAATTTGGAGGAGCGAGTGATTAAAAAAGGGGGAGTTGGACGAAAATAAAAAGGCGCAAAAGTGACGGGATAGAGTGAATCCTCCTCGTCTGACCGTGCGCTTACTACTACTACTTTTTTTTCCATATCAACAGTCCGAGTCTCTTTTGTTGTTGAAACTACGACTTATGAACTTTTAAATTTCACGAGAGGACCATCTCGTCGAGCTATTCCATTCGTCGAGGAAACAACAACAACAATAACTGGTAAATTTAATATTTTTTCGATTTTTTAAAATGGTGATTTGAGAAAAAATTCCCAATCCTGTTGAATTCGAACTTTTTTGCTTCCATCTTCATTTCAGATTCTCCAAATAATTCTCCCTGCCTCCATTTGTCGAGATTAATTTTGAAGTGTCCCAAAATTTTCCCCCATACTCACCCTTCGTGTCTGCACTTCGCTCCTTCCCATATTTCTACTCACCCCCTACCAATCCTCCTTGACGATTCATTTTTCTTCTTTTCCTTTGGGCCTGTTCGTCAATATGTTATTTCACAATTAATGGTTATAAATTGGAAACAATACGAAATTTATCCCTTATTTGTCAATATTTATCTGGGTCATTCAGCCCCTCGCGGTCTTTTTCGATTTATCTCTATTATTTGCCCTGCCTCGATCTATCTCTGTCTCTTTGCTTTGCTGTCCTAGTGAGAGCTCACCGAAAAACTGTCGCTTCTTCTTCGCGCCATGGGACTTTCCTTTTATCCCTATCAATTATTCATGAAAGCACAGTTTCTCGAGCTCAAGGTTTTTAAACTTCGCTCCCCTACTTTCCATGCACTGTATAATCGAACAGTCGTTTTTTCTCTTACGCTCTTCCTCTCCCAACATTTATTCCCTCATTCTTTTCACCGCGTTTCGCTCTCTTTTAACATCTTATCTTTCGCCTGTCTTCTTTCATTATGATACTCCCCCAAGAAAAAAGAAAAGGAACCAGAAATGAAAATAAAAAACGTGAAAGATCGAAAGAGAAATTGTACGTGAGTCCAATTTTTGTCTGTTTCCTCGGACGTCCGATTCGGCGATGATTTCATTGCGATAACCAAACTTTTGAATCGTTTATTTTTCTCTCCGGAAGTGAACGATTCTTCGACACAGCGACAAGATTGAATGATTTATGTGTTCACAGCAGCAGATTGAAATTAATTCCCAGCAGAAAAAATATAGGTCAGTAGGATCGAGAACAACAGCTGACATTTGAAGAGCCGATGCTTAGCGAGTGCAGGGAGAAAACATTCACGAACGGCAGAGCGAAGTCTAGATTACGAGAGGGTGTTAGAGAAAAGTTTTAAAGACCAACTTTTGCTAAGACCCATGGCTAGAGATTCACTTCGATTTCAAGCTGCTTAACTCCCGGAGCTGAAACTCACAGCGACTAGAATCTCTTGGAAAGTGTCGAGTAAATACGAGGGGGAAAAATAATGATAATATTTTATGGTGCACTGACAAATGCTATCATGAAAAAAGTCACTTAGTAGGAAATTCTTGATGGGATATTTTAGATATTCTTTTTTTTTTCTGCGATAAGAATTTTTTCACATTTTTCAATAATAACCAACATTTTTTTCGTTATTGTTTTTATTCTCGTAGAAATTTCAGTATTTTTAGACCAAGTTTTCGATTGATATTTGCGGAATGTCTCGTCATTTATTTCCATCAAGGTCACGAGCCAAACCGTTCGATGGTATTTGCCATTTCGTATTTTCTTCATCGTGATAAATAATTTCCCTACGAAGCTTTGATTGTCTGTTTATTTTCCTTTCAATCGAGCGGTCAAAGCGAATGAGAGTTTCCAAGGGTCTTTTTTATGCTCGTGCAGCTATGATGTCTAAGGAATCCTGAGTGTAGCATTCGGTTGACAGAAACGAGTATTTACTTACGCGTGTGTGCGTGTGCGTCTCTGTATAAAGACAGACACAACGACGAGTTCGCAGCTGAGCTTGGGACGATTATTTACGCAAGCTTAGTGCGGCCACCCTACCGGGAAATATAAAAATAAATTTTGACGATGAGAAACGCAATGCCAATGTTGGAGGAGAGGCAAATCCCAAGATTTCACAGCATCTCGATAGTCGCGATTCATTTATCGAGAAGCAGATATTTAAATTGAGAGACCAAGTGTGAACTTCCGGTCCGAGAACTTTCCGGATTGCCAATTATTTTCTTCCCAAACGCAGAAGCTTCAAGGTCGCCCAACTAACGAGACAATCTTGTCCAGCTTCTTTTTATTTCTTTGTATTGATATAAATGTGTATTCGAAGCTTTTTGGCTCCTCCCTGAAAAATCTTGCCATTCGAATCCTCGCTACTTTCTTTCTCCTTTCTCACAATGATATATAGCGCCCTAGGAACCGGTAAACGAATCCTTCTCAACCGGAAATCACGCCCCAACCCTCTTATAAATACAACACCATTTATCTTACTCCCAATCCAATAGTCCCTGCTTCTCAGGATATGGAGAAAGCGATCGAGAGAGCGAGAGGAAAAATATTCTTGCTCGAGCACCTCGCCTGTCAAACGGGACAACGGTCACGACCAGAAAAACGGGTCATCGATGTCCTGGCGCCATGACTTTTTGGAAAATCGTCATAGCCTCTTCTTCCACTCTTTTCCCTGTGAAATTTCCAAGCTCAACCTTTCTCAGTGATTGATAGTTCGTCTTTTTTTATCCGCAAAGTCACAAAGACTTGTGAATGCTAACGAATTGTCATTTTTCGATATAATTGATTCCAAAATTCATAGAAGAATTTGTTTTTTATGTGATTCCATCATTTTTCCTGCAGGAGCAACAAATAAATATTAACAAACATTTGATAAAAACGTTGCAACAATGTGGAATAAAGTTTTTGAGTCTCAATGAATCGGAAAAATCATAATTTCTTCAAGGTCGCTGACTATAAAAAAATTCCTTCAAAAAAAATAGTCACAATTTCGGCATACGGAAAATTTTGGAAAATGAATGTTTTTTTATTTTTATTAATTATGGTAAAAAATACAGAAAAAAGATTGAAATCTCGAAGCAAGGGTTAAATAAATGATTAGTTTCATGCAGTGAATACAAATGTGAAATGGTTGATGAGTACGAGAACGAAACGAGTTGGCAAGCTGAGAGACAGCCGAGGGAGGGTCGAGGGGGAGAGTTGGAACAAAGCGAGAGGGAAAATCGCAGGACCGAGATTTGCTGACGAAGCTACAGTGTGGCTGATATCCCAGGCATCGATTTTCACCATTACCGAAATACTTCGGTCCACTTCTCTCTCGCACTCGCCTCGCCTTGTCTTCTCGTTTCCCAAGGTGCTGCGAAGATTCCGACCGTGCTCCGATTTTAGATTATCGTTTCCTATCCTTTTCTATGTCCCTTTTGAAGCGAAATTGGCCAATTTTCATTTCGTCAGTAAATTAGTTACGAGGCAGGCTCACTCGTCATCGCTCATTGGCTCAATATGAAAATTTTCTTGAATCCTCGATTGTTCAGTAGACCGCAACAGCCTGTCAAACTTTAGTTTTCCCACTGGGAAAGCCACCGGCTGTCGTCCATTGATTTCTCACTTCCGATATTCTATACCACGTCAACCTCCACACACACACACAAACATATACTTTTGTATTTATAAAATGCGACCGTTTTACTAAACCATAATATTATCAGAAAGCCTTATTTTTACCCCCCATTTGTACTTACAAATCGATGGCAACTAAAAATAATTCTATGGAATAAAAATACCTTTCCAGTCAGTGTAAAAACATTTCGAATCCATTTTTGTGCTCAATCGATCGAACGCTAGTTGAGAAAGTTTGATAAGATAAGATTATTACACTAATGAAGCAAATAAATTGTTAATAAAAAGGAAAGGAATTTTTGGAATGATTGAATCTGTCCACGTCTTCGAAAATGTGTTTGAAAAATTGTTCACTTTCCCTTCACTCGACCCAATCGATTTAACGATTTTTGAAAAATGACGAAAAAATAATTTTTCCAAATGAAACGATTGATTAGAATTTTACATTTTGCTCGTGAATCAAATTGAGTTTTTGTTTTGTGTGCGAAAAATGTGTTGTCGTGTTTTTTTTTTTACGGAAATGAAGATTGTTGGAAATTTCTGGGTGTTTAAAATTTGTTAAATTTTCTCTTACCTCCGCAAGCTGAATGTCACGATCTTCTGGTATTTTCCGCCCCTGCGACGACTCCTCGCGGTGAAGGGCGTTGAAGCGACGAGGCCCTAATTTGCTGCTAAGCTAGTACCACACTACACTGCGCATTCCGCCCACTTGGTTGAGCCTGGGAAAAGGGTGAGGGTACAAAAGTGGAGGGAGAATGAGAAATGGAAAAAAAAGAGAGGGTCAAAAAAGTAGGACTGGGAGAAAAATCAAGCTGGAGAAGATGAAGTTTCGTGATCCACAAGAAGCGGAAACCACATGCTCCCTCTCGCCTTGTTTCTCCCCTCTTATTATTTCATTTTTCATCTCTCTTCCCCCCTCGAAATTCCACTGTGTTTGTGTATCCGTCGATATTACATTTTACGATGCCACCCAATAAATATGGATATTCCAATCTCTCGCATATTTTATATATTCCAATAAACTCGATGTCGTACTTAATAAATATTATGGGAGTGTACACGCAAAATTTTTCAAGAAATTGCGGCTTTTTTCTGCGTCGATACTCCCCGATATTCGCAATAAGCAAATGAAAGTCAATGAAAAAAAAAAAACACAAGCGAACAGGGAAAAATGAGATGAGGAAATAAAAAAAATTGAGGTCGAGAGTTGCTAACTCTGGCCAGTATCGGTATCGAGCTTGGCTACATTCGCTATTGAGTTACACACCGCAACTTTCTGGCGAATTTCTCTCCTCGCAAATTCTCAGCTTTCTGACTCGTTAGTAATGTTCTCACTGGCTCTCTCTGCTCGCATACAACCAAATATCGTCATTCCATCGAAATTTTTCCACGTATATTCCCACGTAAAGGAAACTCTCGATTTTTGGTCCAGGACGTTATTGGCAGCTGCTGTACGAAGTGCACACAGTTTACGTTGTGAAAAATCATTTCCACGTCCATTCGATGCGACAGTTCGATTCAGATCACGTGAAAATTTATTATTTCGATCGTTTCTCAAGTTTTTTAACCCTTCGAGTGCACACTTCCTGTAAGTGCATATATATGGGTCCAACAGACCCAGGGCGTTTTTCAAATCGTTGTATTCCAGTAAATATGCATTTTTTTTTTGTCGAGACCTTTTTTGTAGTAAATTATCCATATTTCATGGCCCTAAATTTATTTTTTAACGAAAACGAAATTTAAATGCCAAAACATAAGTTACCATTAAATGCCAAACAATAGGTCACAGAGAATGGTTGGGGTCAAAACGACCCAGTATGCACTCGAAGGATTAATACAAAATGCTATTGAGGCGAAGAATTTATTTGGAAATGAGGTTCCACCATCTTCTAGGAAACATGATAAATGAAAAAGAAGTGGAAAGGTTACAGACCTGTCAATTTGCTGTATAATAACCTATATATGAATATGTAAATATAGAGGTGAGTTTTAGGGGCTGAAATGGATGAGGGTTGGAAAAGCTCGAATAATACGTACATTCTAGAGACCCATATATATATATATATATATATATTCAGCTTAAAATATACATAAATATATGTTCTGAGTTATATACGTCAGTGTATGCGTATATATATTCTCGTGGCCAGTGTAGCTCTCGTACCAGGCCATGCAGTACCGAAGTAGTGGCAAAGAGAGAGAGAGAGAGAGAGAGGGAAAAACAACCCTGTATCGTAATACCATCCCTTTTGACAGTATGGTTTGTACAGGAATACTAGCGATAGCCTAGCTCGGTTCAGCACAATGGATGCACCTACAAAAGTTATGCACAATAGAGAGACCCCTCCTAGCCACCTCTATAACCTACCCTCTTTCACCCCTTCAAACCCGCACATATCGCGAGAGCTACATCACGACGAACAAAGGATACATTTTGAATTAAATTTTCGGAATGAAGCTTGAACGTGCAAGAATACGCACATTTCCACGGTGTGTCAGGCTTTATAGAGATCTATAGACGTTGAATAGGGGTGTGTTTGCCAGATTTTCTATTTTCCCTTTAATTATCAATGCAAACAATTTCTCTGATGAGCTTTAGATTTAATAGTACCAAGATTATTAAATGCAGTCAAGTTTCGTATCACTTCCTACATTCGAGCTTTAAATTAATAACAAATTTCTCATATTTCCAAGGCTTTCTATGAATTAAAACAAAAGTTGAGTTTAATATGCAACGAAATATTAAAACAGCGACTGGAAAACAGAAGCAAAGGTATGTAAGGGATTCAAACTACGCTGCACCTGCTTTAGAACAAGTGGTTACAGTGTAGGCCTGCGTGCATATTGACTCGTACTACTTCGGATTCGTTCTCTGATGTTTGCACTTGTAATCGAGCTATTCTCTCTCTCTCTCTCTCTCTCTTTCTCTCCTGCTATCTCCCTTGCTCCGAGAGTCTCGTAAAACTGGTACGTGACGGGACACTCGAAAATTCAAACTTTGCCAATTGCACGTATCCCGTTGCGTATACAGCGGTTTGTAAATACGAGCAAATCGAGGACCACTTGAATGGCAAGTGAAGAGTTGCCATACCTGAGTTTCTATCGGAAATGCATTAATTAAAATGCTCGTTGAAAAGATAACTTTATTCAAGAGTTTTCCCAAGTCTCTTACAAACTGTTCAGATTAAACACACCCTCGAATATTCTTTGTCAAGAAATATTTATCGACTAGTTGAAATTTTAGGCAAAACCTGAGATAACAGCATCAGCCAAGTAACATCATTATTTGCTGAGGAAAACTCGTCAAAAAATCATAAACAAAAGAGTCTTTTTTAAAAGGAAACTGAGTGCCTGACGAAAAAAAGACTGAAATCTTTTTCATCATATTCTGTCGAATTTTTTCTTGCTCCATTAACCTCGCTGTGCTTTATTTTTCGTTCGTACCAACTGCCATTTTCTACCGACAAAAAATAACCTAGAAACTTTCGAAAATGCCAACATTTTATATTCAAATTTCACTAAATATAGAATTATTTATTTTTTCTGTCACACATTATCCAGTGGCGTATCTTTCGCACAGGATCGTTTGGCCATGTACACAAAACAGTGACGTTCTCATTGTTTGGCTCTCCAGAGCTCCAAATTGTTTCTTAATACTCGTCCCCGAATCCGCTTGCCACCGTATACTCGATTCCTTTCTTGTTCCTTCATCCGACACGTACTCCTGTCGTGGTTGTCTTGGTTGTCTATGTGTCTCGTATTACAAGCCAAGTGTACGAAAACAAGGACAAGATATGAGTCGCAGCTTAATTCTCCAAGCTGTTTTATTACTTGTTCTCGCATATCTGTGTACAATATCTTCGCGAACGTCTAAGATCTATAATGTCCGTGAATGACATTGAGTTGCCTCACGGTATTCGTGCGATCGTGAGGGAAAGTGGGTTAAGCTATCAGTCTCGGAGCTACAAGTGCTTTTTTTTTCTCTCCTATTTCGTCCACTAAATCAGCCAAAATTACCAGAAAAACGTTCGAGTTCGTTTGGAACACATTTCACGTGCCGATACGAGGATCCAGAAACTTCGAAGCTCGTGGTCGAAAAATAATATTCTTAGAATATTTTAAAATATTTTTCAAATATTTTTATTCATTCAGTATTTATGGACACGATTTCATAAAAATACTTTGGAGAAGAGGCTATTAATCCTTATTTATTTTTGGCTGGATATAGAAATGTGGGAAATGCTCGAGCAATATTTCCAGTGGGGAAATGAAGGTCAAATTTCATTAACTTTTTCCCCTTAATTAGTTGGCCTTCAGAGGCAGCATCTCGATATAGGACAAGAGCATTCCTGTGGTGGGAATACAAGTCTTGCCGGAGCCACTAAAGTGTTGAAATTCCGAAGGGTCTCAAAGTTTCGTCGTAGATTTTGTGATATTCGTCTTTGGCAAATAAATCTAGGATAGTAAAAAAGCTTCGGTTATGGTAAGGAAACCTGACGATAACTATGATAGGCTTGGAGCGATGGTTAAGGATCCGAAATCATTAATTTTATGGCACTGGACTTATTAACGATCTATTAAAAAGTTCAGTCTCCCTGACGATCGTTTGATTACTTGAATTTTTCTTTTCACGAGATTTTCATTCGTCTTTAGTTCGACTCGAGCCCCAAGACGTCGCTCATAATTAGATTACATTCCCTTAACGATGTCGTAAGACACTGACGAATTATTGATGCCACGGACCATCTTTATCTCTTATTTAATTACTTGGTACTATTGAGCTTGCTGGAAAAAGGTTTTATTCGATTATTACGTTTCCTACATCGAAGATTATGAAGTTACGAAATTAAGGAGTCGATTATAATTTGCTAATCGTTGGAAAAATTCTAATAGAAAGAAATACAATCATTTTATTCGAATTAAAAAAAATTGTTTCAGTTTCTTCAGGTCAGTTTATAAGGGTGATGGCAATTCCATACACCTGGAACTTCCAAAAATAGAGTCAATTTTATTTTTGTTCATTTAACAAAATACGATGTTTTCAATAAAACTAGAATATTTCATCGAATTTCCAAAAACAGAGTCCATTTTTTTTCTAATAGAACATTTCATTCGAATTATTAAAAATGATTTCCGTTTCTTCGGGTCAGTTTGTAACAGTGGTGGCAAATGAAGGCGATAAGAAAGTGGTAATGCGGAATCCTATGAAATGGCTTGATTGCAGTTAATTTGACGTATTGTATGGGGTGTCGTTTATCTCAAGTAAACTGGATTAAAATCACACAAAGCGTACTTGCTATCAATTAGGGATGAATTAATTACTCTCGGGTCAGGTAATTTATTAATTGGATAAACACACTCGAGTTTGCTCCTATTTTCCAACAAGTTGGCTTGTAAATTTAGTGGATAGCCTTCAACACAGCATCCATTCAACTGAACTTTGATAATAAATAAATTGTTGCCTCAATATTTCAAAATCTCATTTCTTTATAGAGTTCCATTTCCCCAGGAAGCTTTGTTGCTTGGTTTATGATTTTCAAAGTAATTATCCTCCCTCTCCATGGACAAGCATTTTAATTTCAATTTTTCAATGCCCTCAGTGCGGAGTTAACGTTTTAAAGCTTTTCTGGAGTTGAGAATAACTTGTTGATGGAGTGGCTCTCGTACGGTGAGTTATTTGGGACATAATTAATAGCATTACAACGCACAAAGCTTCCGTCTAGTCACACAATTTCCTTATTTTCCAAGCTTTATTTTTCGCCACTCCTGCCTGTAGATGCGTCACGTAATAGACTTGAAATTTAATTTCATACACAAACCTCCACTCTCTATCTTTTAAATTCATGGCTTTATGAACATGGCACACGGGCGAGAGGAACGGGGAACTAAAAAATCGTACAATGCAGCATATTGTTTTGCAAAGTTGGTTGTATTTGTTCTCTTATTTACAGGATGCAATTTCCAAACAGGCGAGTGTTTTTTTTTCTCTCTCGATTCTCATAATTTCGATCGCTTTTTTGTTCCTGCCACCACCATTCTTTTTGCGCGAGTTGAAAGTACAACGAGCGAGTAAGAAATTACGAGTTTCCCTTAGCAATTAATAAAACACGAACGCCTCTGGAATTTAATAATAATAGCACGAGAAACGCAACGAAAATAATGGAAAATTTCCGCGATGAATTTTTTTCCATGAAATATTTCTGGTTTGTTTCGCTTTTATTTATTTATTTAACTACGGACCCTCAAAATTGCCTAAACAAAAAGCTATCGAAGCCTTTTTCGCCAGGGGATACTTTGCAGCTGCTTTGTAGCCGTCGACGAATGTCGGCTCGAGCTTCGATTCTATGCTAAATCATGTAAGGTCGAGCCTTTTATATTTTAGTTTATTCCCGAATCTTTTTACCAAAGTAATTGATCGAATGACATTTTCTTCACTTGTTTTTGCTGAGTTTCTTCGAGGCTTTTTTTCCTTCTAGAATTTTTCAACAACATCAGCATATATTGCTGTTAATAATTTTGCAATCGACTTCCAAAGTCAACGCACATGGAAACACTCCGAATCCGAAATATATGTTGGTCGATTTGTCTTCTATGCTTAACATCAATTTCCGAAAAAACACTTTCAGCATTCCAATGTACGAACCTTATTTACATTGCCAATGCTTCACTGTCCAAAAAGAAAAAAGGCACCGAGAAGTCTAGAGAAACAGCGAGTGACTCAAGGAGCTAGTATGTGATCGCTTTTCGAAGTTGAATTTTAAGATAAATCGGCGGAACCTCCAGAGCCTCGTGAAGGCAAAAAAAAAAAGAAGAAAATCATTGGAGTTTTTTTTTTTTTTTTTCAAAAATCGTCGAAATTCAAATTCAAATTGATTAAGTTTTTATATATTTTCGTGGAAACGGTTCAAAAAGTTGGGAATCCTTGATAATCCGAATGCGATTTCGAAGTTTGGAAATAATAAATAAAAAACTTTCGTGCTCGACTGGATTTTTGAAAGTTCGACAAACACCAAACGATCTTTCGATCTCATATGAAACATCCTATACACAGGAATGAGTGCTGCTTTCGCATCTCGTTGAGATTCTGGAAATGGAGCCCGTGGAACTCGGTTCTGCACGTGTCTACGTGACGTTCTCTAACGAGTACTCACGAATGTGTCGTACATATCCGATAGTCAGTCTAGAGCCTCGCGTTACCGAGTCTCGGTTTGATAAAAAAAAAAAAAAGCTTGTTAGAAAAAGAAAAGTATTTCCAATATGTAACGAGGTCAATTTTTCTGGCAGGAGAGTCGCGGGCTCATGTCAAATTGATAAGAAAAAATGATGACGATATCTCGTGGGTTTGAGGGTGTCAAAGAAATTCTACGCAGAAGAAAGACATTTCGCCTCGTAAAATTTCCGATTTTTTCTAGCAATCACTGTCGAGACTTTATTTTTATAAATTAGTCCGTATCACGCGAATCGGGAACTTTGCAAGGATGCAAAAATTGTCAACTTGGCAGAACTATTATAAAAACAATGAGTTGTGAGCAAAATATATTTGAGAGCTTTGACTACACCTCGAATTTCCATAAATATATTGAATTTTTATTTATTTATTTATTTAAAAGAATACGATGTTTTAAAAAAACTGTAAAATTTTATGGAAAAGAATGTGAGGAAATCTGCCAAGAAGGATTTTTGCTCTCTTCGACGTATTCGTGGCGTTTTTTCACTGCTTGAGGGTCGCACCCAAATGGATTGAAGTGGAAATGACCCTGGAGAACGTACACGAATAACTATAATGGAGATAGTGGATGCAGCACGTTCGTTCAGCCGCAAAATCGTCAAATGGTTGACTCGGCCAACGAGCCAGTTCACACAGATACTCGCACAAAGATACGCGCATTTGTCAGAATGTCGTATGCAATAGTCCTGTCGCGACCCCTTGAATAAACAATTCGGATTTCTATGCGAGACTCGTTCGATGTTCGATTTTACCACCGGGGCAATTTTAAAATCGTAAAATTTTATATGAGAGACAGCAAAATTGTGAAAATGGGTAGAGCGGAAATGACACAAAGGAAGAGGGAGGGATGGGGTTGTTTTTCGTACAAACCACACCCTGAAATTCCATGTCCAAAAATTGTTTTCTTTTCCATGAACAATTCTCCAGTTTTTTACACAGTTTCCCATAAACCAAAAGCCATTTTAATAAACGAAGTAGCTATCGGCTAGGGAGGCAAAAAAAAATTGCACAAAAATCCGTTCCATCCATGTGCATACCGGCAAACTAATTGTATATATAAATAATAAACGAGAAAAGAATAGAAGCGAGGAGCGTAATTTAATAGAGAACGAAGCTCCTGCTGCCTACAGTCATCGTTAAAATTAAATTTTAACTCAATAATGCTATAAAACTAGGAAGCTTGAGGCAGTTTGGTACAAACGAAAATGGATGGTATGACGTCAAGAACGTCGAACATATAGTGACGGTCCGACCCGAATGTGTTTTTAATATCACGTTGTAACCAACAAAAAATTTCGGTCGGATACGTTGCTACAAAATGTGTAAAAAAAATCATCTCTATGGCAAAGGATTTATCAACAAAAAAAAAAAAATTCACTGAAAAAAATTGTTCAATATTTTTCAAACAATTATAAATAGATTTCGGTTCCAGTTCGTCTATTTTTCATGGGAATCGGATAAAAAATAGGGCCAATGAAATTCAATCTGGAAGAAAAAAAAGATCGAAAAAGGGACAAAAAGAAATACCTTCTTCCAGGTAGAATAAGAAAAGAAAAAAGTTTAACGTGCAAGTAAGAGAAAAGAGAGAGGAAAATGCGGGGAGAAATGCAGTTGCAATTTTGCAAAGTTTCATCGACGTCCGGCGACGTTTCACGGAGCGTCGAATCTTCGTTCGAGCGTAAGAATCGTTGAGGTCAAAGTGCTCTACGAATAGGGAGTATCAGTGACAGTCGTTTTATGTGATATGGGAAAGGGGAGAATCAGAAACAACATTGGTTTTACAGTTGGAAAGAGCGCCGCAGTCAACTCGCTTTCAGACCAATAGAAATTTTTCAATTTTTTATTGCACCTACGATTCACCCTTCCGGTTTTAAATCCCACGGATTTTTACACCCACACTTGGCACTCCGATTTTTATACCACAATTTCAGCAAGTTTACAACTTTAGGAGTTTCTTCACGATTCCCACGAGAAACTGTGAAAACCATAACAACTTATTTTCCAATGAGTTTTCAAACAGCATTTAAATTAGTTTCCCCACAACTTTCATAATTTTCGGTCCAATTTCCAAGTGAACGTATTCCGAAGGACTGAGTTCGGATTATTTTGAATTGAGTCTGAAAATTTCGGTTCAACGCTCCGTTAAATGTTGATTCTGGGAACGATTGTTTGTCTGTAAAAAGGTTCGCTTTGTTGAATTTCTTTCATGGCGTCTGTGAAGTTTGCCAAGTCAATAAGTTGAATCTTTTCTATTTATTTTAGTAACGGATTTTAAAATTCAGAAAGTCCAGTCTTCCGTAAGTCTCATTTCATTTACCAACGGAAAAAGAAGAGAAGAAAAAATTAAATCGAAGGTAAATACGCGGGAGATTGTCCCTGGATATTCATTCGAGCGATACTGACCGAGTTACTCGAACTGGTTGTCGTTGCAAAACGAATTAGCTTTGCTGACCGAGGACGAAGAGAGCAAAAAACATATTGTCAGAAGGATTGTTTTAGCTTATGGTTTTTCTATGATGTTATCTCTGTCTCTCTTTCTCTCTCCTTCTCGTTCATTGGTAGAGGACTCAAGGGAATAGGAAAGGGAAAAAATGAGATTTATGTGTGTGCAATGCACTCGAGAGGTCGAGCAATGTTGCGAACGTTTTTGTGGGGAATGTCTCACTCTATATACGACGCTACAGTTTGTACTGGGGAAAATGATCCCCTGGTATTTCCCCGAGCGCCACTGTGAACTCTGTCTTGTCCAACAGAGGTCAGCAAACTCTTCGATCTTTCGATACATTCCCCTGACCTTACGATCTCTCGGAGATCAAAAGAAAATTCCATTTAAACTGAAACCAGTGGCGAAGAAAATGTCTCATCTATTCTGATGAAAAGTTTTTCATTTTAATCTCACTGGAACAGATTGCTTGGAAAATTGAGTCTTATTATTATCACATCAATTTCAATAACATAGAAAAAATCATGTAATAAAAATCAATGAAATGAAAACTTAGTTCAGCCGGACGTAATGGCTGAAAAAAATAACTTATCTGGAAGTTAATCTCCTTCATTTTTATTCAACCGTATCAGACGGCGTGGAAAATCGAATTTTATTACCAATCGCTTCGTCCGAATGAAATTAAAGGATTTTTTCAGCGTCTCGGATTCGTAATAATGTTAATCTCCAAGCCTCTTTTTTAACTTGGAATTTTATTTTTCCTATAATGTTTGGAGCGTGAAAAATGATCAACGGCTTAAGGAAAAAATAATGATTCGATAATAATGTGAGCATGGGACACTCTAAACGTTCGTAAACATAGGAAAGACATTTGCTTGTTCGTATGGACATGTGCCAAGCAACAGGGCTTTAGAAAAATCCTTTTGGCTTACGCTGGGATTATTATAACACGTCGAATGATTCGCGGCTCACTCGGAGCTTCCGGAAGTCGTATGTCATATCTCTGGTACTTTCCCTCTCTCTCTCTTTCTTTCTCTTCTTGTCTCCCTGTCGTTTTTTCGTTCATTCTGGAATATAGCAAAGTAGCTAAAGTGTCGCAAGCTTGAGGAGTGTTGAAGCATGGTATACCATTTCCTATTCACATATATAATCAGCCTGCCTAGGTAACCGACGAAAATCCTCTTGAAGACATCGAGAAAGTTGAATGTCTTGAAACTTGACAAAACGCCCCTCAGAGCTCTTAAAATGTAAAAGAGTATAGAAGAATGATGATGAGAGGATAAAAGTCGTAGGGAAAGAGGTGAAAAGTATGAAATGAAAAAATTCATAAAAATTAACACGAATTAACTCTGGTAGTTCGCAATAAATTATGAATTAAATGTCCGAGGCACTTGTGAGTTCTCTCAACACAGTTCACATCCCCGGTTCGTCTTAAAATTAGTTACGATTTTATTTTTATTCTCGTAATTTTGACGTTAATCACTAATTTTTAAAAATTATTTCGTCAACAAAGTTTGTGCCTCCTGCTCGGCGTTTGAGATTTTTCGAGGTTTGTGCGGTGCTTCGAACTCTTGACACAGTGCGTTGTATCTGTTTAATGGATTCTCGGTTTATCACAGTCTAGCTGCGGTTGACGCTTTGATGGACGTCGCGTTGTGTGACTATAACTGACTCGTACTACTTGCCCGAGAGTACTGCCCTTAACGAGAATCCCTTACTGACCATTGACTATAGAGATCGTTATATCTACCGGCTTAAATAGTTCCCAACTACCCATCGAACTAATTGGGCATTCCGGGCGTCTTCGAAGTGCGTCCAATTTCTCCCCTTCGTGTTGTTGCTTGCGGAATTTCCAGCTGCGGTAATCCACCTCAAGATCTCGAGTTTGGGCGAAGGAGACAGAGGGAGAGAACGCCGAAGGGAGAAATAAAGATTGACTGGACGAGCAAAGGACTAAATTTATATGCACAAAGCCAGAGGAATAATTTTCTAAATATTCATACAGCCCTTGGCAACGGTGAACCTTAGAAAGGGTAAAAGACGAATACATGCGACGAAGGGGTGTGGCTCCCGAGCCCAACCAATGCCGTCGCCCACGATGATCCCATAAATATTTCATCCCGTCTTGAGGTTACTTCGAACGATCCGGGAATATGAAATGACTACTGACTACCCTCTACCACCCCCCAACTTCCCCGTACCAGATTTTCCAACTACCTTGTACCATGTTTTGCCCTCTTTTCGACATCGAATCCTATCCCGTTGAATAATATTTCATGCTTCTATTACGTTTCCCAACCTCGAGAAGATCAAGCAGCTTCTGTGACATTCAAAATCAGTGGCTAGGACTGTTTTTTTCTCTCCCAGAGATCATCAAGTTTCGTCATTTTTCACTTCAATTTGATCGACAATAAAAAAAAAAAATTTTAATCAACGAATATTGTAAAAATAATATACAAATTTCCATCATACTTTCCCTCCAGTATTTTATCCAATTTTTTGTCGTTACTTTTTTATATTTCATTTTATTTCGACACTAACAATCATTCGTGTTCCTTTGCCTTCTCCATCGTGGACACAATTTTTGTCTGTCAGGTTAATTGTCATCAAAATAAAAAAAAAATATATAAAAAAAAACTTTAAACTCGTACTTCCACTTAAATAATTCAAAACTCAAGAACTTCATTTGAGAACGACATGAATTTATTGGAATTTGCGAAAACGAGTCTCAACTGTAAAGGCGAATGTTTCAGATCATTTTTGATGAACCATCAGTTGTCATTATGACATTAAGGTAGAGAGCTTAAGGGAATAGATTTGAAGTGACGATTCACTGTAACTTTAACTTAGAAGCAGTCGAATAAAAAATTTATGCGCTGTCGAGGAACTTTTCGTATAAAAAGGGATACGAAGAGAATTCTTTATGTAATAAATTTTTTTTCAATGTCAAACATGATTAATTGTCGATAGATACGTAGGTAGGAAGCCACTGAAAATAAGCAGTTTGCTCAATGAGAAAAAGTTCGATTTATTGAAATGTAAATTGAGTGAAATCGAAGTATGGCAATGGCAACAAATGCCTGCGAATGATTAGCCACAGAAGTGGCTTGTTTCAGTCTGGGTCAAATACTCGATGAAATTAATATACCTATATAGATGAATATCGGAAGGAATAGAGCGGCATTGATACGCCGAAGCTCTTCTCCAGAGAATGGTTTACCTTCTCTCTCCCTCTCGCTCTCTCTCTCTCTCTCTCGTTTGGTCTTCGTCTCCCATTTTCTCGTGTTTTCTCTCTTTCTCTTAATCTATTTATGTTCCTAATAACGGCGATTCTATTCAACATGCGCAGTACAGTATCGTTCCCAGTGGCTGACTATTCGATGCACACTAGTACGACCGACCCTTTCAAGCACAACACTCAAGGCGAGGGGTGTTCCGTTACATTATTCGATTCCGATCGTTGGATGAGAGTGCGAGCGCACGACCCTTAGGTAATTTACATTGATTTATCGGGTCGAGTTGGCAGCGCTAGAACCGCGACTAACATTCCACTCTTCCAGCCGTTTTGCTCATGAGAATCTCCGAGAGCAACTCTTTGATATATACAGGGATACTACGAGCTAGAGATAACGAGTTCTACAAAAAAAAGTTTTATGAAAACTGTCAACGTCATCGTAGGATGGGGCGCTGACATTTACACCTGGATATTGAAAAATCGAAGCATAATTTACGTCGGGGAAGTCCCAAAATCAGTGATACTCGATCGTTGCTTTTTCCTTGTCTCATGTTTAAATTTATATTAATTTTCCATTTTAATTCGAAAAATTCAGAATTGCAAGGAAAAAAACGCTTTTTGGGCTTTTTTTGTGAAGAATTAAATAAAAATTTCCTCGTTACCGACGCGATTTTTTGGAGTAAAATAAAAATGATCGTTTCAAAGGATTAATCGTTGGACGTCAGTTTTATTGGTGATGGAGAATCGTCAGGTAAATTGCATTGAATATTGAAAAATGATGCTGTGGGATTAGTCAATAGAATCGAGTGGATCGTCCCACTTCGAGTTGGCGTCTCCTCTTTGCCTCCCCTTAGGTCTTACGACTATACACATTACAAGCAGCAATTTCGTCATGAGATACGAGCTCGTAGCCCGTTCAGGGAATTATCGTGTTCACGTCTCGCAAATGTGAGAGTTTGCCGCCGCCATCTCTCTATCGCTCCCACGACCTCTCGTATACGAGCGTCAATGAGGAATGACATTATTTATTCGCGATGCGCAACTTCCACTCGGGGAATAATTTATAACCGTCGACCAAGTGAGAACGAGAGAGAGAGGGAGCCAAAGAGAGCGAAGAGACGAGAGATGGAGAGAATTCGACATTATACGTAGGCGTCGATGATCGATAGCTCTAGATTTTTTCCCATGCCGACAAATTTTTTTTTTGTTTTATTCCTTTAGACAACATCGAGTTCATATTTGGACTCTATACATTCTGTGTTATATGTTATTGGCTACGAAGAATAGACCAAGAGTGTGGAAACGTCCTAGAAATCTATGAGGGATTGTATAATTTCCGAGGTGCGAACACTCCGAGGGTTGTTTTCTCCCTCTCTTTTCTTTTCCATGAAAAACTTTTCCACGATGGATAATTCATTCTCGGTTAAACAAGGAAAAAAAAAAAACACGGAGAAACCGAGCGAAAGAAGCATGAAAGGGTGAAAGCGAACCAAATTTTCTCACCCATTTCATTTTGGCGCGGTTGCCACCCCTGTTATTTCAGCTCTTTCACGCCCTCGCTTTTTTCCTCACAAACCTCAACCACTTGCTGACACTCTTTAAATTATATCTAAAGTACAAGTTACACAAACGTTTTTTCACATTCACTAACTCCCCTTGTGTCTCCGTGTGTGTATACAAAACTATATCCCCTTCTTTTACCTTTTAATACGTTTATCACTGTGCTCAAATATTTCAGGCATGTGAATTATTCAGTGATTGTAGATACGAAAAATGTCCGTCAAACTCACGAGGAAAGGTTTACACAAGGGCTGATAAAAACTCTGTATTTCAAGAGGAATATTAGTTTCGTAATATTTATCACGCAGCCCAGTCTGTTGCGAAGACGTTTCGTACCTCAAATTTTCGTCCGCTCCGAGACACAAATGCAAATATCGATTCAATCGCGTTCGGACAAATAAAAAATAAAAGAGACAAATTTTTTTATGGATTCATGACTAAAGTTAGACCATGTGACGTGGAAACGTTCCGCAAATTTTCCAGGTCTTCCGATTTAATAATACATATCGATTAAATTTTCTTGTATTTTTGAAAACAACGAATTTATTTGATTAAACAAAATTCGAGATTCCAATCGCCTTGTGATTCCTATCGTGACAAATTACAATGAACACATTTTCGGGACGTATTTTTCACAAAAACAAAAAATCAGCTTGATGTGGCGAGAATGGGCTCGAATAACGAAATTACGAATCAAACTTCAAAAAATATCGATAAAGATTTGATTCTATGGAATTTTCCAATTATTATAATTATTGTATTTTGTTTCCCATACGACTGTTGCAGAGATTTAATATTCATCGACTCACGTTGTTGCAGCCAAGCTGGGCTGATGGCAGAAAAAGTAGAATAAAGCATGCACAATATTTAAGTTGAAGTACAATTAGGCATTGAACTTTAAAATGCCTCGTGCGAATAGTTCAGAAGAGCAGTGCATTTTGGAGAGTTTTCTTCGAGAGCTTGAGGATTTTAGTCAATGGTTTAGGCTGTTTTGTCATGTTAAGAAAATGTACGGCTTTTCCCTAAACGTTCAAGGGAGGGGGGGGGGGGGGGGTAAAGAGGAGGAATGAAAAAGCAAAAAAATAAAAATAATACACTGAAAGTTTTCATGGAGTCTTTAATAGGAAAAGTCGATTGTATGGCCTAAGAAGTATAAGAATGAGGAAAAATGTTTTGCCATCGTTTGAGCATCTTCATGAGTATTTTTCCACTCGAGTGAAATTTGAACGGAGGGATATTTCTCGATAGCCTGGCGTGATTTTTTTTTCGAAAATAAATGCACGTCCTGCGATGGTCTGTAAAAAAATCTCGAAAAAGCTCGATCATTTATTCATTAGTATCGATTTCTCCGTCGATTTAAATGCCAAAAGACTCTCCACCGCCTTAAGGGCGGCCACCCCCGTCGTGAAGATTACGAGCTCAAGAGGAAACCGACACTTTTTCATTCGCTCCAACTCCCTATAAAAAGATTACGATCTCCCAGATACTTGGACCGATAGACAGATACGGAAAATCGTTTACACCACCAACGCTCCCCCGTCTTCCGGTAGTAAATCGGTGCTTTAAATAAAAAGTATAAAATAATAAACTACCAGTTTTCCCTACGGGACCTGAGAACTGGAAGATTGAAAGGATCAAAACTGGTACATTGCAAACGTTGAATGAATTTGTATCATTTTTTTATCTCCATTTAAATTCTGTCGATCTTAATTAAATAGTGAAATTTCGTTCATCAATAATTATCAACTTTCCGCAAACTGTTTTTTTTTTTCGAATCCATTAACATTTAAAAATAAAAATGAGTTTGAAAAATTCGAAATATTCCGGAAGATAAAAAAGCTCGTTTTCGTTTTTAATTTAATTTTTTTAATTTTCATTTTTTAATCGGCGAAAAATTCACGAATATTTCAAAGCGAAAAATAAATGTTGCTGCCGTTGCAGTATTTTTGGGACTCGCTTGCGCAGCACACAATTCAAGTTATAATTGGCCGGTTGGGAAGTTGAATGAGGGAAACAGGATAGCTGCTGGTGTTTCTCGTAGATTTGCTGTTACATTACGAGGGAGCAAGAAGTCAGGAGGACAAGAAATGGAGAAAGAGAAATAGGTTGAGCACACATTAACTGTTGGAGAAAAGGAAAACCGACCAAGAGAACAGAGCCGGAATGGAATGCGTGAATTTCAATTAGTAACGCGGTAAAGTTAATTACCGGAGCTTAACTTGCCCGTGGGCTCGTACAAACATGTCGTTTCTTTTGCTCCGCGTATTAAATGGAGATCGTTAATTATCGCGCACACCTATTCACATATGTTAAATGTAAATAATCATTTACTAAATTACTTCTTCACACGAATGCATATTTAAATTGTAATCCACACGAATCGGCAAAAATTTGTCAGATAATAATTAACGAAGAAACACTATCGAATGATTCATTAAAATTTTTTTTTTACAAAATTACAAAACAAAAATATCACCGACGTTTTTTCATAAAATTCATTTCCCCCAAGTTTCTCACTTTTCGCGCGAGAATTTTCGAATCTTTTTACTCCAGATTATTTGTTTTGCATATAAAATTTTTTCTTTCACGGAGAATTTTTTTCGAAAAATATCAAGTGAGTGTGAGAGCAAGAAAATAAATCCGGGAGAAAAAAGCGACGATGGAGGATGCAGGGAGAGAAGAAGGGTGTAAAAGTGGACGAACCAGAAGTCACGTGGCCAGCAGTATTGGTCTTTCCGCTCTTCGTTGTCGCCCCCGCAAACACACACACACACACACCCCCACTTACTATAAAAATTCCTCGTTTCAGAATTGACCGAATTTTCGAAATTTCCTCTCGTTCCAGTTATTCTTGTTTTATTCCAAAAACCATATTTTTTTTTTCGGCGTGTCGTCGTTGTGTGGCTTCGGCGATCATGAGAATCACGAGTTCAACCAGCTGTGTCGGCTGGTTTTTCATATACAATTTCCCTCGGCCCTTGTGCGAATCCGATTCAGAAGTGCATGAGTGACGAGTGGCTGGGGGCAACACTCCAGGGGGTCTCAGAGGAAAAGAAAGAGAAACAATGTAGTGTGGAAAAGTGTGTAGATGGGATTCGCTTGTGAAAAGCCTCAGGGACAAAAGCAGGAACACTGAAAAGTATAAAAAAACGAGATTTTGTACCCGGAAGAGCCTGAAATATGTTGTCGATTTTGATTCATAAAACAGCAATCTTATCCGACAATAAACAAATTATTATACAACTTTTTTTTTTGCTTTTTTCTGTGTTTCAGATTAAATTTCACGTTTGCTAATCGACTCGAAATTAAAAAGAGAAAAAAGCTAATTTCCCGTCTCTTTGTGTTTTAAGAGAATCTGCTCGTACTACGCGGAGAGGGAGAGAGTGAACGAGTCAAGAGGAAGAAGTGGAGGAGAAACAGCAGGAAAACGTATCGATCGCGAACCCGCTGGTGAGTATGGAAAATTAGTAGCCAACTTGCGTTATAGCTGTAGATACCAACATACACAGTCACTTGTGTGAGTGCAGACACTTTTTCCTCGTGTGTGCAACTGCGTGTGCACTCCAACACGCCGTGGTTTCCATGCGATATTCGAGGACGATTCTCGAATAAAAGCGACAATTTTAAATGGAGAAAAAAAACAGACAAAAAGTCGACCAAATTTGTTCGTTCGATAAACCGTGAAATATTAAAATTCTTATAAATTAGTGCAAGTCGAATTTGTTTACGATGTTTTGAGTTTTTTTTTTTTTTTAATCAATTCGTTTAACTTTTGTTGACGGAGAGAGAAAATCGAATTCGAAAAGTAATAAAGGTCAACAGAAGCGACTGAATCGTTCAAATAGAAAATTCCTCTGGTAGCGAGAAAAATTTAAACCATTTTGAAATATCAGGAAAACTTTAACTCGACGTTGATTCTTCCAAATTACATCCACAATGGTGACAAAGACTTTTGTCACATTTTCACCAAACTTTCGATGAGGAAACGAATAGCAGAAAAAGCTGAAAGAAAAAAAAAGGAGGAAGAAAAACGGGGTGGAGGCGATGAGGAAAGGATGAATGGGAGGCGGGCCGGGCAACGAAAGAGTTGGACGAGCAAGTTTAGCAGTATGTGCGATTCCTTGCTCGATGGAGAACGGGGGAGCAGGCGCTCGATTGAAGCGGTTAAGATGAGTTGCGAACTCGTTTGTACGCTCGTCGCGCAAAACTCGCGAGAATCCTGCTCGTACGTTATATATATATATCCATATAATCGGTATAGGAAAAGTAGGAAAGCTCGGAAAGAATCAGGAAAAGATTTTATCCAAAAACCTTAGCCGAGTTTGCGTCGCGAGTGTGCCACGGTGATTTATGGCCATAGATTTTTCTCATCTCGAAGATTTTTCGTTTTTTATATTTATATATAAATATATATTTAGAAATTGAGTAGAAAAAGCTGCGATGGCTTGAATCAGAGAAAATCCAGGAAGCCCGGATCTGCGTTACACACCCTCTTTTACTTTTTTCATACCCACGCGAATTTTGTAAAACTATTTTAATAAAATCCGGTTGGTGGTTGACCCGTTCGAGTGGGAGCAGGAAGGCCACGGACGAGGAGTTTGCGTGCTCTGAAAAGTTGGCACAGGTCTCCGTGTTGGATTGCAAAATAAAAGAGGGGATCCATTTTCTGGCCCTTTTGACTCTTACGTATACGCATGGATCGCTTTACCAACGAGCGAGAGAGAGATGAAAACTACACACAAGATCCGTATTATTATAATCGCATTTTCGACGATGCGGCCAGTTGAGCGAAAGCCTCAGAAGCTTTTCCTAAACTGCGTGTATTACGAAAGGAAAAATAATGAATTATAAAACGTTGGGGAGTCGAATCCTTGAGAGGGAAGAAAAAAAATACGAGGGAGGTTTTGTTAGTTCTTCAGGAAATAAATGACGACAGCGAATTTATTTTATATTATCACTATAACGATCCCTGCCATTCAAAATATCAGTTTTTATTTTTGCTCCAAAGTACCAAAATATATCTGAACGTTTCGTTACTTAAAAAAAAAAAAAAAAAAAACATCGTAATTATGCACAGACCCGAAGATCCAATGAATTTTTTGACGAGTATGAAAAAAACAAACAGAAGTAATTGCCGATGCAGCTGGCTGGAGGAGAGGCCTGAATGGAGAGGTGAAATTCTTTGTTTACTCTAGAAATGGCCTACCGTATATATTTCTTTGATGTAATTTTCAAGATACGAGCACAAACGCATAGCCCGCAGTGGCATATTTGCGTAAAAACTAAGAGCGTCCGCTCACGAGAGCAGCAAACCTCTGTTAACTGAACGTTCGGAGTTTTCGAGGGTTTTTCAGCATGTTTGTGGGATGAGGACGAAGGGGTATAGATATAGCGACGTGTGAATGTCATTGCGGTGCTGTAAATTACGTCGTTAATTTTGACCGAGTTATGGAGCCGAGGATAATATGGTAAGTCTCTTTGTAATGAAAGAAGGAAGGGAAATATATGTACGTCCCGAGTAAACTTGTAGTGAGCGCAGGCATGTGCATAGGAAAATATAATTTAACGAGGAATCCCACGGTAATTTAAACGAGCAATATTCTTTTATATTTCCCATTCTGCAATTCGCGGTCTCGAGTGAGGATTTCTCTGGGGAATCCACGTTTTTATTCGCCCTTGCAAAAGCCTTCGCTGCTCTCGGCCTCTCACTCTGGACGCTTTGGAGAGCTGGAATATTTGCATACACACTGTCAACGAGAGGAATGGTGAATAGACGAGATTCAACGTGGAGTCTCTTGGTGGTTTGGCCACCGAAGAGGAATAAACCCTCGAGCCAAAGCCAGAAAAGTGTATGGGGAATAAGTGCGGGGCGGCGAGGAGACGAAGTCCAAATACGAAGGTAAAGTGTCAGGTACACATACGCGAATCACGACCGGACTTGCTGAGATTTTCTTATGTACATACGTACGAAGAGTGAGAGCTCGTGATGGAATGGGAGAGGAAATTGAGAATAATGCTTGGGGGAAGGAAGAAAGGGAGGAAGAGGGACGAAGGCCGATATTCCAAAAAGAAAGGAAGCAGGAAAAAAGAAACAAATAACAGAGAACAAAAAAAAAGTGTGAAAAGCTAGGCATGGGCCGAAAAGGCAGGAAGAAACCTCAGGATCGTTTGTGGCTTTCCGCAGTAACATCAAATTGTAACGTTTTGTTTGTCTACTAAGCCGCAACATAAATGCTGTGTGGGTGCTGGCAGAAAAATCTCGATTTACGTCCGACACTAGAGCGTTCTGTCATACTGCGTATATATTTCTTTGAGCCGTTCCTTCGGCCGAGGAAAAAGAAGCACGTAGGACTCGTCTGTTTGCCTCAAAGCTTCCGAACAAGTAGTAAAGGTCAGCGAACGGTCGGACAGTGCTATTTTCGCCTAACGAAAATACTTGGGATTATATTCGCTACTCCTAGTTGTTCCATCAATATTTGTGAAGCATAATCTTACTTAAGAAATTTACGATTATTAGCCGATTAGCTTAATCAGTTAAAAAGGGAAAATGGAAGCCGGTAATGCGTCCATATTATAATTAGTGTGCTGGGAATATGGGAGAATGAGAAAATCGTTTACTCGAAGATAATTACCTCGAACGTTGCTGGAGATTCGCTTCGTCTGTAGCTCCAACGTCCAAGAGGGGCTAATTATTATATATAGCTACAGCTTTAAGTGTACTCACGCGATTACAGCAAAATCGGCTGTCCCACGTAACATCTCGTCGCCTTGTTGGAGAAGCCAGGATATGTACAACGTTGACTCTTAACACAGAGCTCCCTCTCTCTCTCTCCCTCCCTCTTTCTCTCTCTCTCTCTCTTGCTCTTTTGATCAGCCTTGTAAAGGAGCTAGATTAATTATCTTGGGCCGGATGTCCAGCGTGTCAGTGGAATGATTAATCGGGAAACCTCCAGATTCTCTCCTCACTTGTACGATCTATCGTTTGGCAAATGCTGCGACAAAGCCAAAAACGAATAGACACAGATAACACCTTGTCATGGAACAGGTTGCCTCATCGTCAAGGAGCCAAATGTTGCTTCAGATGTACAAAGGATTCTCCCAAATCATTTACGAACTTGACTCGTACATTGAATTTTTGTGGCCAACGCGATTGATGCAATTTAAATGTAATTTTTAAAAATTTTATGCAACTCGTTGAATTAGCATTCCGATGAAATAAATCAAAGTTCGTGATCGTAAGTCTGACACGTAATATTTTTCAAAATTGCAGTCAATCTTAATCTCCCTTTCTCCTTGGCTGATGCTTTTTCTTATCCTTCACGATGCCATTCGAAATTCCTGGAGCACACTGTAATTTTCTATGCGTCTGGCTTGGATTCCCTCTGTATGCAGCATTTCGATGAGCATTGGTTATCGAAATAGAATGAAGATCGAGCGTGAGATTGAGATCGACGGGTATTATGACTGCGTCAGAGTAATTTCGTGTAGAAGTTCCAGAGAGTCAGAGAGAGAGAGAGAGAGAGACGAAGAGAAAGAGTGCATTTTGCAGTGTGGAGAGTCTGGTTTCCATCATTGTACACCTGTGATAAAGAAAACGTGCTTGCTCTCCTCGCCTAGCTCCGTACGATCCGTGAAACGAATACTAGTCGCGATGCATCGATTTTTACCATCGAAATTAATTATTATTGGCAAAATGAATTTTTCATTCTCATTCAAAAATGATTTTTATGATTAGTTATCAAAACAATATTTCTTGCTGGGGTAAATGAAAAAATATCGAGTTTGTCTCGAGCTTCACGCTTGGAGGAAAAAACTGTTAAAAAGTCTGGGATTTCTCTTTTCGTATTGATCTCGTTGTGCATGGAATGTGTATTTCCTATGGCCAGCGCAGAAATCGAAGAACCAAACTGTACGCGAGGCAAGGCACGTCCAAAATTGAACGTTTCTCGAAACATACATGCTTCGCGATCTTTTTTTATATCTATAAATATGTGCAGTGCTAAGTATAAAGAGAAAAGAGACAGAAGATGAATGGAGGGGAAAAAGGAGAGAGGTACGACGTGCGCTGGACAAAAAGCTCTCTCCTCCGTATGAACTGCAGCGGGAACAATATGGCGAAACGAAGTCCGAGGTGGAGCATGATGTATATGTTTTACGGATCACGTCGAAAATCCTGGACAGAGAAAACGAGGTTTGTGGCGATAAAGACAGAGCGAGAAAGTAAAGAAACGAGACGGCATGAGAGCGAAAATACTTGAGTGATTCGTAAGAAGTTTTCCTCGCTTCCTCGGTCCAGGGTTTTGCTCCCCTGTTACAAATATGTACTTTAAAAGTCGTTCTCTCACGCTCCCGCTCTCCGGTCCTTGCACTCCCGTTTTTGTATATTTCTCTCCGCAAGATCGCGCCTCCACCAGTCAAACATCGCAGCCGGTCTGTGTCAGGGAAAAAAAAGAGTGGCAGAGAGGCGAAGAATCAGAGAAAGCGTTCTGTGAAGCTTGCGATCTCAACAGCACCGCGTCGAGTTGCGTTTTACTCTCGCTCTGTACGAACGTCCATAAAGTCGTAATGCGTTTTAAACTCGCGATTTCAAAAGAAGATTATCGGCATTGGTGCGCTGCGGTTTACGTCTCATTTCGATTCGAACGAGTTTCGTGAGCTTTAGATTTTTTGTCAATCCGAAAAAAACTACAAGTTCGCTCTGGACTCGTGAGAATGAAAGAAAATACATGCTTGACTGCGATTGAGTTTGAATTTTAATTCGAACGCCTTCTTGATGAACGAAAGAAATTGCCATTTTTTAATGAAAGAAAATCACTGTTTCCAATATCAAGGGAGAGTTTAAAAATCATGGGATACGTACGAGCTCACACTACAATTTACTGCACGACGTTTTTTTCCTTTCATTTCGCAAGAGACCTTCGAATGGCTTTTACTGAAAAAAAAACATACTCCAAAACTATAGCCCGTTTTATGGATTTCTCGCCCTCGCGGAGTTGCAAACAAAGCACACTCCGACCTCAAACTCCACTCCAGGGGACTCATACACACTCTCCCTCTCCCGCTCGTTCTGTCTGGTTTCCATAAACTTTCTCTCTCTCTCTCTCTCTCTCTCTCTATCTGCTCGCACGAGAGTCTCTTTCCTCTCGCAAAAGTACACGACACGCCTCGATACTTTTCTGCTTTGTCGAACCTCGCGATAGGCACAAAATTTCCTCATCATTTTTTATCCTCTGACGTTCGTTGAGTAAACGTTATTTTAAGTAAACGATGAATTAAATTTTCATCCAACTCGACGGGTTAATGTTTCCGAAGTGGGAATGATAAAAAAATATAAAAAAATAAACTTGGTAATTAAAATCGAATAATTTATTCATCTTCATCTTTTACTCAGTGCCACGTGACGAAAACGCAGAAAAAAATGTTCAGTGAAGTACTTTTTTTCGTTCTCTTATTTGGCTGAAAGAAAAATAATGTTTTTCTCAACTTTGCATGAAAAAAGTTATAAAAATAAAAACAACAAGACAATCTTTGTGGATATTGAAAATGCAAATGAAAAAGCTCAGAATTTAATTCCCCTGATGGATGTGTCCAATGGATTCGCGTAAAATAAAGTTAGTTGGAAAAATTGCGGAATTAGTTGCTTAATGCTACGTTTTCGCGGATTAATTAAATGTTATTCCCACTGAAAGGATAGCAAACTCGGCAGGTAGTTGGCTAATGAAATTGCATCAAAAAGAAAAAGGATGAGGAGAGGATGAATGTGGATTTTCTTGGTCCACTGTGTCAGAATGGCTTTCGAAGTGTTGAAGTTGAAAGGGAAAAAACAGGGGGAAGAAAAGTAGAAGAAAATGGATCGTTCATAGTCTCACGTCGAAGAAACATGAATTTCAAACTTTGTGACTGACGAGAAATCGATTTTTTCCTGCAACTTTGAACCCAATATTGATGGTCTTTTCTATTAATTATGGTTCAATGAGTAGAGGAATTTATCGATTAGCCACAAAGTTTAACCCTCCACCAATGGATACCACTGAATTTATAACTCCAAAGTCGAGCTGGTGAGATAAGCAAAAGTTATTCTTTCCTTCGTCCCTGAGGCTCAGCATCTATTTTATTAATTACGTTATAATCAATTCTTTTCAACAACAACAAAAAAAATACCAAATTTTCATAAATTATGAAAGTCCGAATATCATGCAAAGCAAAAGGATTTTTGAGTAATTTTCCATAAATCCAATAACAATGGAGCAAAAAACAAAAATTTGTTTTTTTTTTTCTGCAAAAAGTTTAGGAAATTTTTCGAAAATTAAAAAATCATTGACATTATTACGAAACTCACGAAAATTGTCTCCTGGTCAGGAAGACATACGCGAACCCCTACTCGGGTAGCGGTCACCCAACCCAATAATGTCTTCACTTTTGGCTGCTCAATTTGGGCGATTGTCAAGATTCTTCAGGATGTACAACGATTATAAGAAGTTGATAGCGTTCTGAACTTCGTAATACACATTTGTAGGGAACAGTGCAAATACTCCAATGGCCATTCCGTCAGGCCAGAAGTGAGACTCATACTTCCTTCCTAATGTAACACAATCCGCAGCATAGTTTTTGATTCCTGACTCCAGTCAAGCAGCGACGTATTAATAATTGAAAGCTTAAGGGAATTTTCCTCATTGTCGAGATAATCGAAAAAAAACATTAGCTGGAAATTTACTTAGTGAACAGTTTGACTCGTTTGCGAAATAGACGAGTACTACTAACGTTCATTTTCCCCAAGTAAAACACGCAAGTAAATTGAAACTCGACAGACGTGAGTAAAGTACAAATTCCTTCTAGTCCTTAACTCAAACTTTGTAAAAATACGTGTAGCCAATTACGAGCGTTTGCATTTGTGTGAGTGACTAAAAATGACGATATCGAGATTGAAAATAATAAAAAATATTGCAAACGAAAAGTTAATGAAAAATTACATTTTTTGTTTATAAATATTTCAGTGTTTCCTGTGGAAAAGTACACGTTGTTCGGAGCTTATGAATGTGCGTTTTTCACAATATTCCGCATTGTTTGAAAATAACGCAAGGACGATCGTGAATCTCGTACCAGGAACGCCGAGTATCACGATTGCCATATAGTTCAGTTGACGGTGGTTATCCCCGTGAGGGATCTTCAATGGGTATAAAATGTGCGAGCGAACGACGCGAAAAGTCTCTAGAAAAATCTTTACAATCGTTATCCATCCTTTCCCCGCGCCGTCCCTTTTTTCCGCGGCATTCATGTCGTGGTTATGAATATCGACGCTCTCGGTATTATCAGCTTTCGATATTGACGCATCAGATACAAAAAAAAACTCCAACAGTACACATGCCACGAATGCCAGAAAAAATTCTTTTTTATTTTGCATATCCTCGAAATTTCTATGGTTTTCGTAAAAAAGCAATAATGAAAAGAGTGCAAAAAACGGAGTTTGTCGAACGTTAAGGGGCACTTTGAAAAAGATGCAAATCCGGTCGAAATTTTTCGTTCTTTTTTTTCACTATTGCCGCAATTTTTGGAAAAACTATGGAATCCCAAATTTCGTGGAAAAAAAAAAAAAATTATTATACAAACGAACGATTCGTTTAATTTTCTGCAAAGAATTTATCGCAGCCGTATGTTTCAGGAAGAATAAAGATAAAAGAGGAATGTCCCACCCATAAATCTCATATATCTCGTGAAGCATAACGGTGGTTATACGGTGGATGTAGGACGCAGGTAAAAATTACGTGTAGAATTTATATATCGGAGATGGTTATCACGTTCGCGTTGACGAGTCCTGAAAAGTCAGAGACCCGCTGTTTTCTCTTTTTTCGAATGAAAAAAAGGGGGAAGAAAAAAAGGCAGCAAGTAGTAAGAGTGATCGTATAGTCGGACATGAAAAGGTGTGAAGTATAGAACGAGGATATTACGCTCGCGTCAGGTGCAGCCATGAAAACGAGCGGAAGGGGGGGGGGGGGGGGGGCAAAGCCTGTCGATGTGTTTCTAGTCGAGATCTAAGAGTGATATAAGCCCCATAAGCTCTTTGAATGAGACTGAGAGAGAGAGCGAGAGAAGGAAACAGAGAGAAAGAGAGAGAAAAAAGAGAAAAGTATTTGTACGAAGAACGAGACTGGGCAAAGTGCCTTCATGTTTTTCCACACGCACACGAACGTTTACGAAGCCTTTCCCCATAAATTTGTGTATATATATATTGCAAAAATAGCCTGAACTTGAACGTATATATCGCGAGAACGACGTGGAATCGCGATATAGATATTCGGTGGCGAATGTTGACGCAGTTATTATCCAAACGTTTATTCCTTTCTCTCTCTCCCTCTCTCTCTCTCTCTCTCTTTCGCTTTCTTCTCTTTCTCCTTCCTCCCTGTGACCACGATTTCTCGATCTGTCACAGCTGCCACCGCTTTTATTTTTCTCCTTCCCTTCTTCATCATCACCGAACTATTATTCGTAGGAATCAATCAAACCCTAAAGAATTATTCAACCCCCTGCCAAAGTGGATATCGAACGGGTTATCGTTTACGCTCGTGCAGTTAGTTCAAGTGAATATTGATTTTAGTTCGCAAAGTAGGGATCCAGCAACAGGGAGAGAGATCCTTTATTATTTTTGTTACTCCGAGGCTCCAACTTTTGTTTGTGGCAAAGAAAATAAATGGAGAAAAACAAAAATATAAAATCAACAGTTGACGTTGAAATTCATGTTTGAAGTTCGATCGTTTTTGGAGCAGATTTCACGATTCGTGGAAATCGACAGGAAAAATGATTTATGCTATTGAAATTCATGAAAAAGTTTATTTTTCAGATTTTTCTACTGAATTTTGTTGTTCGAGAAGCTCTAATTGGAATAAATTCAATTTTAACCGATCGAGTCGTGTCGTCTGCGATGAATTTAATTCGTTTTTTTTTATTTATATTAATTCTAAAGGGTTATTGGTGGATTTTTTGCTTATACAAATGGGCTCAATTATCGAGGTCTGAATGAAAACTCTCGCAGCCTTTGTCGTTTGAGAATAAATTTCACAAATGATGGAAAAGGGAAGAAAATACAAAAAAAAAAAAAAAACACGTAAAGACTTTTAAAACGCTGTAAAATAACAGGCACGGGATGACAATGGAAGAAAGGGAGGAATAAAGTTCAAACGAAAGTACCGAGACGAGGTGAAGAGGCAATTAATAGCAAACCGAGGCAAAAACGCTTGAAAGATACACCGCGAGAATAAAAAAGTTTGTCTATAGAAAGGTCCGTGGGTGTGACAAGTTCTCGATACAAAAAGGACAGAGAGGTGAATATGGAAAAAAAATTTATTTTCTTCTCTGCATGAATCGCAAACCGACCGAGCAAACTGCCCAAATTTTTTTGACGACTCCGTATCATGCATGACGTATCAAAATTATATACAGAATTTTAACAGCCTCTCAAAACATTGTCCCTCTCAAGCAGAAACACATCGAGGCAGGCAATTTTCATGTTTCAGCTCGTAATTAATTGATCGACGAATAACATCTTTTTGCGCGACCAACGATACCGAAAAACTTATTCGAATGCACACAGAGTTTGTGGGAAACAAAGTTTGGCAGTTTGCATTCAAGTTTGCGAAATTTCCACAGAAATATGAGTCACGATCAACAATACGATTTGAGGGGATCAATCAGTCTGGCCAGAGGTCAAAGTCCTGCTGCAAACTTTTCTTCTATGTAACGGTTGAGTTTTCGAAAGCAATCAAATCTTCACGTTGTTCGTTTTCCATCAGGGAACAGAATATAATTTTCGTTTTTCTCAAAATGTCAATCATTCCCCAGAGATACGTGAATTCCATTTTTTAGAAAAATCTTCTGCAGCCTCACGCGTAACGTGATTCCCATTGCTCGCCATAAGCAGCTACGCCAAACGAAGTATTTGAAAAAAAAAAATTGACATTCATAACTTTTGGACCCGAACCTTCCCACTTTAAATCTGGCCAGATGCAGAAAGAAAAAAAAACAAATCACCAGTTAACTCGAATGACACAGTGAATAATAAAAAGAACAGTCATAAGGGAATCAGAAATTTTCTCAAGGTTGTTCGTGCTTCTATACGGACTCGATTTATTATATAGGCCAAATGACCCCAGGACCTCATCGATTCTAGACGAGATTTCAATCTGGCTCCTCTCTCGCGATGACCACCGCGCGCGTCTATCGGACCTGAGGACAAATCGAATTCCACGCTGTCGCGATGCTCCCTCAACGTCCTTGAGATCGTCTCTGCCTCCTCGACGTGTTTCATACACTTTCGTATATACCACATGACCCATATATTATGTATTATGACACCTAGATTCTATGTACCTTCGTATGTAAACCACGAACCACGAATCCGGCGCTCTCGTGTATTGGAGTATTCTCCAAGGCACAGGGAACAAGATCGTTTGCTCGAAAATGGCTTTTGCTACACGACCAATCCATTGCGGACAAATATATCTTACCAGTTTCGTGAGACGACGGTTTTCTCCTTCTTTTTCGTTGGATAGGCGTCGATTCGAGCCAAAAACTTGTCAAACTCTTGAAAAAAAAAATTCACTTGTGCGATCGATTTGATATTTTTCCGAATTTTTTTTTACGATCAATTCTAATCATAAACAATTTCAATGATTTTTGTGGCAAGGGGTCATTTTTATTTCTTTGCTATTCTTTTTGTTTCTTATCTTTTTTTTTTTTTTTTTTTAATTTACTCATTTTGATACGAAAAAGTTGCTCGATAAATTATTTTGGAATAGTTTTTTTTGAAAGTCTCGTTTTTACCATCTATGAATGAGTGTTTTTTTCAAATTCTGTTATTCGAGGCGGAGTTTGAAGGAATAATTCCAGTCTGAAATCCAGTCCTCAGACAACTCGCATGATGTAAAATCAAATTACGCTAAATCGGAATGAATTTCTCGGTCACCGACGTCTGCCCGGGTAATCCGCCCACGCTGCGGTTTTTCCGCCCGAGCAATAAAGTTATTTCGCTTCGATTCACACCGATTGTTCTTCTATTAATTCTCATATTCGAGCTCATTTCGTTGCTCTGTTTTTCTCCTTTTTTTTTTCTCTCCCTCGAACTAAATACACGAGTCAACTATCGAGCACAGAAATGAGCCAGGAATAATAAGATTTTTGTAATGAAAAGCAGCAGGTACGAAATTTTTCGAGAATTTGAAATAATCTACAGATTTTTCCAAAAAGTAAAAAAATGTCAGCTGTTTCGTGTCTGGTTGCCAAGAAATCAGTTTGAAAATTGCAAAAAATTCATAACGCTGCAAACGAAAAATTGAAATTTCCCAAGGTAGACAGCAGATGAAATCTGTCGTATTATTTGCCTCTATTTTTGGGAGAAAAAATCTCGAATCGGTTTTCATGAAAATTGAATAGGAACGGACCGAGAAGAGTTTTAAAAAAAATTTATTTGAAGGCTTTTATGATAAAGATGAAAGAAGACGCGACGCATGTGGAATAAAAAGATTGAGCTCGAGTTGATTGCTGTAGACATTGTGAGGGGGAATTTCGGCATGAAAATAAATATAGAATGATATTTTTCTCGTAATACCAGTATCGAAAATGGAGGGTCTGTGACATGTCACTCGGATTGTTGAGAGGATTGACTGATGGGCCCAAAAGAGAAAAGACGCAAACCCTAAGTCAGGAGGGGATGAAAAAAGATAAAGGAAAAAAAATGTGAATGCCATATGTCAAAGAAATCTATTTACATCGATCTTCGAGAGGCCTAAAATACGTTCAATCGTTAAGAATTCGTCGGAGCTCTCATCCTCCACACTCATTATTGGAATTTCATCACAACAAAAAATCAGCCAAAAAAAACAACCAATTGTATTTTATTTATTCAAAAATGCACGATCTTTTAAAAAATTTCCAAAAAATATGTTTCGAAATTTTCGCCAGATGCATGACAAATAAATAATCTCTCGAATTTCGTACTTTTTTTACTTCCGAGAAAAACCAAATATTAATTGGATCAATTTTTTTTTTTCTCAATCTTCGTCGATAATCATGCCGTTTTGCTTGAATATTATAATTTATTGTGTGCTATTAAATGTTCAGGAAATTAGACTATTTTCTAAACGCTCCTGATAGGGTTAACCACAGCCGATTAGTAATTCTGTATTGAGCAAGGTACGCGGTCTCTTTTCATCTCTCGGTGTCTCGCTCCACGAACCGGAACATGACACGACGTTATCGTATTCGATACAACAGCTTGGGTTTGCTGCTGCACATACATGACGTTGTACAGTTATGCTCGAGATATTGATGCACGTAATTGAAATTTACATACAATAGCTATCCATGTGCAGACACAGAGACGGACAGATGAACATTTATTGGTGCGGAAATGAAATTCCATTCGGTGAGAGAAAATGATGAATGTCATTCGACGAGGACAAAATGAATATCATTATTGGCTTCGATTTGTCGAAATAAAATGACGATACGAATTCCCTTCCACTTCGAAATCCTCGAAATCTTTATCCCTTTGAGCCTGAGTCGTTTTGACGACCAACCATTTTCTGTCACCGATTATTTGGCATTTAATAACAACAAATTTTTTGCCATTTAATTTTTGTTTTCCTAAAAAAATAAATTTGTTTTCCTAAAAAAATAATTTTGACGACCAACAATTTTCTGTCACCGATTATTTGGCATTTAAAAACAACAAATGTTTTGCCATTTAATTTTTGTTTTCCTAAAAAAATAAATAAATTCTAAAATAAGTCCTTACAAAAAAAAAAAAAAAAAAAAAAACAAAAAATTTAAAAAGAGCCTTGGGTCAGATTGACCCAATATGCACTTGAAGGATTTGGTTGAAATGAGTTAAAAAAATAAAATTTCAACTCGAGGACCTCGTATAAATCATGTGGCTCGACGGAAAACCGCGACAGAACCAATAACAATTTTCGATTCTGTCTTTTCGTTTTTTTCGGGATAAAAAGTCAATGGGAAAACGTACCGCAACGATCTCGTTTCTTCCAAGGGACGGGAAAATTGTTTTCGATATACGAACGCGTATTATGCAAACACCTCGTGATAAATAGACACGATAGACTCGCCCTCTCGTCAATTTACCAGAAGGGTGCTTTGTCCCACAAAAAATCTTCGAAGGTTCGCTGGCATCAAGTCACACTAGACCTACTTTCCTGCCTTGAGTTTCGTAGTGCAGAAAAATACATCGTCAATGGAAATCGGCCGTAAATTTATTTCGTATCTAAAAAATGGTCAGATTTTGAATAAAAATATGAAAAAGAGTTTCTGTTCGAAATGACAGCGTTTTGGGCAATTGAATGGCCCAGGATCCATGGATTAGGAATAAATACAGAAAAACTGAAAAATTAATCGTCAAATGTGATTACTGAGGGTTTGATTATAAAATTTTCAAATTGGTGCAAATCACTGGTTTGGTATAAAAAAAGAGAATGAAAAAAGTCAGCTCATTTCGCTTACTTTTGTATATCATCTCTTAGCACTGTCGTCTCATCGCCGTTACTTTTATCCCGAGACACGAAACCTAACGAGGCAGATAGTGGTGTATATCCTGAGGGTGTATTTCCGAGCCATTGTAAACTCGCGTCGCCCTTGCACAGTGGAGTCAGAAAAAAGTACAAAAAATAAAAGTAAGGAGGAAAAGAAAGACTGCGAAGAAAAACCACTAAGGAAAATTCTTTGACATTATTCTGTCTGCGAGAGTTTTCTCATGTGCGAAAAAAATCGTTTTTTTTTTCTTGGTACAAGGTTTTCTCCCTCTCGTACGTATCACTACTCCACTTTATTCGAGTCAATGACAATTTTCTTCACATTTCTCAGACCCTCGGCACGTGCTACGAATGCGAATAAATCATAACCGAAAAGTGTTTCTTAATTCTTAGAAAATTGTGAACAAACAAAAAACGAAATCTCCTCTTTAAAAAATGAATCCGTAAAATTTGCATTTGATCCTTAGTTTTTTTGTTGCAAAATGATAAACGAAAGTGTATCACATCACTTCGTAATAACTCAATTAGTAAAATTAATAAAATCATCAAACATTTGCAAAGTTACGAAACTAAATTAATGAATAATAATTAAAAATGTAACGTTGACGGATCGAATGGAACTACACAAAAATGCATCATGTCACTTCGTAATAACTCAATCAGTAAATATAATAAAATCATCAAACATTTGCAAAGTTACGAAACTAAATTAATGAAAAATAATTTAAAATTTGACATTGACGTATCGAACGGGTTTTGATTAGATTTTCCTTCCAAACAACATGTGCCTGAACTCGAAACTATCGAATTTTGAGATAAATATATGAAAATCGAAGCCGCTATCCGTTCCCATAGATACGTTTATTTATTCGTGGCCGAGTATGTGGCAAAACTGATTTCGTAAATTCAAGTGTCAAATCACGTGTAATACATGCTCAAAATTTACTTGGGAAATCGAAAAAATTATAGTAGCCTGAACATTTTTTTATATATCGAATTGTACGATACTGTAGCTGATTAAATAACGAGAATAACCAAAAAACGTCTAATTAAAACGTCATAATTAAAACGTTTGTCGGATATTGGGAAATTCCCTATTGGGAAATTGACCGTTTTTTTGTTTAAACCCAGGATCCTTCAATTTTTTGGCGCTCAATGAAAGTGCATTCGTTCGTCGGTTACAAATTTTCTATTTAAAACATTTGTCGGATATTTGTTCATTGGGAAGTTGGTCATTTCTTTTTCAAACACAAGACAAGATCCTTCGATTTTTCGGAGCTCAAACGAAGCACAATTATAAGATACTGTCAGGTGATTAAATAAAGGGAGTAACTAAAAAACCAAGCGTGCGCGTAGTTTGCTATGAAAAAAATAAAAATAAAAAAACAAAATTTGTAAACAAGTACCTCAACAAAAAATGGTCGCTGTCAACGTTTGTTGAAATCCTCAGGGATAATCCAAGAGGATCAGTTATCAAAGCCTTTCATTTTCGTTCTGCGTGGAACATTGTGAAGCTCGGTTGTGCGATAGAAATTCCATGAGGGTATGTCGGTTTCTCCACTATGCGATAACATTAATTTACATGTACACATAGTACAAATTTGTATGGCCGCTATTTAACGCATATATTCGCACGAACATATACACTGGTGGCTATCAAGGATTAATAAAAAAGGGCATAAGTTTGGATGGTCGAATAGCGATCGCGAGGTCCTTTTGTTAGTAAACAATCGATTAATGTGTTGAGGTCTCTTGTTTGTTTGTGCACTGTCACGTTCCAAGGACCAGTATGCAATATTATACCTTAACCAGAGACTCCGGAGAAGCGTGACCCCGAGAAATTAATTAACGCGCGCGCGAACCGGCTCGATATATCCTCATTGAGTATGCCGTCTCTTCAACCTCTGCTCGGCTTGTTTATCACCAATAAAACATAAACGACACCACTGATAATCATTATTTTGATCCTCATCCTTTTTGACATGTTCACATTGCGTTAATTCTATTGATTATGTTTCATTCGCAGTTTACTTCGCGTTGGGTTTCTCTGCTTCAGTTCATCGCATTCAATCCGTTTTATTGTTTAAAGTGATCCTTTTAAAGAACTTTTGAATACAGAGCAGGGCGTTGGTTGCTATAAATATTTATTGTCATTCGAGGTGGTTATTGGTTTGGAGCAATTTGTTGAATTTATTTCTTCGTGTATTAGTTTGCGGATTTGTGACTAGGTTAATTAATTATTACGATAGTCTCATTATTTCTGGTCAATAACAAAAATTCTCGTTGGTTTGGCTGGGAAATACGAAAAGTCGTTCATCTGGGGCATATTTTCGTTTCAAATTTGCATCATTTGTTTGGAAAAAAAGCGACAATATGCCGGGGAATTCTAATGATTACGATTATAATAAAAAATAGTTTTCGGTCAACAGGGTCGAACATTTTTCACTCACCTAATTAATCACTTTAGTTAGTTTTTAATGAAAATGTTGAATGAGATTTTCCAGATGCTACTTTTAATTTGATTCCTGCAGAGATGTTGATAATTTGCTTCTCCTTCGGGGCAGCGTAGTTTTTCTTTTTCATTCACTAAGCCTCACGCGAGTGAGTTGAAGCTTTTTTTTTTCTGCAATATCGCTAGTTCCGGGTGGAGAGTTTCGTGACCTTAATAGAATATTCGTTCGCGGAATTAGGCGTGGCACTTACGAGACCGCTGGGAAAGGAATTAGTAGATTCATCAGAAAAGTGTGAGTTAATTCTTACGAAAAAGCTTTTGCAGCGTGGCTCACGCGACAGTCTTTCGAACGATGAGCTTCGAGCTAGTAATGAAAATTTTCATCCTTACGCTCGTCAGATCGATAATTCCATTTTGCGGGGCTCAAGGAAGACGCGGGAAAAATTATCAGAATTCGTACCGATGACTCTCTCGATCACAGAAAAAACCATCAACTAGTTCGCTTTGCTCTAGTTTCATTCCGTTCATTTTTTTTCTGTCCAACTTTCGTCATTCGTTTTCCGGCGGGTTCGGAAGACGGATAAGCTTGATGAATATTTTTTCTCTGTCCTGTCGAGGCTCGATAACGACCAGGACATTCTCGAGGATTGATCGGCTTCGCCTCTTTCTACGGACCAACATCGAAATAACTCAATGTACCATCCCTAATTCTCCTACTTCAAGAGACAAAGATTTATCCTCGTTCCTCTCCAAGATAAATTCCTTTCGAATTGAATTTTTTTGCCCCATCATTTTATTCATTTCTTATATTTCATTCATTTTTCCTTGGCAATTGAGCTTGCTCAACTTTTTTCTGTCCCTCTTTGAGCTCAGCTGTCTTTTCATGATTTTTATCGAGTTTTACTGGCAGCTCAAACGCTATGCTATTCATTCATGATCGTGAGACATTTTTTTCACGCAATTACTCCACCTCCGACTTCAAACGTTGTAAGATATGTCTCCTAGAGATCCTGACGCCGCGATTAGAAAATGAAAAAAAAAAGGGTAGAAAAATAATTTAAAAAACGAGGAGCTGTAGAAAAACCGAGAAATTTTTAGATTTTTTCTCTCTCGTCTTATTTGTCTGGTCCCATTTCTTGTTATTACTTTTTTTTTCAAATATATTTCAACGTCTTTTATTACAACGTGTCCTCGAACTCTTCTGGAAGGCTACGATTTTCGTCGTCTCGTCCCTGTCCTCGCGCGGATGTTTCCCCAGACTTTTTTCTCGTAAAAAAAAGTTTACAGTCCCTGTGGTCCTCGTAAACCAGTCTCATCGCTTGTCAAGGACCAAAATGCTGGCGTTCGCACCATTCCAGAGCAATCTTTCGCTCTCTCTCTCTCTCTCTCTCCCTCCCTCTCTATTTTTCCTCGATCCGTTACGCAGCTTTCGTCCAACGATACGGGATACAGTGTAACATACAGCCAAAATGGAGATCCACGACAAGCTGTCTTCGAAGAAATGTCACAAATAAAAAAAAAACCAAGTTTTCTCGAAAGGAAAACCTGAGCCTGGTTTATTATCCAAGATATTGACCCAATTTTATTTTCCATCCTTTTGTTTCTCACCCTCGGAAACGGAGTAGCAAATAGGTCTCGAAGAATTCCACGCCACGCAGCAATTTTTTTCATCATTCCAAAATATAAACAAAATTCCACTTTCGGAACTTGGAAATTTCTACTCGTGAGTCTCCCTTCAGATCACAATTTAGACCTGCCGAATATTTCTTCCTCCAATCAGAATCTCACGACTTTAATTAATTCAATTTCATTGAATTTCAATTGAAATCGTTTCATTCGTTAAATTAGACAAATTTCATCCAACTTCAATCACGATCGAGCTGATTTACAAGAGTTTATGTGTTTTCATCTGTATTATTTGCCATAAAAGTTATTTTAAACGACTTACTTTTGGACTCGCCGAAAGTTTACCGAATTCCCTTAAAAAATGCCATTTCGCTGATCCTTTTCGATCGATTCACCTGCCAACAAATTGCACAAACCGTAATGTCTTTAAAATTAAAATAATTATTCATTTTAATAAACTAGCGTGGCCTTCGTCTTCAAAATATTTTTTATAACCTTTTTTTGAATATGTAAAAAAATAAACTTTTTATTAAACCGTTCTCGATGAATATAACGTTTTTTTTTTTTTAATACGTAAAAATCATCATTTTATTAAACCTCCTTCGATGAATATAAAATCTTTTGTCGTTAAGCTTTAATCCTGGATCGAGGATGAGGAGAAAGCTTCCTCTTACGTTACAACAGATTTCTGGGGTGCGTTCCCCCCCTCCCGAAGGATTAAGATCTTCCTCTCAGCTCCCTGGACACACACACACACACACACATACGCTTATAGATCGAATTAACGATAATTCAGATTATGTGCACATACATCAAGGACAGAGACATCTGGAGTTCGTCTCGGTCCCTGTTAAGAGGTGTGACGAGACTAGACAGGCATCTACGTGCATGTACACTTTATAAAGTCTACACTATTCATAGGAAGGCTTAGCGGTTGAAGTTTAAAGGCGGAAATGAATTTGCGAAGCTTCGCCAGGGCCTCAGAATTCTAAAACGATATATTTTGCAATGATCGATATTCGATGAGTTCGATATCCGGTCCAGGTTTCGACCGGACATGGGAGCTTGGCAAAGTCACAAGAAAATGTCCTCAAAAAACATAAAATTTCGAGCGGTAAATGTATTAGGATGCCTGGGATTTTTTTAAATTACGTAACAATAATACGTAAAATTAATTTGGCGGATCGCGGGTCATTGAAAAATGAAAAATGCTGCTTCCCGGAAGATTTCCGAATGGGACATGACTTGATAATCGATCAGGAGTTTTAGGAGAAATAAAAAATTAAAAAATTGTAATAAGAGTCGATTTAATTGAATTCATTTTTTTTTTTCGTTTATTCTGCACACACTTCGTAAAACGATTTTGAAGTGTTCCTCGAACTATATGCTCCATCGATCGACTCGTCGACGGTCGTGCCTTCGAAAGTTCCTTCCGCGAAGAGATGAAAAGATCCCTCGATATCGCTATATGTTTTTTTTTTTCTTAACTATGTCATCCGTTTTCTCACACACGTTTTTTCTCTTTCGCACTTTCGCGGGGGTTGCACGGAGCAATGATAACGTGAGAAAGTGAGTTATGTCTAGAAATGGGTCAGAAAGATTTTCGATACGCTTACTTACACTCAACAAGATTGCTTATCATTTTTACAAGGATTTATTTGTCCGAAGAGTTGGGAAAACAAGCGAGATTCCTCAGGACTAAACTTGCTGGTTGAGTAGAACAAAAAATATTCGCCAAGATCCGGGAAAAATATTGAAAATGAATAAAAAAATTTTACTTCATTTTTTCCGCGTTTGAAATTGACGCGAGTAAAAAAAAAAAAATGGATAAAATTTCGTATCTAAACAGAATTACTTTCAATTATTTCGGCGGTCCTTGTGAACCGTCTGTGAGTAGAACGATTTTAAGGGGATTGCGAATCGACAACACTTTATCTGCGAAGATCTTCGTCAGCAAGGGCTCGGCAAAGCTGAGGCGTCGAGTATAGAATAAAAAAAGATGAAGAATGAGAAGAAGGCGGGAAGAAATGAGACGGAAGCTTAATACGTAGTAATACGCTTGAGCGTCGCGAGGAAATTCAAGAATCCTCCTTTGCTCTTCTGTTCACACGTCAGCTCGAGTAGTAGGAGAGAGAAGGGGAAGAATTTAATTAAAGGCTGATCCTCTCTGCGTATACGAATGACACGACGAGATAAAGGATGGAAGGAAAAGAAAGCGAGAGCGAGAGGAAACTATATCTTTTGCCATGAAACTAAAAAATTGACCTACCTCAAATGTTTTTCAATGAAAAATCACGCGGGTTACGCACTTTTTCCTGCCATCATTCCACCTACAAATTTCCTGTCTTTCCGACAACTTCTCCGCACATAGCACCGACTTTTTAGCCCTCGCTCTTTATATTTCTCTTCTTCTTTTGCTCTCTTCACGCAACTAAATTCTTCAGAGTGTTCAAACACTGAAATACGACGTGCCTACTTTACGCAGACGCATTTCTGTCCCCCAATTAAGAAAAAAACAAAAAAAAAAAAAACAAAAAATTGAACTTGTCTTAGGAAACAATAGGAATTAGGAAATCCCTTAAAATTTGCGCACTTTTTCCATCTCTTCGAGGTGATTGCGAGAAATAATACCGAAAGCGTATTTTTCTTTAAATTTCATTGCTTTTTTCTATTTTTTTCAGGAATGTCCAAAACTCGTTGAGAAAGTTTATCGTGCTGTATAAAAATCTGAGCGAAGGCAACGAAACGTGAAGAAACTGGAATCAAGGTGAGTTCACAGCCCCTTTATTCGCTTTTTTCCATCCCCCCTGCTATTCTCTTTTCCTTTTGTTACGTTCGATTAAACGAATGTGTTTCGAGGCCTTGGTAAATGCGTTTTATATGCTTTTCCCAACGTTATTCCGCCGCTGGCTTGCTAAACGCGGGGAAGGGGATCAAGACAAGGGTGAAGAATCCGGTGAATTGAGACACGGATCGTATAGAGACAGAAAATACAAGGCTGGAAGGGTTGAAATTGTATCGTGGGACTATTGACACGTTCGATCACTATACAGCCTTACTAAGGGGCGAATGATCGTAATAGCCGTTCGCGTCACGATTGAGAAATATACAAGGTTTGGGCTCTATGTATCCACGATAACGCTATCGATCGACGTTAAGACTCGAACGTTCCAAAGGAAGCCTTTCCCTCCGCCTCTTCTTTCTCGTCTGCCAAACTTCGTGAACTATGATGTTGGGGACGTTGAGCTTGTGGAGATGCTACCCTTCACCCCTTGCCAACCAAGTCTCTTGGAGAATTACCCTTCAATCCTTTTGATCGAAGAGGAAGCTCCCACGCAGCCCGATATCCCCTTATTCGAGCCAGTCCCGAACGTCGCATGTAAACTGCACATAAAATATGGCATTGTCGCGATCTTTGTCTCGCAAACTGCGAGTTTTCATCGAGTGGATTGTGTAATTTTTATTTTTTCAACGAGTGCTCGAATACAAAATTTTTGTGACTCTGTAAATGTTGGAAAGTTCATCGTTGTTGCAACTTTTTTAGACAATAATTTTAGGCAACCTTTTGCAAAGTGATTCTCTTTGTTTTCACTGAACGCACCGGTAATCGTCTTACCACTCGAGAAATTTAAAAGTTCCCGAAGCAAAACTGGCCCTTGAAGAGCCAGAGATCGTAAAAAAGGATATTGAGCTTGTAAGAGCTCGTGTTTTGCAACAACGTAGAACGATCTTGTGGCTACATGAAAACAGCTCGGTTGAAAAGGAAAAAAAAAGTATAACGAGGTCAAACTAATTACTACGCTAGTATCACTGGAACGCCTACCTTGCTCAACGCTATACTATACACAAGAATATAAAGGGAGCAGGAAACGAGGGTTCGTATAACGGTCGTTAGCCAAGTGACTCCCGGCATTTTTTTCCAACAATCCGACCAAACGATATCATCCCAATGAATTTTTTTGCTGATTGATTAACTCGTCGACGCATTAACTGATGAAAACTTTTTTCTTAATCACGAAAATGAAATAATTTTTCGAAATTCTTGACAATTACTCTCTCGAGATTATCGGTCGCGAGTAGAAAAAAAAATTCCGGTTTTGGTCCGGGAGAGGAAGCTAAATTTTTGATGGAAAAAATGTGCCTTCAGTACTTCGTCAATTTGAAGCAAAAAGATGGATAGAATTAAGAATTCTATTCGAGTCTTCGAATAAAGACTATTTTTTGGTTCCTTTGGTTTATTGTGTCAGTAGATAAAGGTCGTGGGCGTCAACGTAACTATTCAACGCAGCCGTTGGTTCTGTTTCTTTGCTCTGTGTTTGGATTTCGTTCAAAGGGTTTCGTGGCTCTGGTTTTTATGTATATTCAAGTACATAGAGTAACTCGATGTTAAGAATAAGAAGAATGGAGAGAAAGGAGAAAGCGTCTTATCATCAGGGGCAAAGGGAGAGTTTTCCCTTACAAAAGAATTCTCGGCCGAGTCGCGAAGACACAATTCTCCCATTTTTTTCGTTTTTCATTCTCATACACAATGGAAATTCAACCCATTACATTCGAGTTCGACGGAGAATATAGGAAAGCGAGTAAATTTCTTGACAAAAAAAAATTCCGCAGGTGGCGAAAATACAAAACTAAAAGTCGAATGCTCAAAAGTACACGTCCGCTTTATGGCTCGACCCAAACGTACGTGAATTCTGCATAAAAATACAAAGTGAGTTTACCAGTAAACAGAAAACGTGTGGGAGTCTTCTCCGAGCGTTTTCATAACGAGCTATAACTTCCGGGTACGTTGTTCCCATGGAAAACTCAACCGGACAGTCTCTGCGGGACCATAAGCTTATTTACCGTGGGCTTGGGCGAAAGAAAAGAAAAACACTGATGAAAAACAAGCCGAGAGCGTTTTCGTAAATTCGAATGCACGCACGAGTGAAATTCACTCCGTTATCGAATGTTTCTTCAACCACTTAATTTTTTTTTTTTCTCCAAAAATCCTCCCGTCAATATATCCGGAGCTTTTTTTTATTTTTTTCTGTTGGTCCCGCGATGTGTTACGAAAAAAACAAGCGACAGCTCACGAGCAACCAATATTCTTGGGAGCTGCCGTGCACACGAACATTTTACTTGTCGCGAGTCGATTCGAGCTCCCAGTGAATCATTCAACGATACAATCGATAAAACTTGTCGCGGATGACACAGAACAAAAAGACACTGACGGAAGAGACTCGAGTAGCTGCTACGTTTCTCGAAACACTACGAGAAACGTAGGAACCCGAACGTTACTTTGACATTCTTGAAAATTCATCGCTTCCATTCTCGGGAATTTTTTTCAATCATTTATTTTATCAAATCGGATTTTTTTTTATTTCGCAATTATTTTAATTTTTGGGAACATTATTATTGGATTTTCAAGAGTTCAAAGAGCTGCAGTTTCTACAAAAAAAAATGGCAAATCGAAAATCGATAGTTCCTTTTTTTTTTTTTTATAAAAAATATTCGTTTTTTCACTATAAATCACTTTTGTCCCGGGGGCTACAGTTTTCAAGTAAAAGCAGCCCGAATACAGACGCGTGTCCGTTGCTTTCAAACACGAACGATTGCACGTAAAAAGCCTGCTCGTTGGAATTTGCGATTCGTGGATCCCCAAAGAGTTACTGTTCGAATATTTTTAATGCTACAAATAAATAAATGGAGAAAGTGAAAGACAACGTAATCGATGCTGAATGGAGGGAAGAAACCGATCGTTCTCCCGTGACACTCGCGATAGGAAGCACCAACGAGTTTCATGAAACGAGACACGCAAAGTCAGTGTACGAAAAGTTATGAAGAGCTATTGGAGTAATGTTTCTTGCAGTGGTTTATATAAACTTCTCAGACATCAGTCTTGACAGTCAAGCATATTACGAATCTATCCAGATGAAGACTTGCCACAAATTATGCTGTGCATTTTTTTTTATCTCGAAAAAGCAGACATTGACCGATTGACTGTGACTACTGAAATATTCTCTTCCTTCCCCTCTTTGAATTTCATTCGTTTTTCATTCCGAAACATTGTTCCTGTCAGGTAAAAACTAGAGAGACAATTTCTTGAAAAAACGATCGAAAAATTTTGTCATTTCTGGACAAAGTTTGATAATTTTGAAAGAATTTCGAACTCGATGTGAGAAATGGTTGCTGAATGATCTTTGGAAGAATTCAAGTAGTTAATTGCAGCTGTTCTGGATCTGGCAAGAAAATCAGAACGAAAACGTCATGTAGAAGAAAAAAAAAGTTTTTTTTTTATTCATCATCTCCGGAACGTGGTGCGAGAGAAAATGAATTTTGAAGACTTGCAGAGATCGTGTTTCCAGAAGCAGAGAGAGCCCGCGAAGGTAGTCACGTATCCAGCAGGATCTTTGCTTTTTGTTTCCGCTGACTAGGGTCGTTTCTTTACTGAGAGAGAGTGAGAGAGGCAGAAGGAGGGGGAAAGCAATCGAGATCAAGAGGAGAGTGTTACGTTACAAAAGAATAAAATGGTTCGCCATCGAGGCTCGATAGTCTTACGTGTGTGTGCGGAGCAAAAGTGCGAGTTAAATATCTCGATGGATAGCGTCCGACATAATGTGGAAAGCTGCTCGCTTCGTTCAACACTCTCGCTGACATTCACACACGAGGTTTTGGTGAAAAACGGGCGTAACGCCAACCATATGGAGTGCAAATTATTTTTTCACACCACCATTTTCGTCGCTAGCGATTGATAAACTGTCGGCCATAACGTTATATAACGGGGCAATAAGTTTCGCTCGTAAAATTTCCACAACCATATTAAACACTTGAGCCGATGAGAGATCGCGCTCCAGCTCACATCTTATCGTGGTATCAGCTTTTTTTTCTATATTTCGATCTCGACGTTCATCTCTGTGGCTGTAAACCCATCGATATTTCGAACCATTCATTTTCTCACATGAAATCGTTTCGATTTCAATTTCGTTTAATGATTAAAAATGAAAAAGCTTCAATTTATAGCATTTGACCAATACGTAAGACGCAATTATTGTAAATTACTTTTCGCTGTAGATTAACAACCCAATTTATAGCAGAAATAAATTGGAAAAAAAATGATCAATCGCATTCAAATGAGAAATGAAAATCCTGAATTTCTAACTTTAATAACCTGGTGAGTAAAATACTCGATAAATTTGTCAATTTATGCAGTTGCAAGATTCATTCGATCGCGTGTTTTCCAAGGAATATTTTCCACCCTCTCGAGGGCGTAGGTACAGGAGAAGAAACGGGATCTCGTGAGAAATAGTTTGAAAACTTATTCTCTTCGTTTTTCAATATATATCTATAGATATTTATTTCTGTCGTATCAGAATGCAAGGTAGAGTGGTTGGTCATACGAGAGGGTATACTTGACAGAATGAATCGCATAGCCATGCTGTACGCGAGAACATCCAGTACGCCTTATCGGTAGAACAGTCGAAAAATATGGCACCAGAAGGTGCTTTTGGCAAGAAGTTTTTTTTCTTTTTCTCTCCGGCCCTCGTTCGTTGCTCAGGATCGCCTAGAAAATTCTTCCTCCATAGCTCTCGTTCGAGCACTCTTTTCTCACCCTCTTCACATGCCTCGAAGTGTTTTATGGGTCTCTGTGGCGCACAGCTGCAGCGCACACGTGAATTCAGAAAAAAAAATCTTCTATCTTGTTACTTTTTTTTCTTTCGAGCACATTTTTTTATCGCAAAGTCTTCGCAAAAGAACTCGAAGCCTGCGGGTACACCAGGAAAACATAAGGAGACCGAGTGCATGAGAAAAACGAAATAATATCGATCCCCATATGTCCACCAGGACTGGGAGGGACCACACTAGAAATAAGAGGCTCTGACAGCAACAAGGACGATATTTCGTCTGATCCTTTTTTCCTTTGAGTTGTCCCGCTTATCTCTACGTCGTCATCGCGTTATCGGATTCGCATTGACAATGTCCCACAGGTCAGCTTTGTGCCCAACATTTTCTCCCAAAACATTCCACGGAATAAATTTCGGGACCTTTAAATACGAGGCTCGTAAATTTTCAAGAGAAGAAAACCACGAACAACATTTATTCAAACGAACTCCGTTTTATAAAAGACGATGTACATACACCCAAATGATACAAATTTATATATACAAATCCACTACACACGTGTCAGCACGTAACTTTTCCCTTTACACCTGTCTCTCGTCTTTTTAATTCAATTTAATGGATCAGGTGCGTAAATTATGCAAGGATGAGCGCATATGAATAATTTCTTGATACGAGTCTACATACGTAGCACTCGGGCTTATTCAATTATTCCTTTTTCTCCCCTCCTTTACTCAATGTGCTCTCCCTTGTGTCTTCTACTCTTTACCCCCAATCCCCATTCCCACCATAATTAATGTTGGAGTGTATGATACATACATGGAAGTTCACATTTTCGGTGTACTCGAGGGAAAATAAATTTCGTATTAAGTACTCGTTCATAAAAATAAATTTTGTATGAAGATTTTATCTTTAGATTGGCGCTCGAACAGTGCAAATGCGAAATTTCCTGATGAAGTGCTCCCGAAAAACAAAAAGTTTTTAAACGTCTTGTTTATTTGCACTCTGATACGTTTAATTCCACGCCCACATTTTTGTCGGTTGTTGAACGACCACCATCAGATTTATGATGATTTTTTTTCCTCGGATATGGACATTTACGATTTTGTGGAACTTGAGCTTTCAATTATTCAGACAGACTGTTAAAATTATGGGCTTCCTCGTTTACCTACTTTGTCTTTTTAATCCATGGACGAAAACGTGCTAGTAGAATATGCCTGGCTTCGGTCAGACCATTTTTTTTCTGTTTACACTCCGAGTGGGGCTTGTCACAAGCTCATCGCTACAATCTCTCGGGGCGTGAACGAGCTTAAACAGACTTTTATGCCGCTAAAGATGGAGAGAGAAAGAGTCGGGGCGTAAAGATGAGAGGAGGAAAAATGGGACGAGTAAGAAAGATAAACTATCTCGACATTGAATCACCATGGGGAATGAGCCGAGCAAAATAGCCATTATATCTCTATATTCTTCTCGTAGAAAACTTCTCAGACTATTTCAACTGTTTTATGATTCGATTTCTTTTTGATAAACAAATCACTGCGCCAGTTTTTTTTTCATAATAATTATTAACCGCGAGGAGCCGAAGTTCTCGTGCTTGCTATTGAACAGACGACAAATTTTTATCGCAAAGTTGCATGGGAACTAAACAAATTTTATTAATAACGACGATGATTCTTTTTTTTTTTTATTAGATTGATACATTTTTTCGATAAAAACAATGATCGCATTTTTTTTAAATCAGTGAAACGTAAATTTGTTAGTAAATCATGGACTTCCGTGGAAACGTGCGGACAGGGAAGAAGATTTCAGTGAAATAAGGGACGACGTTGAAAATTTTACTGGGAAGCTTCTACGAGGACGATGGCATCGCATAATTTATGTGAATCTTGTGATAAAGGTGGGATAAATTAAGGTACGCGAAGTAGCATGCATACGTCGTATATATTTAATAGTAAAAAGGAAGTATATAGCCAAGACGGCATCATAACCACGAGCAGGAGTTCGCGAAACGAGAAATGACGGGAACGCACGAGCCATTCCGACATTTTACTATGCATACGAGGAAGCGCGTGTTCGGAATTCAAAACAGTCACGCAGCCTTTTGCTCTCCTAGATATTCTTCCTTTCACCTCCGACCTCGCCACCTTTAACATTTTTTCTCCCATACAAATGCAAGGCAAATAAAACTTTTACGCATTGTAATGAGCACAAATTTCATTCGAGAAATATGGACACGCGGTTATTTGCTCAAATTAAATGAAAAAATCATTCAATTTCTCCCGAAGAAGTTTTTTCATATTTTTTAGACAATAACAAAATCGAAACAACGGTTTGTAGGCAATAAAAATAAAATATATAAATTAGAAGATTTTTAAAACACCCTTTCATTTTTCCCAGCAAGCAAGCGATGAATTTTCACTGAATTTCGTCAAAAGTTTTTTTGTTCCTAAAATATTTGAGTTCGTGAATGAAATACCTTAATGCCAACTTTCCAGTTAACGGTCGTTTCCGTTTGCAAAGAATTCAATGATTTATTGAACTGATGAAATTGAGAAAAAAAATTTCCCGATTAAATTTTTCGCGAAAAATAAATTTTCATTCGAAATACATCTTGAGGTTGGAATGGAGTAAACATTTTGCTTAATCGTTGGTTTGTGGTGTAGTTTCCATGAAAAATGTTCGGCGCTGAAATCGAGGACAGCAATTATGGTAAATCATTTGGAAAAGTTTTAATATAGGGTGTCGGCTCGAGGGTCGAAATAAACAACCCTCTTCCTACATTTATCACTGAAAGTGCGTGTTGTCCTGCAGATTCGTACTTGCTCCTGTTACTCTCCACTCATCACCACCTACTGCTCTCTCACTGTTTGAGTGTGTGTATGCGTCAAGTACCTGTGCGGTCATTAATCAATTTGTTGGAGGGGGTAATGAACCGTACGAGCAAAAGGGGGAAACCATTCGTATAGAGAAGTTCGAGTACGAGCTTCACTCATTTCCGGTACGTCCGGTCCCGTTCATATATAATGTATGAGGCATGTGCTAAAGTATAAAACCCCATGGCATTGACCGAGGGTGTTCCATTTTTCCACCTGCAGGAACTATTAAAATTTCAGAGAATCGATATTTCTTTAAAAATCGAATTTACATCGAAATCAAATATTTCAGTGAGAAACAAAATTTTAAACGAAAATCGAGGTTTTCGTGAAGAAAAAAAAAAAGCATAAAGTCGACTCGATGGAATGGATTTAGAAAAAAATGATCACACAGTCACCATGAATAATGGCGATTTTTTACAAGGGCGAAAAAAATTTGTTGGTGCGTCGTGTTCTCGAGGGTAGATCCTCTGATATATATTCCGATGTATATATTTTTTTTTCTATCGCTCTTGTTCGCTGTCGTTTGCAAGGTACCGCCAAAGTTTTGCTGGCGATTTGCCAATCGTTTGTTCCTCTGCGAAAGCAGGATCTCGGAGCCTCGTACTCACGTTACCGACACCAATCTCCCGATTTTTCTCTGCATAAAATCGTACATAGCCTCGATAATGCAGTATACATTGGCCTCCTATATTTCATCCTGTATTCCTCTATAATCCGAGAAACTACGTGATGTACGTGTGTTACCGAAATGTAAACAGATTTTTCTATCCAACTTATGCAGGACTTTTAACAGACTCAATTATTTAGAGTGCACAGCTCGAACTGAAGTCAATGAAAAAAAAACTTCGTTCGTCCAAGTCTCTTGGAATAATTTTTTTTACTTTTTACAGAATAAAATTAATTCGACAATTTTCCGATTCCTTTCACTATGAATTTTCTCGTCTTGCTATAATTTTTAATCGTCGTTCATCACGACGAAGTTTGGTTTAAATTTTAAATAGAAAAAAAACTCAGCAGACGCCTTTGTGTCAGAAAATCTATCGAAATAATTTCTCCCATTCGTTGACATTGAGACACAATCGACGCAGAAATTAAAAACTCCATTTCCATAATTGGCGGCAAAAAAAAAGAATGGAAGAAAGAAAAATTGTATAATTTGTCGTACGCGAAGAGGAACTAGATAAGAAACAAGTACGTCTCTTATCTTATCAGGCAATTTGATACGAGTATCGTAGTTTCACCGATATCTGAAAATTCCCACGAAGCTAATATCGAAGAAGGATGATAAAAAAAAAGGTAGAAGGGTGGGAAATTGATAGAGCTCGCGTGAGACCGTGAGGAAGAGGGAGAAGAGGAAAAAAAGGAGAGGATGAGAAAGATAAAACGTACATTGGCTTTCTCTACTTTTTTTTCGTGCTTTTATATCAAATAAAAAATGGCAAGTCATTCCCTTTTTGTTTTTTTACAGCATCACAAGAAAAGTTGGAACATGAAAAAAATTCTCCAAATTTATCACATTGTTCAGAATTAATTGTTTTTATTTTTGACGAGACGCGAAGTGTTGGGGAACTGCTTTTTCGAAATAAAACAAAGTCCCTCAGAATAAATTCAAAATTGAATCCGGTCATGTATAGTTCGAGGAAAAAAATGATGATGTTTAGTTTTTCGTTTTATTTTCATGCACTCGCGTATATTTATGGAGAGTGAGTGAAAAGATGTAGAAAAAGTATAAAAAGCGTTGGTTCAGCCAATGGAATCTCAATTCCTTTGTGAACAATTTTCTGTATCGTAGCTTTGTGGCAGACCGAACCAGCTCCGAATACTCTTGGTTCTCACTCTCTTTTTCTCTCTCAATACTTTTCTCTCTGAAGGAAGCTGTATCTTCACTCGCTGGAGCCAAACTAACCCCCGATTCCCCGCTCACGTATAAGGCCCGCTCGGTCCTTGTGGATTCTCTTCTCTCACTCTGTCCCGTTTGAACTGGAAAAAGGGGTTTCCATTATCCTTCGGGGCTCGTTCGGCCATGAGATCAGCACAGAGGCAACTGCCTTTTGGCTTTTCTGCTCTGTACGAATATACACTTTTTTTTTTCACTGGACATATATAATAACGGGAAAATAAGGGATGAAAACTGAAGGGAGAAAAAATGCTATAAAGTTGGAAAGTCATATTATTCCTGGTGTCTCTTTCTCTATCTCCTTTTCCCATTTTCTTTGCTTCTTCATTTCTCTTTATGCCATTTTATTTTTATCGACTAAAAAGTGAGATCGCTATCCAGAATTATCGGGGTTGACCATGTCGATACTAAAGCTTTGAAAATCGTCGGAAAGGACAAAAAGCAATAAAAAATCATAAAAATAGATACGAAAATAGTGGCGGAGAATCTCTCAGACGATACAGCATCGATCGAGCCAATATCGAAGAAAATGCTGCGTGATTCACATAGCAAAACAAATCCGGATATTTGTAAAATCGAACAATTCCTTTTTCTCTGTAACAAACAAGATTTATCAAATTTTGAGCGAGGTCGCGAGGTCCATCAAAGTTTTATAAACTGCTACCTTTTTCCGCGGTATAAAAAATTTTTATTTTCGGTATTCTTTGGAAACAGCCCTCGAGGAAATATTGAAAATTAGGAGATTCTCTAAAATTGGTATCAATCCACGAAAGGTTCCGATTCGCTTTTGTTCCCTTTTCGATTTTCCAAACAATTTTGTACGCACGTTTGTGCTTGAAAAATTCACGATTCTCGCTCTCTCGTTATTTTTATAAATAAACAATCCACCACAGTAATTTCGTTCGTGAGTAGAGATTGCTTCGTTAATATCAAACGAGTCCTTTGCTTCGAGCAGCTGTAATACGAAAAATCTTTGAGCCATATCGGATCGCAAAACTCGAGGCTTACCGGAGCTCTTCCCAAAGAAATTCGCACATGAAATATTCCGATAATCAGTCAAATGCATGTATTACATTTATGTGTCAACGTACTGTATAGAATTTTTTTCGAGGTAGAGTGGAGCTCTCTTGTCAATGAGATTACGTGCGAGTATCGATTTAACGGTCATGGGATTTTATGGAGAAAGTACTTAGCGACCGATGAAGCGTCCTTGTGATCATGAGTAAGAGTTTTTTGTATCGCGTGGGGATTTTTGTACTTTCGATCAATATTAAACCCTTCGAGTGGACACTGGGTCGTTTTGACCCAAAAAATTTTCCGTCATCGATTGTTCGGCATTGGATAGCAACGAATGTTTTGGCATTTAATTTTCGTTTTCGTCAAAAAATAAATTCGAGGCCATAAAATATGGATAATTTACTACAAAAAATTTCTCTACAAAAAAAAAACGAAAAATGCATATTTACCGGAAAACAACGGTTTGAAAAAGGCCTCGTTTGAAAAAAGACTCGTTTAAATTCAAACGATTGAGTAACGTTCGCGTTGGTTCACAAAACTTCGCAAATGTTTCGAAAGACGATGATAATTTTCGTGGAACTGCTCTGCTTTCATGGGTTCGATAAATAATGCGAAAGTTCGATGCAATAGAAATAAAAATAAAGGTGAAATGTAGTAGTAAGTTTTCTCGATATTCGCAGCTCATTCTTAAAGTTTCTAGAACTTTAAGCAACGCGGATCCATCGGAAAGAGTGATCGCGGGCAGATGCTTTTGGCGATGTTCTCTCGAGCGATTCGAGACTTTTCGGGATAGTGCAGTATCGCTTTCTCCTCCATTTTTTCTTCGTGGAACTACAGCACAAAAGCAAAATTATGTGTGTATAAATATATATATAACGGCGTTTTGGAGAAGGTTTGCGTTTCCGTTATTCTTCATCGATCCCACAAACTCGCAAGCAGAATTCTTTTCTCGGCGAAAAATATACACGGGGAAAAAAAAACGCATCACGAACTTATTCCGGGATTATCTTCTGATGGAAAAACGACGTTACACTGTTTCTCTATCTCTTATTCCATTAAGACGAGAAATTCGCTTTTCGTGGCCCCATTTTTTCCAAACAGCGCAAATCCGCTGCGAGTAAATCGACGCAAACATTCAGCATATGGCGTTGAAGCTTCCGCGAGAAAGAATCTCGACGTTCGAATGGAATGAAAAATATAAATAACTTGGAGGAGCATAATTATGGTTTCTGCATTTCAAGATGGAATTTCCATTTTCCCATTACAAGTAAAGAAAAGTGCCGGCGGCTGGGAAGCTGGAAATGTGGCAACGATTTCTATGGAAACATTTGATACGTCTGAATTACATTTGGACAGAAATACGAGCTCGGTTAGTTCGTGAGCTCAATTTTCTTGCTGTTGACTGTGGGAAGTCCAAACGTTTCGGGATAAGCTTTTGCCAATAGTTCTCTGAACAAACGTATCGTTTGCGAGACACAAAGAGTACCCCACACGGTGACGTGTCCGAGGGTACAGGGCGGGACGCCGAGGTGAGCGAGATTCTTTTCTTTCACTCGTTCCTCGAATTCTCGGGGATGAGTGATCGGCAAAGTTGCCTCTGGCAGGCGATTTCGCATTTCTGAGCTTCCCAAGAGACTTTCATAAACCATTGCATATCTCGGCTAACCTCATCGTCACGAGTGGAAGGAGGAAAAGAGATGAATTACGGTTGTGGAGGTGAAACGGTACGGGCAAAGGTAAGCAGCACGGAAAAGAAAAATTGCAGAGCCTTGAGAGACTGGCCCAAAACGTGTGAGGAAAAAAAAAGAAAAAAAAATCACAAAAATTCAAGCAATTGAAAATAATGTTACGTGTGCGAGGAAAAGGAGGAACCGAGGAAGACATTTTATGGCAAGGAAATGAGGACAAAGACCTGTAAAGTTAAAAAGTGAGGATTCGAGAAATTTCGGGAAATTAAAACGATCCGCCACGTCCACGTCCCCAGAAACAAACTACCAGAGCAAAAAAAAAGCGAGAGAGAAATTTTAGGGGAAGGGAAACATTCCCACATGCAATGTACAATGTTCTGAAGGGAACTCGATCGCGCACGGGGAGTTTGGTATAAGTGTGACATGTGTAAGGACAGATAAAAACGTGATGAAGAAAAAAATATCTACGCAGAATAAAGAGGGAGTTTTGAGGGGTCAAAAATATTCTTTATATGCCGAAGATGAAGAGGGTGAGAAGCAATAGGAGATGGAAAATGCCTTATGCGCGAGGAAACCTAGAAAGAGACATGTGAATCTCGTGGTTGACGACACTTCCGCGGGCAAGGGCGTTAGAGGAGAGAGGGCGAAAACAGCAGAGATTTTGTTATTATCAGCGGAGTCCCCCTTTCCCGCCCGAGGGAAAACGGAGACACGCGTAACATTGATTCCCCGCAGGAGATAACTTGCTCTCACTCTCGTGAGACGTGGCATTAACCTTTCTAAATTCTCATCACACTGAACCAGCTATAGAGAAACAATTTCTTGCACTCATTCAAAAGACACGAAAACGCATTATTTCCTGTTAATGATTTTGAGTCTTCTTTCCATCACATTCATCAACGAAAAAAAATTGTATAAAAGAAAAAAAAGACGAACCATAACGTTGAACATTGAAAGGAATAAAGTCGAGAATAAGGAAACGATGAAAAAAATTATCTCCAGCTCAAGTGTAACCGGAACACGGAGAATTTTCTCTTCAATCTTCTTTTTTCAATTCAGTACTTTTTTATGTTTCGTACCTCGAGTTCTGTTTGTTTTCCATGGAAATATTTACACAGGCTGCTCCAGAAGAACACGCCCAAGTTAAGCAAAGTCTACGGCAACTTGTCGAATTCCGAACAATCCGTCATGTTCCTCGGCCATGTATCATCTTCGGAGTCTTAATTTTCAAGTAGCATGACCCACCCCGTAATTACGATGGCAAGTAGGAGAAGGGTTTCCGGTTCCCAAACGTCAAGGGATCATCGTACCGAATAATTAAACTCTCATGAATGCATCGCAAACGTTGCAGACACGAAGATCAGTTCTGCGAATATGTAGAGGGTTTTGGAACGAGCTGTAGATAAGTATTCGAAATATAGACATGAATATGCGTGAGAGAGAGAGAGAGAGATCCGTAAAAGTGTGAGCTGTGACTGAGAGCTTTGGCTTGTACGGAGAATTCTTAAGGCAGTTCGTATATGCTTTATGTAAGGCAGTTTGTATAGATGTAACTTTGAGCTGGTAAGTACGTAGCGTAGGGACGAAATGCTACCGGATTTACTGCGGTAATAAAGCCACGGAAAGCTACAAGCTCTCTGGATGATGCGATGCATCTACTGTCCTTATTCAGTATCATCGGTATAGACATTTAACGGCGACACATACGCACGTGTTCAAATACACACAATAAATCACTCGATGCTTACATGAGCAACAACTTCAGTCCCGGAGGAAGCTGCACTCTCTCTCTCTCGCTCCCTCTCTCTCTCTCTCTCTTTCACTCGTTCCACGTAATCCATATGAATGTGAGTAATACTGGCTGACGTGATCCGCTTTCCATGAATACGAAATTTAGATCTTTCCGGTGAGTTAATTATCAGGGATGACTCTCTCTTCGGAGTATGCAGCCGAGGAGACTTGTCTCTCTTTCTCTTCGGTTCATCCTGTCTGTACGCTAGAAATGGCACATTGTCAGGGTAATCCGAATCAGTATGAGTAAAAAGTTCTCTCACCTATTAGTACACGACAAAAAATTACGTGGCAAATGATACGGTCCATTAAGGAATTTGTTCATATTACGTAAATTTTAATTAACAAGAAATTTAACTATAAAGTTGGGGAAATCCTAATGGAATTGAAACTAAAGAGAATAAACTGTTCCAAGCTTTTACAGGCAGCTGCATGCGTGACAAAGATTTTAACCTGAAAACTTGCTTAATAACTCTGTTCGGAATGCCCACAAGCTGTGGAAGATTGTTCAATCGTTTAGATTCGATTTCAATCTCAATCGGTTCAATATATAAATAATGTATGTCTCGGAACGAATATAGATGGAGGGAACAGGAGAGAGGGAGAGAAAGGAAGTAGAGACCAGAAGATACCTGCGAGGCAAAGGAATCTCTTCGGTAGCTTTGACGATGGAAATTCAATCGAGTCGTCCTTCCGAATAAATGAGTTAATGGAGTTTGGTGAACGATAGAAGCCAAACTCACGTGCTCGTACACCAGACTCTCTGTCTGCTACTGTGTGTCTCGTAAAATGTATCTACGTGTGTATATTTCATGATGGTGTTCGCGAGAGCCAGTATCGTGGAGTGATAAGGTTGATAACGTGCAAAGCGTTCGTACTCTCTCCCTGCCATCCTCGTCAGCATTGCGAGGTTAAACGATAGTTTACACGACACGTGAGCGCAGTTATCGTCGTTGCTAATACGAAACATACTCATTTTCCCATTTTTAGATATTAGCTCGCGCACACACGCAATCTGTTTTCCTCTGACACAAAAATTCCAGTTTCGAGCCTTCAGAATCACAAAAATCACAAAAAAACATCCATTTCCGGTCTTGTCATTCGATGCATAGTTCTCGAAATCGCAATCGACTTGAAAACCATAAATTAAAACCGTGGTCTAGAATCTCGTTTCCACATCCTTTTTGCTAAAAAAAAACTCAAAAACTTTTATTTTTCGAAATGTAAGGCTCAAGAACAACGTTTTTCCCTCTGATCATGGCAATCCGTACAAAAGCGTCAGTGCAGGTTTGTTCGATGTATAAAGCGAGATTTGGAACGCTTATCGCACTCTCCTTATTTATTTGTTCGTGTCATTGGAAAAAATAGAGAGAAAAGGGCGTAACCCGAACATTTTATCGTGCGAAAGAGCGTGTCAGTTACGTCCTTTCGTTTCTCGACAATCAATGTGCTCGTGAATATATATAATGAACGTTCCTCTATCGACCGCCCCACATGCCCTTCCCCCTGCTTCACTCTGCCGCTCTCTTGTGTGTCAAACTACACCGATTCAGGCTCCGTCCCATATACACAGTGTCATATGCACATGTTCGTGTGCATGTTAGCCTGTTTCATACATACGTGTGAATATATATTTGGAAATTGCCATTGAAAGTGCAACAGTAGCGACCCCTTGTTCCGAGTAACTTTATAATCTCTTCAATATTATATCCTTGGTACTCTAAGTTTTGCGTCATAATGTTTTTCGGTCCACCGACTCTATTTTCCACTCACCCAAATGGGACGCTCAGAAATATGCTCGGGGGATTAAATCCAGGATGAGAGGTCGTCCTCGAATTATGTATCGAAGAAAAACGGCAAAAAAAAAATTTTAACTCAAAATCAATTGAAAAGAATACGAAAAAAAAATATTGGCGTTTTTCGAACGGCGAATTTCGCAGCTTAATATTTTAGAACCAAATTATAAGAAAATGCAGAAAAAATCAAATTTTTTGAGTTTCTAAACGGTGGTACCCCCTTAATCAGATATTGAGGAGAAATTGAGGTGCACGAGTTGCCCGAATCCAAAAGAAACCTCGATTACGAATTGTCCGTGACACTGAAACTTTTTTCCTACACGCGAAGACTCAGTTTATGCTTCGTTTTTTTTTTTTCTTTCGTTCATGCACAGCCCGAAGTCGAACGACCAAACATCGTATATTTCATGCTCGTTCCCCGCATGACATAATCGGCCAAAGTTTATAGTGAGATTTCCTTTTCCTGCGTTTCACGGAATATATATGTAGAGGATGTTCCGAGTTGATTTTTTTCATGCCCATATATCGTGGAATCTTTCTCGCTTGTTCTCGTCGAGTAAAGCGAAGGAGGAAAAGCCTCGAGGCACGTCGAACAAGCGGCGGTTTTCCAAGGAGTTCAACTTCTTGATGAAATTCAGAGTCTATCCCCACTCCCTTGTTTCCGGGGATCTTGGCGGTGCCTTTTTCTCGTGGATATGAGATAAGAGAGGAAAAATGGCACGGCGTTAAGGACGGAAACGAGCCAAAGGAACAAAATCCTCCGAGGAAGACGGTGAACAAAAAAAAATGTAAAAAATATCAAAAAAATAACAAGAAGCCCAGGAGGCGAATAATAAAAAAAAAAAAAAACAAAAAAAAAACAAAAAACAGGAGGAAAGAAACGAGGGCGAAAATGTGAGCAAGCTTTCCCTACACGACCCACCGTATCAGAGACCGCAACGATGCACGCTCGAAAAAAAAAACTCCTCTAAAGAGATAAAAGAAAAAGAAAAAAATAACTGTGTGCAATGCCTCGGGGCGTTCGATTCTCTTTACAGGCTTCTCCCTACACATCGCACCTTGTTTTCGCTCTCTCCGTTTTTATACAACTATATATATATTTATGTCAAATAAGCGAAAATCTGAGTCAGCCACACGACCAATACCGATTAGCACCAGTTTTTTCCTTCCAGTTGTTCTCTCTCTCTCCGAATCCTCCCCTTAATTTCCACTGTGTCATTGCTGAACGTGCTCGAACACAATAACCGATTTTAGCTCAAAAAGCTTTTCAATCGTATGTTTGGAATTTTATCGACGATGAGATTTTAATGTGCTTTTCATTTTTATTTTAGTACGAGGATTAATCAAAATTTATTAGCTGTCGAATCGCGATTCACGCGACGATGAAATTGGATTTTGCGAGAGCACTTTGCTCCTGTGATCGTCGCAGGCATGGACTACAAATCAAGCGTTTATCGAATTTGTTTTTAAATGGAGTCAGTCATACATAAAAAAATTTTTGGGAGACCCAAAATTTGTGGAATTTTTTGACAAATTTTTTAGTGTCATCGGTAGTTTAGGGTTTTTCTCGTGCCGGAAGCAACGAATGCTAATTACTCTGTGAAGCTCGTCGTTGATATTTTCTCAATCCTCTGAGTTTTGTCCGGCTTGGTTCGATCCTTTCTTCATCTTCGTTGACAAGCGTAGTCTGCTCGCTGCTGCCTCTCATGATTGCCGCAGCACGAGGAGCTTTCTTACTCGAGCACGTAAAATTTTATATTTTACTATCGCGACGGCCTTGACCGTCTGGAGGATAAACGAAAGCCGATGACACAATAAAAGAAATTTCATTCAATCTTTTGATCCACGAGTCGAACGATCCCCTTTGCCCCTTTTTCAACCCCCTGGGGCGAGACAATTCCGTCAAAATTTATTGAAAATGGAGCGGAAAGAACATCGAAGATTTTCAACGTTTCATTCGATTTTTTTTTCATCAAAGTTTCAGGCTACGAACACTGTTTTATTTTTATACCGAGAAGCGGGTATCGTTGTTTAATTATTGATGAAATACGCGTCTGGAATTCACGTAACGCACGATTCATGTAAACAAAGCTCTAATTTCTGCCTGCCATTAATTGTTATTTCATAACCAATCCATTCAATTCATTAGCAGAGAGAAATTCTCGTTCACGATACACCTCGCAATGCACACTGGACAAAATTAATTGAACTCATCGAAAACAATGGTTTATGTAAAACGAATTCGTTAATTAATCAAGAATATCCTACAATTCATGTCAATTATTTTTTTCATTAAAACAAATTTTATTCCGAAATGCTCATTAAATTAGGAAAGTTCAGAAAAACGTCCAATGTACGCGAAGAGAAAATTATATAAAAAATTACACATGACATCGAGATTCCCTGGTTTCCCCATATATCGTCCCTCCGACAGATTTGAGCAAAAACCTAGAAATGTTTCACTTGAAATTTGACGATAAATGTCAAAATTTAGCGACAGATAGCAAGGTTTCCAAGTTTTTCGATAATATACGAATGAAAAATGACTATGTCTTTGCTGAAATCCTTTAGAGCGGCGACATGCTACCATGGGAGGTCGCAGTACTTTTCAATATTATTTTTTCTCCGTGTACAGTTGGTTGGATCGTAACAGCCAATTCGGCATGTCGAATAAGAGAGGACACTCGCAGCAACGCTCAACTGTTGTAATTCTAGGCTGACCACGCCCATTTTTAAGTCCTGAATGGCGATATTGGGCGCGCCATTGATATTAATTAATATAGCTGGTGAACGATCTATCGAACAGAATAATGACTAATCACTTTTCTAGTCAGAACTTTGCAATCCAACTGTCCTCGATAGTTTGGACTCGATATTTATAACAAAGTGCACATGAATAGTTTACGCTTCTCGTTGTGGTTTCTGTGGATATTCATATATATATATATTTTTTTTTATTTATATCCGTGTGGCTGTCGGGCAGACGGAAACTCGTGATTTTATCACGTTGGTATATAATTCTCTCGAACGGAGTTAACGGGAGGGTACGAGCTCGGTGTACAGCCGGCATTGGGCGAGCGTGATGTTGCGGCCAGCACATATTACACCGCGCATACTAAACCCATTCGTTCAAACGTATATATATGCTCGGACTCTGGAGGTTTCGCAGGGAGAGTTGAGCGGCGAGAGAATTAGAAGAAGAGAGCGTCACGGAGAAATTTCCTTGCCGGAAACTGAAATCGGCACTTTAGCCACTAGCGGGAAAGTGCGCGCAAGCCTTTCTGTTGCAAACTATAGTTCTGGGAAGCACATTTGCCAGACGGAGCTCGAGGAAAGTCGGGGAAGAGAAATACATGCATGAAGATCGGAACTGGATTATATTCCCGCGCAACTTTTAATCATCAACGGCAGTTTTTTTTTCTGTTTAAGGAGATGAAAAAAAGAAAAAAACACTTTTTCATGGTCCTCATCATATTTCCATGCGCACATCGCGTGTGCGAAAAGCGAATAAAGCGAGACAGGAGGCTAGGAAAATTGTGTGGAAAATGAAAGAAACACGAAAAAACACTGGCACGAATAAACGTTGAGATAGATTTCCGAATGCCTAAAGAAAAAGAGACAAAAGAGCGGACTGGGCTCGCGGCAGGGGGCGAGGCAAGCGATTCTCGGCAAAATGACTCTGGGAACAAGTTTTCGCATCGTTGCTTTTCTCTAAAAGTCTCATTCTCTTGTTATCCGGGCTCCCATCGTTTTCATTCTTATTCTCGTTACATTTGCCTCTTCCACTGTCATAATCATAATGTCTATTCAGGGTGTCCAAAAGAACTCGACCTCGTGGCTCTCGAGCGGTATCGATTCGACAGTTTCATCAACGCAACAGCAATCGTCTGTGATTTTCTCAAACGACGTTGCTCGGTGAAGTCGTCGATCGAGCGGTCGATAACTGCTGCCGGGCATTCGTCCCAAAGTCACTCGAATGACTTTAAAGACACTTTGTACATTAGGCTCGCACGAAAATCTGTATAAAACTTAACATTATTCGTACTTTTGTGTTCTCGGAGAGTTTGTCGCTTCAACGAATAGAAAGAACGAAAAAGCTGCTCCTGTCGACACAGTGTACACGATTCTCGTATCCATTGACGAAAACTTCACTGTGTTTTGAAAAACGCGAGGTGAATAGCAATGGATTCAAGCCTCGGTGCACTGGTGCGAGGAAACTCGTAATCTATCCATAAACGCGTTTTGAGCGCATTCAATTATGAAGATATCCAGACGAGAGAGAGAGAGAGAGAGAGAAAGAGGGAGGGAGCGAGAGTTGATGGAACTAAGAGTGACAACGCGGGAGAAAGAAAAATTAACGTGGGAAATTTTTTTTTTTTTCAAATTGGTTCGAAGTTCGCGAGCAATGCCGGAAGTCTTGCTCCATCGGCATGGCCTTAGCGACGATTTTTCGCCAGTTCCCGCAGCACGAAAAACGCGTTGACGAACTCTGTCAACAGTCTCACGTGAGAAATTTATGAGTTTAAAAAACAACGAGGCGATGGTTGCCAGCAGCAAGTTTTTCTTTTTCTCATTTTGTTTTTCCCGAGCCCTGACCCTACGCACTGGAACGCAGTAACTGCAATTTCATTTGACAAACAAGCCGCGGCGGTTCTTTGTCACCGGTGAACCGACGCCCTTCCTGTCTCTGTTTTTCTCATGAGCCTGCGGGGGTGGCATTATTCCAGCTCGACGTTAACGCTGTTGGGGTCGTTGGCACACAGTGAGTGCGATTTTTCAGTGCGTGGGCAGCAGGATAAAAAAAAACTGAGAGGAAATATACAAGCGAGAGGCTGCCAGAGGCAAAGGCTTTGTTGAACATGTTCTGGGGAAAAAATGCTCAACAACCAATTGATCAGCTTAATTGTAACCAGATCCAGGATTCACCGAATTCAGTGGTTATGCAAATGTTCAGTCAGACACCCTTTGGCCCCCGACAAGACGCAGGAAGGGGAGGGAGCAGTTTCTGGAATAAAACGAACAAACAAAAGGTCTAGATGACCTTCAGACAAGACGAACGGAACGTCAAAATATATTCAATATTGTCGACGCCAATCATCAACAATCGATAAACTTCACCAGCGATCGAAAAAAAAGGAAAAACTGATAGAAAAGAACGAAATTTGCGACATTCAGTAGAATAAGGAACAAAAATCGTGTTTGGTCAGACAAGCCTTGTTACTAGAATCGAGCCAGTGGGACAATGAAGGAAACATGGCAAGAGTCTCTGCACGAGTGAGCGTGGAAAATTCATTAATTATCGCAGTTGAGACACTACCCTCCGCCTTTAGACACCTGTTTGGCCCCTAAGTGAACATGAAAGGAGAGAGAGCACCGCAAGAATTATCGTGGTGAGCTGCATGAGGCATATAATTAGTAGGTTGTAAGGGCTGAACCAACCAAGGCGGAAAAGCTTGGAAGCTGTTGGCAAACATTCGCTCTATCTAGGACGTCGCTCCAGTTGGAAAGATTTGCCACTGCGACCGAGTACACTGTCTCCCATATTCATATATACATATCTCCTTTCGTGTGGCTGGCACATGGCAACCAGCGAGAAGATACATCACAGAAAATCTGCTCCCGAGGCCACGGAGCATGCATAACAACGGCAAGAAGAAAGCTACCACGCCAGGCTGCGAATTCAACGAAACTAGACGAGGAAGTACGCCCAAAACCCACGTGAAATCCACCGATCATGCCACGAGGACTTCCCACGTGCATGTTTTCGTCCTTTGACGTCTTTACTTCCTCCAAATCCATTCTCTATATCCTCTTCATTCAATAAAAAAGGGGGCAGAGATTTGAATTCATGGGAACAACATTTCCAACAGAAATTCGGAAACCGAATATTTTCGAAAAAATGAAAACGAGGAACGAACTTTTCAGCCTCTTCTCGAAGCAGCAGATTCTACTAATTAGCGAATTTCTCAGGTACGATTTTTTCCTCGATTTATTGAAGCAGTACGTGGATATTTATTTATCCTCGTACAGTATTTCTCTGCGATTCACGTACGTGGTTTCGTCTGTCATATTACACATTCACGTTTACGTACATCCTTCTCCTGCCCTCTCCCTCTTTTCCTCTCATATGTGTTCTGTTTCTAAGCCAAGGCAGGTACGCTTTCCTCATATCACAGCCTTGTGGCATACATCGTCGTTTTGCTTACAAAGTTACGGTGCAATCTCCGAGCCACTGCTCCAACATACGCTTTCAGAGAGGAACAGGGTAAATAGAAAACGACGGGAGATGTAGCTCCTCGCGGTGCAGAGTGGCGTGAGATAAATATTTGGTACAAGGAGAATAAACAAAAGAAACCATAGCAAGCATTCCCGATGGGAAAAATCATGTCCAGGATATTAAGTCCGATACCCTCGGCGAGCGTGAAGATTTTTCATCCTTCAAACTCCAATTTTTGGTCGATCAAAAACTTTTGATTCAACTCTAACAAAAACTGTGATTCAACTTATTACGAAAACTTCGGATTTTTCGACGTGGATTCCGAACGTTCGAATATTTTTTCTTTATTTCTGTTGGAATAGCCGAAATCAGCCAAAAATTTCACGAGTTGGTTTGACCTTATTAAAGTAATTGCTGATGCAGAAATTCCGATAGAGGTAGATCAGGTTTCGATCATGCAGTTTCGGAAGGTAAATTTATTGAAATTCCATCAAATCTATTTTCTCGTTACACTTAAAATTTAAACGCATGCACAGTGATGCAGACCCTCTTGCACGTCTACACATAACCGCACGTATGTGGCGACGAAGATTGTGTGGAACAATTACTGTGATATACAGAACGTCATACCCGCACGTGTCTTATTGAGGTTCGATTTGCTCGAATGCCTACGGTCATCCAAGGAATTCCATTTGGGGAAAGGGATCGATGGAGGGATCAAGGGATCCCACAGCAGGCAGAGATTTTCTGGCTTGGTCCCTTTTCCACAGGTTCCATTTATTGATGCATGTGTATGTGGATGAGAACGAGAGAGATTCTCTTTAAAAACGATTTCGAGGAGAAATAGAGCCAAATAACGTGAGAAAATCAATACTGTGAAATTTTTATTCCCCCGCGGACTATTTCAATGGAGATAATCGAAGCGAAGGAATGCCAAACGCGTGTCGTGTCCATTTAGATTTCCCAATTTTTTGAACCACCAAACAATTTCACGTTTTTTTGTGCTCGGATTTGATTGATTAACCTTTATTGCGATCGAGTGATCATTCGTGATCCCCGGTGTTAAAAAATGAAATAATTCGCCACTTTTTTATCCGGTCGGATGAACGAGCGATGGGTATTTTACGTAGTATCGGCCTGCGATAAAAATCACTCGACTCAACACACGAAATTCCTATTCCCGAAGTGGAAACTTTGACTGAATCGGTCGACCTCTATTTCCACTTTATTGTACGATTTAGAATTATCTAATGAGTTTTCAAAGAAACGTGCCGACTAGACACAATCAAGAATAATTATTTAATGAACGTCGCCCAGTGAAACTGACCATTAAAGGAGAGAAACCCTATCATCGTCGTTCTCGGGCTTCCGGTATCGAACATCCAGTCTCCCTGGTTATATATCAGTATTCTCACTACATCTATTTACACAGACACATATGAAACATTCATATTGGTATATTCTGTTCTCGGTATATGCCTAAAATCGGGCCGTTTGCTTTCAGCATAGTCTCGAATGCAATCAACGCTCTAGGGAATACACGTATAGAAGCAGGACTGGTACCTGTAAAGCAATCGGTATATAAGCGCAGTTAATATGGCCATTTGAATGCATGGGCTGGTTGGATGGAGGCTCGTTCGCCTCGCACCCACTATCGACGTTGCAACACAACGAAACAATGCCCCATCCCTGTTGGTCCTTTTTTACGACCCCTTGCCTTGTCTCTTTCCAAGCATGTCGCTTTTGGTCGATTGGGATGACACCCTGCAGCGCGAGTATCCCTGTTTTCTCTCCTCTCTTCGGCCCGCAGTGCGTTTTGAATTAATTTCTCTTTTACTGCCAAATGAAAAATGGTTCAAAAATCATTTCATTCATTTTATCAAGCTCGATATCAATGACGTATCGAAAAACGATCATCAACCACGTCACTCTTTACATTGGGCTTCGTTCCATTTCGTGTTAATGAATCTGATCATTTTCGAATCGCCCTCGGCCCTTCGTCGCTATCGGAAGTGCTCTACAGTCTTGTGTTTTTATATATATATCGAGAGATTTCCATTACTTTAAGTGGAACATCGCTGACTTTTTGTTTTTCTAATCAGCCGCCCATTCATGCATTTTCGTGTGTTCTCATCTGCGGGATAAACATGAATGCGAATGTGTTTCGTACGATATCTTAGGGCGATGCTTCCACCAACTGTACAACCCAATCGCTTAGCATCCAAACTATATAATTGTCTGCGAATAGGTTCAACTAGAAAAGCAATGAAAAACGACGCTCTCTATTCATGATCCACCGCGTCTCTGTTCCTTCTCGAGTCTTTTGAAATCAACTCTATACACAAACACACATGTACACACACACGCACGCGCGCGCGCGCGCGCGTTTATGTTATATGTTTATATACATAGATACATAATTGTGCTTCATGAACGGCCTTCGCTTCTCATTGACGTCTTGTTACTTTCGAGCAGGTCATATGCACACCTGTGAATGGATAACGAAGACCCCACATGGGCACGTCGATTTGGGAAATAGGAAACTTTGACTCGAATTTGAAGCTTCTCAACCGTTTGAGCTCAACGTTTTTCTTTATTCGATAATTGATTATCGATTTTTATCGGGAGAGAAAAAAAGCACAATTTCTCGAAATATCTGTTTCTAAAAAAAAAAAAGTGCACAGATGAGACAAAATGTGGGTTTTGAGGTGAAAAAATTCCATTATAATTCTCCAACGATCGAGATAACAAACGACACTTTCAGCAGAACGAACATGCCGGGGACTGCACAAAAAAGAGCCTGCGTTGGAATTTCGTAAAAATCGTCGTGACCCAAATTACAAAATAAATTCGTGTTTTAACGAGCACATGCGGGGGGAATTAAAAAATGAGGCTTTTCATCCGGAATGCCCCATATATGCGAGCTTTTATGTGGGTCAGAGCCGGTCGTTTCCGTGCATTTGCGGAAAAGACTCGTTTCCCGCGAGCTCCCACACGTATATCTTCGCGTACGAACGTTTAAAGCTAAGCTGAAAACGTGTATTTCAGCCGATGTATCGCACAATCGTGTTTTACAGAAATGCTCCACGTAGGATTACATAGCAAACGCCCAAACGTTCTCACTGCACTCGCTCCCTCTCCATTTTATCTTTTTTTTTTTTTTTTTTTTTAGTATTTTTTTTTCATTCTTTACAATAAGAAAAAGTTTCATATGTTGATAAATAATGGTCTTTCCTGTCACAAGTAGATTTACTATTTCATTTTAGCTCTCTTAATTTCAATGAAGCATTGCTCCTTCATAAATAATACGTCACAACGATATTGCGCCATATTCAATTTGGAGAAAGTGCCAGACAAGCTAGAAATATTTACGTAAAAAAAACAAGTATTAAAATTCGAAAATTTATGGCAATGTGCAATTATTAAAAATCGTTGGTAATCGTTGGGAAGTCAATTAGAGTCGATTTATTTGTTTATTGAAATTTTCCAATGGCGTGTAGCATTTTATATGAAACGGTCTTTATCGTAAAAAAATCCTAGGACATCAGATCACGAAACAGTTAAAAACTCTATTTTTGTGAAAAAAAAAATAAAATAAAAAACACAAATATTGGAATTGAAAAAACCATAAATTGGAGTCGATTCATTTGTTTATCGAAACTCTCCAATGGCGTGTAGAATTTTATTTGGAAAAGTGTCTATCGCTCTTACGTTGAAAATGTTACTTCGAGCTGTCGTCGAATGAAAGTTTCCTCTTCGAGCAACATTTCGTTCCGCGAAATCCTCGTGACATTGAATATTAACGCGATGAACATTGTCGGTATAAAATACTGGCGAAAATTTGTCTCCAGTGTATGAAATTGTTGACGACGGGATAATAGGCTCGACAAAAATTTATACGTGACAACGAATTACTCTGGACAGACGTTGGAAAAAGGAGAAAGTGATTAAACGCTCGGGGGAGTGAAATTTTTAGTTGCAACACTTTTTTTCACTCGCAGGCAAAAGAGCAGGAAATTGATCGTATTTCTATCGTGATAACATAAAAATTTCGCGTAACGAAGCTACGTGACAATGCATGCACTCAGTCACTTATTCATTCATTATTCAATAACGAAATTTATGTCTCCGCTATTATCATTATTCATTATCGTCACTTGAGCTCCACTTTTTACATCGCAACTCGATCCACTATATTTCTGTCCTTGGCTTCGTGCATTAAAACCCGATTTTCCTCGTTCATAAAGTATGCGGTCACCCAACCAAGTATTGTCCCCGATCGAGGCTGCTGAGTTTTGGGCCTTGGCGAAATTATCGTAAGAGAGTTCCTGTGTGGGAGCAATTAAAAAAAATAGTGACGTCATGGAAAGACGAAATCGAGTACGTAAGAGGGCAGCAGAGCTCGTTCTGACTTTCCTTTGAAAATTTGTCGTCGAGTCGCCACGGCATCTCTTCATTAAGATGACTATCGAATCGTTCATCTTGTTTTTTCCATATCGATAATCATGACGTAGTATCATTATTTCATTGTTATTATTATCCTCAATGGATCTCCTCAAAGTTGCACAGTTTTGTTTGTATTATTTGTAAATAAATAGTGAACAGAAAAGTTGTCGTAATTTTTGGGTCTAAGAACAAAATTAAGGGATAAAGGCTCAACGTATTTTCTACTCGCCTTTCGTTTTTTTTTTTTTTCGTCGGTTTCGTTTCATCCCTGGATATTCATTGTTATTAGGATAGTAATTTATGAGACTCGAAATTAATTTTGTACTACTCGTCGCAGGGAGCTATGAAACTCGTGACAGCGATGGGGGACAAGGAAAAATTGCACGTCGGAGGGAATAAAAGTTATGTTGCAGAATCGCTGAGAACACTATTTTAATTTTTTTCTTTATTTCTTTTTTACTTTTTTTTTTTGTGCCAAGAGCCAAAGTTTCGCGACAATCAGCCAAGGGTCTCCGCTGAGAAAAGTTTTCTAGTCCGGAGATCTCGGCTCTCGAACTTTAAGGGCTCAACTCCCGGCCATCCTCTTATTGTCAGTCTCAAAACTCACGCGCTTGTTTTTGTCTTTTTTCACTCGAAATTTCAACTCCACGATTTATCGGAGCTCGACAATATTTTCGCCATCCATTATTCCACGTTAAAATTTTTTTTAAATCATAGAAAAAGTGACGATTCCGTTGATCTCGATCATAACGATGATTTATGAATAAAATAATTGTTCTTGTCACTAAAAATTGTCAAAATTATACCGTCACTCAATATTTTTCATCGCGACAAAAAAATGGAATGTCGCCATTATTTGTTGTTATAAAAAAATGAAAAAAATCGTGACAGTTGCAAATGTGTGATGAAACGTTTTTTAGTCTTTTTTAAAATTTATTTTTAACTCTCTCTCTCGGCAATCAATTTTTTTCCGACGACTGCAAATAAAAAAAAAAAAAACAACAAAAAACACGTTACCGCGAATCACGTCTTGCCAACCGTAAAAATGGATATGGGGTGTTTTGGATTCCCTCAGAATTGAATTTTGATCCAGCGATTAAAACGGGAGGATTTTTAGAAACCAAGATTTTTTAGCAAGGGAAATAGAAAAAATAAATAATACACCATCGCAAATAATGTTTTTTCAACTGTGAATGGGAATCTGTGGGATTCAGGCAAATATTGGATGTGGATCATTATTAAATCTGTTGGTTGAGGAAAATACTGGAAGGGGTGGGGGAAAGTCGAGTGAGACAAATTCGCAGGCGAAAAATGGCACGTGCATGAAAAGCTTCGATATGTGCATTATATAACCAATGAACGAATGAAAATTACCTTCGCTCTCATCCAATTCGTGTTGCTTCAACGAGCAAAACCATTTTATCTCGCAAACACGTGTGATCGATTTTCCAACACCCATCTTTGCGAGTATTCACGTAGTTACAAAAAAAAATAGCTGCAATTTATAGAGGCATTGAAATATAAAAAATATTAAAATATAAAAAAAAGTGAGTCTCATTTTCGCAGCCGGAAAATTCTCAATCGGTTTTGCCAGAATTATGCTTTGTTTACTGTTTTCATCGCATCGTTTCATTTGCAATCGAGACAGCCGGAGGATCGCGATAGCTCGGTTTTTGCTATGATATCGTTGACGGTTCCAAAACGTGCATACGAGACTTGATAAGAAAATTTCATTCTTCTCAAATAATTTCAACCATACGGGCAAAAAAGAATAGTGACTGCAAATAAATGACAAAAAATTGGCTGAGGCTTTGTTTTTTGTCGTTCGTTCCGAGTTAACATTCCAACAAAAATTCGACTTATTTTGTTTTGTTTTTTTATATTAAGAAAATGAATAGGAAGACGTTGCGTTATTTTCCCTTTTGTTACGACAGTTCCCATCCGGGCACGTGATAATAAAAAAGTTTTCAAGACTTTTCCGTCCCGAGTCACGTTTCCTCCGAGCCAAACGACTTTTGTACATGCGGCATAAAAAATATTTATACACATAAATATACAAATATTGTACAAGGGAAAAAGGACATGATGAGAAATTTGGAATCCTCGATGCCGGGCGAAAAGTTCTCCATTTTCAGAAAGCAATTCCGTTCACGCCCACGCCAAAACACTCTTTCCATTTTAACCAGTGTCTCGAATAGAGTTTAAAGACGAAAATATCGACCGCTCGATCCTCGATCCGGTGGCATTTCGCAACGAGAATTTCATTCGGATTCGTCGATATGCCACCAACACGTGTCTTTTCTCTTCTTCACTAAAATGACAATAAAAAAAGAACACACGTTCTCCAGACGGATATCGAGAGACAATTACCAGCTGGAATACCGAGCAAGAGCGCAAGACTCGAAATGTGAAAAAAACAGAGAGACAGAGCGAGCGCAAAAAGATTGCGAGTATCTCGGGACATTCCCCTGACTTGTTAAAATAAAGTTAAGTCTCTTCTCGTGTTCTCTCGAGAATAAACTTTTCCCCTAGACGCGTCTGATTATTGTCAGGAAATGTCGTGAATATAGGATACAAATAAATAAACAAACAGGAAAAAGTGTAAAAAATTCAAATTTTCGTCTGTATCTCGAAATGATTATCACTCGAGTGGATTTGAGTTACTCGCTTTTTGGACTCCCATTCCTTTTCCATCAGGGATTTTTCAAATTACGTCTCATAACTTGATAAAAAATTAAAAAATGTTGAAAAAATGTTAAAATATGAAAAAAAAGTGTGATAAAATAAAATCAAATAAAAAAATCGAAAAAGCAGCATTCTTTATCAGAAAAAAGAGATTAGAAATAAATAAATTTGAGCAATCTTGAAAAATTGATGACAAAGTTTTGGGCATCGTTTTTCTGCGTGTGCGATAACTGAAAAATGATCGACTAAAATGTGCACGGTAACTTTGAATTGGCCAAGAGAAATTGGGAGAATTTCATATTTTAGGCGCGTCTGCCTCGTATTTTTTTATATGGAAAGCCATTTTTCCATGGCTGCGTATTTTTTATCGGTGGGAAGTGATACGCCGAAAAAAGTTGCCAACGCAAGATAAAGATCGTACTTTTTCTTATAAAAAGACGTTTTCCTCTTCGCCAGTGTACGAAAGCCGTATTTTATTTGTATTTTTTTTTTTTTTCTTCTTTATACGTCGATTGTCCAATAAATCGTTCCAAGTTTCAATAGTAACGCCGGCGTGTTGTATTTTTCTTTTTCAGTGGCTGTCTGAAGACCGGAAGAAAGGAAGGAAAAAGGCGAAGGAGAATATTTGGCCTATGCGTTGATCGAGGGGACGCCGAAGGGTTTGAAGCGGCGGCTTGGGGTTGTTGGACAAAGGGTAGAAAGCATTCTCCCAGGAAATTTATCGATGGAGCCATCTTGATGTAAACGAAAATTGGTAGCTACGAGAGGACATTGAAAATATTTGAAGGTCAAGAGTACGCGGAGCTTGTTACTATTGCGGGAAATAGTCGAGAGGCGTTTTTCGCCGCTAGACACGTCAGGCTGAACCCAACGAGTCCAGGTGGTACTCCGAGTACCAGAACGTACCGTTTTGACGCCATTTCTCGAGACAAAAATCTCCAACAATATCGCGAAAAAAAAGGACGAGATCGACGACAGCAACGACCTCATCATCGACTTAAAAGTTGGACGAAGAGGAAGCGGAAGAAGACGATAACGTGCTGGCTGCTGTACGGAAATCGACAAGAACTTAGACCACCACCGCACCCTCCACCCCACGTGGCCGCACCACCACCTCATAAGGTACTTAGCCTTTTTTCTTTCTACTCGACTGCTCCGTCTTCTCTTTTATCAAACCCTATCAACAGCTAATCTCGTTCATGATTCAATTTTCGTTTGGAATTTCCTCAAACACGATGCTCTCTGACACTAATCCAGTTTTGATTTTTTCAACTTATTCACGATTGTGAATCGATCGATTTTATCGAAGCTCACGATTCATCGTCAGCACAAATTTCGCCATTTTTTCCAATCCTAGATTTGTCTTTTTTTCTTTTCCTCCTCGTAATCTTCGTTTTTGGATGAATTTTTTTCAAAATTTTTCACATTTTAGTCTGAAATTTTTCGCTCATTTCCAACTTTATTTTTTTACTATTCTCGCCAGGATTTTTTACTCTGCCAATCACATCTGGCCCGCATTGCCGCATACTCCACATCCAGATTATCCGTTCGATCGAATTTCCATACAGCTCGTAACCCCCCACCCTCCACGCCTCTCTCTCTCTCTCTCTCCCTTTATCCTCCGCGCACCCTGGATCCACCAGCAGCGGATCAAATATTTGCGTTTTCCCGTGGGACGCAGGCCACACGAGCAGTTCGATACACGAAGCTTGCTCCCAAGTATTCCTTCCATACATCACATCGAGCTTGGATATTCCGAACATGCTAGTCTCGTGCACACAAATATACTCTTATCGAGACATATATTCACCGTTGAAAAAATCAAAATTAACCGAACCCCTACCAATTCACACGACATAAAGATTTCACACCCTCCTCGCCACTCTCGAGTCCTTTTCCAAGATGAGACGATGGAAATGGCCATTTAGGCTACGCGTCGATGATATTTCCGAGAAGTCGACATGATTTTCCAAATGGTCAGAGAATAGTTTTTTCCGTCCCAATCGTTTGAACGAAGTTTTTTTTTCCATATTTTTCGCCAATTTTCCAAATGCAGAATAAAGTGTATTAAAAAATGTTCAGCAGAATTTTTATCGATGGATCTGCGTGATTTTTGAAAAGGTGTAGAAATCCATTATTTGGAGTTTGTATCGTTTTGGATTTCAACGAAATTCTTTTATTTCTTGGGCAAAGCTCATTATTAAAATGGAAAATTTAATTACGATAATAAAACGCTCGGTTTTTGCGAAAAATTTGAATGATTTTGAAAATTGAAGAAATCCTCGATAAAAGGAAATATTTAGCATTCCAACGTGACGAACTTCAGCGTCGTAGAAATCCTCTTTGGGTCCGAATATTGTGGATGAATTTTTGGGCATTTTTCGGAGGCAGAAATGAAGAGATTGCAGAGTATTCCGAGAGGAAGAGTTCTTGGTCATTTATGCCTCTAATATGCATCATTGACAAAGTGTCAACCATTAAGACATCGTCGACTCAAGTGGCTCTGAAAAAAGTGTTTTGATGCGAAGTGATTAATATGGAGCGATAAGCCTCTGAGGACTGTCATCCTCACGCGTCCGATTGATTGTTGTAAATAATTAAATATCTCGAAGAGAATCGATCGATCGAAGAGAAAAATGAATGAGAACTTTTCTCTGCAGAATCGCAGGATCTGTCTTACGATAAAGATTGGCCGATACAATTCGAGGAGCCTGTGTGTATTTGTACGTATATTGCGAAACGGAGACGTTGACGAAGATCGAAAGCTCGGTCGCTGACGGATTTAGTTAAGCAAGTCACCTTCCACGTATAGCCGCGACTCCTGGTTTCTCTGTCGTCCAAATTCACCCTCGGAAAAGCTCGGCGATAAATTGACTCTCGCGCGATTGAGGAAAAAATTTATATATACATGCGTGGATTATATAACTTTCACTACATCCGTTTCTGCCCGACTACTTCCGGCCCCTATGCCCAAGAGAAATGAGGGCCACTAAAATATATATACACGAGATGAAAGAGCTGTTTACGGATATCCTTAGAGCTCATTTCTGGCGTCCATAGAGCTTCAGGGAATCGGCCATAATAAATAATCCCAAATATTCTCCACTTGATATTTTTTTCTCGTTTTTCTGAATTCTTCTCACGTCAGAATTAATATATTTATTTTATTATTTTTGGGGCTTTTCTACGAGGATCCAGAAAAATAAACAAAATTCTGATCCGTAAGCTCGAACGATTGTAGTGCAAAGTGCTATATTTTTCTTGTTTTTCGTGTGCAATTTTCATGAATTTTCGACGTTTTTACAACCGATGGAACGAAGTGCAGCTCATAAATTCAAATTTAACGGATTTACAACGCGTTCCACCGGTTTGGAGAAAATGAGAACTTGCTTGTGTGATTCACACACTTAATTAATTATATTTAGATTTTTGAGATAGCGGTCGACTAATTATTCAAGCAGAACGTACATTCAGGTTTCTTAATTACTATTTGCTCTCCCGGCAGGCTGAACTGTAACTACGCACTGTATCCTGCAGTGCAGAAACCCTCCTTAAATATCCTACGTAGCAGCTCATTCTCACAGAATACGACAAGAGAGAGAGAGAGAGAGAGAGAGAGACAGAGAGGTAGAGGGTTCGGCACTGCAGTTTGAGAAGCCCGTGGCGAAGTAGATAAATGGAAATGCCCTAGACGTCGTGCGACGATGACAACCTCGACGACGTCAAAGATGAGGACTCGAGAGCGACAAAGGGAGTCCGGAAGAGGAGCCAACTAGCAATCAAAGAGTTCTTTCATCAATTCCCCTTCAATAGGCTTTCCTATATGGTTACATTATACCGTCATATAACCGACGATGCAATATGAAAGATTTACATCGAAATATTTTTGCTCTCAGAAAGCCTCAACCGTTGTATTCGAAAATTTCGTTGCCCCAAACATTTATCCGTTCCGAACATTAAAAGAGAAAAAAACATTCGAGCCATTCGAAAAGGATTTTTCGCAATAATTGCTGATCGATTCATTTATTTGCAGAGCAGTGGAAAAAAACTACGAACAATTCGGAAAAGTAACTAAAAAAATAATCTTCATTCGGATTATTGACCAATTGGCCAAGTTAAATTTTTCTATGATTTTTCAACTTGTATTTTTTTTTTTTTACTGCATAATGAATAATTTATCGAAAAAAATTTTAGTTCAAGTTTGTCGAGGATTAAGAGTTTCCTGTCCACGGAAAGGTTTAGAGAAATCGATTCAGCGGAACAGTCGGCTTGTTAGAGCAAAGGGAGAGATGCAAACGTTGGAGACTTTTTTTTCCTCGCAGATTTCTCTATCAAGAGGCTGCAGATATTGCGGGATGTCAATTTAAAGTTCAGGAGAGTCACTCGAAGAATTATTCACCAACAAATAATTAGCACAATATTTTCCATGCTTAATTTTTCTCTCACTCACTTCCTTCCTTTTTTTTCATAATATCAAATTTATTCTGCGTCGGTTTCACTCGAAATATCTATATTTTAGGAATCGCATATTTTCGCTGTCAAGTTCGCTAGAAATGAGGCGTTTCAGTCTATGCGTAATAGGACGTCGAGCAGAGTCATATTTATTTGATTTCTGAGCGAAAGAGTGAAGTGTGCGAAGCGACGAAGCGTGAATTGTTCACCAGCGATTGAATAATCGAGAGAAAAGGGAGAAAGAGTTGGAACGAAATGTTGAGAAAGAGAGAAAAGCAAAGTCTCGAGATCGTGGAGTTTTTTCCCATGCGGTCGATTCCCCGGAGGAAAAATGAAGGAAATTCGATCAGGGAATGTTTTTAATTCGATGGAGAAGCTCCGGAAAAATGAGGAGACGAATACGTAATTACTTTTCTGAATCCTCGAGTGAATAAATTTTTAAATACGCGACGTCAAGTTCGTTTGGGTGATAAGAAAAGTTGGAGTACGCACGAAGTGGCATGTTAATTTCTTGTTGAGGTTTTGCTCGTCATTCCGAGGATCAAGGACGCACAAAATAGCTGCACATGGACGACTGCGCACTCGGGGATGCAGAGGGACGCGGTTATCCGTTGCTTAATTACTGTTTGCACAGTTCCGTCGTGCAAGCCTGTACGAAACGGAGCGACTGAGTTTAGTGGAAAGCAAGTGTATGTGTATGTGCTGCATTTGTATGGATACAAGCAGAAAACTCTGCTGGATATTCTCCGCGGTACGAAAGCTGTTGCCAATTCTCTGCTCTCCCTTTCTTTCTCGCTTTCTCTTTCCTTCGCTGTCGTACGGTTAGGTTTTCGAGATAAACGGGAACGACGAGCTCGACGACGAAGACGACACGAGGAGGAAAATCGTCCAGGGTTGGTAACGACACGGTATGTTGAATAAATGGAACGAGAACGAGGGAAAGATACGAGATGAACATCTTGAGGAACAACCTTTCTCACCAACTCGAATTGTAATTTCGTTCATGTTGTCTTATTGCATCTAGTCGCTATATATCTCGAGAGGGCGATAGCTTTTTCCACAGCAAAAGACAGGATGACTCTTGACAAGGCCATAAAAGCTTCTTAACGTTCAATGTTCCTTTCAATTTGTAGAGAAAATAATAAAAAAATGAATTTCATACCGAGCTCTGTGAGATTGATGACAAAAATAAATGAGGAGAAAAGTGTAACGGAGTTTTTCTGCAGGCGAGACTGTTGCTGAGATATTAATTAAGTAGTAACGGTCGATGTTGGGCAGACATGTCCTGCGGCCAGGCTGTCCGAGGAGTTGGCGTCTTTGGGATTTTCCTCAAAGGTCCAGAACGTTTCTGTTAAAAAGATTCAACGATCCTCTCATTTTCTTCGTTTTTCCATTCCATATTTTTCCTTATTTGCGGTTTATGCAAAATTCATAATGCGGTACAGTCGCGAACGCATTGGTTCGGAACTGGCGGAGACTCCAAAGGGATTTTTTCTCCGTGCCACGTACTCGGGGAATCAGAGCAAAGGGTTGGAGAGGTTTCGGGATGAAAAAGAGTTTCTGCGGATAAGTTGTCCCGTAAATATAAAGGCGGACAGGCTATTATCGGTATCGCAGAGTCTCTGCTGGCTGTTGGATCTTTCCAGCTCTCTCCTTTTCCCAAACACACACAGAGAGACGCATCCACGTACATTGAAATAAAACTTAAAGACATTTACGTGCTCGTAACTAAATCGGCAGGAATCTCAGACATCGTCGATCTTCCTTTGAGCTACTTTGACCAGATCGAGAAAATAGAATCGTCCACAACTGGATGCTCCTCGTTTTCTTAAACCTGCATGCAAATTTTTCGCCGCCATAAGTTTGGGATTTGACAAAACATTCTCATCCCTCGAATTTTCCAATTCTACCCCGTATATGCGTCCACGAAGGCATGCCCTGAATAATTTCCTCTCTCCCTCTGCCCTTTCCTCGTTGCTCTATCTCTCTTCCTCTCTGTGCACTATTCCATAGTTGCCAGCACTCCAATCTTGCTTGGCTGTTCTCTCACTGCCGGTGTGTGGCACACATCCTCATTCCCCTGTCCACGACCCTCATCCTCGAACGCCACACATGCTAATATCGCCCCCTCCCCCCCTTCTTTTATCCCCCCCCCCCCACCTACTCTCTGACATGTCCGGAATTCCACCTCATTCTCCCACAAGCTTCGCCTTCTCGGCTCGCTCCGTGGCCCTTCATACATCCAGGGCTCCGTACGAACCTTCTGCACCTACACATGTCCGTACAGATGCATTCTTCGCTGAGAAATCGAGTGACATTTTATCTCCGGCAGAAAACCGGGTCGCGTTTCTCCGGCCAAACAATCTTGCTTCGTTTTCTCACGTATTATTCTCACTCTGCTGCCGTTTTTATTTAAACTTGTCCCACAAATTTAAACACAGTATCTTAAGTCGAAGGAACTTTTCATTATTCATCTTTTACGATTAAATATCCCGAGCATCTATATCGGGTGAGCAATATGGAATACGGATTTGATTCTTCGTTAATTATTCCTTTTTGGTTCTCTAAAACCCTCCAGAGACTTGGAAACGCTGTTATCGAGAAATTTTTAAATGAGGATAAATTTAGTGGGATAACGTGATGTCGAGAAGGAAGAAAATGCCCCAAAAATATCGATCACTTTCGAATTTCTGGCTCCTCGATAATTTGGTTACGAAGAAAAAAAAAAAAAAACGATCGTCACATCATTTTTTCGAGCCTGAATATCGCAAAGGACGATTATGAGATAATAACTCGTGAACCGGAGTCGCTTGATATATTTAACAGATAAAAAAAAAATATTGGAAATGAGAAAGAAAAAATTTGTATACCGTCTGAAGATTGACCATGAATTTTTTCAGATTTTTTCATTTATAATTGCCGTCGTGATAACGCGAAGATCCTGCGTCAGGGATTGAGGATCGAGGCTTTATCTAATTAGTGATTATCTTATTGTTACAGAGCTGGAGAAGCGGCAGCAGCCGCAGCTGCCTCGGAGCTCTGAGGAGCTGGAGGATTTGCACAAGCTGCTGCACTTCCCCGAGGAGGTTGCTCTCAGATTGGCCGAGTGCGAGTATCAGCTGTTCTATCAGGTACAGCCGTGTGAATATTTACGTCACGTTGCCCAAGATCTGACACAGGCAGCGTCACAGAGAGCGGCGGCTTCGAGGCAACACCAACAACAACAGCAGCAGCAGCAGCAGCAGCAGCAGCAGCAAGAACAAACGCCACCTTCGCCAGCACCGACAAGCCATTCGCACAATCAACGCACCTGGAATCGGAGCACCGATACTTTACCGAGTACCACCAACAGTTCGACTCAGACCGAAGAAGAGGCGTTGTGGCTCGGCGGCCCTCCATCCGCCCACTCCGTCCAGACCCTCATCAACCGGTTCAATGAGGTGCATTTTTTTTATTTGTCACTTAATTACTATTTCACCTGCTGGCACGGCTTCCATTTTCCTACGCATCCTGCTGACCTAAACTTATCTTTGGTTAACCAAATTTCAATTTCGATATCGTTGACTCCACAAAAATGCCTGAATCTCAAATTTCTTCAGCTAAAATCTACTTAATCCGCATCGTTTTCCATTTTCTGTTCCAAACTCCATCAGTTCACCGCGAATCCCTTGCTCTATCGACCCCGAACGTATTCTCTCGCATCAAAGCTCGAAGTTCATGAAACACCATAATTTTTCGGTATCTACAAAAATTAGTACCGGTGCAACTAAAAAGAACCACATTTTTCCGCTATTCTTCGAGCGAAGCCTTCGAGTGTGGCAAAAAGTACCGATAAAACAAAATTGTTTCTATTTTTATGCAATAACTTTCCCCACCCCTTTTACCAATCGACAAACCAAGGCCGGAAAGGGTTAAAGAAAATCCGGTACAAAAACACCTGCGCGATCCATTTGGAAATACAAAACACGGTTGAATGCAGTAAATGCAACAGAAAAAAAAGTATTGAACGCGAATGCGATTAGAAGCTCGGATGTGGGAGAGTTAAGGTACTTGTACCCGAGACACTGTGCAGCAGATATAAATAAGGGTTAGTAAGCACACACCCAGGCACACAGAGAGAGAGAGAGAGAGAGAGAGAGAGACACACACACACACACACATTCAAAAACACCGGCTCCCAACGTATGCGAGTCGAGGTTGAAGAGCAGTGCGTTCGTGTGTAAGTCCAACCGCAAGAGACCCACCTGACCTCGAATCTCGACGTAACATGAACGCACACATACACAGAACAGGAAGGGAGCGGGTGAAAATCCAACCAGCAGTTCTCGGGTCGAGCGTCTTGCAATCTTGCGGTCTTCCGGCTCTCACTCGGCTCACCTCACACACAAACTATCAGCCAGTGTCTCTCGTGTATACGTATAAAGACAACGACTCAGTCAGACACATGCCCGCTAAGGCAAAGAGTAATATATTCTTTGGTGTGTACTTTCGGTGTGACGAAGCAGTCGGGACGCGAGAACATAGACGACACTAGCTCGTGTACCCTCTTCAGAGACATATTTATTTTTTCCACCCTTCCGCCCTTGTCATTTCCTCCACACTCGCTTTTTCCACTCGTTTTCTCTTCATTTCTTTGCTACGCTATTTCTTTATTTCCTCCCGTCTTTCAATTTCTCTCTGTTACGTCCGGCTCACACTCACATTTTTATATCCCACGCTGAACGTCGAAATAGATGGCCAGTATGTCTATGTGTTCGCACGCTTTTTCTTCTTCTTTTCTTATTCGGTTCTATTTTGAGCGGATAGAACTTCTGGCTCCACGCTAAACTACACTGTGAGTTGCTTGCAGTTTGTGCACATCACAAACAGCCCTCTGGCCTTGGCTACCGAATCCAATGAAAAAAGAAAATGGGAGCGAAAAATAAAGAGGCGAAAACAATGACGCAGAGCTTAATTAATTCGGGAATTTGAAGCTCAAAGTTCAAGTGAACAAAAACCATGCTGTCAGAACTGTTTGGTTGATCTGCGTAACCTGGAAATTTTGTAAATTTTTTTTCGTATTGGAATTTTTGAGAAATTAAAGAAATCCACGAAGGACTTATATTCATGGAATTTTTATGTTGCACCAGGTGAGTTCATGGGTCACCCACACGATAACGAGCGGCTCGACGATCGAGGAACGCCAGGCCCTCCTCTCGTGCCTGTTGCGAGTGGCCCAGACCTGCTGGAACACCGGAAACTTTAACTCAGCAATGGAGATCATCGCCGGTCTCAAGTAAGTTTGCCATTATTATAACTAAGCAACGATTCTTGCCAGCGGCTAGATTTAACAGGACTGAAACGCGATACCCAACTTTTCCAACTTTCCCTTGTTTCGATCTCAATTTATTCAAGCTTGTTATTTTGCCGGGGGTCATTTTCATTCTAGCAACTTTATATCTTGAAGCAGGTTCAAGATGAAACAGTCATTTGTTTGCTTTTACAAACACCATGGATCAGACCTTTTTGTAGCTTAATTAATTCCCCATGGAAAATACCAATTTTACCATATTTCGTATTTTTCTTTTCGAATCAAAAACATTTCACCGCTGAGAGTCATTTCGATTTATTTTCATTGAAGAAAACTCGCAGGCTTAATTGAATTTTCTTGGTCAAGTTCCTCTGCATAATTCCATCAATATTTCGGTGGAAATCGTGGCTTTTAGCGGAGGGTTGAAAAGGGTGGATTTTTGGTCGGTTCGTGTTGTTCCTGCGCCACCCCATTATCCTATTAGAAACGTTAGTGATGGCATTTCCAGGGTCGGGATGGGCGGTGAACGAGAAAGTACAAAGGTCGTTGTTACCGTGACCATGGACTAATGCGCGGGTTTCGGAGCGAGTGGAACCAGAAGGGATCCAACGTCGATGCGGCTTTTCTAGTTACGTTGAACTTTTGGCATTGCCCCATGCTCTGTTCGTCCTGCTCATATGCCATCATCCCTTTTTCACCACCCATCAACCCTCTCCCTGGGGAGGGTAGCGTTCCATCGGTTTATTGTCGAATGGCCCATCTTTGAGGGAGGAATCAAAATGAAGAAGTTGGGGTAGAAATTATCTTTTTGTATTTCGTTAAAATTTCGTTAATTTCCTTCTCGATACAGTCAAATCTGTTGCATTGATTTTCCATATTTTTTCATGCGTTTCCCTAGTTTCCAAATTTAAATTCGATTTTAATTCGAAACCACGTCGATGTATTCGTAATAATTCCATGAGAGACGCAGTTGATCGATTACCGAATTGCGTCCGAATGATTATCCCAAATTTTGTAAAATTTCGCAAGCTCCTGGTTACGTTGCTCGCAAAGTTCTATTGAAGAATCTCTTTATTTTTACGCGAGGGCACGGAATATCCTTGAGAGTTCTTAACCCCTTCGTTTTGCCGTTTTTAATCATAAATCAATAATTTTTAATAATATTCCTCCATTTGTAACAACGCTGATTGAGATTCTGTCGCAAAAAGGAAACGAAAAAAAATGTCGCTCTCAAAATGATGTAGCAGTGCGAAGGGGTTAATCGTGTTTTATCCATAATGGGCCTTCGCGTTTACACGAAGGCGTCTTCCTCTACAATAACAGTTTAGCATTCCATAGTATTCTATATTGCGGCAACCGTTTCTACTGTGATATCTTGTCGTTCAAGCCCTGTCTGTTGTTTCCAAGTTTGACTAAGCTCATTCGTGCATGCGACGGCGTCTTCATTGAACGGATCGTGATGCGGAGGGCCGCAGGAGCTAGACTCGATTAGAAGATCGGTTATCTTAAAGTGGCATGTCCGCCTAACATATTATGGAGCGTAGTAGGGCCTCCTAATGGCAGACTGTGTGTCGAGTGTGTGGATGTAATCGGTGGAACGAGATGGGAGGATTCAGAGTTAAGTCAGAGACTGAGGAACGTCGCTCGAGGGGGCAAGCGTGTTAGAACTTGGAAGCTTCGCCTCGGGAGACTGTTCGGGGAAGAATGAATCTTTCGAAATAAAGGGAAATTTACTTGTATATTATAAATAGAGGAATTTCCATTATTCTTGCTCCAACTTGGAAGCATCAATTATTTGGAGAACTCCGAGCATAAAAGTTCTCGCTGAGATTGGAATCACTTGCGGAAAGCCGACCGGGTGCTTTAACAAAAAAAAGGGTGTGTGTGTGTCAGGCGCGGCGTTATAAACTGCCAAGCTCTCCTACTTAACGCTTTTTATGCAAAGCCCAAAGAATCGGATATAATTAATTTATCAATATCTTTGAAAGAGTGGATCGGAGAGAAAAATCTACATACAGCTCGCAAAGCTCTGATCGTAATTCGAAGTATACGCGTGGCGTATAGAGCCGATTTCTCAGGGAACAAAAGGGCCAAAGGGTCGTTAAAGTTATTCGAGTGAAGTGAAAGAGACGTAAAAAAGAAGAAAAATGGGGTGGAGAGGAGGAGCAGGGCGCCTGCTGGTGGAAAAAGAGATAAGAAGCAAAGAGGACGCAGAGCATAGACGAAGAGACACGGAGATGGGATTAAAAGCGTCGTTCGGGCTGCGATGAACGCCCGGAAAGGAGAGAATGGAATCGGCAACCGATAGAGACGAGACTATAGCTCTCGTAAAAAGTAATTCGATTCTCGGAGCCGAAGTGAAAGGGTATAGAAAAAAGAAAAGTGCAGGAGTGATGCAACTGGACGTCCATTGGGGGATGTTAAGGCTGCGTCGTTTGGAGGAGGCGAAGAATGAATCGCCAAGGCGAAAATTGAAGTGCATTTGGTTCGGGGCTCGTGCAGAACTAACTTTTCTTCCTTTTTCACTGCGGCCACCAAACCTCCTTGCTCGCGCACACAGCTCTTTTATATATTCTCTCGTGCACGTTTCTCCGAGTCTCTCGGGACTTTTATTCTTCGGTATAATAGACCGAGCTGCGGAAGGCCTTCGATCCGAGATCCTAACGTGAATTAAATGGAAATTAGCGGTCGGAGCTTTTCTAGTCTAACTTGCCACCCGCGCGCGCCGCCTGTTCCTCCCGCGCGCCCCGTAAATCTCTCCATGTCGAGAACGAAAATCCGACGGAGACCGAGCATGCAAAGTCGATGTAAAAGACGTGAAAATAGCGAGAGAAATTATTCAGAAATTCACTCGCCTCCCTCAAAGACACGTTCTAATTATCATCTGCTCAGACCCTATTCCCTCTCCTCCTTATCAAATTAACGAGAAACAGAGCACCCGTAATAATACAGAAACGGCTGCCGGTGACGTGGCAGAGTGCTCTTAGCAATCGCGGCGATAATGTGTCGATTATTTAACCGCAGCCATCGCTTAGTCATCAACATTTTGAAAATAGACCGTCGCGAAGGATCTAAAGAAATCTTGTCACTTTTTTTCAATCTTTTTCCAGACATTTTTAACATTTTCCGAATTTCCAAAAAAGAGTCAAACGAAATTCTAGTGCGCGTTCATGGAATAGCGGAAATGCATCGTCACGAAAACTTGTCGTTGTATTTGGGGATCGATTTTACTACTGCGATAGGGAAAAATAGCCAAAGGAGTGAAAACTTGACTTGTGGAATGTCTGCAGCCGGTTTTCTCGGATTGAAAATATTTTTTTCCTGTAAAAAACGAGCAAAAAAATTGAGCGAACATTTTCTTTCGATTGTGGCATCAATTTTTTTTTGCAGAAACACTTTTCCGCGTAGCTGTAAACTCCGAAAGGAAAAAGGATAAATGACAATGCAAAAAGCTGCTCGAGCTCAGTAAAGTTCTTTTTCCAGCTGATACTTGGAATCTCTTTTAAGGCACTTTTCGGCCTGGAATTTTGAAGGCAGCGGTGGCAATAGCAACGGGATCTTGAGAATTTTCAGTGGAGAAAAGTATCGAGTGACCTTGGTCGTTATGGGAAATAGGATTCTCTATTTCCTCGTCTTCTCTGTACCAGACTCGAGTTTTCTTTTTCCTCTGCTTCTCTGGCTATTTCTCGCTTGTTCTCTCGCTCTCTCGCTTCATCGCCATTCTTCTCGCCGCTTCCCAGCTCTTTCATGTTCTTTCTTTACATCTCGTCTTGAATCACACACCTTAATGAAAAGAACCGAAGCTCATGGACCCTCGTATCTTTCCAGCTGCATTATTGAAAGACTCTCGGTCTATATCTCGACGACTGTTTCTCGTAGTGTTCTCGCAGCTTTTCGCTCAGGCTTTCTTCCACCTTATTTCGATGCCTTTTTTGGCTGCATTTTGGGCCGAGAATGTTAAAAAATATTTCAAAAACCAACAATTATCCAAAAATTTTCGATTCCTATCGTTTTTGATTCATGAAAAATCAGTCGAATTGGACATTTTTTGGAGTTTCGAAATCAAGTGAACAAATAGTGGATTTTTTTAAATGCCGCTTTTTTGGCTGCAATTTGGGCCGAGATTGTTGAAAAATGTTGAAAAAAAAACGAGAACTCTCCGAAAGTGTTTTGATTTCTATCGTTTTTGAAAAATGGAAAATGAGTCCAATTGGAAGTTTTTTGAGTTTCTAAATCAAGTGAACAACAGTGGATTTTTTTAAATGCCGCTCATTTGGCTGCAGTTTAGGCCGAAATTGTTAAAAAATATTGAAAAAAAAAGAACGAGAATTCTCCGAAAGTGTTTCGGTTTTTTTGAATAATGAAAAATGAGTCGAATTGCGAGGTTTTTTGAGTTTCAAAATCAAGTGAACAACAGTGGATTTTTTTAAATGCCGCTTTTTTGGCTGCAATTTGGGCCGAAATTGTTGAAAAATATTGAAAAAAAAAAAACGAGAATTCTCCAAAAGTGTTTCGGTTTTTTTGAATAATGAAAAATGAGTCGAATTGCGAGGTTTTTTGAGTTTCAAAATCAAGTGAAGAAACAAGTGGATATAATATGTTGTTGAATTATTTTTCAGATCAAACAAGTTGAAGCCTTTCTGGCAGAGCGTAAACGAGCCACTCCCCGTATTGGAATATCTCTCATCGGCGCTACTGTCTTCCAAATATGAGCAAGCACTGGCGCGTGCCCTTGCGATGCCGGAATGTCCGGTGGTGCCCTTTTTTGGAGCTTTTCTTCGGGAGCTCCGAGAGGTCATCGCTTCCGTTGCGAAGGTAAGCTTCTTTCTCTTTCGAGAGAAACAAGAGAGAGAGAGAGAGAGAGGAAAGGTAATAAATCAACGTGTTAGGCTTGAAGAAGTCAGCTCACGTATTGTGTAACGCGATGCGTGTGTACCATCGATTTTTGTGGTGACTCTCGGTTGCTGGGCAAAGATTTAAAACTGGAGATAACAACATTTTTCATTCTGGACTTTGATTAGTGATAAAAATAAAATGTACAGAAAAAGTCTCAAAAGTGAAAAATCCGAAATATCGAATAATTGATTTTCTCCTTTTTTTTTCAAAATATACGAAAAATGAGGATTTTTTATAAAATTAAAAGAAAAAAGTCTTGAAAATACTCCGGGGAGTTTGGCTGAAAAAATAGACAGCAACTTTCCTCGTCTCAGGATTCCACGATTCGAGTAAATTCTGCGAGGCTCAACAAGGCTTTGTGAAAAATGCAGTATCATTGAAACGATTTTTATGGATTGTAGGGCAATTAGCAATTAGAGAGAAATTGAAAGTTCCGAAATGAATGTGGGTTGATGAATAAGCCGAGCAAAAAAAAAAAAGGAAATGAGGAGTGAAACGAAAGAGGAGGAGGATGAGGAAAAGGAACGATAGACACAAAACATTTTGGCAGAGAGCCAAAGAACTTTTCGTCGATAAAATCCGGACGTTTTTTTTTCGTCCTTTCGAAACAGTTAAGCTCCTGGTACACGTTATTAGTCTTTCACTCTAGTCACTTGCCACATTCGAATGAAGCGCGCTATGAAGTTGTTGAGAGAAATAAAAATAATAAGAAGACAAAATGGTGAAAATAAATAAACACAGAGAAAATAGTGAAAGTCTCTTGAGAGCAAAACAGCGGGTTATTTATCGTGGAAGCATTTTTTTCCTTTTGATAAATCTCCCTTCGATTTTATCTGTGAATAGTCTTTAGGATGTTTGAGAATTTTACCCACTTAGGAAGTCTCAACACCGCCTGTTACTGCTGGGATATATTTAAGGACTTTTCCCCGAGGACTTTTCGTATATTTCACCAACAGGGAGGACGAAATCGAAGCGACGAATAACGACAATTGGGACAGGGGTTTCTATCGGCCTCCAGCAGCATTCGACCGTTGTAGGCCGGCGGAAACTACTTGCTTCTGTTGTCCAATATCAGCCACATCGTTCGATCATCGTTACCATCACATTGCTACAATTTGACACACGAAAAATATAAATTGATGAATAAATTGTATTTTTTTTTTTAAATCACTTAATTTTCAGAAGCTCTTCGTTTAAATAGCAATATTTTAACAACATTAACCAGCTTGAGCCTATGAGATATTTTTTAATTACTCAAAAATTATGTTACAAATTAGAAAAAAATGAAATTCACAAGTTTTCTTCGCAAATTTTAAATGCGACATAACGAAAATGAGGGTGTTTTCATTTTCAGTGAAATTTTCAGGCGAAAAAATGATGGCAACTGAATTTTTGTTGATTGTAACGAAAAGTTTCGATGTTTTCAGACATTTTGTAGCTTTTCTGACTGCGAAATAGTCCATCTTTCTTTTTCTCTGGATTCGCTTTGTCCTGCATTCCAATTTGGCGGAATACAGTGATGAAAAAATTCATTTTGAGAAAAGACGATAAGAATATTTTTCTTGTTTTTGTTTTTTATGCTTCACGATTCGTGAAATGGAGGGTTGAATTAAATTTTTTCAGCAACCTCCGGAATTCAACAGGGAGAGAGAAAATACGCGGAGTAACAGTAAAGAGGGTTCAGGGACCCTCGAAAACGTGCCTTCACCCTCGCATCCAGGTGCGAGGGCCGGTGTCGAGAGTAACGCGGATACCCCATCTGGCTGGAGTTCCAAAGGTGGTGGTGCAAATTTCTTCGGGATGCCCGAAGGTATAACCGACACTCGTGGCGTACTCGACAAGGTCAGCCTCTTTCATCAACATCGTCATGCTCGAGGTCGGGACGCGACCACGGGCTCGTTGCACAAAACCCTTAGCGTTCATACGACCGCACTCGAGCAGACTTACATGGCCGAAGAGTGCGACGAGAATGACTATCATCTCGACCTTGATTCTTATAAGCCGGTTCAACCCCTCGCCGTCGACCACGGCGTCGCCCTCTTCCCCGTCGCAGCGCCTCACAATGGAATGGATCTTCATCTTTTACAGGTTACTCATTTATTTTCATTAATTTCCCTTGCAATTTCCTGTACAACTGAATCTCAAAATATCACTAAAAATGCAAAATAATCCAATGAGAATCGGTGAATTAAAAAAATTCCAAACGTCAAAATCTTTCCTCGTTTTTTTTTTTCATATTTCTTTGTCAGCTTTTTCCCCCTGCGACGTTCAAACGTGGAAACGAATCCCTTCGATTCTTGAGAGTCTGGATCCTTAAAAAGCTCATCAACGATTAAAAAAAACGTATTTTTTTATAAAGGACTAAATTTTTATCGAGATTGCTCCAAAATCTTTATGCAAAATCATTCACGGAGTATAAAAAATTTTAAACTTTTGGCAATCAATTAAAAAGCCAACATTTGCTGTCCGATTGCCAGCAGGCAATCACGGAATAATTCAAAATAATCCAATGGGAATCGGTGAATTTAAGAAATTTAAAACTTTTTTCTTTAAATTTTTTATCATTGTTTTCTTCTCCAGCGATCAAACGTGATCGATAAAAAATCTCAAAGAAAAGAAAATCGTATTTTAGCACAAATGACTGAATTTTTATCGAAAATTCTGCAAAACTTTCATGCAAAACTTTCGTCCATGAAATATAAAAAATTAATAAGTTTTGGCATTCGATTAAAAAGCCAACATTTGCTGTCCAATTGTCAGGCAGGATGGAAAAAAGCAAACAATTTTTCTTCCATTTGGTAGAATTTTCCATGCGATTTATGCAGCCATTTTTTGTTTGTGATTGGACCATTTTTTCCTGAACGTGAAAAGGTTGTTTGGAGTGAAAATTTGTCCTCTGAACAATTCTCGTTGAAACAGTTGAATATTAGAGGAGAATCGAAAGAGAGAAACACGTTTTGTGGTGAGTTGATGAAGCGCCGAAGCGTTTAGTGTCGCATAGAGCGATGGAGCTGGAATAACGAGGGATGCTGCGTCGAGAATCGAACCTCGGACCTCCATGTGTATATAGATTTGTACATTTGTACTCATATTTATTCATCAGTTGGTCGAATGTGCGAGAATTCACTGGCAAGCTCATACAACGGCTCGATCAAAGTTGATCCAGTTCAGTGTTTGCGCTGGTCAATCGTTGATCTCGTTGCTCTTTGGCAAAATCGTGTCCACCACTTTTAATCTCTGTCTCTTTCTCCCTCGATATGTCGCTCTTTGTTCGAGTGTATATCTCGAGTTTACAGCTATTAATTTCGCTCGACTTTCATCGGGCATAACCTGCAGCACGTACTTTACGTACTTGGAAGCCAATGACCAATCGATAACTCATTAATTGCTCCGAACGAGTTCATTCCCACACGCGAATGCGACAAAGATAGCATAGTTATTGTTCGCGAGCAATAAATCATAATTAGTCCGCAAAATAAATTAACTGAACAGCCCTCGTTCGCCTGTCCGATTGATCGGCAATTATGATTTTTTTTTTTTTTAATTATTCTCACCGCACTCCATAACGTTACGCACCAAAAACATTGCATTAAAATTCATCGCGTTCGTACCACTCGTTCGACCACTTTTCTCCTCTCAAATCCGCGACAATATTTAGTCGCGATTTACCATTTGTCGCTCGACCTCAATTAAGCTCCTCAAATCTAATAAACTTATCCCCGGCAACTTTAATGGAAACGTGGACTTTTCATTTGTGTAGAAACACGTTCCTACATATTGTTTTTAATTAGCCATAATAACCGTCATTAATCATTGGCCTCTGTTTTTATTCCTATAAAATAAACGGAGGCACGTTGCAGAAAAAATAATTAAAAAAAAAAAAACATCAATTAACGTTGGACAGAAAAATTTTTGAAAAATTGCTGAAACGATCAATTTGCACGAGACAAAATGCTTTTTTCGAAATGGCACTTTTTTCATTTGTGTAAAAACATGTTTCTAAATATATTTTTTTCAATTAGCAATAATAATTGTCATTGAGCATGGACTCTGCAGAATGTGCAGAAACAATGATGAAAAAAAAAAAAACAATAATTAACAACGGACATCGAATTTTTTATTTTTTTTTTGAAAATGCTACAACGATGATTGGACAAATGCAATTTGCACGAGAAAAAATGAATTTTTTGGCGATTGTTCTGCGATGAGAGTTTTCCCAGTATTTTCGATGTTACGAAAAACAAATGGAGGATGTTTTGTTTGTTTTTGTAGGTTCTACATCACGGTACGACGCTCGTACATTGGGAGTGCGAGGGTGGAAACTCACGTACTGCCTTAGTTTACGCTCGAATCGATCGTGCCTGCGGGACATTCGTGTGGGAAAAACCAAGCTGGAGTCCCTTGAAAACAGCGAGCTCCAGTTTCGGTAACACTCCTGGTGAATTTTCACTCGGTACCAATCCGGAAGAGAGTGTACCCTCTTGTCTCGTGGGAAGATACACGGGGCAACAAGCCATGGACTGCGCTACCGTTAGCCTCGAAGAAGGCTGCCTCGATCTCAGCTCCGTCAAGGAGGTCACCATCGGCTGTTGCGATCGCGACAGGGAAGCTGATCTTCGTGGCATTTGCAAACGATACGGCCTCTCCGGCTCCGATTCATGCATCGGCCTTATGTACGGATCCAGCCTTTCTGATAATCGCATCATCTTTCTCCTTGGACCACCCTCGCTCAGCAAGTTAGTCTCAATTTTTCTAAATCTACTCACATTTCCCACAAGTCTCTGCTTTGGAAAAAATCTGCAAATTTCAATTTCCTACGTTTTTTGTATTTGCATTTAAATTATAAAGTTTCGACAACTTTTCTAGAAAGTAAAAAGAACGTACAGACGTATACACAATATTTTACGAAATTTGCAGAAATTAGATCGGTTGGACGATTTTTCAAAAAAATCAGATTTTCGTGAAATTCGAAAAATCATTAAAATTCAAACCGTTCAACCGATATTTCCCAAATTCAATACCAACTTTCCTATTATGATACTCTATTTATAAAAAAAAAAATTAGTAATGAATCTTTAAATTTGCGGAACTTAGAGCGTCGACACCCTTTTTTGAAAATTTCAAAATGTCGTAGAAATCGTATTTTTCTAGCAATTCCAACAAAAATCCCAGAGAATGAAGAGTTTGTATAGATTAACATCTGTGCGAAACGGGAGCCCTGTAGCTCAAACCGTTCTTGAGTTATGAACGTTTGAATTTTACAGTTACACACACACACACAACCGAACATTTTTTCTAGATATGATTTTTCGATGTTTTGGGACATTTTAAGAACATTGACATTGAAAACTGGAAAAAAAAAAAATGTTCACCGTCACATAGCTTCCTCTATGACGAAACAAAATTGAATAGAATTCTGTTGCATTATATACGACGATGTGAACTTCGAGATCATAGGATCTCAAGCAATTTAATATTTTGATACAACACATAAAAAGCTTCCGAATTCTGCTGACAGGATGAGAAATAACGGAATGTTAAAGGTCACTCGTGTTGCCTGGAACAATAGTCCTTAATGATATTGATCAATTTTCCAATTTCACGATGAAATAAATGTTTACAAATATTGACCTGGAAAAAGAAGATGAAAGTAGCACAAACTGAATCGAATCGCATAGACGGGAACAAATATTCGTTCTTCTTCTTTATACTGGTCGAAAATGAATCTTGAGACAGTACGAAGGAAATAGATTGACGATTACGATATTCTTGTGTCGATTTGTTACAAAGTCGTTATCGTTCTCGATGCAAGACAAAGATAAGACGGAAAATCTCGCCGCTCGTGCCAGCGTGTCATCGAATGAATTTATCACGAGCTCCATCTCGAAAGGGACGGAAGTGAGTCGATCTGGGACGCTATAAAAAACAAACGAAGGATTCTCCTGCGAGGGTGTGAAGAGTCCTATGTCGTCCATTAATTTTTTTGTCGCGCGTTTTTTTTTGTTAGAATCAAGTTATCATCATGCTTCACCCTCTTTCCGTTTTACCCACTCGCGTTTCGGTGTTACGAGGGCGGAAATGTCGGCCATGATTATAACGTCGAGCATCAATATCGATCTCTCGCTTCCGCTCCGAGGTGGCTTTTAACTTTTTACCCAATGAAAAGACCGTAATGAGCGCACACTCCGCACTTTCGTGTCCTTCCTAACGAATTATTTATCAAGTTGCCCAACACGTGTGGTAAAGTGGATTAAAAAGTCTTGTATAAACTCAAGTATATACACCACCAACCAGCTTCGTTTCTTTCAAGGTCATACTTATCGAACAACCTGTTATCAACAGCATCCAATCCAAAAAAGCGAGCAAATTGATAGTTGCAAAATGAAGATTGCAATAAAAAGCGAAAATCACGTGTTGCAATTTCGACGAAGTTCAGGAAATATTTGAAAAAAGTTCGGGAAGCCTGGAATTTGGTTGGCGAATAATTTTGACGAATTCAAAAATTTGAATAAGTGTTGGGAAAGTAGCCCTGAAAGCCTCTGGTTCCGATTTAGGGTCAATTTGACCCGAGGCAAAAAAATGATGAAACTATAGAGCAATTTGAAAAATGAGCATTTTGAAAATTTAGTTTAGTAGTCGAATGATATACAGTTTTTTTTTTTTTTAGAATGGAGCTTAGTGTTTGCGCGTAATTACTTAATTATCAATTCTGATTCGATAGTTTTCGCAGTTTCTTATTATTTTGATTTTTAATGACTTTGCTAGGATATGGTATATGGGAATTTGCTGGGTCTTGCGAGGCCTCAAACGCCAGCTTCAACTCACGGACCGACGATCGAGAGCCCTTAAGGAGAAGTACCTACAATTGTTCTACGAGGAGGGTTGTCTGGAGCCCATGACCGCAGACGCAATTAGAATTTTCGGTGGGCGAGACTGGTCGATGACCGACAGCGTTGGAACTTTGTCTCCCACAAATAGCGGAACGTTACGTCGACGTAACGTTAAAGGCAAAAAGACAAAATCCATCGGGAACATTCACGCGCTCACAAAAGTAAGAAAATTAATTGTATCATCAAAAATTGTGCTGATAGCGATCTTCAAGAATTTGTGCAGCAGAATTTCGCTAGGACTCTACACAGGGATACCCCAAAGCCCACATTTTAGTGCAAAATGCTTAAATACCTGTTAATTTCATTAGTGCAGTGTTGATATGCACTGCTGGGGTGCCCGTGATCCCGGTGCAGGGTCTTTGATTCGTACAGACAGCGTAGAGTCCCAGGGTTACGAATATTCGCGTGCAATTCTATAAAAAAAAAAAAAAAAAATGGACTAATCTTTCGTTTTGAAACAGGAGCTAAGTTTCAAGCAATACGACTCGTCTTCATCGGACGGTGGCCTGACGAGTGCGCCTCTTCGCCACATAACCGGAAGCCGAGAGTCGCTAACGAGGATAATTCCGGCTTCGCCAAGAGCGAGTAGAGATCGGATACCGCCTCGAAGTCCCCCGGGCTCGGCCGAACGGTTCCTGAGCTCGAGTCTACCGTATTCCAGTTTACAGAGGTATTGAGCAATCGATTATTAAGATCTCTTGAGAATTGAGTAATTCCTGAACCAGTGATAACGACAAACGTGGCCAAAAGGCAGGATCCTTTCATTTACTAACGAATGCATTGAAAAAAATAAAATAAAAACATGCAAAAAGGTAGATTTTGGCAAAAAGATTAAACGGTCGGAATTTTTACTGGAGCTCAAAGTTAATCCCGCTGATCAATCATCGGTACATTTAATATGAGAAAATAGGTTTGATCCTAGTAGCCAGGAGGGATTTGCGATAGCCCTTATATTGGTCCATTCGAGCTCGCACTACAGAGACCACATTAAATAACAGTTCCGGAGATTCGTTATCAAAACCCAAACAAACAACACTCCGTGCGCCGATATCGAAGTTGAATGTAAAAATGGCGTATGCAGGGCGTTAAAGAACTAGGTGTAGGGTCTTCTGAAATTGAACGACTAGGAGGTGGATAAAAGTCAGAAGAAAGGGTCGAAAAGTAATCCTTGTGGGACTGGACGAATCCGGTGCAGATTTAAGACCTCGGGCTAGTTCTGAAAAGGACTCAAGGTCTAATTCAGTATGGCTTTATAGCGTATAACTTACATCCTTTTGTTTAGTGAGACAATGAGAGGTTGCAGAGCGAGAAGGCGAATCAAGTCTTCTCAAGGGAAAAGTTTGTCGTCCATTGCGGGACGCAGAAACGTAACTTATTGTCGAGGAGTTTGGGCGAGTCCGGACGATTATCGGTGCGAGAAGTTACCCCGTAAAGAGAGGAACAAACTTTCATTTCAAATCCCTCGCGGTCACTGACGTTCTCCGTGCTCTAGAGAGAACAATATAATGCTGCGGTCCATGAGCGTTCAACTGTCCTTTCCTAGTTCTATCTGTTTTGCGATCCTCTATCTCTTATTCGCTTCTTCTTTCCGTGTGTCTACATTCCAACGCTGTGAGCTCGTTCCGGTTAATACGAGGCTGCATAGGTAGATGTGTGTGCGTTGAAATACGAAGAACGACCAACAGCCAAATTGCGTTCACGTCCTTAAACTTTCAAAAGCAGCTAGACACACTGCAAAACAAACGATCCTCCTGGACAGTTTTTATTCGTCAGTTCGTCGATGTCGTGTATGCTCGTGGTATTCAGACATTATCCTCACGAAAGTTTCGTTTCTGCAACTAGCCCGACATATGCATTGACATGGGCGACATCCTTGAGCCAATAATTGACACTCACACTCAATAACTTTGCGTTCGTACATGATATGGCGTGTAATTTGTCAAAACAGCCTTCTATGCGTGGCTAGGGACAAAGACAGAAACGGCGGTGGCATACTCGAAGCACCGTGGCAGGTCAAGGCTCGTGCAACTTCCATCATGTACGAGACGCAACTGAACTTTGTCGAGTTCGTTGCCCTCTTCCGTTCCTTCAGTCTACGCGCGAGGAAAGATCTTAGAGATCTTTTTGGACAATTGGCCATCACTTGCCGCAGTCAGAGCGATGGATCACTCAGGGATTTTAGCATGAGGACCTCCGTTTTACGCCAGACGAGCGATGCCACTCCACAACGAATTGGTGAGTTGACCTCAGAGGGTTAGCAGCTTCGGAAGCTCTTATGCGGATCGGAAATTAATCAATCAATAATTAATCATCGTCGATTGCGTTGCCTCAGGTTTGTTAACGAGAAACAACTCTATCGATTCCCACGAGTACGAGACTAGTGGAAATCTTCACAAAAAGCAGATTTTCGATGCCATCGCTGCTGCCAGTATAGTGAACAACTGTGCCGGAGTTGATACCTCCAAATCGCAGGTCATCACTCTCGCGACATTCACCAAGTTTCTGGAATCGAGGCAGCAAGAGAAGTTCACGGAGGATCAAATCAAAGCTCTGATTAAGGTATGTCCGCTCTTCCAACTGGAGTGCAATATCGGTCAATAATCGCCAGGCGATTAGCTCGCCCGAAATTGTGCTTAGGAATTTATTATGAGAGATTATTGCAGAGGCACGAACCAGACCCAGCATTACGGACGCAATGGTGTCTCTCGTTTGAGGGATTCGCTCGATACATGATGGACAAGGATAATTACGCCTTTCCAAATGAATATGCAACGCCGACCGACGAGGAAATGCAACAGCCCTTGTCACAGTATTACATTGCTAGTTCTCACAATACTTACCTTACGGGACATCAGCTGAAAGGAGAATCTTCGGTCCAACTGTATTCTCAGGTAAAATAAAGGGTCCAATTGGAGTTTGAAGAGTTCCTCCATAGGTAGGAGCTGCGACGTTACTTCTTGTTGAAAATTGTGCCATCAGGTCTTGCTGACTGGTTGCCGTTGCGTGGAGCTCGATTGTTGGGACGGTGACGATGGTTCTCCATTGATTTATCATGGTCACACCTTCACCACTAAAATTCCATTCCGCTCCGTCGTTGAGGCCATCGATCGAAGTGCTTTCGTCACGTCCCCTTATCCAGTGATCCTCTCCATAGAGAATCATTGCTCTCAAGCTCAACAGGCCCGAATGGCTCAAATATTTCAAGTAAGTCAATAAAAATCGTTCGTCTTCCTGGATGAGGAAACAGCTGCAACCTCTGATCTCTTGGCTCTTGTTCTCCAGTCGGTCCTGGGTGACAAATTGGTTACCAAGTTTCTCTACGACTCAGACTTTGGCGAAGATGCTCTGCTACCATCGCCTTCCCAGCTGCGTCATCGTATTCTTATAAAAAACAAAAAACTCGTGGTTGATCCGACCGGTCCACTGGTTCATCCGTCTGTCAGCCATCGAGGAAAAATGCTCATGTCCGATCGTGCCTCGTCGATGAAACAGATGAGAACTGATGTCAGCAGCGCATCTGTGGTGGAATATTTCAGCGAGGACGAGGATGACGAGGAGGATGATGACGAAGATGACAACGTCGATGGTGAGCCTGGAATTCCATTTCTGTCCAAAACTCCCTTGCTCTTTCCCTCTTGGCACTCTAACCGATTACCAGATGTCGATTTTATTTCAGACAATTCCATCTCCAGCTACGAAAGGTATTTAGGGGGTGGCCAAGTGCCACATCCTCGTTTAAAGTCTGATCCAGCTGTCGACGATAAATCACAGAAGCAGAGCAGCCAAATCGCGAAGGAACTCTCGGATTTGGTGATTTATCTGCAGGCCATAAAGTTTCGTGGGTTAAACTTGACTCCTGGGAATGTGATACCAGTCAAGACGCGTCACCAGAGCCACACAGGAACGGTGCAGAGGCACAGTATAGCTGGAATTGGAACTGGCGGGATAGCTTCGTCCACTGGGTCACCGCAGTCCTTGTCGACTTCGGCTTCGGTTGCCAGCGGAGGCAGCAACATTGAGAATCTCTTCCGACCGACCCGTGGCATGCCGGCTTGTTTCCAATGTTCCTCGTTGAACGAAAGTGCAGCCAAGAAAATCTGCAGGAAGCAGCCGCTGGGAGTAGTTGCGCATGTGGAGACTCAACTGGTCCGGACATATCCGGCTGGCATGAGAATCGATTCGTCCAACTTTAATCCAGTCATATTCTGGGCATTCGGCATTCAAATGGTGGCACTCAATTATCAAACTGACGACGCGGCTCTACACCTAAACGCGGCAATGTTCGAGCAAAATGGCCAATGTGGTTACGTGAGGAAGCCCTCGGTCATGTGGGACAAAGGCCACATGATGTACAGACGCTTCAATCCCTGGGACAAGGAATTCGATGGATTACATTCGGTGCATCTGACCCTCTCCGTCGTTTCTGGTCAGTACATCGCACCAACGAATTTGCTTACTAGCACCTACGTGGAGATTGAGCTGGTCGGTATACCGATCGATTGTGCCAAGCACAAAACCAAAGTTATCCAGACCAACGCTTTGAATCCCATATGGAATGAGAAATTCTGCTTCCAAGTCATGTTCAAAGATCTTGCTTTTCTTCGCTTCGGTATCATCGAAGCGAGTTCCCACCATCTTATTGCTCAGCGAGTTTTACCGCTCAAGTGTTTGCGACCTGGTTACCGACACGTGAGATTGAGATCCTGCAAAAATAAGCCCCTCGCCCTTTCCACTTTGTTCATTTATTCGAGGATGGAAGAAGAAAGTTTGGATTACAACATGTGCTGCCACGAACACAAGGAATCATCGAAGCGCCCGTCGTCCGGCAAAGTAGCCGAAAAATTGAACACCGTCGATCCTGGCTTGGGTGGCGTGACCTTAAAACGACGAATGTTCTTCCTCAAAGTCTACGACGTCATACCCGAAGAGGCTTACACTATCTTCAAGGTGACCCAGGAGAGTACCACGCAGGAAGTGTTATTGCAGGCTCTTCAGAAGGCTGGCATTTCGGGTGATCATGTCGACGAGTACATACTGGTGGAGGAGGTTTCCCGGGGATGGGAGAAGAAGGATAGGGAAGAATTGCCGACTCAGCGAGTGCTGGATCCTAATGAACATCCGCTCCAGGCGGAAGCACTTTGGAAGGGTCAGGGTCGGTTTCTACTGAAGCGTGTGGGTGATGATCCCAGCAGCAGAGCCTGGTTGGCTTCCATCAGAAGTACCGCAGGCCACTCCAAGCTGCAGCCGGAAGAACCGGAGGATGATCGTTCCATGCACATATGGGATGAAGCTGACACCTTCCTCGTTTGCATCTACAACGTCTCTCCGGAAATTCCATACGCAATACTGAGGGTACCCGTGAGCAGTTCGGCTCAGGATGTATTGGCCCAGGCGTTGGTGAAGGCTCGTCGTATGGAGGATCCCATAAAGTTTGCTCTCGTGGAAGAACTCGAATGGGGTGGGGCAGGTGCAGTCGGTAGTGGTAATCGTCAGCTCAGAGTCTTGCGGGACGAAGAGAATGTTTACAGCACTCAAGCATATTGGAAAACACTCGGTAGGTTCATACTGAGGGAACGGGAACAGGCGCTTCCGCGAAAGCATTTGCTTCCCGCTACCCTCGACAGACTTAGCAAGGGTTTCTCGGTCGGGCGTTCGGTCTCGTTGCCGGGCTCGAGCAAGGAAAAGGTCCCGGTCACCGAGGCTCTTTCCGATCCAACCTCCAGAGGTCTACGTCACAGGCTTTTGATGCCAGGACGTAGACGAGAGGTGCATTCGGACGGTGAAGAGTCTCGGGAGTCGGATATCCTCAATGCTGCCTTGCACCTGAAGAAGGTGTCGTTGAGGAAGCTCAGGGTGTGGAAGTCATAGTGGCAGTCGAGGGCGACGTCACTGTCGTCAATATTTGCCACTCGGAGGAACAATTGGTGATTCTTTTCTCCCGGGCTATCTTTGTTTCAACCATTATCAACATTTCATTTTGACAAAGTGGCCAGACTTTTCAACAAATGGCTCACTGAAAAGCAACCACTTTGCTACTTGCATCCAAGGCAATAAGGATGGCATTATAAAGTCTTTCTGGTAGCAAACGATGAAGAAGCACCTGTTGTACGAATTCCCAGCTACCTAACAGCTCCAAATATATTTGTATACATTCAAGTTTAACGAGCAACTTCTTTAAACCATTTTCCCGGGACCTCCCATTGGCCAAGGCGACTGATGCCGCTCTCTTTGAGCAGAACATGACAAAGTAAAACGCTGCTAGAGCGATTGAGCTGCAATATTAGCTCCACACGGTTGATCGTACGAGCCAATCGATGAGAAAAGATGTGCCGAATGTAGTTGTACTATTCCATACATAAATGCATACACATACCAGAGCACACTATACACATATGTATAATACATGAATATAGAGTAGCTACGTTCAGCCAAGCGTTTCTCATCTCTTTATCTCTTTGTCCCTTTGCTATCGAGGTGCGATAACCATATACACACATATATATATAGAAATATATCGAACAAGAAGGTGACAAAGGGATCGACAATGTCCAATGTCGAACTTTTTCTTTTTCCCTTTTATTCCTGTAATTTTTTGTTCGTTACGTGTCACATGGAAAAAGAAAAATGCATAAGGAGCACACTCGAACGAGCAGGAGGGATGAACCGTACTAGCGATGTCTATGTGTGACCGATATCGGCCCGCGTGACTCGACTCGCCGATGAAACTTTAACTTGCCGATCGATCGAACTACATATCTCGTCCTTCCTCTCCCGCCAACCCATCCACACCAAATCTGCTATCACATTGCAGGCAAACATAAATAAATCGCGTGGAAATAAAAAAATATTGAAATAAAAAATGTTCATGCAATTTTTCACAACGTATGTACATTTCGACTATTACATCGAGACACACGAAGCTTTTTCGCGCATCAACAAACGTATAAAAAGCTGGCCAAGGTACAAACGATACATATATTAATATTTAACACTTGCGTGAAGGACATAAACAAAAAATATATGGCGCATTAACGTTTACAAAAAATTTAACATTATCATAGTATTTCTCAGTGTTCAGAAACGAATCGCACGTTATTCAATGCCTAAATATTAATTAACAGTATTCTACTGCTCGTGTGTAGAGAATGCATGTAGAATCAAGAGAGAGAAAGAGACAGACACGTGTTTTTTTTTTTTTCATTTGAGTATATATTTAGTTCGACTAAATAGCTTCGGTTCGATTGAGTTATTTGTTTTCTCGATTTTTCCGGTCTTTCCTGTGCAAACTTGGCGTGGCAAATCGTCATGATCTCTCTATACAAATATAAATATCGGTAAACGTATGGAAACATAATTATCGTGTCACACACACGCATTGATTTTTGTTATTTTTGTACAACGAATAGAGCGAACACAGATGCTGAAAAATCGAGTTACGGATGTTAGGAAAACGTGAAAATTCTCATGGTACGAATCGTGTTGGCAGAGAATGATTTTTTAAGTAGCTCATACGTTGAAATTAGTGATTAATTGTTCAAGAGATTAAAATTCGAGGTCAAAGTGTAAAAGGGAGCGAAGGAGGGAGAAATGAATCCGAAAAGTTCATCGGAACAGAAAAACCAAATACTTTTCCGTATGACACAGTGGCACACACTCTCGTTACGATCAATAACTCCCTCTTTCTCTATGCCCGAATTTATCATAAATGCGCCTCGATCTGTGGTTTCCACTCGTTTTTGAGGAAATACGTTAGAGTGCCATACGGCCGCTTCATCATTAATCGATTATTTATGCGACCATTGTCCTAATCGTAATAATTACTGTAAGAAAGTTAATTATAATTACCAAATATTATTAATAAAATTATTAGCGATAACGAGCGATCTTAAAACGGGGTCAGAGTGAAAATATATAAACGATTCTTTCATGACACTGAGAGACAGGATTTAACGAAACCTAATTATATTAATATTAAGATTTCATTAAGTGCATCCGTGCACTGAGAAGACAATTGGATCATTAAAGACAACAAATTTATCTGCATCTCATTAAACTCAAAGATCGAACCGCCAAATTAATTGAAAAAAAGAAAAAAATTGTCATTTTCCTTGGAAAATCTGTACATATTTTTTTTTTTTTTCTTTACACGTGAAAAATTATTTTAACCGTGACTACGTGCTTTCCGTGAAAATAAATTCAACCGCTAGACTACGAGACCGAAAACTAATAACAAAAATATAAAAATAAATAAAAATAATAATCAATGTCATTGCAGCCAAAATCTTGCTAAAAAGTTTGATGTCGAATGTGCAAAGTTGATGGTTTAAGGAAATTCAAACCCCGTAGTATCTTCACCGCGTTATTGTAATCACGATGAAAAAAAAAAAAAAAAAAAAAAAATGGAGAAGAAATGAACACTGTTTCGATTGCGCACTATTTTTCGACGCGAGACACTACTTTTCAACATTTGGGACCATTCTCATGAGATTCAACACGACTTATTGAGGAACCACGAGCAGTATTAAGTTTTTATTCGATTGTGCCGGAGATATGGAATATTTGAAGACAAAATAAAAATAAAATAAAATCGCGGTACGATCGACCGCGGGCTAATTAAAATGTTGTCATTATAAATCTAATGAAAACGCGATATAAATATCGTCGCGCAGGCGCATATGTAATATTACATTAAATAATGTTTAACTTTATGATATATCCTTCTTGTACATATCCGGAGGATCTCGTTGGGTTTATAGTACTATATGAATAAACAAATAAATAAATAACTAAATTTATTAAATCTAATACTTAAATTTTAATGATAAATACGGGCATCTCACAATTAAACAATCATCATTTTTCGTCCTGTGCTCTATACCAAATCGCATGTATACTTTTTTACACAACAGCAAAATAATAAACAAACCATTTTTAAAATACACAAATACATGGAGCAAAAAATTTTCTGGCTCTCGTGTGTTCCACGAAAATACAAAATTTACGCTCCTCCCTCCAATCATTAAAAAACCCAATTGGTCGACATTGCGAGAAATTAATGAAAACGCTATTGTCATTCGACCCTCAGAAATAATTATCGATGGACCCATGTATTTTATTTTATTTTAAACGAAAAAATATAACATCGTATTTTCCATAATATAAATAAATTCATGATTTTCGGATTGAAATTCTATATGAAATTTGCATTTTTTTTCCATTTCATTCAGAGGCCAATTTTGAATCGATTCCCTTATTCTAGGGAAACTCTTGCGGAGTACCTGCACATTTTCAACCCTCTCGAGTTCAATTAGTTTCGTAGGGGATCTAAAAACACTGACCAAACTATTTCTGACTGACCTCGACTGTAGCGAGAACAAAGAAATCGCGTAATAATCCGCACTACATGCAGCTAGAGCCTGTTTTCCTTGGCCCAGCCTAACTGACCTCCATTTCCCACCATATCTCCAAATTTTACCTCAAAAATGAATTTTTCTAACGAATGACACGAAATAAATAATTGAAAAAAAAAAAAAAAACAAAGGAAAATTTCGAAATGTAAGAATTTTGAACGAGAGAACCGACCGCACATGGTCAGTGAACCTCACGCACACACAAACACAAGAAAACACACAAACACTTGCAAAACGTTATATCGTAAAATATAGCAAGAAAATAAATAAATTTAACGAAACGTACTACGCGAACAAAACCCCGAATAAGAACGCCCGATTCAACATCTTTTCGTAAAGGACGCGACTCAATTTTCAAACGAAAAAAAAAAATTAACATTACCGTATTAACGAATTATAAAATAAACAAACAGAAAAAAAATCGAATAAATAATAAAATAATGAATTAAATAAACATGATTCGTGTAGCAACAGAGATCAGAGTGTTAAGGAATTATAAACAATTATAAAGTTAGATAAAACGAAAATTATATACGTCTACGAAAAATTAAGATTTTGGAAAGTTGCAAATTACGAAAACGGTGAATTCGATTTTTAAAATAATAAAAAAAATATGAAACAAAAAAAATCAAAATAAAAAGGAGAAGCATTTTTGAGATTCGTTTATAAATATTCCTTGGCAATCTTTTTTGATACTGTGAAATTACTCGAGTCTTTTCACAGTCGTATGGGAAAGTGAGAATTTCTTAATTCCCACGTAATAACACGAGATTTATTGCTGCGTTGATTTATTATTAAAAAAATATTTTTACTCGTTAAAAACGAACGATAAATTGGTTCGTCAATTTGCAAATAAAAAAATTAACATTGTGATTGCAATGAATATTCATTATTTTTAGGATTGAACTTACGGTTTTCGTGATTAAGTACATCGGAAAAATGATAACGCGATTAGATGACTTAACTTTCTGACGATACATTTAGACAATTTTTGGGCGTAATTATTTATTATCTAGTCTCCGTTCGTTTCGAAGAAAACGTGACCCAAAGCATGCGGCTATTTAGAATATATTTATTTATATTTATACATTTATTCACATCGTCACTGATTTTTATAAATGTATGTATATAAATAAATATATTAAATTATTATTATTATTAATATTATGATAATATTAATATTGACATTGTTGAAGGATCTACATGTAAATAAACATAAAGAGCATTTTTATAGATATCGTGTCTCGTTTATTTTTATCGCGCTCCTCTCTTCCCTCCTGCGACGATGTTTAAGTTTGCATCGTTGGAATGCAACGAAATTCTGTTTTTTCTTGAGTAGAGCTCCATGATTATTATTTAATATTTGGTCCGGACAATGAAAATTCAAATTTTCAAAATGAAAATTAAAAAATTTGAATTTGAACAAACAATTAATATAAAAAGTATTTTTCGTTGAATCCCAACGTTGCGAACTTCGGTGTCATCCCCTCCTGCTCCTCCTCATCGTAACGGTATCTCTTTATCGGGCGAAAAATATTGACTCGATTAATCGTCTCGTTTCTCTCGTGCGAGACTTTTATCGCGACTTTTTAACGCTCTGGAAATATTATCAGAAGCCACCGAGTTCGAGAGAGACGACGGATGACTTTCGACGCAACGACCAACAGCTTCGCTCGCAGATTTATTTTCATTCCATCGTTATGACGGTAATTATCTTCGTTACTAACGGAATTATCTCGGGCACAATTTTGAGGCTTTCTCGCGAATGACGTTTTGTGGTGATAATTAATTGTTGCATTCTCGGGGATTTTTATTTTTCGTTTCGGCGTAAATTTTTCGAGCTTTTCAGTCCCAAAATATCTCCCGATTAACGTTCCCAATTTTTTTCGTCAATCTGTCGACCACGAATCACTGTTTCCATAAAATTCTTTCCCCGTTGAAACGCGACTTGTAAACACGCCGGAAACATTATCGGAAGCTACGCAATTCGTGGCGCGGCAGTCAACAGCTGACTCTCGACAGCGACGTTACTAAGTTGAACAAATATTACATTTTGTTAGCAATAATTATGTCGGTAATTATGATTTTTTAAATGGGATTTTTGGTGCAAATGATTGGGAGCATTTCGAAATAGAAATTTCGTCAATTTTCTTCGTTCCAAAACGATAGATTTTCGTTGATTTTTTATTGAGAATAAAATTCAGAGTGCAGTTTGTTTTTTTATCTTGTCGAGTGATTGGAGCTTCGCATGTTTGTTTTTTCAGCGCCTTACGTACTCGTTTCGAGGCTTCGTTGTTCCCGTCTTCGCGCCGTTCGACGACAAGTGAGATTATAGAAAAATTTAATTTGAAAAATAAAAATAAAAATTTTTGTTGTATTTTTTTTTTTTTGTGGAAAAAAATCATTCTTAGAATTTTTATTTTTAACGTTGCCATGGTTGCTGGCTCGAGCGATTTCGACCGTCAAGCAGCCTCCAACAAGGTCAATACTCGGTTGGGTGACCGCTTGGCCACGCATCGATTTTTTGTTTCCAATCGAATTTTTTTTTTTCGTTTTTCCAAAGATTTCTGCTGAATTTGTCGGTGATTCCGAGCTATGCGAAGCATTTGTCGGATCGTGGGATAAAAGGAGTTCTTGGTAACGATAATTTTTTGCATATTGCAATATAAAAATAATGGAAGGCCGTCGTGTCAGAGAAAAGAATCGATGAAATTAACGAGATTGTACTATTTTGGTGTCAAGTAAATGGAACGAGCGGCGAGGGCATGTCAATGTCCGTTGAGGAACGAAAATTGGTTGCCAAAGCTTGGGCGGATGCTGTGAAGTCAACAAAACTGCATTTAATGATTCAAATCGGTGGCGCCCCTTTCCCCGATGTCCTCGAGCTCGTACGTCAATTTTTTCCTTTTTTTATTTTTGAAAAACAATTTTTTTTCATATTTTTGAGATTTTTCTCGTCGCATCGACAAAAGTCAATATTTTTCTTTTACGAAACTTATTTATTAATCTGTTTTTTATATTTATATTTTTTTCGTGAAAAAAAATCGAGGGAATTTTCGATTTTTAAGTGTTTCCGATGTTTTTGTTATTTTTTCTTTCAATAAGGCACGTCACGCGGAAGAAATCAAAGCTGACTCGTTGCTTTGTTTACCCGAGTTGTATTTCAAACCGACTGAGAATCTCCAGCTCGTGAACTATTTGAAACGCGTTGGCGAGGCCGCTCCAAAGACACCTCTTCTTTATTATCACATTCCGATGTTTACGAACGTTTCACGTGAGTTCAGTCGCAAAGCGAACAAAAACAAACGATCGGAGGTAAAGTGATAAGGAGAAAAAAAAAGCAATGTGTGAATTGGACTGTTTTTTGTCTATCGAACGTGATTTTTTAAAAATTGATTATTAATCACGATTTTTTAAATTATTTTTACACCATTTGTCTGCTGGTTTTGATTTTTAATGGAAAAAATCGATTTTTTTGAATTTTGAAAATTTGAACATACGAAAAATTGGTTACAATATTTTTTTGCGATTTTTCGAAACTCAGTACACATGGGAGACTTTTTGGAATGCCTCGGCGACGAAATACCAACATTCGTTGGCATCAAATTCACGAGCTCGAAACTAGACGAAGGCATGCAGGCCATGCGAGCTTGCTCGTCACGTTTTACCATTTTTCTCGGGAACGATCAGGTAATCAATCGAAATAATGAATAAAAAGTCGAATCGTAAAGTACACGAAATTTAATTGGAAAAATAAATGCTCGCATCTTTTTTTTTCAAGCTAATATCTGCTGGTTGCGCGGTGGGAATGAATTCGTTCATAACAACAAGCCTAAATATGTTTCCTGAATTATCGTTACAAATTTTGGACGCTGGGGCGAAGGGCGATTCGAAACAGGCCAGAGAAAAGCAGGAGACACTCTCGGAAGCTGTTGTCGCGATTTCGAAACATGGTGAATCATTTTATTCTCAACTTACTTCTGTTAAAACTACTCAAGTACTTTCCGGAATAACAGAGTTTGGCGTTATCGCCTTTCCAGGCAATTGGGTGCAGACAATGAAAGCTGCGATGCCTATGCTAACGTCTGTAAACGTTGGGCCCCCGCGAATGCCTCTAACCAAGTTGAGCGAGGACAAAATCACCAGCATGAAGAAAAACTTGACCGCCTTGGGTCTCAGGACAAATTGAAACTCACAATCTTGCCATTGACCGAACAGATTACCGTGACAATAAATACGAGTGGTAAAAAGAAGAATATGGACAAATTGTTCACTCACCACTGTGCTCGTAGCCAAACATTTTCCCTTGATGATTTTTTCGACACTGCGGAACAAATCCTGATGAATTATTTGTTTGTTCAATTTATTGTGCGTTCTTACGATTTTGTTAATATTTTGGAACTTAAGATTTCGATATTTTCGATGTAATAAACGCTTTTTGTTCGATCGTATGTTATCGTTATTCTGAACTGTGATCCTTTGTTTGTAAACACCGATAGGAAACTGTCAGTAACGTTTGAATACATAATAAACACACTGACGCTTTGAATGTTTTTTTGTTTCGTAATGCCCGTTTATTCCGCTGTGCTTTCGGTCCAAACTTCCGGTTTTCCGGCGACGACAGCGCCACGAGCGAAGCTGAACTTTCATGAGCTGCCCATAGGCGGGAATTTGGCACGCGCGTCGTTCGAGTTTCCTGGATTTTTTTAAATGAGCGCAATCGTAAAAACTTGAAACTTTGACCCATAAAAAATTGGATTTCGAAGCCAAACAATTGACACTCTGATAGTTAATCATAGTGAAAATATTTAATAGCGAAAAAATTGATTAGGAAAATTATTCAAATGCTGATTGCGCGAACCATCGAAATAAGTTCCTCATTTCGACAGCGTCTTGGCGATGGCGCTGCGATCGCCATAGTTCGTGCAGCGACCACCGGCGAATTCGTAAATACATCGGTCGTCGGCGTCATTATTAGATTGGTCTGAAATTTCGCGTTCTACCGATAAAAGATTGAGCCCGCGTCGCGAATTGTTTCTTCGTAGGATGCGAAAGGTGGTTTAGCCGTTGTTCCGACAAATCGATTGTATAATCTGCACTAATTTCTTGAACATCTCGGTGAGTATTTTCCCGAATCCATTTCGCTGCGGGAGTAATTGAACAAATAATAAAAACAAGAGTAACTGTCGCCGGGCAAGGGGGTGGGAGTAAATGAGCGTAGAAGAGCTTGGTGCTCAGGCGTCATTTGTCTTGTTGCTCGTTTCGCTAATTCACGGAGGGCACTTTTGCTAATTTGTAACTTCATTGGACGCGAGAAGCGTAACCATGGGTAAGCTTTTGATCATCCGCAAACATATCACGTTGTCGCTGTGGCAAACTTCGACGCGTAATCCAACAAGAAGATCGCCCGAATCCAACCTCTCATTTCCGCAAATTTCGATCTTTTTCGGCCTTGAAACGCCATAGACATCGCGTCCTTGACGTCCTCTAACGACATATTTATCCATTCAGTGTTTTTCCGGCTTAAATCTCCATCACATTTCCTCACTATCAACAGCCACACGAAAATTCTTCTTCATCCATCTATTTATAATCCGCAGTGATAATCGATCGACAGAAGCCAACCAGATCGAGGGTTATGTACGAAAAAAAAATTTATTATCGTGTTTGTACTCTCAATATTCATCCGTCAGTTTTCAGGCTCATTATCGTTATTTCCAAAACAAATTCCAGTTGAAAAAGTTATTGTTACTCTGATCCACTTTTTCTGAATCCCTAATTATTACGGTTCACAAATTCGTCGTATTTGCACTGTGCGTTGTGACAGAATCGTTGGACGTGATCGAAATTTTTCACGGCAAAATCTTTTTTCCCGAAAACACAAAATAACTCGAAATCATCGTTTTTTTAAAAGAAAACTCTACGATCCTCGGAGTTGCTGCAGATCATTTGACGTTAACCTTTTACTTTGCCGTGTTATTTGAACAATTTTTCCAAAGAATCTTTCTCCTTTTAAACGCTGAAATGATCAGAAATCACAAATCGCTGCAACGTAATTCCAAACGTCCTTAACCTCACTATTTTGATCGGTTTCTTGAAAAAAATGCCTCGTTTCGCAAACACTTAAAAAATCGATTGACAAAAATAACAAAAAACAATTCTGACTCGAAATCGTGCACTCGTTAACAATCGCAATCGACAACGACTTAGAAACGATAATGACGAGCAGGATTTTTGATGTAGAAGACTTGGACGAAGTAATGTTCGACGAGGGCGATTTCGAGGTCGTGGACGAGTGTACGGGCGAGGAAGATCCAGCGCCAAGTCCAATGGCTGCCGAAAATTCTGTCAAGGGAGAACCAAGCGTGGAAGCTGTGACGGAGCCGGAATCCGTCGACCCGCCAAAACCAAACGTAGAGGCTGCCAAAGACTCGGCAGTCCTGGCGAAACTTGCGGAAGACGACGGACCTGACTTCACGGAAGACGTCGATATGGACGGCCCTCTGGTTCCTAAAGCCGAGTCCACCACCAACGATACTTTGTACTTGGACGCTTCGGACATTCTGGCCAGCGAAATTAAAGAGGACGGAAGAAGCGACGCCCAAAATTCTGACGCCGATTTAAAAAAAACGGAATCCGTTCAAGAATTAATTTCACCGGAACATGCCTGGTACGAGGAAAAGGCAAGTATCGGGTCCGATATTGTGGTCCCAATGATTTTGAGAATTTTTCAAAATAGGGACAATATGTGATCGATTTTGGGGAATGAAATTTCTCATAAATGTGACTTTTACGTTTTGGCCTTTTTCAGTTTAATTATTTTATGAATTTTTGAATATTTCATTCTTTCCTCTTTCATATGGATCCTCTCCAGTCGTTCTTGAGTAAAAAGTTGCCTCATAAAAAATAAATTTAAAATTCATTTTTTTAAAATAATTTTTGAATTTACGAAATTCATTTTAAATTAATTTCTTACTTGTTCTCATGAATAAATTCAAAAATAAGTTTTTAATTTATTTTTAATATACAAATTTTAATTTCATTTTTTATGAGATTAGAGATTAAATTTAATTTTGAATGAGCCTTTTTATTTTTTGAATAAATCTTGAATTTTTTTCTTTCTGATAATCAAAATTTTCATGAAATTATTGTTTTTGTAGTTGAATGAGAAAATGGGTATCGTCAAGGAGAGACTTTCGAAGTTAGCACGTGTTCTGGAACTGTCTTATCCGGCGTACAAGCCTTGGCTGGAGCACAGCAAACCGTCCGTCTGCCATTTCGACCCTCCGCGCCGTTGTCCGCTCAACAAGCCGCACACCAACCGCTGGAAGTTTATTTGTGAGTTTTTGATTTCCCCTGTCATTTCAGTTTCCTCGTTATTATTCCCCGGGAATCTTTGTTCATGGAGCTTCAGAAAAATTGGAAGGAAACAATTATTCCGAAGAAAGTTTAATATGTAATTTTCGAGTCTCGTGAGCGAGATTCTCGATAAAATTCGGCAGGTAATTTCTCAGCAAAAAAATGGCTGACTGCATGATAAAAACAAATTATCGACTCGATAATTATTGTTACTTGTTGGGTAAGGAAGAGAAAAGATGAAAATGTTCGTCTTTTGTTCTTCGGGACTCAAAAGCCGAGTCGTGCCCGATTAACACGCAAAATGGAGATCCGATAAGAGCTCACGAAGAGCTCACCGGAATCCAGTCACTGCGAGAGTGCAAAACAGAAAGAAAAAAAAAAAGATTTGAGTGAGAAAAAATATTTTTAAGAAGCCCGAGCTTTTTGCGGTTCCGCGGGACTCGTGGCTCCGATTTCCGGAGTCATCGAAAAATCCAGTGACCGAAAATTCGATCGGAACGAGATCTCCGTCGCTGAAATATTCACGACGCGATTGATCTTCGTTTTTTCTTCGAATTAAATGAGAATCACGAACGCTCGCACCGACAACGATCCACGAATTATTTTCTTGATCAAAATAAATCGTGATGGTCAATGATTTCTGATTTTTAAAATCTCGTTCATGTGTCTCAAATCTGGAGATTTCTCTCTGCGATTCTCAACGATGTGTTTAACGTTATATTTTCAATATGTTTTAGGTGGAAGACTACTTTTAATTTTATTGTCGTGCGAATTAAAAAAAAAAAAAAGAAAATATTATTTTGATCGTTTGCATTTTGACAAAATTGAAATGCATTCGTCGCGATTTATTACCGGCCATTCATTCATTCGTCAACAAACCGATGATAAAAATATAATGTGGCATGTTTAGGCAGCAGAAAAACTGTACAGGAGCCAACAAACAAGGAGGAGGACAGCGCTGAAGGGACTGTTAACAAGAAATTAGAAACAGTCTGGCGGCTGGGTCCAACCGATGGATCGGGCCTTAATACAGATAATGCCTCGCAATATCCACCCTTTGTAATGCGTGTCGTCAAGGTACACTTACTTTTTGCTACGTAACAACCAAACCGAGAAATGCAATTCACCACTGCATTTCCTTTCATTTATTCAAAAATTACAATAAAAAAAAACAACAATAAACAAATTATTGCGTCATGACAAACTTGCAAACGAATATTTCATGCTAAATTTTTAATTTCTCCAACGTGACCAACGATCACGTTCTCAAGGATTTTTATCGTTCTACTAAAAACTTCGATCCAGTGACGAATTTTTCAAAGTCATGGATTCTCTTGTTAAAATGTTGTCCGATTTTTAACTCACTAGTAAATTGTGACTTGAAGCTTCAAAATTGCAGTTAATTTTTAGGCTCCGGATTGAGACGGAAAACAATTTTTTAAATCTTTTTACTCAGTTTTCCCAACCGGTTCATTTTTTTAGCAACAAATTTGTTGTTCAAACGAACAAAAAAAAATAGAAATTCGAGATTTTGGAATTGAAAACACGCTAAAAATCCTTAAAATTGACAGGGATTGGTCGTGAACTAATTGACTAGTGAGTCCCGAAAATTGCCTCATTCGCTGACAAAATGGCAAGACGTCCATAAGAAAATCATTCCCTTGTTTTTTATTTCCTTACGAAACGAAGAATCCGACGGACGCAGTCTAGAGCTTGGAAGTTTCGCTGAGCTTCCGTTTTTTCTCGATCTCGATGGTTTAATTCGATTTCATAATTCACGCATTTTTGTGTGTTTCACGCGTGTGTTTGCTTCTGAAAAGAGCGAAACTCATGCTTCTGTCTTGATGATCGAGGTTTTTTATCTGGTTTTACGGATTTCGTTCGTTTGATCAAATACGAAAGTATTTTGCGATTAAATTTGCGAAATTTGACAAAAAAAAAACTGATTGAATGATGAATGGAGGAGGAAAAATCGGCAATGATCCTCTGGGAAAATTGTCCGAGGCCGCGGACTTGCCGACTATTCGGTAATTGCGCCAGGAACGTTTTCAAAAATTTCCCACTGACGCTCTTCGGTCATTCAATGTTGGGATTTTAATAAAATCCTGGAAATTGCTTAAATTCCAAAACGTCGATATCTCAGCGACAATTTATGATTTTGCCTTGATTTTATTTTCAAAAATCCACTAAAACGTCATGCTTTTTACGAAAATTTCGATTCGTGAAGGAGCAAGATTGAAGAAAAAGAGCCTTGTGCGCTTGTAGGCGTTTGTGGAAGAGCGCGAAATCGCATTTGGGAAAAGTGCTCGAATTGAGAAAGTTTTTCTCTCGTCCACCGGCTATTTCGCCAGGAACAATAATTCACGGAGCGCGTTTTCTTCTCGGAAATATCCAGACGTAACGAACTTTCGATTTTTTTCCTTTCGTTCATGAGTCCATCGAACACGAATTGAAAAAAAAGGAATGGAAACTTTTCTCATGATCAATTGTGCGAGCGAATCGTCCACATTGACGTTGAGTCGTTGATTTTTTAATGACATTGTGAATTTCGTCCCGACGAAATATTTTTCGTGCACGAAAATCCAAGAGAAAAGTTTAGTACGAAAAATCCTCATCGCCCTTTGCGAGAAAGGAGAAACGTGTGTGCGACCTTGTCCACGGTTTTGCGAGGTTTGAGTTTCACTTGTGAAATGAAAATCTTCGATTTGGAACCCCGAGAAAATATTCATCCAACTGGAGAAATAAGTTTTTTCCAAATTACTCAAAAAAATTAATGCCAAAAATGAAATAAACATGACTCGGTCGTCGTAGAAGCGAAAAATCGTGAGAAGAATATCGAAAACTTCGACCGCGACATTGGAAGCAAAAAAAATTACGTCTAAGCATAATAAAATTCATGCCCACGCAGGTATTTGAGGAATTCATCCAAAATATTGAACGGTCGATCAACGAGGAGGCGCGAAGTGATAAAGAATCCTCAGCGGAGGAAAAACCGTCGACAGAGGCAAAGAACCAGGAACCTGACATTATTCTGCTCGAGACACCGGCCAAAAAGGAATCGACCGAAGAAATCAAGGTCGACGATGACGATACGGAGGAAACACCTCGCCCCGAATCCGGATTCACCGGCGATCGCAATCACAATTGGCTTTGGCTTCTCGTCAGGAGCAACAGCAAAGACGAGCTGATGGTTTTTGCCACTGGCAAAAAAATCAGTGCAGCGACGATGCAAAAATTGAAACAGACCTTCGAGACTGGATCGGGCAAAGATTGCAACGTCAAGTCACTCTATTGCAAATCCATCGACCCCAAGTGAGCCATTTTTTAATATTCAAGACCGCATTGTTGTTCAAAATTCCGTTCAAATTTTACCAAAATTATTATTTTTTTTCAAATTGTTAGAAAATTCTATTGAAATTTTTAGAAATTCTCTAACTTGGAATAATTTTCAATATTCAAGACCGCATTATTCTTTAGAATCCCGTACGAGTCTCTTTCAATGCTTGAGAAAGAGAAATAATTTCACAATTAATTGAAGATGAAGGAAAATTTGATTGAAATTTTTGCCAATTCTTAACCTTGGAATAATTTTCGAAACGCTCTCGATATGTTTCGTTTAAGAAGCGGAAACGCAGGCACTTCGAACATAACATTCCTCGCTGGAACCGAAGCTCTTGACGAGGAAGTAGGCGGAGTAAAAATCCAGCTGGCTCCAAAAACGAATTTCTGGTGCAATGCATCGGGCGTTGAACAACTGGGAGCTGCAGTGGGTGACATGTTGAGTCCTTTGCAAAAAACAACAGTTATTGAAATTGGCTGTGGACTTGGATTAATCGGCCTAATGGTCGCTTCGGTAAGTGTTAATTTTCTGCGACTTCTCCAAAAGCCATTTCCATTAATTTAAAACAATTCAATTATTTCAACAATCAAAAATTCAAATTACTGAATTAAAATTTTGAGCAATTTTGTCCGGAAATTCGTTGCTGATCGAGATATTTTTCCCATGAATAGAAATGCAAAAAAGTGCTTGGTCTCGATGCACCGTCCGAGGTGGAAGAAGCGGAGATGACGAGTGAGTTGAATAAAGTGCAAAACGCATCGTTCGTAAAAGGTCAGACGAGCGAATTGATAACGAAAGTGACGACGCTTCTCAAGAACACGAAAGCTTCGGCGATCGTGAACGGCAACACGAAACTCGGACGAGGTAAGTTTGCGAACAAAAAACATTAACGACGACAAAAAAAAAACAGATTCCTGAAGATTTTTCCGACGACAAATCCAATTACTTCGTTAATTATCAAAATTACCGGCATTTTCCAAATTTGCAGATATCGAAATGATGACCGCACTCCGAAAAATTCCTTCTCTCCGCCGAGTCGTGATGATAACGACATTGACGAAACAATCGGTCCGAGCGATATTGGAATTGACTCGTCCAGCGGACGGTGACCTTGGCAATCCGTTTATGCCGTTGCGAGCGATTTTGGTGGACACTTTGCCAACGGGGCCTCATTTCGAGGTTGTCATTCGAATGGAACGTTTGAATTTGGAGAAAATGAGCGAGCCCTGGTTCTGGGACCACGTCAAATTCCGTGCCGGACTTTCGCCCAACGAGCTTCCGCGGAAGAATCCGCCGGGGCTCAACAAAGGAAACGGCGCAGTAACGGTTCAGGCTAAAAAAGGAGGAGTGAAGAATAGCCCGGGACAAACAAACGTTGCGAACGCGGCTCGTCGATCCAACAATCGAGCCTCCAGGCGAAATAAAATGAGAAAACAAAAAGCAGCTGGTTGGACAATGGTTCGTAATTGTCAGAATTACCATTTAAGACAAAAAAAAAATGTCGGGTCAATTTGACCCAGTGTGTACACGAGGGGGTGAAATTTGTCAAATTCTTCAGAATCCCCTATACAACAACGTAAAAGCGGTAATTGATGGAAATTTAAAAAATTACAGGTTCCTGGGACCATAACGGGTGTGGTGAGAAATCTTGCAGCGACTCCGAACAAAACTGGGGCCGCAAATTTGGTGAAGAATCCAATGGCCGGAAAAGTAGGTGCAGGAAAGCCAAAGGGCAAGATCGTAGCTGGGGATAAATCCAACGGTCCAAAGAAACCAGCAGGAGGCGCCGTTGGGTCTTCGGATCCATCCTCAAAGGAAAGTCCACTCAGTCCGGATCCATCGAATCCAGTGAAGCTACCAAAATCGACGAAAAGTCCAAACACATCGTCCTTGAAGAAGAATCCTTTGGCACGAGGCCAACCGGGTCGGCAAAGATTGTCGGGAGCCCAAAAACGTAAGCGTCATTGGGCTTCGGTTGAGGCACAGAAACAAGCCGGTGGAAACGGAAATCAAGGTCCTGCGGAGAAGAGGATGCGGGGAACCCGAGGTGGTGGTGGTGGTGGTGGTGACTTGCGAGGAAGACTATCGGGTCCGCGAGTCATGCAGCAAGTTCAAAATCAACAAATGATCTTGAACATGGCTCAGCAGAGACTGGGAGGTCAGGGTCCCATGGTGGACGTTGACACGGCGAAGCAGCTACAGAATATGCTCAACATTGTGCTCGACCAAACAAACAAGCTTCAGAATCAATTGCCACGTTCCGTTTGGCACAGAATCGCTCCCCCGGAGAACAATTTCCAAGCTCCGGCTCATCAAAGCAACGCGGACAATCAGAGAAATCCGATATTCCGTGATCGTTTCGTGCAAAACATGGGGCCTCAGGATATCGTGATAACGACACCGAATCCGGAATTCGGAGGAAACCCTCAACCGGTTCCGCTTTTCGACCGACCGACTATCGATCGTTCTAAAATAATGCCAGCAGGAATGAACGCCCAGGAGATGCGTGGCCGTCAAGATAGTCTGCGAGGAATTTCGGAGTCTATGCAAGGCCGGAATTATCGCAAGAATCACGGCAACGATTGGAACCCGCCGCCTCAAGCGGAGAAAACTCGTGAACCGATTGGCAACAAAAATACTTTGATGCCGTTGATGGAGTCGATAGCTCGGCCACCCTCGCCAAAGCGTTCCTTGCTGTCTCCGCCGCGAGCCATTTCGCCTCCCAGACGTTACGGTCCATCTTCTTACTCTCACCACGAGAACAAACGCCAATTGTCGCCTCTGCCACGTCGCCAGGCTTCGCCACCTCGACGCGAAGCCACACCGCCTGCTCGGAAAAATCCGTACTCTGATATATTCCACAGGCGTCCCGCGCAAAATCGTCCACAGAATTCCGACAACTCGAGACGCGCAATGTCCCCCGTTCGCCGCGATCATTCTTCCGGTGGACGCGGCGTTTCACCTCCAAAGAGATTCTCCGACGATTGGGACATGAACAGAGGCTCCATGAACCAGGGAAATTGGAACCAACGTCAACAAGGACAAATGCCACAACAACGTGCCCTTGATAACAACCTTCCCGGCGAACGACGCTGGAGCAGCGATAAACCCGACAACTCTTCGAATTGGAACAGCTCCTCGTTGAACGACCGATTCCGACAAAACACGAACAAACGAGGCGGCGACTCTAGAGACAGCATGTGGATGAGCGGCGGTGGCGACGTTTGGAACGCCAAACAAATGCCCGCCAAACCAGCTAACGAAAGACAATGGCCAGGCGGAAACAACGGCCAAGGTATCGGTGGCGATCAGTGGAATTCACGCGGCAATGATTCTTATGGACAAGCAAGCAATCGCAACGACGACTGGAGAAATTCTGGCAAAGGCGATAAACAATGGACGGCCATGGGCGACGATTCCAAAGATCCGTGGGGCGACGAGCCCGCAACAACTCTCGGAAAGTCCCGCTGGCAACCCGACGAACCTTCCAATTCAAATTGGGGCAGAAACGACAAAATCGATCAGAATTGGTCCAACAAATCCAACGACAATAATTGGCAAAACAAAACTCTCTCCATGTCCAACAACATGCCTAAACCTCTTTGGCCTAGTTTTGCCAACCAAAACTCCAACGATCAACAACGTTGGATGCCACAGAACGACCAAAAAAATTCCAATGTTTCTAACGTCTGGTGGCCGCGCGGTCAGTCCGCCTCCAACAATCGACGCCAGCAAAACTTTTCCGGATTCTCCGAACAACCAAGACAGAACTCCTATGGCTCCTCCAACTACAAAGACGGTCGTTGAATTATTTCACGCTTAAACAAAAGGATTTACTCTATTTCTTATTTTTAGAGATTAAATGACGAATTACTCGATCGTCGAGGCTCCTGCGACTTCGAAATTTTCATCATAACGCAACGGCATGTATATTTTCCATTATATCCAAGTTTCTTTTCAGCTTTTGATAGAAAACCGTGGAACGAATTTGTAGAAGAAGTTTCAACAAATCGCTCGAACGTCAATTCCAACAAAAAAAAAACATACATTTTTGTGGCAAATCAATCATTTCCTCGAAATCCCTCCATTCGCGATTTAATTACAACAATTGGAAATTATTGCTCGCGAAAAATAATCTAACTCTCAAGAAAATCGAGTGTTGAGGAAAAAAATCACTTTGTAGCCTGCACAGTTTTTCAACGCGCCGCCCCTAAGAAAAAGCGATAACAAACACTTAAATCCCCGTATCTATCAAATTATTACAAAAAACAAAAAAAAAATTATCTCAGCGTAAAGTAAAGCAACGACGAAATTGCCCTTTTCACTATTTTCACCTCCTGAATATTTGTATATAGGACGAGAATTGCATGTTTGATGATATCTCGTTTTTAAAATACAAATTTTCTGTCCCAAGCCTCGTTGAGAAATAAAAATATATTTTTTCTTCGCAAACGGAAACTCCTCACAGCCACGAACGAACAAAAATGTACTTTCTGTACATTTTTATCGGTTATAATAGTTACGTTACGCCCCTGATTCTTCACTCGATTTTTGCTCGTTATTTCATCAATACCTCGTGCGAGATACCATTTTTGATGGAAATCAAAAACGACGGAAAATTCATGACAAACAGTAGAAACCTCACAATACTTTTTTTTTTTTTTTTTTTATTGTTCAGTTACTATTTTCGCTGTAAACTCTGCGATTTTCCAACCTCCCCAAATTGTGTATGGGAGTAAATAGCATTAATTCCGTTTTTTCGCCGATGATTATGTTAGATTGATGGATGTAATCGATTAATAAAAATACATCTACTATCCCATGAACTCCTCGGTCTGCTATTTTATTTATTAGTTATGGATCAGCTGCAAACCTCAGAATTTTCGGAAACTAAAATCGTAGATTAAAAAGTCTGATTGGAACGAAAATTCTAAATTATTCGTGCCTCGCAATCTTGGAGCACAGATTACTGTGGGAAACTAGCAAATTGCGATGTATCGCTGTGGCAATAAATGAAATCTCGATATTTAAGCGAAAAATCTTTTGAAGAATCAAAATAATCTTCATAATCATTAATTAGAAGGAAATTTCGTTGTGTAACTTTGACAATTCGTCCCTGAATTAAATTCGGTTCCGAAATCCACAAGTATGGATATTTCTGGAAATGAGTAACTTTAAAAAAATATTTGGAATTGTTGGGGAAGGAAAATGGAGGACGGCTCACAACCGGGGCAATAAATGAAGAATTGTGTACATCAACAAGATATTATTTTTTAATATAGTCATAAATCTGAGCAAATAAAATGATTGAATTACACAGAATGCTATATCAAAATTTATTATTACAGTTCATTAGATGGCCAACGAAGGCAATGAACAGAGCGAATAACTTAAAAAAACATAATCTTAGAAATGAAGGAATCCCGTTTGCCCCACTCGTAAATAGAATTCTCGGTTAGATTTTTATTCTCTCGATTCTCAATCGATCTTTCTTTTGGAACGACCGGAAAATCTCAGTGGAAATCGGACAATTGTGTTGTTTTTGTATGCACACCGTGCGGGGCTGTTGTCCGTTGAACTTTTTACAGTCCCTCGAGTCTTTGAAGTTTCATGGATAATTTAGTTTTTTCATTATTTTATATTTCCCTCCACTTTTAAGACCGTGTGTATTTTCCCCAAATGTGGAGCATGAATACCGACGCTATGAAGAGGAGAGACATCACGAGTACTGGAACTGGACCGCTGTAAAAAATATAAAAAACTCCATTCAACCTTTCCCAACACTGGAAAAATGAAAAATCATATTTTCCATAAATTCAGCCACAGTGGGCAGTCCCTATGTGTAGAAAATGGGCTGTTTACGTTACAAACGTTTTAGGGGATGTAAAAAATACAAAAAACTCCATTCAATATTCCCAAAAAACCATTTTTTTCATAAATTCAGCAACGTCGGGCTTATCCAACTCAAGAAATTAAAACGTAACGTTCCATCCCACAGACTACGAGCAAAACGTCTCTTTATTCATTTTTTTCTTCATTAATAACCACATAATGGTCAATGACAAGATTACAGACTTTAACTCAAAATTCCTATGCCGTTTTGTACACTTTATACATTTCCAGTGGATAAATCCCAAAAATCTGGACAAGAGGAAGTGGTGCCTTGACGGACGAGGTTTCTACCCAAAACCACCATATGTTTGGGTCACGTGTCAAGGACCTTTCGAAAAGAACGACGACAACTTTGTCGTTCTCCGGAATTTTGCTGTCAGAATCTTGTGTTCCGTTTGGAAACGCAGAATCATGTATAAAATGAGAGAAAATTGAAGTTTTGACGCGAAGGAAATTTTGAAAATATTCGGATTTTAGATTAAAAATTTGTTTACGCTTCGTCGAATTTTTAAAATTCTTTCGATAAAATGCTTCGGCATCAACGAAATTTTGGAGCGCAAAATGGAAAGTTCTGAAAATATTGTTGCTAAAGAGAGGAAGGGTCTGCGAGACCCAAACGTGTTTTCCGAACTTTAAATTGATAGAGCAACGAGATAAACAACGAGAAATGACTGCGAAGTGGAAAAAGATCGAAATTTTGGTTTCGAGTACGTATGGGTTTTTGCTTATGGGAATTAACTTACACTTTGATTCCGGGTGAGTCATCGGTGTAATATCTCCACATGCCACCGGAACTCGTGCCAGTATTGCGATTTCTGGCTGACGTTGCAGGGGCAGTTTTGCGTTGTCTTACGGTGCCAACGCCGCTGGTACGGGGTGCGACAGCTTTGCTGGGTGACCGACCACCGGACCCAACGGACGTCGAACTGGGTGCAGCTGGCTGTTGATTTAATAATTGATAAAAGCGATTAAAACCCCGAAGAAAGTGTGAAGAATGGAAAAAACATCGATGAGAAACGACACAGGAATTCGCAGAGTTCCGATAACCATAGAAAAGATTCTTTTAATATTGTAACCTTATAATGCACTCACCATTTTGCAATTATTGGCTGTTCACTACTTCACGAAAAAAACAAACACCTTTCAATTACTACGATCTCAGAAAGACTGAATCGTCAAAGCTTCTTTGAGTCACTGAAGAACAATGCTTCCTTTGATGGCGAGCGATAAAACGCCAACTGTGAGAACTGAAACGTATACGTGTTTACCGACGCGTTCACCGACTCTAATGTAAAAAGCCACCGCTTATTCTGCGACGTGTCGAACCCGCGTCCACGTGGTACGACGCTTACACGTCACCGACAAGCTGCGTTTCCAACGGCGTCGAAAACGTTCGTCAAGTTTACATGAAAAGACGATGATCATTAATCAATATTAAATTGTGCATTGGCATGTTGATTCATTGAAAAGTTGTCGAGGAATCATCAAAGAATTCTGTCAAACTTCTCTTGATTGTTCATTTTTATTTTACGACACTCGCCGATTCGTCAACAGCTGCGAATCCATTCCGATAAGTAACGACACCGTCTCGTGGCGCTGTGATCAGATTTTTTTCTGGCAACCTCTCGCCGGCATCCCAATTGACCGTTCGTCGATATCGAAATATAAATCGAGGAAACAAGTTCATCGTCGGTCGATGAAAACCGAGTAACTAATATTCCGAGGAAAGTCAAATCAACTGCGAATCAAGTTCAAATCAAATATTTTAACTTTATAGCAGGGGATTTGTAATCATTAGATTTGCGGTATAAAATAAATAGTTTATTAGAAAAAGACGTTTGTGAGAAACAACAAAAAAATGTATCCGCATGGGAATTCGTGCCGTTGCATGATTCGGGGAATTTCGATCATTTTGGAAAGTTTATTGGGAATTCATTTTTGAATGAATTGCGCATTTGACTTAGACACGGTGTATCTGCATCTTTGAAATGATCTTTGAACGTGGACCGCGAAGGCAAGGACTGCAGTTATGCATCGATGAGTCATGCGTCGATCAAGCAACTGATTTTCGAGAATATAGGTAACGCGAATTCTGCGTAGAAAAAAGGTGAAAAAAAGACATATAGACGACTCATCGCGTCGTGTGGGAGCGTAGTGTTTCTTGTAGACATTTTTTAGAGTAGGAATCTGCCGCGAGGGAGCGTCGGAGGCAGGGTCGCGGATCGTAGAGCGCATGCGCGTTCGTCATGTTTTCGTGCTAGTGTCACGTCGCGGCGTAGGTGAGTCGCCGAGGGTAAGGGGGGGGGGGGGGGGCAGAGTGAAACAGCACAGCAGCAGCAGCGATTCCTGCCATTCTGGCATTACGTCAATTGGTAGAGATCGCTCGTTCGTTCGTCTGGTAGGAGGTACCCGCCGCGACCGCCATTGTTTCGTCACTCGTATTTTTTTCGGGACGTGGTACCCGTGGCGTTGATTAAAAAAACCATTGAGATTCGCGTTTTTTCGGACCCCGAGAGAGAAAAAAATTCAAGAGCGTACAAGTAAACGACGAACAGCAAACGCCTGATCATCGAGCAGCAAGGAACAAAGTGAATCCTTCGTACAGAAGACAACGAGGGAAGCAAACGGATAAACGCTTTGGAATAAGACACAAAGAGAGAGCGAGAGAGAGAGAGAGCAATATAGTGTTAGAAGACTCGAGAGCATAGCATGTCCACAATGAATCCGGAATAGTGAGTAAACCTTTTGTCACATTTTTTTAATACCTCAGATTTTTATTTCTCGTCCATACGTGCCGTACTACGGTCACGTCTGGTACGGTCGTCATGTTCCCTTCTCACTCGTATTAATATCATTATTATTATTATTACGCCTCTTGTATCTCGCTCTTTTGATGACAAAAAAAAGAAACTCCCGTGGCAACAAAGGTGACGCGTAATTATCAGCCGAGAGATAAATAAATGCGCGATCATTTTCCCTGCCTCGCCTCTCTCTTGTATAAACTAATTGAAAGTAAAATATTTGAATCTCTTGACATTTGCATCGATATCGTGTCATTGGCGTTTTGGTGAAAATCACTCGTGTCTACTGACAGATTTCTCCTGTTCTCTTTCTCACTCTCTTTTGCTGCTTTTCCTCCCCCTCTCGCCCTCTCCAACTCCCTCTGCCGCGCTCTAATACGTCTTGAAACATTTTTTTCTTCTTTTCGTCCATCTCTCCACGAGAGAGACAGAAAAAATTGCTGAAAGACAGAGATCGCGCCTGTCCACGCACAGGTACACGCACAACGCCCCTCCACGTTTCCCGATTCCGTTGTCAGAACAACCAGCTGCTCGTGCATTTCCGCACTTTCCGCTCGACTCTCAACTACGGGAACGCCATATTTTTTGTGTATATATGCGCTTTACCAAATCTACACCATTATTCCACACACTCTCCCTCTTTCTCTCTCCTATTTTTTATCTTTCGTTCCGTCCCTCTATCTCTCTCGCTCTCGGACATCGAATCATTTCTTTTTCCTTCAATTCGTGACTCACTCGTACGTCCACCCCCTTCGATCTATTTCGTCGCCTCTTTTTTTATTCCTCACATATGAACATTTAAACCCATTATGACGTTTTCCACCATCGTCTTTACGGTCACTGTTATTGTTATTATCGTCGAGATCTCGCTAAAGTCCAAACTCTGCGAATTTTTTTCCCATTCTCCTACTTTTTTCAACAATTATTTTCATTGTCACGTATCGATGAAAAAATGGTTTTCCCTCCAGAAAAATTCGGTTTCGAATCCCTACATTAATAATTCCGAAAAATCGAACTTTTTTCGACAAAAGCCATAAAAAATTTCGAACCTTTTGGAAATTTCAAAAAGCGCCATACAGTTCTGACCATTTTTCCAACGTTGCGGCAAAGCTTTTTTTCGCCTTTCTTAATCTTCTCGACGATTTTAACTTTTTTTCGTATATTTTTTGACAAATTTGGATTCTCTTGCATTCGCAGTGACTACTTATTCAAGCTCCTGCTGATCGGAGACTCGGGAGTTGGTAAATCATGCCTTCTTCTGCGTTTTGCGGACGACACATACACAGAGAGTTACATAAGTACGATCGGAGTTGATTTCAAAATCAGAACGATCGAGCTTGACAAAAAAACGATAAAGCTACAGATTTGGGACACCGCCGGACAGGAGAGATTTAGGACTATCACGAGTTCTTACTACAGAGGAGCCCACGGTATTATCGTCGTTTACGATTGTACGGATCAAGATTCCTTCAACAATGTTAAGCAATGGCTCGAGGAAATTGACCGTTACGCATGTGACAATGTCAATAAGCTGCTGGTCGGCAACAAGTGCGATTTAACTAACAAGAAAGTCGTCGAATATCCGGTCGCCAAGGTTTGTCATCATTTCTTTCGCTGAAAACCTCAAAACTTTGCTCAGAATCTCAAAAAACTTAAGAAACGCTTTCGACTCATGCAACGAACTCAAAACGTGGAGAAAAAGTCAAAAAGAACCCAAAAGAGACGTTTGACTCGTTGAGACAAATAAAATTTTACTTTCGGCGTTAAATTCTTTTATGAAAAAATAATTTTGTACTTGAAGGTTCTCTCGAACACAATTGGTACGTAAAAAATATTCCAGGACAAAAATAATTCAAAAAAGTACAATTACGAACTTTTGTAACGAAAAATTGTCCACGATCCAAAAATCCTAGAGTCTGAAAAGTGCATTTAAAAAGTAAATAAAAAAATCTAATCGGTGAAAAATTGAAAAATCGAAAATTGCTCAAAATAACGGGTGGCCCATGAATCGATGGTTGCGAATTTTTTTTTAGTCGTTCGATGGGTCAGTTTGGATCTAAAATTTTCTTAAAATTTTATTTTTTCATCGTTTCTTCTTGAAAATGAAAAATAATAATGTGGATATTTTTGTTTATATTATTAGGAGTACGCGGACCAACTGAACATTCCATTCCTCGAGACATCAGCGAAGAATGCGATGAACGTTGAACAAGCTTTCATGACGATGGCGGCTGAGATTAAAACGCGAGTCGGTTCGCCCTCAAGTGCGGGCGTTGAGACAGCAAACAATCTCAAAATTACCCAAGGACGCGACGTCGATGCACCCAAATCCGGATGCTGCTGAAATCGTTAACGTTTCTCTCTAAATAAACTAACCAAGTGAGAATCAATTGGTAACGTTAACCCGGTGAACCGGGCTCGTTTCCGTCCACCTTCTTCGCACGTTCCTTGATATTTGATGGCAAAAAATTATTACAATTAAGAAAAATGAAAAAATTCTATTCTCGTCTCCAAAGTAAAGTCTCAACGTTGACTATGAATTTTTTCATATTTTTTCATTTATAAATCTCTTACGAACGATTCTAATGACATGTGCTTGCTGCACATGTTGAGCGCGTATTGTTGCTTAGAATTTTGTTTCTCAAAGAACGCTGCGAGGACAAAATGAACTGGAAGCTGCACAAATTAATTTTCTTAATTTTCGTACACATTTTAATTGAAAAAAAAAAGAGAAAATGATGAACAATTTCAAAGAGATTTTCGATGATCAATCAAAAGTTCGGGCCCGTGCTCTGTTTTTTTGAAGAATCCAAAAGTAAGAGATAAATTTTGTTTGTTTTAAAAATATTTTCATGTCGTTTAGAACAACGAATGTGTGCGAAAAATAAAAAAGATCGAAAATTCGAAAGTTCCACATTTATTAAAACCAAAAAATTCGCTACCGGAATTGTGACTTCAGAGAAAATTATTAAATTTACTTTCAAAGACTCGTGTTCTGTTCAGAGCCTTCGAAGCTTTTCGGCAAATTGCAATAATGAAGAAAATGCTTTCAAAGAAAAGAAGAAAAAAAAATTTCACCAATTTCTGACATTTTCATTTTTTTCTCATTTTTTACCAAGTTTTTCACTCAAAGTTCTTGTAACATGAAAATAACGCTTCGAAAATGTGAATTTATAAAAAAAATAATTCAACAATCAAAAGCTGTTGACCTGAAGATCGAGAATCCCGAACATCAGAGGCGAGGAATAACCGTGAAATATTTTCCAGAATAACATCGTGATGCAAAAAACCTTGGCCGCGCGATCGAGAGCGCAGCAGGATGGACAAAGTAAGAAGAACATGGAAAAGAAGGAAAAAGATTGAGGAAAAAGGATTAGAAGAAGCGTTTGATTGATACGACGAAGCAAAAATGGAGCGACGCCCCTCTCCCGAGCCCAACCCTCAAGGACCATCAACTCCATAATTCGGAGTTGTAAAAAATTCTTCATTTGTCGTTTGAAATGAGAGAAGAAGCGATAGAGAGAGAGAGAGAGAGAGATAGCGAGAAAGATAAAAAAATGAGGGACGATGGCGATCGAGAAATCGGGAAAGGAGTTTGGAAATAAATTTGAGCAAAGGAGAGCAAGAGAGGAGAGTAACTAATTATTCAATTTGCAATTAAGTAGCATCGGAATCGGTGGTTAGAACGATTCATTGCATTAGCCTCGAAAAGAAAAGAAAAAAGCGAAGAAACGAGACCGAATATGAAGGAAAGAGAAAGCGTCGATCGTGTATAACGAAGGTGCGATTAAGAGTGATTCGAGTTTGATAAGTAAACCTAAAATAAAGTCGTCAATGTGGAGAAACAGAAGTTGAGCAAAAAAAAAAAAAAAACGTACAGAAAAAGAAAACAGCAACGAGAGAAACAAGCACCTTTATTTTTAGCCTAATTGTAATATGTATAGATAGCTATACTGGTTAACGTATGCCTTCCCCTCCCCTGCCCTTGTCCTTAAAGGAAAAACGAGCCATCGTTAAGCAGAAGATCAACCCCTTGACGCAGAACTTTGCAGCTTTTTTTTTCTCGATCATGTCCGTTTGAATAGAACGAACAAGGGAATCATGACCGGCTGTTCAATCATTTCTTCGGCTTTTTCACGTCCGAATCATTAAAAAAAAAAAAAAAAAAAAAAAACAACAAGAAATACACAAATAAATAACGATATTACGAATTCTTATCCACCGGATGATTGTTGGATCTTTGACAATCGTTCGAAAGCGTTCGTTTCTCATATCCTTTCCTTTTAGTCTCTCCTAGAGGATCTTAAGAAAAAGAGTCGAGGGCGGCGCTAAGTTTCCTATTGTTTTGGAATCGTGGGTTCTTAGCGAGACAAAAGTGTTGTTTATATCGTTCAGTTCCCATAGAAAATCCCGTCCCTTTGCGGCAATTCTCGCGTCCGAATCCTCCCAGTTCGCACCGTTAAATTGTGTGTCTTTGTTTTTTTTTTGTGGCCCCATTAGCTTCTTAATTCTCATGGCTTTTGTGGCTTTTTCCAAGCGATTCAAGCGGTTGGTATCGAGTCTCCGGCATCTTTTTTAAACATTTCCCTGTCCCTTTGGCCCTCAAAGTTTTCGCTCGTTCCCAGAGACTGCGCCGAGGCTCTCGACAATGAGAAATTCGCCAAAAGTTACTGATTCAACTCTCCCCTGAGGAACGATCGAAATGACGTTCAATCGAGCCGAAAACACGACGAAAAAAAAAACTGTTTTTGTACACAGCTATACATAGTTTGTACGACCACGAAAAAAACATGAAAAAAGGGCTTACTATTTTGTACGAATGATAAGGCTACAGAAACTTTCATTTAACCAACCTATTTTTTCTTTCTTGTCCGGTTTTTGCCTCCAGCATGGATTTTCATCGAAAGACTTTTTTTGCTTTCGAGAATTTCCCCAATCGTCTTCTTTCTATTGTGCACTGCTATTGTGTTGTACGAGCTATTATATAATAAATAAATATCAATATATATACTTTTACATAAGTGTGTATATCAATATTTATATATTATTTACATATACATATATATTTAGGGTCTTTCACGATGAATTATGTGTACAATAACTGTAGTTAGTATACATGCCCAATAAAAAAATAAAAATGATGATTTGAAAAACCAACAAAAAAAAAAAATCAAAATCGAAAAATCGACGTAGTTGACGAATTTTCATTGCGGAGATCTGGGGATTTATTACGGTGAGCACGTCAAAAAAATCGAGAAATAAAAAATTAATTTGTTTTTTTCGATTTATTTATTTTGTTTTTTGTAAAAAATTAATTTAACGTGCAGAATGGAAGTTCTGCACGTTTCGAAAATGGAAATTACGACGCGGGGTTCTGTTCGTATTGGCTTCAGGAAATGTGTCAACAAAGGTAAGTAAAAAACGTTTTTATTGCGTGAATTTCGTGTGGAATTTACGTAAGCGATACTTCAAAGTCTTACATTATTCTTGTTGAACATAAATTACATGCGCGTTATTGTGTAAATTCTCTTACGTGGCGCTCGCCACTCCAAACCTGTTTGATAAAAAAAGAAGTAAAGAGAAACATCTTTAACGAGGAAAAATGGCCTCGTGCTCGTTTATCAAAGTTATTACGGGAAAAAATCATCGGGTTCCGATGGGCGCGTTTCGGAGATAAAATCACTCGATAACGCGCTGCTATCGATCGCGTCAATGCGCTCTACTTTACGAAAAATCACTGACAGGCACTTACGCTTTTTTTTCTTTGAATCAGAAAATCAAAATAACCAAAAAATTTAATCGATTAATTTGATATTGTGGCTGAATTGGGAAATTTTGATTTAGAGAAATTTATTATTCATCAGATTATTTTGACGACTTATCGGCGTTCTTCACGCTCGTTCTTTTCGACCACTGAAAATATAAACACGAGGAAACAGATTTTTCCATTTTTCTTATTGGTCAGACCTTTCGACCGATGGCCGACAAAAGTTTTTTTCTTTTGCGTTCAAGTGCGGCTATTCCCTGATAGCTGGCGCACCAGTTCGACTGGAGGGTGGCGTCCTCTCGTGGAAGCTTTTCAAGCTTACTCGGGAGACGCTACCTTGTCGGTTCGAGCGGTTAAGCATCGAGAAAACAAATTTTAGTAATAAATGTACGCTCGAATTCAAAGTCTTGAAGTTTTCTAAACTATTTTATTCGTAAATTCCTACAGATTCGAATTGCTATCCAAACGTATAAGTTGATTGAACATAAAACCAAGAATCCGTGTCAGTGCAAAAAAAATCCTATAACTCCCCCTATGAAAAGATGCAGCCTTCGGTGCCATGTCCTTGAAAGGTCATTAAAGTAAACAATACTCGACTCGGATGTTTCGTGAAAAGCTAGATTAGAATAATCCCATAAAATATTGAATAAATCTCTCTGCAATTCGTGTCAACGTCAACGTGTGGAATCGACGATGATCAGCAAGAGTAAACAAAAACATCGCGGAGGCGTCACACCGGTCGATTTCCCTCTTTCGTGCAGTGTTGATCTTCGACTTGAAGACTCTACTATGGACGAACGAACAATGTAATTACACAGCTACTCCTTATTTTACAATTTTTCGAATAAAATTCGTGTTTTTCTACTTTTTTTTTCTCGCGTATCGAAGTTTCGCAAAAAGACAACAAAATCCGATAAATGTAACATGTGGAAGGGTAAAACTTGGTATGGGGGGAGTGACAGGGACCAGAGACAGACGATACTTGAATATATGTGAAACGATGAGCTGCTTTGTTGCGAGTTCGCCCCCGGGTCTCAAGAAGAGACCATTAACAAGGAGCCCAGCAATTTATGGATGGCTTGGCTCTACTTTATTATTATTTTCGCATTTCATAGACTCGTCCCCGGTCCTCGTACCGTAGCGCGTATTTACGTATAGAGGGCATTCAAGGTCAAGTGGTTAGAAAAGTGTAGTTACATTTTTGCGTACGTCTACAAATATTTAACAGATCGAAATAATCGATTTTTGTGTCGTTTCGCGTCTGGTATTTTAATGTTTGAGGAAAAAAAACGATTTATTACGAAAAATTGTCATTTTTTGTACGTCGCCTAAAAAAATTATCATTTCCCACAAAAATAGACTCGCCCAATGGGAATCTCGAGAGATCTCGAGCCTCATTATATCGCTGTTGGTAGTTTGAGGCGATCGTTCGGCTTCTGTCCAATCCGACGTGTTAGTGAAGCGAGAAACGATTGTCCGAGCGTTCTACACACACACACACACACGCGCGTGTATACTCGATTGGCGCGTGTATGGAGGCGAGTGCGAACGGTTAGAGAACAAAACTCGAGCTGGTTCGATCGCTCATGCTAATTTTCGTTAACAACAGCCCTTGCGCCAATCGGCGAGCTCTCGGCGGAGCAAAAACGAAGAAAATGTAATAAAGGCTCGAAAAGGCAAGGCGCGGTATCGCGAAATAAAAATTGCGAAAAAATAAAAGAAATAGGAGTAAAAAAAGAGGATGAGTCGTTTATGGTGGTTGGACGTCCGTCCATCGCCTCTCGCGCTCGTAAAATGGTCTCGTGGCTCATTCACGATTCTCTACACTCGGAGCCACGAACAAAAATCGATAAATTAATCAAACTAATTATTTTTCGAATAATTACGATAATTACGTTTTTCAACCAAACCATCAAAATGATAATTCACAGAAAAATCTTTCATCGTGTATTTATACGATATGGACGGGAAAAAAAATGGAAAAAGGCGTTTGCACGATATATGCAGTGCATCCCGCAGTGCAGCCACCGATCAGATCGGTTGAGCAAGATTGATCGCTTCTTAATAACCGAGAAAAACCGGCAAAACGATCACCTCCTTCGTCGCCCCGGGTGGTAAAACTCGCGCGCAGTAGTGCATCTTTTTTCTTGTTTTTTTCTTTCTCTCTCTCTCTCTCTCTTTCGTATTCTGCGTACACGTAAATATCATTATCGTTATATAAATTGCTGTAAATCGTAGTAAAAACGATTTCGACGTCGAAATCTGGATTTTATCTCATCCACGCCGATCATTTTTAACTCTCGATTACCCGCTGAGGGCCTGAGATTCAAGATTTATCGAAGTTTTGCTGTTTTCAGACGATGTTGTTTTTTTTTTTCGATTTCGTTCAATCAGACGATTTAATTAACGGCGACCTTTGTGATTTTCTTCGTAAGGTATTCCGATGGGAAACTTTTCGATACTTTTGAGAAACAGTTTGAATTTTCTCTTGGAAATTAATTGTCTATGAATTTTCTTGGATTTTTTGTCTCGGGACGTTTCTTGTCGGAGAGAATCCTGGAGTTCGCAAAGAAAGAATTCTGTGTGGTTTCTCGTAAAACTTTCCGCGCTGGGTTGCGTCGAGCAAATGGTATTCGCGAAAGATATAAAAGAGCTTAAGAACCGCATGAGAGAACCCGAGGAAGGAAGGAAGTGCAAGGTCAGTTTGGTTCTTGTCACATTCTTGTCAACCGCACGAGCGTGCCACGTCAATCTCCTCCACGATCTTCTCTCTCTCTCTCTCTCTTTTCTTTTGTCTGTCGTCTCTTTTCTATGGTTCTTCATTTTTTTTTGGTTCCACGATTATGCTTCCCTCTCCGTTCCGTCAGTTTAGAATTTTTTTTAAATTTTGATTATTAATCGTCCATTTCTCTGTCTCTCTCTCTCTCCCTCTGTGATTTCGATTCTGTGATTTTTTTAATTTTAATTTTTATTCTTCAAATTATTCTTTGTTACTTCTTGTAATATTTTGTATTTTTTATGTTTTTTGTATTTTTATTGTTACCATTTGCCCTACGAATTAATCCAGGGCATAAAAATATATATCGATCAATCAATAAATTTCTTTCTCTTTTCGGTTCACTTTTGAATTTTTTGTGTCTGTTGTCTCTGTTCTATCGTTCTTCATTTTTTTTTTATTCGTTCCATGATCTTGTTTCTCTCTCCGTTTTTTATTCACTCAAGAAAATTTGTTTCAATTTTCATTATCAATCGTCCATGTTCTTTTTTCTTTCTCTCGCTCTGTTTTCGTTCCGATTTTTTCTGACTGATGTCTGAATTTCTTTTTTCGTTGTTCAGTCAATATTTATTTTATGTTTTCGTTGGAAACTCTTTCGTAAATCAATCGCGTACGGAAATGGTAGATTTTCTTTAGCTCTAACGGTCCGGCCGTTCGAAATGTTAGTCGCGAGCTGAGATCTCTCCGATCTTTTGGTCGTTTCTTGGCTCGTAAGAATGGACGAACGGATGGATGGACAGCAGACAGTCCGGACAGTCAGGGGGATGCGTCAAAGAGAAATATAACCGACTGAGAGACTCTGACGCCCTCTCTATATTTATATAGATACTTTTTTCGCCATCGGGCAAACGGGAGCTCGAGAACTGCCTCATTAGCTCTCGCCTATATATCCACGAATGTTACTTTTGCTGCTGTTTCTTCGCCTCGCGAACTAACAAAAAAAAAAAAAAACAAAACAAAACAACCCCAAACAAAAGTGGAAGACGAAACGAAAAAAAAAAAAAACACACACACACGATTCTGTCAACGTAGGCCAAACGTTCGTCAATCACGACCGGTCCCTTCCGAAGACTTTGTCAGTACACCCTTTACTCTCGTTTCACCGTTGGCATGAAAAATTAGGAACAACTCTCTTCCACTCGATTCTCACCACCTGTGGACTCTCGTTTTCCTCTCCATTCTCCTTTTTTTTTTTTTTTTTTACTTTCTCTTCTTCTTCTTTTCTCACTTTTTTATTTTAACAAATTTACAACTTTTGCTACATTTGGCGTTTAAAGTTTTCGGGAACGACGTACGATTCTCATTTCGGGATCAGACTCAATAAAAAGGAGGCACTGATGAGTTACGGGAGAATTTTTATTCCTCGGATACAAACGTGACTGGAAACGACGTCTTTGGCGGGGTCTGCAAATTACTGCTGATCCTCTTTGCACGTCTATCAAGTTGGAACCACCAAATGCAAGAAATGAAAATTAAAATATCGAATAATCAAGAACTATTTAAGAGCTAATTAAGTGCGCAATTAAAAAATTCGGAGCTCCGCTCCTCGTTAGTAAGAATAATGGCGTTATCAAATTTTTGAAAATTTGGCGCCGACACATAATTTTTTCGCGCTATTATAATTTTTCGTAAATCAAAATTAAAAGCTGATGAAGTGCACGAAAGAATTCGGAGCTCCATCCCTTATTCTTAGTGAAAATCATGGCATCGTCAAATTTTTGAAAAATTGGCGCCACCACAAGATTTTTTCGCTTTATTATATAAATTTTCGTACACCAAAATTAAAATTTATTCAAGAGCAGGAAAAGTGAATTGACGGTACGGACGAATTGTGATATTAAAAGCAATAAAAAAAATATTTTGAAAGAAAGTAGAAAACGAAAAAGAGATACAAAAAAGATGAAGAGGGTGGTGGAGGAAAATAATAAAAAAGCGAATTGAGTTGAGCCGTAGGCGGAGCTCGATTTCGCGTTCGTCTTTCGTCGCTCTCGTCGCATTGGCCCATTTCTCTTTCCTCTCCTTTTTCCAACTGCAAACTGCACACCATCCTGTGCAGATTTGCCTCGAGGCACACGGCTCGGCCCTCTCTCCAGAGATCTTTGGCTTGTCCTCGTCTTCCTTCAAGTTCTCTCCGTCCTCGTCGTCTTCCCTGTCGTTCTTGTTGTTGTTGTTGTTGTTGTTCTCAGTCGGGACTGGCTCCTGTGCCTCTGTTGCCATTCCCAGGACGTTTGACGCATCGCTCCTGTCGTCGTTCAACGCGTCACCGTCTCCTTTCGCTTTACCCTTTCCTCCGCCAACCAAAACGACCTACACGTACGAATTTCCACATTTGCAGAAACTGCTATTTACAAATTCATCGCAAAAAATTCGCATCCAGTAAACATTTGAAATTCCGGGGCTATTTATCGGGTAAATAATTGCAGAAAAATTTGAACAAGAAAAAATTGAAGACCATGTGGCAAAAAAAAATTTATTTGAAAATTTTGGATAATGGAGCAATTTTTCTCATTTTTTAAATCAATTTTAAACATTTTTCTGGATCGTTAAAAACTTTATGAACCATTTTGATAATTTTACATCGAAAAATATTCAAAAGCTTCGATGACATTCGAAATATTCGAGAACAGAGTGAAGAATCTGTAGCGAAAAAAGCTCATTCGACAATTTTCGATAGTGGAGCAATCTACCGAATTTTTTTTCAAACTTGAAACATTTTTCTGCAACGTTAAAAAATTTATGAATATTTCTCATTATTTTACATCGAAATAATCAAAATATACAACGAAATTGTCCGAGTCTCAATTGAAAATGTTAGATTGAATATTGAGGCGATGAATGTGAATTTTTCTGGATGCAATATACACCCAAGACTTTAGCGAACAGACCTTGTTCGTATGGATGTTAGTTTATTATATATGCAAGGCGTTCTCCTCGCTTTGATACTCACGAGACAAAAGTCCCTCGGTTTTGTGCGACTCCGTTCGAGAGACGATTTATGCCCTTGCCAGTTGAGACGTTTGCGCCCGAGAGATTGAATACGACGATATAAAAGAGGCTACCGGACACACATTCGCGTCAAACGCACGCACACACACATGCATAAAAATATATAAACATGTGCCATTTGTAGAAAAACATTAAATGTAGAAATAATTAAATAAAATTAAAATTTACATGTTTTTTTTTCCCAATAAAAAGAATTAGATTGATTGTCCTTTTTACGAGAGATACAAAATAGAGTTTGTGTCGTTTTTTTTGTCGTGGTGTTGATGAATGACGATTTACTGGAGATTGACAGTAATCAATCGGGACCAGTTTCAATCGTCTCGGGTCTTTCGTCTCGTCACGTCTTATTCTCGTTTCTTCGATCTTGTCTCGATCTGCTCGCGATTCCATGCCAAACGAGAACGAAGCAGGGGGAGGGAGTCAGGAAGAGAAGCTGAGATCGTAATTACTTGGGATGCCAATCGATTTAATTTTTGCGAGAGAGACGGAGAGAGAGAGAGAGAGAGAGAGAATGGGAAAGATGAAAAAATCGATTTGCTCGCAAATTTTTCACTCCCATTTTTCGCATTTTTTAGAAATGGCTAAACATGCGAGCTCGCAAAATAATTCGTGAAAATATGCGAATAATGAAAATATTAACAACATTTTGTATCGTTCGGAATAAAAAGAATAATATATGCAAATCAGATTCGAGAGACTCGAGGGTGTTGCCGTTCTGATTAAATACCTCCAGCATTAAAATTCCCCATTCCCCCGCACTTGCTTCCTTTTCTCTTTTTCTAGAATTCTCTCAATCTCCTTATCTCAGTCGTCAGTTATTAATTCACAAAGTTCTCTTAATATTATCGTCTCAGCCTTTTCTCGCTTCGTTCTCTCTCTCTCCCATTTTTTGTTCATCTCTCTTCGAGCTTGGATACGATTATTGGTTCGTGTTGAGCTGTACAAAACACACCATGTGCTTCGGGCCCACCGCGGAGCGTCCCGTCATCGCCAATCAATATGCTAACGAGCAGTTTTTCGTCTCGAGAAATAAGAGCAAAAGGCGAGGAAAATAATAAGAAAAAAGCGAGAGAGAAAAAGATTTAAAAAAAGATTTTTAAAAGAAATTGAATGAGCGAAAATCGAGAGAGAGAGAGAGAGAGAGAGAGAGAGAGAGAGTGAGAGAGACAAAGAGAAATCTGTGTGCAGAAATTGCTGGGAGATGAGGAGAGACCGTAGCCTCGACCGTAGCACCGAGAGGGTTGAGAGATGAAGGCAAAAGTTGCGGATATGATCGTCGATCGCATATATAGCCAGCAGCAAAAGGGTGCAACTTTTTTTCTTCATTTTTTTTGTTCATTCTCGTTCTCTGGATCTTATTCAGCATGCACATGTACACATTTATATATATAGATGTATATTTGCCTCGGGTATCTCTTTTGAATGTGCGCCGGCCAATTAAAATAATTAGCGACGAAGCCCCAACGATTTCAGAAAAAAAAAAAACATTCATGTGCAATAGTCAGCGTATAAAGAGAAGATTAAGAAAGACCAGGAAAAAAAGCTCAATCTTTTTGCTTGCTACACGATTATTATACATATCCTTACTCGTTGATACAACGAATAAATAGTCCTACATAAATAATCACTCCTCTCACCATTACCATACGCACATATTTACAAATGCACTTTATTTACGATTAAATGTATCTTAACCTTGATTTAAACTCCATTTAGTTATTTCTCGTGGCTCACACGTTCCGGGGTGACGAAAATTTTGTACTGAAATTTCTCTCTTTTTTTTTTTTTTTCTTTTAATCGAAAACTCCATTTCCTTTCATTCTCGAGAATGTTGACGGCGGCAATCCGAAGAAACTTTTCTTGCACCAATTTTTCATTTTCGTAAATTTGGGCATTTTTCATTTCGTCTGGTCAGATACGGTTTTTCTCTACTTGAACCTCTCGATCCTCTCTCCAACGATATTTCTCACAATTTTGGAGGAAATTCTTTAAAAAATCTCTAAGATAGAAAGGATTAAAAAGTTTCACGAGTTTTCGAAACGATTGTCATTTTTTTGCCACGAACAACAGGAGCGAAAAAGAGGAAAAAAAAATGTTTCGACTGAGGAAATTTTCGAATTATTCAAGTTTTTACAGGTCGTGAGAAAATTGGAAAATATTGTGGGAGAATAAAATGAAAATGAAATACTAAAAAAATAGAAAATACAAAACTCAAGAGGAATTTTTGAGAAGAAGAAAAAAAAAATTCTTCGACTGAAGAATTTTCGAATGGAAATATCGTGGGAGATTAAAATGAAAATAAAATTCTAGAAAATAGAAAATAATCAACCGCAGGAGCGGTTTTCAAAGAGAGGACAAAAATCCTTCGACCGAGCAAATTTTCGAATTACTAAAGTTCTCACGAGATCGTGAAAAAAATGGAAAATATTGTGGGAGAATAAAATGAAAATAAAATATCAAGGAGATCGGATCGTGAATTTATTCCTAGAGGGCGCTTCTGCGAAATCTCTCTCTCTCTCTCTCTCTCTCTCGTGCTCCATTCGTACACACACATAAATGCATATACATAAAGCTTCGGTGCGGTTTCTTAGTTGCGTTATGCGCGAGTGTAAGTAACGAGTTCGAGATTTCATTAGCGGAGTCGGGGCGGTGAGATTATTTTAAAGAGATACGAAATTACCTGATTAGGATGAGGGAAAAAGTCATTAACTCGAGCGAAACTAATTAACGCTAGGCACGCCGGGCGAAAGGGTAAAATCCTTTGTTTCAGGGGGAGGAAGCAGCGGCAACGAAATTTTGTTGTAAATTAAATTTCCAATTAAAATTTTTGCAAGTTTTTTCGACCGCTTTCGACTTGAAAGCGAAAAAAAAAAACAAAAAAAATGCGGGTCTTTTTTATTGTTAAAAATATTTTCAACAAATTTTTTGCCAATTCGTTTATTTTATTGCATAATTGCGAAATATACACTTTCATAGATGTACGCACTATTGAATGAATAATGTGTTGATATAATGGAGAAAAGACAAGACAGTGGCAAGAGGCTGAGTGAAAAATGTCTGCATCGCGTAGTGGCGGGTTCGTTAGCATGGCTTCCAACTTATCAAAGGTTCTGGCCCTTTGCTTCTGTAGCTTGTTCTCTTATACGGCATCTCTGTCTTGGTCTCTCTCCCTCTCTCTCGTATTTAACTGGGCCGAGTCCTTAACTCTGCATGTTGTTGGGAAAGAGACAGAGAAGAGAGAAAAAGGGCGACTTTGAGTCGTTGGCGATGGTGGGCTCGTGCGACCAGCAAAGCAAACGGGACGATACACAATGGCTTGAAATATCCTTCGTAGCCCGAGAGGTTTGCTCACAGGGTGAAAGATGGCCAGGACGTATCGTAAATTCACGAGAATGGCGGAGGACCCGCGCCCTTTTACGCCCCTCACGTCGTTCTGCGCACCGACACAAAAGTGACTGTCGAAAGGGCTCGAGTCTTTCGAAATCAAGCGCCAAAAAGTTCCTCTTTGCGTCCTTTCCCTTATCACATTTTCGTACACACCAAGATCTGACTTCTCAGGCTCTTCGGACGTTTCTCCAAGCCCTGTCGTCCCTTCAGCCACTTCGCTCCTCCTCTCTCACTTTTATTCCTCTAAATCAGTGAGAAACCTCAGGAAAAAGACTCAACGACACACTCGATAGATAGAATTCCGTCATTGACGAGCTAAACAAAGAGAGAGAGAGAGAGAGAGAGAGAGAGAGAGAGAGAGAGAGAGAGAGAGAGAGAGAGAGAGAGAGAGAGAGAGAGAGAGAGAGAGAGAGAGAGAAAGACACACACACGAGCCACTTGATTGATTGACGTACGTTCCTCCTTATTCCTACAGCCACGTTTTACTCTTAACCCACTCGCACGTCCACCACGTAAACACGTTATACTTTATAGCATTGATCGCGATACTAGAATTCTTCTTATATGGCAACCTCCGCTGGCCTCAAATTCCAGCTTGAAATATTATCGATTCGATAGCACGAGAAAGACGAACAGCGTAATCGACTGCTGTACGTTCTTAGCAAAATTGACACGTTTTTAAAAAAAAAAGAAGGTTTCTGTGCAGATTTTCAGGCACAACGTAAAAAGCTCGCAATTTTCAAACGTAAAAAAAAAAATTGCACCTCGAAAAATCGAGGCAGAAAAAGAGACGAAGGAGCGCGCAGAGAACGAAAAAGACAGAGTCACAGACTCGCACGACAGAGAAAGTAAAACGAGAGTCTTCCGTTTTATTTATTCAAAGTAAGTTATTGCGATCGGTCCTGCCACTATATTACGTGAAAGCGGAGAAGTCAAGCTAAAAGCGTCGCCACAGTCAAGTCCATATAGCAATAAGATAAACAAACGACCGCAAGGGATCCAAAGAGACACGACAATTTACTACATTTATCCTCCATTTTATACCTGATCTCGATTTCCAGGTAAAAGATATCGATCCAATTTCCTGGTCGATCCAAGTCGGAGACTAGATTGAGATTATAAAGTTCGATCAATGCGATAATGACTCACGATGTCGTTGAATCTCATTTCTGCATCCATTTCTTTCGATTTTCATCATTCATTCACCTTTTTTTTTCTTCTACGATGACGCACGTATGATTCTTTTTTTTTTCTCATTCCCTTCGTCGAGCCCGAGTCACCGAAGCATTTTCTTGCATCTGATAATTTTTTGGGTCTCTTTACTGCACGGCTCACGAATTTTCCTTGAGGATACATGCGGATCTTCTCCTGGGAAATTCCTGCCTAGGAATGCCAATGGGGAATAATTTTCAAGCTCCTGTTACGAAACGCAGCTTCTTAGAGTCTCTGGATCTCCGGGACACGACAGGGCTTTCGGGCTCATATTTTTAAAATCGAAAAAGTTCACTATACATTTTAACTTTTGATTGGCACAATTTTTAAAGAATGAGAAATCGTTGGTTGAAAAAAAAATCTGACACGTTTTCCCGACGATGAAAAAAAAAAAAGAAAAAAAAAAGTTTTTTTCAACAAATTCGACAATATTTTTACTTTTCTTGAGAAATTTGAGTAAATTTGTTCGAAAAAAACATTTTCACCAGTCGAAAATTTCGGAATGCCTGTTTACAAGAATTCAGCGGAATTTTTGGGCGTGTAATTACGTTCGAAAATGATGAGACATTTGTGTCCTTCGAGCTTCTGCTTATTTTACATGAAATTGTCTATATATTTTCTCATATGAATTTCCTGGTCTTTCTGAACGTCGGGAACGGTTATTCCGGACGCGTCTGGGACTCGACTCGACGAGAGACGTGCGCGGTTAGGTCACATATATAAATATATATAGGTCGACTTATTTGTTGCCCGAAAAACGTGAGTCTCGACTCCTTGGAATTCAGGAATTTCCTTGTGAACTCCCGCAAGCTTGTAGCTTCGAATTCCACTTATCTTCGTGTCGACCATTTTCCTTCTCTCTCTCTCTCTCTCTCTCTTTCTCTCTTTTTGGTACAGTAAATATTAACTCTGACTATTTGCACCTGCAAGGGATAAATACGTAATCTTGTTTCGTCTCGATGACATATTTTCAAACTTCATTGTGCACTAATAAATTCTGTCGACGATCACCGACGAAGTATTAATCGAAATAAAATTTTTTTAACTCTTGAAATTACATCCGTTCGCACTTTACGATCCTGTCACCTTTTTTTGCAATTACAATAAATAATTAATAATTATTCAATTAAAAAAATGGATGATAACGTAAGGAAGACTTTTGGGACTGATAAATGTTGAATTTAAAGGAAAAAAAAATTAATTAACAATTTCTTATGATTATCGAGAATAAATAATCGTACACATTGTTTCGAAAATGACGGAATGATGCAAAGAAAAAAAGTTTAAATTCATTGGTCCCATTAACGCGTTTTCAAGAAAAAAAATAACTCATAACGTGAGAAAAACGTTTGGGACTGAAAAATGTTAAATTTCATGAGAAAAATCAGAGAATTGCTTCTGATTAACCAGAGGAAGAAAAATCGAATACTGCGACATGTTTTTGGAAATGACATAATGATGTAAATAATAAAAAATAATGATAAATCGAATTAATCGTGGGCCTCTTAATGAAAACATAATTATTCGTGCAGCCCTTTATGACTAGAAATGAAAGGCTCACAGGGAGGAAGAAGAGTCGAGAGGTGGGAGTTCAGAGAAAAAGATTTATGTTTAAGGGACAGTGATGGTATTGTTGCTCGTCAATCAAGCCTGGTGATTGTGAGGGTGAGCGTAACGAAAATGGAGTTTGAGGTATTTAAAAAGTAGTCGGAGGATGAACGAGGGTTCGTATGTACGAATCGGGTTGTCCGAGGCACACACGAGGGAGTTTTTTTCTCGTGTGGGCGAAATCGAGGCAGTCAAATTAAGTCACAAACTCTTCTCTGATGCGGATTATCGAAAAACGTCTGCTAATAAAATGTTATACGTGCTGGATGAAAAGAGGAAAGAGGGGGTGTGCTCGACTCGTACGTTTTATTGGTTCTTGATGGGAGTGTCGCGCGCCTGTGAATCTCTTTCTTTTTTTGCCTTCTTCCCTGTCTCTCCGCGGCTCTCTTTCTTTTTCTTAAGTAAAGCCTCGTCATTCTTGGACCATATGGTCCGTGGTTCATTCGTGAGAAAGATTCACGAGCTTTGCGAGATATTGCATGCCGTTTCTCTTCCTCCTTCTCCTTCTTTCGCTTCTTCTCCTTTTTCTCCTTATCTTCATCTCTTTACCTCTATATTTATCTCTCGCTCTCTCTCCCTCATCCCTCAAGCCTTTTTTCCTCTGATTTAAAACCTTTCAACGACTCGTTCAACAAATTGAACAACCGAATTAAATTCCTCGCGACTGTGTACCCGAGATTTTCTTCTTTCGATCTCCCGGCCAAGTTTGCTGGATTTCCGTGATATTTTCTTAGTAAATTAAAATATTCTCTTGTCGTTTCACGCAAAGGAAAGAAAACAATCGGCAAGTTTCATTTTTTTTTTCCACCTTGAAGATTTTAATTTCTTATTTTCTACGCCGATAAGTTTTACACGCGGAGCTTACACGCGCTTCGGAAAGAAACGTTGTAATATTGAGCGATTCGCTTTTCCTCGTTCTCGGCGACGTGGATCGCTCGCTCGCGAGTCACATGCATCACGGAAGAATTCGCGCGCGATCGCAGGTACACGTTTATTTATATATTAACCCATATATATATATGTATACATAGACACAGGTACATATATGTATGTATCCGTATATATAGCGAGTCGTATCGGAGTATAAACCGCGAGAGAGCGTTTCGGGTCACATAAATCTCATTTTTTCACGACCCACTTTCCGGACGGACGCGTATTTATTACCGCTCGTTCCGCAGTCGATGCGAGACTCTACTAGCTCGCTATAACATACAAATACATGTATATCGAATGAATACACATATATTTATGCAACGACATGTGTTACATATCTTTTTCACCTCGTCAACTCGCGAGACGTACGTCGTGCGATGACTCCGCGACACCAAAAAACACAAAAACGCACCTTTCCGAAGAAATTTCGTGAAAAAGTTAATAGACGATAGTTCTTTCACAGGCTGATCCCTTTTGATCGAGAGTCTTGACCACACCTTCGAATTGGGTCATTTTGTATAAGAGAATCTAGAAAAATGTCGAGCATACAGAAAACATATACAGAAAATACAGAAAATTCAATTTTCAATTTATTTTTAACGACTTGCTCTCGAAATCCTGAGGGCACAATCATCGACAGTCCATAAACGTAATTAAGCATCGAGAGGAATATACTCTTTTGACCTTCGGTAGTCGATGCATACGGAGGTCCGACGAGGTCGAGGAGGTTGGTGCACCATGCAAATGCACGAAACAAGCCTCGTAGGTATCGATCACTGTGGCTGCGGAGTCACGCGAACTTTTCTTATGTCTCTCATCCTCGGATCCCCCGAGCGAGACAACTCGGAAAGTCCAATAGTCGGAGGAATAGCGCATGAAAGAAAGAGAAGCGAGGAAATACCGAGGGAAACGTACGTAGAGCCTTCTGGTCTTCGTCCGATAGCATCGTGACACGTAAGGCGTCTCCGAATCATGAATTCACTCGCATTTGCAATTCTGTAAGATCTACAGATTCTTTTTTCACCCAAAATACATACAACGGTCGTGGAGCGTGCATCATGGGTCAAAATGACCCGTTCCTTATGAGAATGGTATCCACTGTCAACTCAGAAAAAAAAAAAAAAAACAAACAAATTTCCTCCTCGAGTACGTCGATTCCCTTAAGTCGATGAAAAAAGATAAACACAGTCAAATTTTCGAGATAATCGTGCAGGCCAGTGCAGCATCTCAACGTCAATGTCTAATGAACAAATAAGTTGTGGTTCATCTAAACTGAGGCAGCAAAAGGAGCGAGGAAGCGAAGGGCTTGAAGGGCACGAGTTCCTCGAGAGTTAGAGAGACTAAGAATCCAACATGGCTGACCTGGTATCCCGAAGGTTTCGCCAGAGAATCCTATGATTACATTCCTAACTCGAGCTCACCCCTTTCCCTCTTTTGGTGACGCTCATCCCCACTTTGCCAACATTGCATCGTCCGTACTTTATCCTCCAGCATATACGAAAATGTTACCCAGATCCAAATTAGACGAAATTCGACCAAAAAAAAAACGTGAAATATACAATTTTCAGTCTTCCAAACCGCGTCCTCCATTTCTTGCTTCATTCGCAACGTTTTCCCACATTTGATAAAAGGATATCGTAACAAGTGTTCCGAAAATATTGGATTTCGCTACTGCAAGTTTTATGGAACGTTAAAAAAAATTCAAAATTAATTAGTATAGAATAATTAGGGAGATTGTATAAGGAATTTTCAAAATAAAACACAATTTCGAGTATACATTCATTTTTATGGACACTAGACTGTAATTTCGTTGTAAACGTGGGGATTTTATGGTAATATAGAAAATTCTTTTTATTATTACGAGATTAAATGCGACTTAACGAGCACGAGCTTATGGGAATGAAATTATAACGTAAGATGGAGCGAACTAAGGCCGGACAAAATGGAAGTTCATCATCATCAAATGCACGCTTTCCTATAGTAATTTTTGCAAATAAATGAGAGGCTAAATGTCTGTGACGAACATAAAGGCGAATTTGTTACTTTTTACGGCTACCAGCTCGTTAGGTGTTTAATCCGACGCGTTTATTTGGCTGCTGGCCTTGCAGCTGGCTCTTCCCCGTAGCGTTTTGTCTACTGCATGCTCGTCCCTGCACCGCCATCGGAAGAATTTCTCGAGTTTTGTTCGAAACTAAAACTCGAAAATTTTTAAATTTTTCCTTCAAGTTTTTTTTTGAATTAAAATATTTTCCGAATGCTCAAAAATCGCCGAAAAAAAACCACGTATTTCATAAATGAATTTATATCGAAACGAACTAATCTGGAAAAAAAAGTCCCTCGACAAAAATCCCATAAATGAAAAAGAATCAAAGTGGCACTTGGGTATCCAATTACCTTGAAAAAAATGCCACCCCAAAAATTTGTGGTGTCTTGAGAAGGTTCAAGCTTTTTTTTTCTTGTTTTTAAAATTATAAATTTTTTTTTTTTAATTTTATTTTTTCATTTGGAGTATTTTGTTGCGGTGGACGTTATAGCCACACACTATGTGGTTCTCCATGAGCGGTCCGCTCAAACACACGCCCCTTTCTGTTGCCGGTTCGACGGTTCTGGTAGCTGCTCCTCGCCGCGGTAATTATTCCCCCCTCCTTTCCTTCTCTTCAACCCCCTCCGCCTTTTTGCTCTTCGTTTTCTTCTTCAACTCTTTCCTCGTCGAGTCGATTCGTTCGGTGGTGTGTTTCCTCTTCCAGAGAGCTCCGACATGGCTCCGCTGCCGCCGCGCGCTTTAAATACAGTAATCTTTGACTTTCTTTGCTGCCGCTCTTCCCTCTCCCCTCATTCCCATTCGTTGTTTATGCTAATCCACCCTGCCACTATAAATATTCTTCCAAATACAAAAATTACACCTCTCCGAACTTTTCCATTTTTTGCATTTACATTCTAGTTCACCGGAAAACCGCAGCGCAATATTGATGCAGATGCACTTGCATATAAATAAAAAATAATACAAAAAAAAATGTAAAATTTTTAATTGAGCTGTAAAAATTTTGGGAAATGAGAATTTTGGAGCCAGAGCAGAAGAAATCCTAAAACGAGCAATTCCGACAACAGATTTTTCATTTCGTATTTTTTCGAATATTAGTTTCGAGCCGAATGCTAAATTTTGTGTGTGTGTGTGTTTTTTTTTTCCATTGCAATAATTTTTCCTTTGATTCTGATGCATTGTTCGTTTTTTTTTCTCGTCGAATCGATTTTTTGGGCTTCGTGGCATAGGAGCACGATGATTATGGCAATTAGTTTGGAATAATGGGCAAATCAATCGGGAGATCGAGATCTCGTGCGATAACAAATCGGTCGAGTGATGAAACGGGAGCGAGGAGAAAATAAAAGTTGCTTTGATTCGGGATACGTGAATCATCGTGACAGGAAAAATTTCGACGATACAATACCATCATAAATAACGTTATATCTGTATAGATGTTTATTGTGTCTCGGTATATCGTTGTGTACAATATTTGAGTACATAATGAACGTACATTGTATCTTATCCGATGAAGAATGACGAACGATATTTCAGTTCAACAATACTGACCTAATCGATCTATAATCGATCGTCAATTCTCTCATTCATCAGAAATTACATTTCGAGGCTTCAATCAATAATAAAAGTTTCGATTTCTGTTAAAAAATTAAATTCTTTAAAATAAAAACGGACAAAAAAGTTGTTGGTATGACTTTTTATTTTTAAAGCGAACGTTTTCACATTATTTGCTTTGGACGGTTTTGTAAAAGGTTTTTTTTTTTAATTTCACGACGTGAGCGCAATTACGACACGGTGCGTGCGATTTTTTTTGCAAAGATAGCTGTGATTGTTGGAGACCAGAGAATCGAGAATGAAGCAACGAGAAATCTAGAGAAAGGCGAGGGAAGGGAAATAGAAAGAAAAAAAGAAGTGAGCACGAGGAGCGTGATGGATGTTTTCAACGTCTGTTCCGTGTCTACTTCTGCTTCGCATTAACTGACTTTCGAAACAGGCTTGAAAATGGCTAAAGGGAGAGAAAGAGGACGAGAGAAGAAAAAAGATTCGTTGTTCGTCTTTGGGTTGTTGTACATTTTCTCGTCTTCGTCCTCGATTCTCCTTTTTCCCTCTTTTTCTTCTCCTAATGCGGTCACGAAAGACGTCGCGTCCTTCTATTTCTATTTTTCTTTCTGCTTCTCTTCCTCGCCTCTTTCTCTTTTCCATTCTATGCAAATCTTCGTCCGCGTGAGAATAACTCTCAGACCGAAGTCAAAGAGCGACGACGAAATTTTACAGAGAGATACGCACAGACGATTCCCGTCGCTCTTTCCTCCTACATCGCGTCCCAAATCTCGCGTCTTCGTGTCTGATCATGCGACCACTCTTTCTACTTCCACTGCTCCATTCTCCGCGCACAGAAATCAACGGCAAAGTCACCTTTCAAGCTCAACCCGATCTTTCATATTCACTCTCACAACATTATTTTTCGCAACTTTCCAAATAAATTAGCTCCCGAAATAAATTCGACTCGCCGCAGTATTTCTTTTTCACTGATTCTTCGATCAACGTCTTTCGATCATTAAACGCTTTCCTAATCCTCAAATATCTGCGTCGCTGCGACAAATTGGAATAAATTCCATTTGGAATGTCGTTTTGGCAATTTTGATCGAAACTTTCGTCTCGTTTCTTCCAAAATTCGCTTCTATCGAGAGCTTCTTTGGCTTTTTCTATTTTTCCCCAGGCAATTCGTCGCTATAGTAGAAACAGCCGTTCTAGTTCAGACAATGAAAAAATGAAGTTTTCACTAAACTTTTCAAAAACGAGGCTCCAAAAATTAAATGGGAAGCAAAAATTTTGCAAAATTGTCGTTAATTTTGCACAAACTTTTTGACGACGCACTTTGCTCTCGAAAATTTATTCGAAAAAATAGTAAAAATGAGGATTTTGTTGAAGAGAAATTTTAAAACATTGAGACTACGAAAGCAGAACGAAAAACTGAGAAACCAGCCAGCAGAGAAGACTGTGATGAGACATTCAATTTGTAAAAATATGTTGGTTAAGTCTTTTTCATTCTCAGCAGTTGATTCACATGTACAAGTCAATATGTATAGCTGTATATATCGGAGACGTGAGTAAACCGGGCGAGCTCGTAGTCACGCCCAGGTCTGCTGGCCAATAGTCATTAGCTGGTACCATTAAAAACTCCAGAGCGTGCACGCACTCTCGCACAACTTCTCCTCCTCTCACTCGTACACTCAGCTCTCTCGTATATAAACGCTCGTGTTCTCTTCTCGTTCATTTACGACCTCGCTCGATCTCCGCCGAGGCGAAGGTGGGCCTTATGCTCCCCTCGTATATGGTGGATCTCCTTCTCACCATGCGCAATAAATATACATGAATATATCGATTTAAGATTTCAATACTTTTTCATTCCAAAGTCTGCTGGGGAAAATTAAGAAAAAAAAAAATGGAATTAATCGTGATCAAAAAAACGTCCAAATATTCGCCGTATGTTAATGTGCAATTTGTATTTTTAAAAAATAAAAAAAATCAAAACTATTCCCGAGGTTCCAGAAAAGTTTGTGAAATTTTTTTAAAAAACTCGTGCAGACGAAAAAAATTCAAGTGTTTTCTGAATTAGTGGCAAATCTTGAGAAAATATTTGACAAAAATGAGATTAAGTTTTTTTTTTTCTATTGAAATAGCATAAAGAATTCTTCGGAAAAGTGATGTTGCAGTTTGTAGTAGAAATATTCTCAATGAATTTCGAAATTGTATTTGCGAGGCGTTTTCGCTGAGTTTTGGGTGTTTCGTGAACCCACCACCGATTTTATTGGCGGTGCATAATGAAGAGGTTCGCGTGCACGTGAGTGCAGTCTCCATGCAGAGGATGACGACGACGACGACGACGACGACGAAAATGAATGTAGAGAGTGGGGAATCGGACAGGAGGCAGGGGCGGATCCGAAGAGGCGGCTTAACACCGCCTTCCTCGAGTTTTATTGCGGTTGATAGCAAACGCGCGCCTCCCGTCTCTTAGCTATACACATACATACATAAAATCCAATCGTCAACAATCTATGTAATCAGAAAGCACGTAATCAAAAGTCTTACAAGTTTTAAAACAGCGATAAAAATTCTGCTCTGATTATAAAAATATTTGCGACTTATCTTTTCCGTTTGTATTCACAGCATGAAAAAATCTTTCTACTCATAATTCCAGCAACTAATTTATACTTTTATTAACGAAACTAATTCGATCGAAATAAATTCTTGCAGATTAAAAAAAATTATTCGCAAAAAAACTTTCAGACACTAAAACGTCGATTGAAAAATGTCGAAGATAACAAAAAAAAAATTCAACAATTTGTTGACATCACTGACTGCGAATTCGAAGTTCATTTTTTGGCTTCTCGCTTGGATTTTGCAAAAAAACACCAAAAGTTTTGACGAATAAATAAAAAATTGCACTTCACTGTTTGCGAAGGGGAAAAAAAGAATTTCGTTTGCTTTGAACTCACGAAGAAACTTTTAAATGCCAAGTGGGAGGTTAATTTTTCCCGATAAAAATGCAAAGCGAGCAACATTGTCTTACGGCCACGAGAGAACAACTGCGGACCTCTGCGTGTTCGTTCACGAAAAACGGGGCCAAAGAGAATAAAAATAAAAAAGACAGAGAGAAAGAGAGAAAAAAAATGATTTTTTTTTGTTTCAAGAGTTGATTCGTGCGTTGGATTCATGGACTCCCCGCTGAGATATGCCGGCGCGACGATTATATGTTCCACTATTAATATGCGACCTGCGAGACGAGCCTTTTTATAACCGCATTGAGTTTTTGTTGCTGTATTTTTTAATTAAGAATATTCTCGTATAATTTTCTTCAACGTCCGCAATTTCCACGATGCTCGAATATTTCTTTTTTTTTTTCATTTAAAATCGAACGATGGGTTTCTGGGTCTCTCCGATCACCTCATTATTCCTCGTTCCTATTCACTCGTTCTTTTTTTGCGAAATTGGGACTGAAAGTGTTGCGGCTTGTCTCTCGTCATTTCTCGTAGAAATAAATAAAACGAGAAAAAAGGGAAAGAGACAAAGAAACAAAGGGGATCCGCGCACCTCGTTTGCTCGGGCAAGTTTCTCAACAGAGCTTGCGCCTTCTATGTACGAGAAGCCAAGAAAAAAAAAGAGACAAAATGAGCCAAAGAGATCCAACGAGCCAGAGGTCTTTTCGATATATTTCATATTTACGACGAAGAGACTGCGAACGAACGAGTCGATGAGCTCCGAGCTCATATGGATACCAACGTATATCTATATATATATACAGGCAACTACGAACCAGAGTGTTTTCAGCTCTTAATGACCAACTCTGGTTGCTCTCGGGGCATAATATACCCTGGGTTACCCTCATCGTCCTGCTGCGGTCTCTTCAGCATCGTCTCTCGACCTCCCCTCTCCCTTCCACCCACCCAAACATCCTGGATTATTATAATAACCAATGCCTTTCGGATTAACATATATTGACGTCGCAAAATAGACTTTTTCGTTAATTTCAACGATTTTCGAAATATTCATTTATTTATTATTCTAAATACAAAATCCCATAAAATTCGTGGACGCCTCGTGTTCACTTTTCGACGATAACGTCCGAAAAATTTCATTGCAGACAAAGTGGACGAGAGTCTCGAATCCGACACAGCAATCAGCAACGCGATTCCCATCCAGAATCCGTAGAACCTTCGCGTAACGAATGCTCTGTTTACGAATCGATCATATCTCGATACATACAAAGCACTGGCCTGGAAATTCATTTTTTTTTCTCTAAATATCAAGTTTTTCGATCGAATCTGATTTTTTTGCGAAAAGAGCATCAAACGTTCATGACTTTATTCCTTTTTTTCTTCGTTTCTCGTTGCGAAAATGTCGAAAGAGACAAAATGACGTCGCGAGAGTTCGAAAGGAATAGAGAACTAACTAATTGTATCGCAAACCCAAATCAGCTGAGCAAATCGGAGCTTGGGAATGAAAGGCAATGAATAGGAAAGTCTTGTCGAACAAAAAAAAATCGACGAATACAAATACATGCGAGTTTATGCAACAAATTACAGATATATTTATAAGAAGTAAAAATTATACACATGTCTATGTGTATGTATGTGTGTCTCGACCGTATGTACGTAAAAAAAAAAAAAAAATTCACTGGGGATTGGAAATGAGAGGGTCGGCAATAAAGAGGGATGTTTACGAGAAGCCCGCGCTCACAGGCACGATATCTTTTTCTGTTTCTCTCTTTCTTGAAATAAGAGAAAATAAAGAGAGGGAAAAGAGAGAGAGAGAGGGAGAGCTTTTGCCGCGTCGCGTACGGGGCAGAGAATAAGAGAAAAGAAAAGAAGCAAAAGGGAGGAAGACGAAGAAGCGGGAGATGAAGAGAAGGAGAAAGAAGAAGGGAAAAGTTCCGCCGCGGTGCCGTGACATCTCGGACGTTGTTTATCGAGTTTCGGAATCTGAAAGATAATATCGTGCCCCGCGATCTTTGCTCAGGCTATTTTGTGAACTGCCCCCCACCCCCTTTATTTACCCCGATCCTCCATGTTTGTCTGCTTTTAGCGAAATCTCTCCCTCTCCTTATGTTCTCTCTTGCGATTGACTTTCGCGTTCTCGTTAAAAAGCTCCGCGACGTGCCAACAAACAAAACATTTTTCCATTTTTCCTTCATTTTTTTTTCGTCTGCTGCCAATTTTTCGACAGTAGCTGCAATTCCTTGATGATGGAAAATGATTTTGTAATCTGAAAAACTTTTTTCACCTTCTTGACAAGTCAGAACGACGATTCACAAATTCCAAAGAATTTACAGAATTTCCATTTAAATCAAAATTTCGAGAATTTTAATAAAAAAATCTTCAATTTTTTCATCAATTCAGTTGAAAACTATTGGCAGGCAGGGAAAACACCACAATTTTCAGGAACCCATTTTATTTGAGAATCCAATAAAAACGATCGTGCCTCGTTAATTAATTTAATCTGCAATTTTATCACTAAATAAATAATAGAAAAAAAAACAGCAGAGCGAAACAGTGTCCAAAGTAAATTATTAGATGACCATATCATTCGTTGAGCTGCTGGTAAATTATTAGATATTATTTACGTTCTCGAGACCATGCGACGACGTGGATCGTCGGCTAATTGAAATCGCCATCGTGATTTATGATACGACCGAGTTCTCGAGCGAACCGATACGAAATTTATTCGACTATCGATCACGATATACACAAAACAAATATATATATTGATCCAAATACGAACACGCTCATGAATATTTCGTGCACAAAATAATGCATGTAATAAGCAAAAAGAAAAGAAAAAAAATTCAATCAGTATCTTTAATTCAACGCCAATAAAAATACGAAATTTCGTGACGAATTTTTCTCACAAACCAATTTTGTTCCTTCATCAATTTTCCACTATTAATTGTCGTTGACCAAAGACTGAAAAAAAACTGCATTCGCCGTGACACGAATGACATAATAACAATGGCAAAATCCTTGGCTTAAAAATAAAAACTAAAATAAATGAAAATATCCAAAGGGTTTTTAAAAAAATTCTTACGACCCACGTACGCGAGCGCAGTCAGCAAAATACTATAATGTACACCTATATCGTACATAGTGTGGTCCACAGCGGCGAGAAACGCGCGCGTCAGTTGATTTAGTGTCAGATTGGTCACGGGTTGTCGCCCTCACCCTCCGGCTTTCTGTGCCTCAGAAGAGTGCCCCATAGCTCTACGTATAAAGTCCCGGTATAATATTTTCCCGTTTTTTTTTCTTTTTACTTTTTATTTCATCATCTTTTCCCTTTCTCGTTAATATATACATATATATGTTGGTGAAGGCGGCGCGTTCGTCAGGAATCTTTGATCCCCCGCCGACTCTCCGGCATCAGAATCGCCACCCAGTGAAATTATATTTTATATCTATAAATATGAATCGTCGGTGTGTGTGTGTGTGTGTGTGTGTGTGTGTGTGTGTGTGTGTGTGTGTGTGTGTGTGTGTGTGTATTGAAATGTGCGATACAAATGAATTCCGCATTCGGAATGCTCTCGGTTTTCAATAAATTGAGATATCGAGTGGAACCCCTTAAAATGGAGTATTTTAAAAATTTCATAAATTAAACACGAAAACGAGGAATTGACAAACACGTGAAAATGAGTTTCCATCAGAATAACATTTTTCCAAAATGTTCCTTTCGATCGTCATGACTTTTCAGATGAAAAATATCATTTTTTGTATTTTGATCCATGTCATTGAGTTTGCAGGCATTTTTCCGATAAAAAACTCTGGTTAACGAATATTTTTCGATTATTTTACGATCAGGAAGAAACAGGCTTGTCGGAGAACCAATAAGAAAATTTCTAGTCTGTTATTTTTTATGTGCTACTACATTGTAATGATAATAATCCTAAGAGAGCCCAACACATTGTGTATAATTCAAATGTCCATGTGAACGTATAAACGCGCAGGTATGGGCTAGTTAATACATCGAACATACGGGCCATATCATCAGGTCGAGTCTCTGTGATTTAGTGGATCGTTACCTTCACCGTATACACAGACATGTATATATTCTCGGGCATAATAAGTGTGGAGAGAAAGAAACAGACAGTGAGAGAGAGAGAGAGAGAGAGAGAGAGAGAGAGAGAGAGAGAGAGAGAGAGGGGGAGAGATGGAGAGAGAAAAGAAATCGGAATAGCACGTCGAGTTGGCTGGGCCAGCTCTTCAGGATCACAAGCAGTTTCCACACCTACGCATTACGCGAGAAAAATAATATGATCATGTGTGTGTGTGTGTTTATGTATTAAAAGGGGAACTCGCGAGTGCCCATACTTTCGTGGGTCATATATAAATACTACGACGAGCCACAGTCATTAGAAATGTCAGGCATTAGTTAATAACACACCAGGTGCAATCGAGATGCACTTCCGGTTCATGAGACTATTTCTATTCGACCATTTCGCGATGAAATTTTCTCACGAAATACGCAGTTTTTTTCGTTGCAGAATATCGACAATGATTATTGAACTTTTTTGTATATTGGTTGGGGCGGTGTGAACAGAAATAATTGTAAGTTCGATTGATTTATTTATTTTCCAATTTTTTTAAATGAGGCGTACTTTAAATTGGTCACACTTTTTTCGCTTGTACTTGATCCATTGAAAATATCTTTTGACAATATTTCTTCTAATTAAATCGTAACGTCGATGCGGAAACTTTTTGTTTCGCGTTTTTCATTTCGGTTCAAAATTCTACAATTTAATTGTTACTATCGCTCTCGTTTAACTCACGTTTTTGTTAGTTGTAATTTTTTTTGTTCATACGTTAAACTCGAGAGACGAGACTAAACTTTGAGGCTGGACTGTGGTTCGCTGGGCCGATGCAGAGAACTTGAGTCAGAGGATGAAACGAGATTGGGCGAGGCTCTCGACTATATCGCTGGTGAATGGGTTTTTTTCCATTTTTTTTTTTTTCTTAATTTTTCATCCTGCATTTTTTTTCTTGTTCATCCAGACTGCAGCTTCGAAGGGCGCCTGTGGTATAATTAAAATACAGCTGAGCTCTTCAACTGCCTGTTCATATATACCGCTGCGTGCTCCTGCTGTTGCTCGTTCTTTCATTTTCTATCCCTTTCCCTTTCTCCCCGAATTTTTATCTCTCGCATTTTTCTTACTCCCTTTATTTTCTCGACTCTTTCATATTCTCTAATTTCACTCCCGCTCGATAATTCTTTCGAATCTTATTCCGCGTGGCTGAAAAAACAATCAAATTGTGGAATCGAAATTTTCCACATTTTTTAATCGTTTTCGGAAAAAAAAACTATGCGCAGGAGTCGCGTGATCCTTCGAGAGAATCAAACGATCGAAGAAATTTTTTCATTCTCAATCTGATGCCACGATTTTGAACATTTTCTGAGCTGCGCGGATAAAAAACGAGGGAGAGATCGAACCAGTTAATTAGGTCGTTCGATAAGAAGTTGGTGCTCGCGATCGTCACGCTCGTAATACTCGTCGCGCGTTAATATTCAGTCGGGCCTGTTTCGCCTCTCGGATTCCTTCGTCCCTCCTTCATACTCACACGGCTCGTGTACTAATTGTTTTCTCTCCGTCGTTTCATAAATCTCGCCTCTTATTATAACGTCAACATGAATATACTACGGCACGTTGGTCTTCCTGTTGAGACTCTGCTTCGTGTGTATTTCTCCGTTTCGTGTAGATGTGTTCCCGGAGAATTTTTATTGACGAAGAAATACGAAGAAATTTGTATTCCTCCTTGGAGATGTTTTTCAAACAATTTCCCATAGAAATTTCCCTTCATGTGAGCTAATGGACTAATTTATTTCATAATTTTCGAAGCTTCATTCCGCGTCATGTGTATATGTTCGCAAAGGATTTTTATTGATGAAGAAATACGAAAAATTTGTATTCCTCCTTGGAGATGTTTTTCAAACCATTTCCCATAGAAATTTCCCTTCATGTGAGCTAATGGACTAATTTATTTCATAATTTTTGAAGCTTCATTCCGCTTTGTGTGTATATGTTCGCGGAGGATTTCTATTGACGAAGAAATATAAAAAAAAAAAAAATTTCTCCATGGAAATGTTTTTCAAACAATTTTCCATGAAAATTTTCCTCCACATGATCAAAATTGATTGAATTTTCGAAGCTTCAATTGACTCGCGTGCATTAGTAAAACGTAAAGCTCATTTTTTTCGGGGTTAATTACCGAAAAATCGCAATTACCCGAAAGACAACGATCGCAAGAGCTGCGTTTAAAAAAATGTCAATAACGATTAATTATCTGTCACAATTAACTCGTTTGCCCTTTTTCTTAACGCGGAAGGTAAAAGGGTCCAGCCGAAATGAATTCCTCGAGTTTCGTCAGACTCTCGGGAGATGGCCCAACGTGTACGATTTTCACGAGGTTCCCTGACACGCGATCTCAACGAATATATATAAAAATATTAGTGGAAGAAAAGTTTTAGTTGGATTCTTGCTCTCCCTTTCCTTTAACGACAATCAACGTTTCATCTCCGTCTCCTCAATGGACCACAAAAGTATCTTTCCTCCCGTTTTCTTCCCTCTAAACTGTAGACTCTTTAGTTTTTTTTTTATTTTTCCAGTCATTTCGGGCCAGGGATCCCCCGAGCACGCTCGGAGACACGGCTATTTCATTTTTGATGCTATAAAGAGGCATTTTATCACCGCGTTTAAGGGTTATTGTACAATAAAAATGCCATTATTATCAGTTAGCTACGGAGGCGCGTATTCCCCCTTTCGAATCGTTCCGGCTGTTTCTTTTCACTCGCTCTCATCTTCGATATGCTTTTTTTTTGCATATGCCCAAGTTTCTTCTCACCTCGATGCCTCGATCTTTGTTGAATAAAAAATTAATTTCGTATCGATAATTCGTCGAAGAAAAGTAACTGATTGCGAAATTGACGAATTGAAAGATAAAAGATTATTGAGCAAGTTGAATAATCGAATGAATAATTGAACGATATTTTAGACTCGATTGAAAATTAATAAAAATTCACTGAGCCTCTCTCGATGAATTTTAGTCTGAAATACATAATCGTTTTACATTTTAATATAGCGATTGTACTTTTTCAATGGTACGAAATAACGATTTGGTGGGATATGCGTGTATGCGATGCCAGAGGTATTCGCATTTTGATTATTCGTTTCTCCGTTCTACCGTTCTCTCGATGTTATGCCCATCGGTTACAATACCGCGTAGACCCTTTGTCGGCTGCATAAATTCACGCAGCCAATGTTACCGCGTTTTGTTGCACTGCCTCCCTCCCTCTCTCTCTCTCTCTCTTTCTCTCTTTGTTTCTCTGTTTCTTTTTTGTTGCATTCCCTTTCTCTCTCTCTCTCTTTCTCTCTCACGTTTTTTTTTTGTTCTTGTCTCTCCAATTTTCTCTCATTTTGACTCCCACTTTAGCTCTTCGCTTCTTCTCCTTTTGTCTCTCCGATTCCCCCTCTTTCTGCCTCCCCCTCTTCCCTTGCCTCGCTTTGTTTTTCCGATTCTCTTCATTTTTTCGGTTTTTTTTTCTACCAATTCGTTTTTCTGCTCGCTACGTCTCTCTGTTTTTCTCTGTGTCTCTCTTTCTCCCGTTTCTAGTGCATGAAACTGTAATCGGCCAATGAATAACTAACAATTCAGCGTGGTCATCGATTCGCGATAAAAGGACATCCGAGAGCAAACTCTCTCCCAATGCTGGCTTTCTGAAACGGTCTCTCTCTCCCTCTCCCTCTCCCTCTCTCTCTCTCGCTTTCTCTCTATGTGCGTGAATTTGTTCGATAGAAATTTATAACACCAACAAATTGTCGAGCTTGTTAATCCCCCTTTTCAGCCCGAATTCCGACAATTTTTACTTCATTCCGCATCGTTTATCGTTTCGCCAAATTTCGAGCTCATTGAAAACGTCGAGCAATGCCAACTCTTCCAGTTTCCGCTTTTAATTATTTGTTCCGCAAAAATCAAGACTTCACAATTCAACGACCATTCAGCAGTTTTTACAGCCGACCATTTCATCTCGCACATTCACCTCCAGTCGATTAACATAAATTTCACACTACAGTAAATCAAAATCACAATATGTAGATCGAAATAAATCGAATCAGAAACAAAATTCCCATTCAAATTATATTGCGAAACAATTTATTACAAAAAATAATAGCAAAAAAAGAAATTGTTCTCCTATAAAAATTACGGTCGTCTTTCGCGCAATAAAACAAAAATGTTTAGAAAAACTTAAAATTTCTTTATTTGGTGACTGCTGGCTGGTTGATACTTGACCAAAATCTTTTCAATTTTTTCGTTGCGAATTAGTAAAGATAACAAAATATCAGAGCAAGAGCTTGAAGGATCCGTTGATTATGCGATGGGAAAAAAAATGTGATGGAAAAAATCAATTTTTTTGCATCGTGACCCCATCGTAAGGGTCCAGGCCCTCGAAAACGAATAAATGGCATTCAGTCCGCACGTAAGAAATGAACGGAGTCTTGATAGTCATTTCGTATTTGCTTGCCACAAATCGCATGGGCCGTACCTGCTTAAGTCTCATGTAACAATTCGTAGCAGACAGAAACAGAAGCGAGGATGTCTCGCCTTTCCCATCACAGATTACGGGCCTTATGTATACAATAATCTTATCTTATATATATTTGTGAATACGGGGAAACTTCCTTTGACGTTATACACCGGAAACTCATTGTAAATCTCGAGAGCCAGCGCCGGCGGGGCGTAGAACAACAGCGCCTTGGTCCGGATTCGCTTCTCTTCACTTTTCTTGTATGTACATACAGACATGCTTATGTAATCTATTTATTATATACTCGAAGCATACTTTGGCTGAGAGTGGCATCACACGCTCTGGGTCCACGTGCGATAAGGCTCACGATTCCACAGACTCGCGAAACAGATTTAAACCTCGAAATAACCAGAGAATTCAACGGAGGTATACAAACATCCTGGATGCTGGAATAATCACTGAAACGTGTGTACAAAGATGATACGTCTGTGTGTTACAGAAAAAAAAAAAATGAGACCGGAAGTCTCGACGTTTTATTGCTCTCAGGAAATTTGGAGTAATTTTTTCTTTCATTTATTTTAGTAACTGGAGAAGAAATTTGAGCAGCCCGCGCTATCAAGAATGACGTCGAGTGATTAATGTGAGTTTTTCGTTCGAGGTTTTTCTATTTTGAAGGAACGAATCGGAATCGGTTTTAGGCGAGGTTCGAGCGTTGTTATTAAAAGTTGCAGTTAAACAAACGTGTTCGAACGCAGCGTGAAACACGATCGCGAAACATGAGGGTTGCTCAATTATTGTCTAATTGAAAAACATGATTTTTTATCATTCCTTGGTGAAAACATCGCCATTTCCGTTTGCTTCTTTTTATCTAGGGAGAGACTGAACTTAATTATCTTATGGTCATGTTGCGTGAAACGAGTTTATCACTCACTCGTGAAAATGCAAGATCCCTGGACTGGGGAAACTTTAACTCAAACTTAATAACTCGGTAACTCACGATAATCACAATTAGTGAACGTTATTGCGGTACATATTCATTAATATTTAATGCTATGTAAATAATTGGAGAATGCCACCCGTTGAGTGCGCTGATGTTCCTCCAACTTGGCGAATCTCTCTCTTTCTCACAGCTCGAAAAGACGTGGCTCTTAGTCGCTTCCTGTACCCGTTCCATCTTGGGGATTCTCTGCTCCTTTTTCCTGTACGCGAGACTCCCACTGGGTGCCCACGACAGGGCCTGCGTGAGCACGTAGTTGAGAAAAACATTTCATGCGCATCCGAATGCTCACTTCGTTAGTCGTTGCATTTTTCTTTCATACACGTTTCGATGCTTTTCTTTTTCATTGACTAATTCCCTCGTATCGTCAAGTGTTTCCTGATGGCGAACCATAACGTGTCGTGGAGGGTTGCTCAATCGATAACTTTCAGCCGTTATCGATCGATGAAACTCTGGGTAGGTTCTCAATAGAAAATTACGGTGGCGACTCGTTATTATCCATGGACAATGGCTCTTGTCTGCAAACTTCGGCTTTGTGGTGTTTTGTCAATTGTATCGATGGACAATTAGCGGGCCTGACGTCAATGGAGCCCATCATTTATGGGATCGATTGCCAATCTTTGCAGAGAGCCTGATACTATTTTCTAATAATTAACCTTTTAAGGACGGTTTGGTTGGGCACCCTCCACGGAAAATTCATTAATATTATGCACAAATTTCGTGTTAAATAAAAGGTCAATATCAACGTAAAAATCCCCGTCCTTAAAAGGTTAAACAAATTCAACGTGTCGAGCCAAACGGAAAGAGCCTTTTGAACGGACGTAAACGAATTCACGTCCAAATCTTTTTCCTTCATTGGATTTGAACGAATCTCAGTGATTTGTCACGCCCGAAATTGTCGAGGAGTCTCGTGATCGAATTCTTTGGGAGAATCTCTTTATTTATATGTGTTTTCCACCTGCTGTAATAGTTTTTGTTGCTCTTTTGCACCGAGTGCAGTTATTTACAGACTTTCGAGATCATTGAGTTGATTATTCGGAGTCAATTGATTGTGAAGAAGTTTTTATCAACGATACTGAGTGTCGCAACTTGTTATCGAGTGCTGGGTCTTTTGCATTGAACCTCCGCAGTTGATGAATCTTTGCGAGGCGGGAATTTATTTTGGATACTGGAAATTGCTGCTGAATAGGCTGTAAGTATTTGTAACATGGGATGATGACGTTATCTCTCGTTAAACATAATCTAGACTAGGAAAATGGAGCATGTAGCTCCTGTTTGCTCGTTCACTTTGAATCCCTTGGTAGAAGGTTGTCGTAAGTTGGATGATGGCGAGCAGGAACGATGGAGGCAACAGAGAGAGAGGGAGGGAGGGTTCTCGTCGGTGCATCGCTAAACACTCCCTCCGTATTTCCTTGGCAGGATGGGGATCTGCACGCAGTGGTGGTTGCTTCTGTTGAAGCAGCCGGGGGCGTTGGTTCCGCAGAACGTAACGTTGAAAGCTTGGGCCAGAGGGAGAAAGAGGGCGGGAGAGAAAGGGGGATAACTACAAATTCCAAGAGAGATAGAGAGCGAGAGAGAAGGGAGAGTTAATGCGAACGTGCTTGGTCGCAACAAACCACACGCGAAAGGGAGGCAGAGAGCGAGAGAGAGAGAGAGAGAGAGAGAGAGAGAGAGAGAGAGAGAGAGAGAGAGAGAGAGAGAGGAGGATATTGAGAGCGACTCCCGTCGCACTGGACATAATTTCCGCCCGACGAGATCGGAATTGCTAATGACGTCACTACCGCTTCTCTCCACATCATTCACCGTTCGTCCCACACGTACCAGTCGCCTTTCTCTCTGGTCCCTCTTCCTCGACCAATGTGGCAGGCACAAACCTCCTCTGGCTACCCTCCTACCCACTTTACCGTGACCGGTTACTTATATACCAGAGATAGACAACCCGGCGTCGCTAGCAACCGATGCCACGAAGACTCGGACGTCGCGCGATCCTCTGCTGCTTCCTACCTACGCCTACACTTGTAGCTTCATGTAGAACCACCGCCTAGTATATATGCTTAGAAACAACCGAACATGCACTTGTCAACTGGTAACACCCAAAAGGACTCCACCCATCTATTTCCATATGGAAGCCAATCTCCGATAATGCCATTTTGCTTCGTAGCAATTGCTTCGCCTATATACACTTGTCGCTAGTCAGCAACCTCGATCCTGCTACTGCTGCCCGGTAATGTTGGCTCTCCAGCAACCGGTCACAGTTCTCGTAACATGTCCATCTCTTCGGTCTGTCCAGCAACTGCGAGACACGGAGATGGTTATAACCGAGTCGACGTGCCTCATCCCCTGCCGCGCATACGTTTCCCATCTCTGCTCTTCCGCCTCCTTTTCCCTGTCGTCTATGCCATTGCCTTTCGCCATGTCGTCCTCTCGACCCCCTGTCGCTCTCCCTCCCTGACATTCTTTCCAGCAGCCTCGTCCATGAACGTCCAGCACAGAAAACCATCTCTGACCAGTCAGAGCCGCAGAGTAACTAAACGCAAACCCTCAGATTTGCTCCTCTCTAAATTCTTCTTTTCTCATCCTATCCAAATGCATTCTTCCTGCTTTCAGCCTCATGCATTTCAACTCCGTTACTTTACTCACTGTCACCACGTACAGCGTCTCTCTCTCTCTCTCTCTCTCTCTCTCTCTCGCTAACACAATTTCCGGGTCTCGGAGATCCACCAGCATCCCTCAAACTCTCTACAGCTTTCGACACTTCCGATGTCCTGCAAGTCACCGTCAAACGCTTTCCTAACTGGTCAGCGATCACCACTCCGATAGTTCGGATCTTCCAAAGCATTCATCTATCCAGCAGACTTTTGAAAACTTCATGAACCTGTCTTTCCAAACTGTCTGCACAGTTCGCCGCTAATTTCACTTTACATTTACACAACTACCCTTCGCGAGAAGCGTATTCGTTTGCGGAGCTCGTAACCCTCTGCCTGTGAATCTGGTCGATGACTAAACCATCGGAGCAAATTGCAAATCTTTGTTTTCTCGTCTCCTCACGCAGCAGTGTATCCTGAGAATCATCGAGGAATGGCTCGTTGGCTTATCAAGGATCAGAGCTTTGAGCCCGGCATGAAATTTGAGTCGAGCAATTCTCTAAAAATGAATTCGCGTACCTTTTTATACTCTCTGCGAATTAATTGAATTTTTCAGTGTTTTTTTTCTTTTGTTCTCGTCCCCACGATGCTTCTTCTCCAAAGAGACGTTTTCAACGTTTTTCACACACAAATTTCTTTCGTCTCTTTGCAATTTTCAATTCCATCCTGTCAGACTGACCATATGGACGAATATATGGGTTTCCATGTGTGTAATTCGAATGGGTTGGGGCTGGACGTTTACCTTCGAAATGGATTCTCGTTGGCCTGGATCAAAGGCTCCTATCTATATTATTTTACATGGCAAATCGCGTTTGTTACATCCCTCTGCTTTCCAGCTCTCGATATGTTGTGGTCTTTTCTCATTCTCGTTAGGGTGTCACGCACGCCGATGAGGCTTTTCATTAGTACCGCGATGCATTCCTGTTAGACAGCTCTCGCTCGCTATACGTCGACAGAAATACTGCCCCACGCGATCGTGGGTGGGAGGAGAGGAAAAAAAAAGAAAAAAAAAAAACACGAAGCGAAAGCTAGTTGCGAAAACGTTACTGGACGCCGAGGGGTCGGGAGACATTTTTAATTACCAACCGGAGGTACAGCAGGCTCGTATCAGCTGCCAAATATTTCCGGGCCGTGTGTCACCACCAACGAGACTGCTATGCTGCACTTTCCTCCTTTTCCCTTCCCCTCTCGCTTCGTCCTCTCGTTCGCTCGTACCGCGAAGCTTTTTTCTACTACGTGCAACAAACATTTCCACCCCTTTCCTCCGCCGCTTTCATTCATATATAAATACAGACAGTCTAGCACGTTATTATACTTTTAATTATCGCACCCGTTGATACTTTTTCCAGTTTGTCCATTTTTTCTCTCATTCTTCGTTCGACAGCCACGAGGGAGCGTTGCAGTCTAATTAAATGTCTGCTGTTCTCTCGCAAATGAGAAATATTTGTTGCATCCCTGTCAACTCGACTTCGAGTCAACAATACATTTTTTTTGATCAATTATCCGAACATTTTATCGGTCCGAATTCTGATGGCCACTGAAAAAGTTAAATTCGGCCGGAAAGAAGTTTCCTCTACGAGTTTTTTTTCGTCACCACTGGATCGTGCATCTTCCAGACGCGAATGTATAAATGTGAAATCCTGAAAAAAACGTCACCACAGTTTTTGTATTTCGTACTCCATTCCCTGAAGTACAAAAACGTGGTGTACCTTCGAAGAGCGAACGGTAACGTATGTGACGTACACGAGACAGCGTTAATATTTGATGACGATCTTTCTGTCCTAACCTTCAGGCCAGCACGTTCCTACCCTTTTTCTAGTGTCGTCGCCGCTCGACGGGGGTAATGCGGGTCAGGTAAGGTCTTTATTTTAAAAAAATCATCAAAATTGTGCAAAATGTTGAGTAAATTTTTCACGAAAGGTTCCTGACTATCCAAAGGACTTATAGGAATTTTGGATGCAGAGCCAAATGAATTTATTTGTGGTGTGTTTTTTTTTTTAATTTTTTTTTTTCGTCGTTCTGGGCATGAGAAAATTGATCGGTCGTGATATTTTCTCGATGCAGTTCATTCATGTCGTTGAGGAATTTTTTTTGATGAATATTTCCCTCGGAAATAACAGTCCAGAGCGTCCGGGAATCGATCTCTCTTGACTGACCCGCATTACCCCTCGATCCCGAGAAACTCGTATCCTCCGGTCTCTCCGACCACTCTTTCTGCTTGAGCTCCTCCACTTCCATCTTTCCCGTCGCAGCAATGTCGAGAGGTGACACCTCTCTAGCCCATGTTCGTCCTTTTCTTTTTCTCTCTCATCTCTCTCTCTCTCCATCTCTCTCTTTCTCTCTCTCTCGCTTCGTATCCACCCTTTCGATGGATGGAAGTCCTGGAAGGCCAGGAGAACGTCGATTATTTATTTATGGACAAATGAAGTAGGTCCTCTCCTCTTCGACGCACTCCTCGATCCTCTACACCCTTCGGAATTACGTCGTTTCCGCGAAAGCATCCCCCACGACCCTCAACCACCATGAGCACCTCGATTAATTGATGGGACTCTCAGTAGCCGCCATTCGGCTTGTATGACGTCTATCATTTTAATTTACCGTCCTCGGATTATTAAATCGAAAGTTGAGAAACCCACATTCTCTGATTACTCACCCCCTTTTCATTTTATCTCCCCACCCTCCTTTCTCTCCTCATTGTCTCTCCCACTCTCTGATTCTCTATCTTTAACTCTTTATATATATTTCTCCCTTTATATTAAACATTCTCTTGCACGAGTATTTCGTCAACGTGCTGGAATATTTTATACAAAACGTCCCTAAGAGCTTTTCATCCCCTGTCAAACTTTACCTCCGCACCCACAAACATCCTACAGATGAATTTTGGATTTCATCGACGTTCGGACTCTGAGAATTCTTCGATATTTATCAAACCTGTTCGTTATCTCAATTAAAAAAAAAAAAAAAAAATTTACATTTTTCTCAAAACACGTTAAAATGAACAAACTTTGCTTGGAAGATTATAAAATTATAACGAGCCTCTCTAACAAAGTTTAATGGAAAGAATTCTTGTATCATGAATTTATAATTTCGGCATTAAATCCCCCATTTTTTTTGACAAGGAAGATTGATATTTTATTGAATAATTGGAAGTTTACAGTTTTTTCTCAATAAAATTTCACTTTTTCTTCATTTTTTTTGGAAAAATGAAATTCGGGTATTAAAATAATGTTAGCAGCTTGACATTAGGATTATTTTTTATTCCATCAACTTTACTTCGTACGGAGCCTCGAGTTGCCACTAATTTCGATGTGGATAACGATGGCTTTTGAAATGGCCAATAAGAAGAAAGCGAGAAGTCGAAAGATGATGAAAAACACTTATGTTACGAACTAATAAAACACAAATACATATAATTTAGCATAAACGCAGGCATACATAGTAAGCCGCACATCCCACGGTTGGTTGTTTTAATTACTTTTTAATTTGTTTCGTAATGGCGAGGCGAGTGGTGCCTTCATAATTCTTTGGCGTTCCCCTTGTTTCTCTTTCTCCTCGTTCTTTTTTTTCTCATTCTTATTCTCAGATAGCCTCCACGTACCGAAAACATTTTCGTACGTACAAACGACATACAGGGTGTCTGTGAAGTAGAAACTTGAGCTTTTCGTACGAAAAAAATGTCGAGAACATTTTTTCGAAAAATTTGGGTCCGCGTTGAAAAATGTTTCAAATTTAATTTTTTCCATCTGTAAATATGTATTTTCTAGTGGGTTCACAATAAATTCATAATCACGAGCAGCTTCTGATTGGAAAAACGATTTTTTTACCTCGAGGAAAGTTGTGCAAAGAAATTTTTTCAATATTTTTCAATGTTTTGTTATCATTTTTTAGTTTCAAAGTCCAAAGGACACCCTTTATACAAGTTGAACAATAAGTACTGGCCACTGCAATAGTTACGTAGGAAAGTGTGTATAGTTAGAGTTATCGTAGTTTGGGGAGGAAGTCAAGAGGGAGAAGGAGTCGACGGACTCTTGGGGGGAGTACATCACCGGTAACTTTGTGCCCGGCTGCCGTAGCGTCCAGGAAATTAGTCTACGGTTAAAAACGCTCGCGAAATTGCCTCTCCCCTTTCTCTCGCCTGGCTGCTCTATTTTCTTTAATCCTTCTCTACTTTTTTTCTCTCGTTTCCAAGACAAAAAAAAACATTCTTGCACGCGCGCTCTTTCGTTTTGTTTTGGCCGGTTACATTCTCCAGAAACATCGTCGCGATAAACGGCCATTTTGTTAGATTTTTTCATGAGCTATCTGGAGAATTCTTCGAGGGAAATTAATTTTTTAAATTGGAACAGAAATTTCTTCAGAATCGAACGTCGTTGATTTTTCTTTGACTTTCACCTCGTTCCCAATTTATTGATCCATTGAGACGATTGCCATTTCGTATCGTTTTTACTTTCGACATCTTCTTGAAAACGTTGGCGTCCTGGTAGTGAAAATAAGAGGGAAACATGCTGAGCAAACGGCAAAGTCCCATAAAATTCTGAGAGTAGTATAATCAAAGTTGTCGCGGTAGTAGCTTCGAGCTCGGTTCGTCCTGCCGAGAGTTAGCCTGCCGCGACCAAGTTTACCTCTCGCATATACTCTGCTCCTCCGGTTTTGGGTTACTCTCCTTTCTCTCTTTCTCAACCTTTCGAGACTTTTGTTACGCTCTCGCTCTCCGTCTCTTCAAGTCCGACCTTTTCTATTGCTCTCCTTCTCTTTTTCGCTTCCGAAGAGAGTCTCTTCGTCCTCGGGTAAGCCCAGGATTTATGGGAGCGTCGCGACGTCCGTCTTCACTCGCCGTGACGCCCTTCCACCGCACCGCTTACCGCCCATACTGTCTATCTCTCCATTCCTTCTCTACAAAAGTCCGAACCTCGCAGAACTCCTAGTTCCATTATTATTGCTTCTTCGTAAAAATCTAAAACCAGAAATTAAATGGAAAAATCATCGGGCCAATAGAGAATTAGAAAATTCTCTAAAATCCCAAATTTCTGACTTTTTTTATTTGTAATTTCAGTCCAAAAACAAAAAAAAAAAAACACGCATATTTGAGCTTTTCAGATTTTGCAGAATTCGTTGCAAAAGAAATTAACTAAAAATTTTTTGTTTCGTCGGTGCGAAAGTAAGTTCGGCTCATTTGTGATTTTGAGGAATTTAGACGTGGAAGGAAAAAAGGGGTCAAATTAAAACTCGCCATGTTTTTTTTTGTATTTTTTTTTTTTTTTGGTTAAGCCAAAACAGAGTGGGAATTGGAGGGAAAGGTGAGAATCTGAGGGAGAGAGAGAGATGGAAGCTGAGGTGAGAGGAAACGATATCAGTATGCGAGGTACGATTCGGCCACATCTCCCGCTCATCCCTCGACTTATTGCGGCTTAGGTCCCTCCGCACCTCGAGCTCACCCCCGACAGCAGATCTCCTCTTCATCTCTCTCATGCTCTTCCTCACTTTTCGCATGAGGGTAAAGATAGAGAGAGCGAGAGAGAGAGATGGAGGGAGGAGTGCGGATGGTTCCAACAGGGAAAACCAAAGGACCAAGAGGGCCAGTTCGCGCAAGAGGATTCCTGGAGCTCGCAGCATATCCCGGTGCTCTTCCTTCCTCGCCCCACCAAAGCCCCTAAATTGTTTCCGTCATAAGTCCAGATACTCTTAGAGCATCGGGGCATATAGCCCGGGATAACCCGGCGGGAGCCTTGTGACACGACGATATGAGTATAGGAGAGTTTCCTATACGCGTAGGAAATTCCTATTCCCACAGTTCTATGGGGTGTCCCATAAGCTCTTCAGTCTCTTTCCCTCGATAGATGAAAATGTTCTAACGAGGGCTGTCTGCATGGTTTGGTACAAGAGACGACACGGTGGTACCAGTTTGACCTCGAGTGCAAATTTCAAGGTCATGTCAAGGTCAATTCAGAATTTTTAATCGGAAACCCCAATTTCATGGCAGATCTTCACGAGTCAACTCACGAATGTTCCAAAACACTACAAATAAGTTATTTTTTATCCAAAACTACCGGAGTCACAAAAATCTTCTTTTTCATCCCTTTCGTGATTGAGTGCGTCTCTCTTGTTTGGACACCCTGTAGATCATAACAATACAAGAGTATGTACGTAGGTGTGTGTTACTGTTGCCACTCGTGCTCGCGACGGATGAGATACGTCGAGTCGCCTGCGCCATTAACCCCCGTGACGCTTACCTTCTCGGAGGTAAAAGGATCGAAATCTACAAAGACTCGAAATTATATAGAAAGATGAAAATTTATGTGAGGATTTTCCTTTGACTTTTTTTTTCTCGCGTCTTTATTTGTTCTCAAAGTCCGCAAAAATAGTTACGGGACTTTTAACGCAACTGGGAATGTCTAATTCTTAATATTTCGATGGGTTCACGTCACGAGAATCTCTTCATGAGCCTCACAGCGATTGCAAAGATTCGAAAGATTTTGATGGAGGAAAAAAGAAATAAAAATGCTTCGTAGATTTGAGAATTTTTGAAAAACAAATGAAAATCTGTTGAAAATTTTAAATTAGCCAATTGCATCAAATCTCGTTTCTTAACACGAAAGCCTTTTGTACATTTTGTTGCTTTCGCTCCAGAAGAAATGCACAATTTCGTAACCGTGTCGCATTGCGGTATGAAAATAAAAATATTCGCGCACTCACACGCATGGGAAAACACGTATAGAAGGCCCGTATAGAAAAAGCGAGATCTCATACGCGTTTTATGAGTCTCTGTGTTCTCCGGAGTTTCGGGCACGTTGGAGCAACGGTGTAAAGCTTCTATCGGTAAACGCGCAATGGCGCGGCGAGGCGTACGTGTGTCGAGCAAATGCGATCGCAAAAGCGAACATTTCGCTGGATGGAAACATGTGGGGAACGACATTTTCTACGTGGGGCAAAAAAAAAAAAAAAACAGTGAAAATATTTCTTTATGCGTACATATATATGTGAATTGTCTGATTACGTATTTACCAGGAGTCGAGCAGTCGCAAAGGAAAAGAGAACATCTCTTTCCATTTTCTGTTCGCTCCACTCAGCATTTATCTATGTATGTATTTCTGCTTATACATAAATTTAAAATAGGTATGAAAGGTTGAACCGCACCCTGCGAACATACAAAAATACTCGTTGTTTGTGTGTGACTATTTGAATTATGCATGGACACGCTGCTTGGCTATATATCGAAAAAAAGCACGTGGATTGTTTGTGACGACGTGCACGAGTGTCTGCACATGTGACCAAAAGGTTTTGTGCAAAATATGTTGAGTTTTAGTGGATAATTATTGTTCCGAGTCGTTTTTGTGTCTCCCGGGTCTTTGAGGAAGAGATGGATTCTTCGAGGGTCAAATTTGATCCTCAGGGTCCGAGAGGAATCGCCGGATTAATGAGCTGTGTGAACAAGAAGAGTGAAAGAAACGAGAATGGAGAAAAATGATGCGAGACTGTGAGGCTGGTGACGGGGATGAAGACGCGGACAAGGGGTTGGTAGGTCGACGATTGTCTGCGCCTCGAAAAAAGACTAGGGGAGGGGGGAGAGGCTGATGTGCCAAATCTCATTAAAACGCGCGGAGGAGCTCGCATTTTTGGGAGGGAAGGGGTAAAGAAGATGAAGCGTCAAGGGAGGGCCGTTTGGGATGCTGGATGGTGTTGCTTTTGCGTCTAGGCTCGAAAGCAACGATGTGCCACCGTAATTATCTCTGGGATAGAAAAAAAAGCGAGTTTGGAGCGAGCGTAGGACGGAGGCAAAAAGAGTCGGGGGTTGGAAGTGACGATAGGGGTGCACCGGTATAAGCAAAGGGGTGGGCAAGGAAAAGAAAAAAAAGGAATTAAAGAAAAGAATGAGGCGGTACGAGGGTGGACTGCTCGTGACAGTCGGCTAATCGGGGTGTTTAAGAGTCTACACCGATCGCCTTGGCCATTCTGCCCAACCTCCGCTCTCCTTTAAAAAGAATGAGAACAGCCTCGGAAAAATAGAAACGAGCTCCAGGAACAAAAAAAAAACGAATCTAGAGAAGCCCCGGAACTTATTTTTACTCTCTCTCTGGCCGAGTGCGATAATGGGGTTGAGCGAGAAACGGGAGGGTGATTCGCGGCAAGCAAAAAACCGAGAAACTCCGCACACGTATTTTTACAATAATGCCAGCAAATATTTCATCTCCTTCTATGACAAGCTCGAGCATCTATACAACATTCGGACTAATTGTGAATGAAAAACTGAGAAAAAAAGCTTCTCGGAGTTGCAACGATGCACCGTTATCTCGGATCCAGTGAAAAGCTGAATCTCTCCCTTTGAATTCACTCAGTGACGTAAGAACGACCTACAACTTCTTCCGGCTCGGAATAAAAGATTTTAATACGAAAAACACCCTTAACAAAGACACCCCCTGTAATTGAAGGCTTTTTTATGAAGAGACATTGTTGCCAATCGCTTTTATAGGGAACGCCCATGAGCAGAGAACTCCATACACATCCGTATCGACAGATTCTTTAGTTTTTATCTTTTTCTACTTTTTTTTTTTTTTCGGAACATCAGAAGCCTCTCGACATTCCATCTCCCAGTCCAGATAACAGATACGTAATTAAATAAAGTCTTTCTTTCCTTTCTTCATTACCTGCTCTTATCTACCGGTTTACGCGACAGGTTTTCGAGCTCGCTCTCCTCCCTGCTCACTTCTCTCTGTTTCTCCGTCTTTTTCTTGCTCTTTTTGTACTCTGGCGAGTAAGTAACAACGGTGAAAGTCTCAGGGTGAGTTTGAGAGAGGTGCGAGTCCGATATTTTATTTATTTAGATACCGGAATGAGAAAAAGTAATCAAGGGCTTGCTAATGGCAAGTGGGAAAGCGCCGCTACTCGCTCTTTTTCTCCTTCGGTCGTTACTTCGCCGCGATTTCTGTCTCGCTCGTCTCGAGCCCTCCAAACTCGCGCGGTTCTCATGCAGTCCAGAGAAAAGAACTTTTTTCCAGTTTTCCTCTGTCGGAGAGTTTCCCAACCACTCCTCATCCTCCTCCTTCAAATCGTCCTTTCCCTCCTCCTATAGGAGGACTATATATAGTCCTCGCCGTCCAACACCCGCCAGCACCTTCCATAATTACGCCCTTGCCTCTCTGCACCAGCACCAAGCACCATTTCACCCTGTACTCGAGCTTTTTTCCTCTCTCTATTCCCCTTTTTCTTGGCTTCTACGTTTTTTTTTCTCTATCTTGCTTTTGAAAATAAATAACGCAGATTAAAACTGTCCACCCCCGTTACTAATGATCGTCCTTAAATATTTACACGTTTTTAATTCTCGCTCTCGACTGTTTATATTTTTTCGAGCTTCTTCATACGTACGGCGATGATTCTGGCGAGATAACGCGGCATTTTTTAGCTCGAAACGCCACTGATTAATTTTCTCTGCTACGAAGTACGGAATTTTAAGGCCTGCGACTTTGAGGGGGTAAAAAATTGAAGTTTATTTTCGCTCTTTAGAAATAAAAAAACATTCTGAGAAAAAAATGAATTGACTTTAGAAAAATTTGACAATCCCGATAACGTTGATGCATCGGGTTTCGAGATTAAAATCTTTTTCTGGAATTTGCAAAATATAGTGTATCAAATAATGCCGCTAGAAGTGGCTCACCTGCTTCGGGAAAAGAAACTTGACTATTTTCTCCCTCGCTCTTTCCACCGAACCCCCGAAGGCTGTTTTGCTATCTACTTTTTATTTTTTCCTTTCGCATATTCGAGCCAAGAGCAGAAGCTGCTGCTCCGGTGTATGGACCAAGCAGGATCAGATTGCGCCTCAAGGAAATTGAAACATCCAGAACGCTGTTCTCCAGCTCGAGGGCGCAAAGTGTAACCATGATTTATAGGGAACCCTTTTGAGTTATGTGACCGCCTCACGTGAAACCAAATTTTTCTCCTTTCCTTCTTTTTTTTTTTTTTTATTCCTTTTGCCCCCTTTCTTTGAATTTTTCGAAAATTCCACATCTCCTGACGATAAAAATGATGAATTTTTACAACGTTAATTAAACGGGAATCGAGTCGAAATTTTTCAGCAATCGACGTCCTTTTGGTGATTTAAAAAAAAGTCAAACATGTATCAGTAAATTAAATGGATAAATAAAATTGTTTAATAAACTTTTATTAGGTCGAAAGATTCCAAACCATGTGGGAATGCAAGAGAATTTTTATTTCCTCTTGGATACTTTTACGAAAAGGTGTCTCAGCATGCGAGCCACGTTTTCCTTATTTATCGTTTCTCGTTGCTTATGTTTTGCTAGGCCGTCGAACAGAACTCGCCCCTTTTTACCCGCGCAAGCTACAGGCATTCCATATATATCTATATGTGGGTCTTATACATGTGTAAGTAGTTTTGGTGTACGCGACTGCAGAGCAAAATCCTCAACCCCTCTCCCTTCGTGTCTTCTTGCATCCCCTCGCCAAGGAAAGCAAGGAAGGAGGATAAGGGGGTAGAATCACTGAGGGAACCAATAACGTGATGTATTATACATAATGCATAGCCGAGAAAGAGATCGACACGGGTACAGGGGATACGAGTTCGAAAAAGCGTGCTCCCAATACCTGCGAAAGCTTATATCCACCCTGAGCTAATACACGACGATTTTCGTCCTGTTTTCCTACATGATAAAAAAACATCCCCCAATCGAGAATTATTTATAGCTCTCTTTTTCCATAATTGATTTTTTTCTGCAGGGTAAACAGTTGCGTAATATTTAATTCCTGTTTTTTTTTTTAGCTGAAATTTGAAAAATTGACAAAAAAAAATTTCTAGGGCTGGAAAACCTTTTTTTTTTTCTTGACATTTTAGAAATTTTGTCTCGCCAAGTTTTTTTCGTTCAGCTTGAATGGAAGAAAAAATATTCGATTTTTTTGGGGAACGAATTTGACGTCGTCGGATCGTTCGTCATTGGTGAACTTCGGCAGTGTGTGGGGGTTGAAAATCTCGCTTAGCTCGCTGTAAATTTAGTACCGATATACGGGAGAGACGTATAGAAAGTACACAGTGCGCCCTCTTTTCGTGTGTGCTCGCTCTCAGTCACTGTGCGGAATGATATTTTCTCACCCCCTCTATTCCCATGGGGTGAGAACGTTATTTCTCCCCCTCTTCACTTGCCAGCAGGTCGAAAACGTGCTGAAATTCATCACGTTATCAAATTTTGCTCGCACACGCTCTTCGTGTTGATACACAATTATGCGAACCGGCGTTTTCTCTTCGAGCCCTCTTTGCCTATTTTCTCTTCCAGTTATTCTGTGCTAAATGACGGTTTACACTATTTTTTTCACTCGTACTCCGACTCTCGATGTATTTTTTCAATAATTTATGAATCGTTGGTCCCTTCGACGTTGATTTCGCGGCCGAGGATTCAAGAAAAGTGTAGTTTGTCCTTTGCCTGGAGCCCGCGATCATTTTCGTGTCTGCTTCCATAATTATTTTTAGGAATTTTCCCTGTAATTTCTCATTGGCAGTTTTTTTTTCGTTTTTTTTTTTTTTTTAAGATTCTCTCGAGACTCACGTCACTATGATATGTTGTGGGATTATTCTTCAAGGGGTGACAGTTTTTATAATGGGTAACTTTCGCTTTTCGATCTCGAAAGCTGTGAAATTTTGTCTCCCTTCTCTCAGGTTTTTCTTTCTCGATCTTTCTCTGTCTTTTCGGAGACTCTTGGTCGTTTTTTCGATGGTGAAAACGCTTTCTATCTCACGTACTGTGTGGACCACTACTGGAGGACGGAGAGGGTGAGGACACGTAGATAAATATATACACATGTATAGATATGTACATATATCGGTGGGTAAAGCATGTGGGGGCCTGCTCGAGTTCACGTGGGTGATGCATTGCTCCTCGGAGAGGCAAGAGTTAGGGAAATGGCTTCGTAGAACTTGTTTGCTCTCGTCCCACACGCCCTCGGTTCTTCCACGCCGGGAATACGGAATCGCGGGAAGCAAAGCGGCCAAACCGAACGTACGAATTGTACGGGTATGCCCAAGCGAACCGACGAGAGATGTGCTGAAATTGCAAAGAGCCCCCGTGCGGGAAGAGAAATAAGAACCGAAAGCGAGCAAGGCAAATGGAAAAAAAAAAAAAATTGAACGGGAGAGCGAGAGAGAGAAGCAGAGAACAAGATTCTTACGTAAAAAGACACATAGCTGGAGTTCGAAGGTCACGAACATAGATGTCTCTGCGGCTATAAGCAATCTTTCCTTTTATCCTTCTCTCGATTTGCCTTTTTGTTTCTTATTTCATTCGCGTTTTCCCATAACGTTTCCATACCTACGACACGTGCATATCCTGCGGAAAATTGCCATCTCCTCGCGTGCCTCGAGAACGAAATATTCCGATGTGACGACTGATGAATTTATTGCCTTGATATGTGCCGCGCGAAGAGCAGGATTTCTCTCCGAAGACGAGAAAGACACTATTGGTATTGCGTATGAGAAAAATAGAAAATACGATTCATGATTGCTTAACGTCAGGATCGTGACAAGTGGATGGATCTAGGAAGAGTGGTTTATATAACGCAAACGGCCGTTAGTAAGAAGATCCTTGCGACAAGTAAATGATTGTTGCAATTTCCAAGTCTCGTGCCACCCCTCAACTCGTCATTCGGAACGTGAGAATTTGGTACAATTTGAAAAAAAAGCTATTTCGTGTTAATTACCAACAGTCGGTAATTATGGCGAATACAGCGGAAACGATAATTCCTGAGGTTGCAGGACGGAAGAAAGGAAGGACAGAGTGAACTAAGAGGCAGTAGCTTTGGTCGCAGTGAGCTCGAGGGTTGTCCTGATATAAGACAAGACGCGAGGAGTTACACGAGGGGGATATTCCTTGGAGAGGAGGCTGGGGACCAAGGGGACAAGATTGAGGGTAAGGTATACCAAGGGTGTTCACGCTGTAGAGGTATGATGACACGATGTGGCCTGGCTCTTCTGCTGTCGGTAAAATTAGAAGGAGAGTGAGGGGCACAGCCAAGGAGGACAATCGGTATATAAGAGACGGCAGAGATAGAAGCCGTTCCGCTTGAGGAAGGCGAAGGAAATGTGGAGCAAGAGAAAGAGGGAGAGAGAGAGAGAGAGAGATGGAGTGAGCGGTGACACTCTCATTTCGGAGAGAATTTACAAGCCGTCCTCTCGCGTGCCTCGCATAGTCAGACCTAGTACGAAGCCCCTATATATAATCTGGATGTAGGAGACACGAGCAAAGTGTATGTGAGAGATGAAGAGAGCGAGAGAGAACTCCGTAGCAAGGACCCCAGCCAGTCTGGCATAGTTAAGCGTGCTTCTACTAGATGTACCCGACTGTGCTCGCGTACGAAATTCATCGGGTACTCCGTTCCTTCCCATGTGCTTTCTGGCATTACGTATACACTCTCTCGCTTGAACGAACTTCCGGCGCCACTTCGCTTTTCCTCATCACTCCTACTTACCCCATCTTTCTTCTTTTTTCCTTTATACCCTAGCTATGGCAGAAAAGCTCATGGCATTTCATTAGTCAGCCACGAGCCTCACGTATAAATTAAAACACTTTGCCATGCGGATGACACGGCTCAGCCATTCAGTTAACACGTTCAATATGCCATTCCCTTGAAACGCCTCAAGCTAGTGTTGCAGTTTTTACAACATGCAACAATCATTTTTACATCTCATTGAGGCTGCCATGATGATCTGTCTGACTCTCAAGACAAAAAAATGATCAAGAACGTTTAAAACTTGGTCATCATCCCTTGCAGTCACTGGCTCATCCACTTACATGTTGCCATCAAATTTTTTGGAAGAATAATCATCATCAAACGTATCAGCCTGACCAAAATCAACCTCCACGACCAATAAAGCAGCTCTGGGCAGCTCCAAACGACGTGTCCCTTGCTGGATGACTCGTAGACGGTACCACCCCGAACTCATTCACCGGAATATTCAGCAAGCCTCGCTCCAACACCCTTCGAAAAGCTTTCGTCTTGCTCTATCACTGCAAGACTTGCGTGGTTCTCGGCCAGCAGGTAAACCATCGCTTGTCGCAACGCGGTATGAGTGAGAAGGACAAAGGGACAGAGAGAAGAAGCTTCGCGTCACGACTATATACGAGAGTTCACTCACTGCCTCTGGACACGCAATCATTATGCCGCTCTGACGTACGTTTGGTGAAGCTCTCACTGCAATATTGTAACCCCACAACGATCAACTGTGCACCAAAACGGGCGGTCTATATTTATACTCATATACCTCTTTGCCTGCTACGAAATCGTTGCGCCATTATGGAAGTTACGTGGGCGTGCACGATCGCAGTTTGCCCCGTTGCAAACTTTATTTACGAATCGCGGATTGCATGACAAGCTCGGCAACCCGGCACGGTAGTACACACGCCACAAATATTTCTATATATACCTACCTCTATGTAAAAGGCAGAAAATACATGGTATATCACCGTGCGGAGTTTCTACACCAGCTGAGGATTTACCCAAAGTCCTTAATGCCAACGTTTCCCCGCGCCATCTTCCAGCACATATTGTAGTAGCAACAATGCACTGGCATGAAATCTATCCACGACACAAATGTGTAGGCCACGTAATTTCCAACGGATAGTACTAGGGAACCTGGGCCCTCGCGTTAAGACACTCCCCGGACAGAATGAAGTTCCTGGCACACATGGTGGGCGGCGGCCCAATCCCTTCTGGAAGATTGTCGAATCCAGTCGACACTCGAGAATTTACGTTTAGCTGCGGATTAATTCCATTTTCTGGCAAAGAGCAGACAAGAAAGTGGTTATCCGAGCTAGCAAGAAAGAACCAATGAAGCAGAGATAGGGAAAAAACGTGGCACGTCATATCGATGAAAGTGGAGGACGATGAATAAAGCTCTCTCTTGAAATAGACTTTGGAAGTGTGTTGGCCCAGGCTCCGACGACACGGGCATGTCCTCGCTGGCAATTTGCAGTAATTCCTGAGCGTTTCCAGGTTGCGGGACCCTTGGACGTACAAGAGTATGAGTGGCTGGGTCTTGTAGCAAGGCAAGTGGTGTAGGTAATATTTCGCGACTTGGCGAAACGCCGGGAGCGTTGTGGTGGACTTTGCAAGGATGGGAAAGTTGAGGGAAGGCTTTGGAAGACCAGGCGTAAGGACTGGGAGAATATAATGTTGAACGAGGACGCGGGAAAGAGATTGTGCGAGGGAGAGAGACTCTTGCGGCAAGCTCCGTTCGGAAAGGGTATGATACGCTTGGATATGATAGGATAGGACAGTACTCTGGATGGAACATGCTATGGGATATGGAGTAACGGGTAGATGGTGTAGAACTAGACATGGTAGAGAAGCGGGATGAGATGGAGGGCAGTGAAGAGAGCGAGCGGGCCACATAGGAACGTGTCGCCGCAGGCAAACTTACGTGCATATCCCCCCGTCGGCGTTCCTTCTAGCTGGGCGTCAGGTTGCTGGCACAAGGGTGGCACAAGTTACGGCGTCTCGACGCGCCGCACTTCCTAAGTCTGCTCTAGCATTACCCACGACCACACTAATACCACGATTGCCTTCATGTGTACAATCCAGCTGAGCCTCCCATCTCTCTCCTCCTTTCGTCCTTTCGTTTCTCCTCCATCCTCATCCTTCGCGTTAAAGGAACCCAAAGTGGCGCGCACCAACATCGGAACTCATAGCCACAGGAAGCCACTACCAACAGTCTTCTCTCATTCGCTGCCTCTCTTAACTCTTCCAAGCCTTGGGCAACCAACTATTCTGTTGATCACCCACGACATTCTCTTCCTATAGCCGCCCCCTTCACGGCAACCCAACATTAGCGAGCTCTGGAAAACGCTCAACGCAAAAGCAACTCCACTCAGTGCAATAACGCCGACACTACATGCGGCTACTAGTAAACCAGGTGCCAGGACCTTACTTTGCTACTTTGCATCCTCATGATTCATGTCACACTTTACGTCCCACCAGGACGAACCAGGCCCGGAAGCGTTTCTTTTAAAAAAAAGTTCAGAACGCCCTGTGTGATTCCCTTGTTCGTCGTTACCGGAAACAGCTGGAATCACTGATACTCGCGGTTGTCAATAATCTCACCATGAGATGATAAGCCCCATACATAGACAGTGTTACAACCTGGCAAAAGCTAACACGGAGGCTGAGACTCCGGGGGACAAGAGGAGTGAAGCTAGCCTTAAGGGATTGTAAAATGCGCAAACCTGTCCTTGTCATCCTATCCGATTCTGCGATCTCCTCCCTTTGCTCTCGCTCATTCTCTGCAAACTCTGTTGTACTCTGGAATGGTTATACGTTAGCTGGGTAGATCGTTAGTTCGGCTCGTCGCAGCGAGACGAACCCGCAGTTTCTGCTCTTGTTATTATCATGCTCCAGTTTGGTGCTTCTCTCTGTGCGCTTTTGCGTTTTGAGATGAGCTACATGAGCTTGACGAGCCCCGCGGGCTGACCGGCTCTACTCACAAGTTTCCCTTGGTGGGCGCGCGCTACCTCTCGGCATTTTACCGCCCATCATTCTATATTCGCACATAACTACATGTATAAGTAACTACGTCATGTACATCGAGCTAATACATGGAGACGCGACGTAGAGCAAGTTTTGCTCTTGCACTCGGTCGGAGAATTTTGCGCCTGGTGAGAATATTAAATTTGTTGAAAACGAGCAACGGCCGGGGTTGCCAACGAGAGCCAACGTAATTAAATTCCGCAGGATTTACCATCAGACTTCTCGCGCTCTTCGTAATATGCAAATAAACTCAAGCATTTTGAGAATCAGGCCACTTTCTCGGAGGGATCACGAGTGACAGGCGTGGCAATTGCGTTGCCTAGTGCAGATTCCTTCCAACTGATTCGGCCAATGTCATTGAGACCTGGATCAAAATATCGCGTGTATCAATCCCTCCATCTCGAGTGGACACTTTGTCTCGCTCTTTGCCGGACTCGCCAGTATCTTTATTCGTATCAATTACTCAGCGATTAGATGCTCGGAAGATACGATCTCTTTCTCTTTCCGGATGGAGTGAGAGGCTCGAGGTGGCGGGTCTGCTCGCGACGAGACATCGAGTCTGACGTTCACGACTCGAGTGTGACGGGGTGAAGACGAACGCACACGAGTGATGAGGCAGCGTGTGCCTCTCAAGATCGACAAGAGCATTGGTTGGTCGAGTAACGTGGATCAAGGATCTCTCAGTGATTGACAACTCGGCCTCGGATCACCCGCGGGCTTCCTACTCTCGTTCTTGAGTGAACGCTGTCGCGAAACAGATAAGAGAGCCAACTTTATATCCGAGCCGAGTCGAGAAACGATGTGCTACTTGCTTTACAGCCAAAACGAATATCTTAATGAGACTCGCCAATCTTTATTTCTCTCCCCCCCCCCCCCCCCCCTCTCTCTCTCTCTCTCTCTCCAGCCTCGGCACAGGATGCTCCCCAAACATTCATCCTTCTTTTATTTACGTACCGACTTAATTGAACGGAGGGGAGAGATCTATTTACACCGAGGCGTGTCCGTTCGCCGGTGAGCCTTCCGGTGATGGCCACCGGTTTGTGAGCGTGTTGGGCATACATTTTGCAGATGTCCACCATCCAGACGACCCTAACTCGCCACCTACGTCTCAACAATCCTTTCCTTCTATCTCATCCTCTTTTTTTTTGTCCCCCATACACACATGTATACCCATGAAAGAAAAAGAGGGAGACCTCTGTCTGGAGCAACTGCCAATTAACCAGCGCATCGATCTTCCCGATCGCGAGGACGACCGGCCAGGTGCACGATCTTCTTCGCATACACCGCCCCTTTATCTCTTCTCCGCCGCTCTTTGCCGCCCGACTCTCCTTCCTCCTTCTTTTTAGCCTCGCCATCCGCTTCTTCCCTCGTGTCACCCCACCCTTTTGCTTCCTCTTCCCCCTCACCCTGCACCATCAAAAACCTCTGGTGTTTTACCATCGAAATCGACTTCTCCGACCAAAGACTCTTCGAGACGTTGGCCTCTTCCACCTACCAGCCCTCTCCTCGCTCAACCTGCTCCATGCACATCATGACCCTCCCCTCAGCTACTTGTCAATTCAATCTTATCGTACTGCGGAGCTTCTCGTTTGCGGCTTCTATATCTGATTCCTCGAGTCGCACGTGCGTCCAATGTTTATACTCTGTCATCAAACTTCACGTTTCCAAATGCAACTCGAACTGACAGCTCCGACTCTAATTAGAGCTGGAGAGACTCGAAAGAAGAATAACGAGGCTAATTTATCAAATAAATGCCACGAATACATTTTGCAATCGCGGACAATAATTGAAAAATGTCACAAACGCGATCGATTGACAATTGAGTCGAAAAAAGGAATAGAATTTTTTTAACAAAACGCGCAAAAATTAAAATAACAACAAAATATGTAAGAAAAATAATTGAAAAAAAAAAATTGCAAGCCGAGGTCCGCAGATCCTTGTATCTGCCTGGAATCAGCAAGTTGTTTTACGTAGTAGCGGCGTTCCTCGAGAAAAAACTGGAAATTACTAAAATCGGTTGAATATCGACGTTGCTGCCTAAGATGGAAGTTGCAATTGCGAAAGACGAATGCAGTGATGCAGGGAGGAATAAGAAAAATGAGAATGAGAAGCAGAGCCGCGGGTTGTGTGATCTCTGCAGCTATATACGCATCCGGCGACATGTTGGACGCGACGTAATCTTGTCGATCAAACAATTAACAATGCCACCGAGCTCGGGGGAGGAGATAAAGAAAAAATAAACGAGCGACAGAGATAGGGAGCATTTTAACCCCGTGTTGTTTGGCGGATGAGATGAGAAGCTGCGGGTGGAAGAGGCGGAGAAAAAGAGAAAACGATCGGTAACTGATCGGCAAGCGTATATAGCGAGTAACAAGAGATATACGAGGCCAGGAGAGAGCGCCTCCAGGACAGAGGAAATCGCCGCCACGTTAATGCCTATCTGTGCCTCCTCCAGGACCAAATACACACATGCTTACGTGTAAGTAAATAAATTTCTATACATATATATCGGTGGAAACAAGCGCGCACGCCGTGAGCTCCAACGTCTCCTTTCCCCCAGTGTCACTCGTTAATTATCCGTTAATTAGCCGGCCCTTAATTGCCAGAGCGAGGATCGGGACCCAAGAGCCGCGTTCGGCATAGAAGACCGAGGTTCGGGCCGCAAAGAGCGATTCATCGAAATAAAATCTCGCACAAACTCTTCCTCGTTCGGCGATCCAATTTTCTACGAACATTATAGACCGACCCTCTGTCGGTTTACCATTTATTTATTTTGGAAAATTCCAATCTGTACATAGTCCCGGCTTGATTTCTCTCGATCTTACGATCATATCTTTTGGATCTTTGCGGAGGAGATGAGAATCAGGCGGCGTTTGTTGCCTCCCTCGGTCGAGGGATCGAATGTCGGTGTTGGTTGGATGCGTGAGAGTCGTCGCGTCGGCTCTCCGACTCCGAGGAAATAACGCTAACCAAAGAGCTACAGAGAGAGAGAGAGAGAGAGAGAGAGAGAGAGAGAGAGAGAGAGAGAGAGAGCGAGTCTCCAAGAGAAACAAATAAAAGTGAATCAAGGCACCTATAAGATTCGCCGTGCCTGATGTATTTATAAGGAGTAAGATTTGCATACGATGCAGCAGATCAACGATAGCCGCGGCTCACTCGTTGCACTTCGTTCCATTCGCTCGTTCTCCTCACGGGCGGCGCGTCCGCGAGATTCAAAGAGGCTTTTGTACCATTATATCCGATCTTCTCCGTGCTTCTTCTCTCCTTCTCTATTTTTTTCATCTCTCTCTCTCTCTCTCTCTCTCTCTTTCCCTCTTACCTCCCTCCTGGCTCTTGTCCCATGGCTACTTACCAGCTACGTGCACATGTGGATTCACGTATGTAACTAAACTGCATAGTAGTAAATACGATCATCGCCCGACCGCAAGTTGCTCTCTCTCTTCTCTTTCTTTCCTCTGTACATCGAAACACAATCCACGTTTCTTTCTCATTTACCAATCCCTTTGCAGCATCGTTTACCATTGCGAGACGGTGTTTCTCTTTTTTCAACCAAATGTCCTTCATTCGTTTAGCCGCAAAGTCCCAAAAGATTCTTTACGTCTAGTCAGAATTCTCGAACCTGAAGAAACATCGACGTCTAGGCCAGCTCAAGGCCAATATGCATTTTTCCTGAAAATCCTGAATTTCTTAGAGAAAAATAAAAAACATTCGTTCAGCAACGAGCCCCCAAGGGGCCAGCGCCCTCCAGCTAAAAATTCAGTCAAAATTGTGTTTTCTTTGCTATATATTAGAAAATTGTCCAAACAATTATCGTGGCACTTCCCTTAATATTGCAATTTTCGTTGAGGAAAATTATTGATGTAAATGAGACTAAGGACCACCGGGATTAAGTGTGAATCTTGGTGGTCTTTGCTAGCGTATGCGATCCGATTGCCTGTGCATTCAAGTGTGATTTAACGCGCATTGAATTCACCGAGTGCTCTTTTGCGATCTCGAAGAGGCTCAAAGAGAAGAAGCGAGAGAGAGAGAGAGGGAAAGAAACATTGGAGCAAGTGCCAGGACAACGAACGCTTGGGAATCGTGGAACGTTACGAATAACGTCGTGCATTTTGATCGGGGATCAACATAAACCACGGAATACGTGTTAACTGTTGGTCTCGACCACCGACAACAGAGGGACCATCTATACAACTACAATGAGACACGCTTCATCCTTATCCACGACTCATCTCCTCACGTACCGACGAAAAACAACAACTACACGAATGCACAATGTTTGTACTCTCTTCACTTCTGAATTACACGCGGCTAAATTTGACTTTTAGCGCCAGGCTGTCGCGTCCATTATAACCATTTGTTTATCCACTTATCCGAGCCCTCGTACGAGGTCCATTAAATTCATCCTCTCTCCTCCTTCATCGCTGAATAATTGGTCATCCATTCGTGATACTTCACCACTCAACCATCAAACTCTTCGAGAATACCCAAGTGGTTTCTGTCTGATCAGCACATTCCGTTACTACTTCGCAACTTCTTTACTTCGCGCCGAATTCAGTAATCAATTCATACTCCATTGTTTTTTTCAATAATTCCTCTAAAACGTCGACTCGTTTGCTGTCGTAATTAATTCATAGAAAACACCACAAAATAACAATTAATTCTCAAACAAAATTCGACACTTTGGAACTCAACGATGGAAAAAAATTAAATGTTTCACGAGACATTTTCAATAATCATTTTGTCTTTTTTTTAATTGATTTCTCTTCTTTATGGAATGGCAGTGTTTAAGTACATGGTGTTTGGTCTCGTATGCAGCAGTCGAAACAACATTTCTCATGGGTTTCAGGCACACACTCACATAAAGCCACTTGACACACAGATTTATATTTGTATATGTGGATAAATATATCATTGCACGTAAATCAGCGGAAAGAATCGAGAGATCGGGTATGTAAACTGGGGTCAAAGGTACCGAGAGATAAAGACGGTAAACAATGCACTCGAGGGTATTCACGGATGGTTCAACAGTTAGCCACGAGCTATGTACTCCTTTGCCACGATCCCGGTCGTTGAAATATTCCGACAGAGTCGTCACACGGAATATAATGTTTAGCCAACTCTCGCTACCGATCTTCGCTCTTCCGTATCGCGACAAAGACGTTTCTTTCTCTTCCCGATTGATTCATCATGCCTGATCTACTTTAAATATCTCTAAATTCCTTTAAGTCTCGAAACATTTTGAATAACTTTGAAAATTTAGTACGATGTAAAATTAAGTTGTTTTCTTTGATTCGAATCTTGAAAATTTCATCATTTTTAGTCTCGCATCCGGTTATTTATTGCAACAGCAGAAAAAACATGCGGATCTTGCTCTTTTGGTATACGGTTCGCGGAAAAAGGATTTGAGAGTTTGGGATGTCTATTCGTTAAATCCCTTACGGATACTTGAACGTTTTTCCTGTGGGCTCGCTTGGACACGCTGTTGGTCTTCGATCCGACAGGGCGTCGGGAGTTTCGCCCGTCGGCGAGTTCGCCGTTGCAGCGTCGGCGGCCATTAGCTCCGGGTAAACAGAGCCATACTTTACCTCGAGGGGCGTCACTCTTCCTCCACCGCAGTTCCGTTTCTTCGGTCATATAACCATTATATATATATGTATCTAAATATACGTGGATGTGTGTATATTTGTGTGATATTCCTCCGAAAACGTTAGCCTCCCGTCGCGAACGAATCGCCCAAGCGTGTTGCCTCGCTCTATACTCTTGTTCCTGATTCCTGCTTGCTTTTTCCTCCCCCTCCCCCATCCCACCAGCTACCCCGGTGGTCATGTCCACTCACAGAGAGACGAGAAAGCCCGAAATCCAAGACGGCAAGATGGAGAACTTGGTCAATACAATTACAAGCAATTCAAATTATTTTGATCCACGAAAAATTTATGATCTTTGCCTTTTTTTTTAAATTTCATCGTGATGTTTGGAAGCAGGAAAAAGTGTTGATTATTTTTCTGGAAAGTTGTATCGTTCCTTAATGGACTGTGACGTGTTCGCTCTTTCGTAACAAGAATCAATTAACTCATTATTCTCCTCTTTTCTTATTGACGCACCCCGAGAAATTTATTTTTAAACGACCAGGAACGCGTTACACGTCCGGGTGAAATTTTCCTCGAAGAGAAAGACGCGGTCTGCATGCCTTCGAACGACAAGGTCGCGTTCCTTGATGATCGCTCCTCGGTCTGTGCACCCACGGGATGAAACTACTGATTATTGTTTGCTGAAACTCATCGAGACTCTCGCCGACGCGAACCAACGTCCGGCGTCTGCGAGGCTTCCGCCAACATTCAATGACGACGTGTCCACATTCCCGCCCATACCGAGGCTCGCTATTTTCTAATGTTATTTAATCGTCGTACAGAAAATAATCCGCAGTCGTGCTCTTCGGTCATCGACCGCCGGCGTCAATTTCTCGTCCCACCAATCAATTCGCTACGAAAAATATTTGGAAAATCCTCGGATTTCGTGCCAAGATTCGTAAATCGTGAAATCGCACTATTAAGGCATTAATCTCGTGTGAAAATTGAAAAAAAAAAAATGATTTTCGGAAACTTTCGTCTGAGTGATAAAAATTATTCATCGTTCTCCACTTTTGCAGGATACACTGAGTCCAAGGATTATTTTTTCAAAGTATTGTTAAGCGTCCTCAATGAACTATAAAGTTGATTGGAAAATTTATTGTTAAGAATATTTATTGCAAAGAAATTTTCATAAAGTTGTGGCTCGAAATCGTCATTTTTTCGTTTTACTTCGAAAACAGATTATTTTTTTTTATAACGTTGATCGGCATTTTGTAAAAAAGAAATCTTGATGGTTCCTTGATTTTAGTCGAGCCAACAATGATCGAGAAATGACTATTTTTTGACTGGATCCATGCGATTTCTCTGAGGATTATTCCATAGAAATCTATAGCTGAATAATATTTGGAAAAAAAGACATGGAAGTAGTTAATGACGGTGCTTGATCAGACTGCATCTCGAGGCATCAAATGTAGATCTTGGGGATATTTTTCAGGTTGAAATAAAAAGATGGGTATAGTCGATATGCAAAGTTCTTTCATCTCTTTCCGCTAGCTCGTCTCTCACGCATCGTGGTCGGTGTTTCTTCGAGGAACTATAAATTCCCGATTCCAGCCGGTCCCGAATCTTTGCCCCGTGAAAAAAAGGAGATAAACAAACGAACAGAAAAGTATAAAAAAGTAGAAAAAAGAGGGAAACGGCTCAAAGGGTACGAAAAGACGTCTCGGTCTCTTAGGCAGATCTCAGCTTGCAGAATCGTCTCGGAGGTACGGTATCTTCGGGGACGCATAGAGAATCGGGACAGGAGAGTTTTGCCGGTCTCGCGAGTGTTCGTTAAATATACGAGTGTATTGAAATTCCCTCGTCGAATCGCCGGGAATCGTTCTCTGCTCGGACATTTGCCTCTCTCCCGCTCTCTCTCTCTCTCTCTCTCTCTCTCTCTTTCTTTCTTTCCTTCTGTGCCTTTTTCTCTTTTTCCGCTGTCGTTTCTGCAACGTCCGTTGTGGAAGGACAGGATCCCATGAAATTCTCCCACTATTCGTTGCGGAGAGGATCGCGAGGGAAAGAGGAATCAGGGAATAAAAAAATAAAACATAAACGAGACTGAAAGAGAAGAAAAGAAGAAGAAGAAGAAGAAGAAGAAGTGGAAAAAGGAAAAAAGCAGAAGTTTCTCGATCCCTCCCGCTGTTTTGAATACGAGAACTCTTTCGCGACGAAGACGACGCGACGCTCAAGAGGTGGACGATATCCACAAGCTTCTCGTACCATCAGCTAGTGTGCCTGCTCGCAAAATCCTTCTCTTTTTATCTCTCTCATTCTCTCTTTTTCTTCGTGTCCCACGGAACGGAGGAGCTCTCGTTCTCTCGTGTCTCTTCCCGACGAGAACGACGAGAACCCGAAGAAGTTTCGCCGCTTTGGATGTGTATCCACCTCGAGAACCGAGCACAAAACCTTCCTTCTCTCATTCTTTCTCTTTCTTCCTTTCTCTTATATACGCATAACCTCCTCCACTCTAATTTGAATGTAACAACGTTCCGTTCGCTCGCAACCCGATAGCATCGCCAACTTTGCCTCATGGACGCTGAATCTTCTCGTTGAACCGCGAGAAAGACCAAATATATATATAAGTACACACAAATCTATATCTATATGCATTAGTTAAAAGTTCATGGTACTGCGATGTTAGTTCAACTTTTCCATCCCAGACCGAATGGCCAATGAAAGACCTACCTTCCTTCTCGAGACACTTTATGTCAAATATTCTTTTTATTTTACACTTGCCCTCCCAGGTACAAAGGAAATTATCAGCCAATGTAGTTTATTCTTTAGATAAGACTAACCAAAGAAAATAAAAGTCGTTCCAATTCTTACCTCGCAAGAATTTTCATTCACTGTCATGAATTTTTTTCCAAAAACTCAATTTATTATCCTTTTAATTGTAAAAGATAGAGAAAAAATAATTCATTGGTGTTCAACTCATTTTCTAGTTGTTTGCAATGAAATTATAAAAAATGAAAATAAAATTTACGATTATTATGCAACTCGCGCGGATAAAACGATTCATTCGTGTCTCTCATGGTGCATCAGGATGATTGACGTGTACAAAACGTCGTGGCAGAGAAATAATCGTGATGCGAGACGCACTCGTCTTCCCGGTAGCCGCATGAGACGAATTTTCAATTTGCACACGACTCCCATACATGCAAAAATTGCATTCGTAAAGGTTGAAATTTACGCAGTCCTCGGTTGCTCGTCGAGTATGCTTGAGGTTAATTCTTTCGTGTGTCTGGCAAGGACGATGCCTTATCTACTTGATGAAAAGTGTTCAGACCGAGATTCGTTCTCGTGCATTTATTAATCACGTACCAAACTCTCGGCTCCTTGCCAAATTACTATAAATAGATCCACCTAATCGATTCCATGGGAAAAATAACTCACGCACGAGACTCGAATCCAATACCAAACGATTTATCGGCAAATGTTTCTGTGCCAATTGCACTTTTTTTTTCTCACGACTTTTTCTCCCATTCTTTGATGTTTCTTCTTATTTCATTTCAATTTCTCATATTTCGTCAGGTTCTCATAAATGTTGAATTATCATCTCGGGGATCAAATTATTTGAGAAAAACGAAATGGTAATTATTATAAGTGGTACAAAAATTCTTTAGCAAAAAAAAATTGTATTTCGATTATCATTTCCATCAAATTGTATAGTCTCGACGATGAAATACTAATAAAAGGAGAATGGATCGACGAGGCTCGTCAGTTAATTGGTACGATGGTGATAAAGCCCTTGGAAAAATGAATTTGAAACGAGAGCAGTCGTGCTATATATTCTGGCTTCAGGAAAAAATAAAAATAAAAAGATACTTCTCTTTCGATCTGTCTCGTCGCTAGACTCGGTAAAAAATATTTCCGAACATCAAAAGAACCGTCGACGTAGCAGCGAGTAAAAGAGAGATCATATGGTCCTCGCGATGGACACGTGGGAGCCATCTCGATCGTTCTTTGATTTCACGAATAATTATCACGTCCTTTCTACACACTATTTTTTGTGGCTTCAACGAGTCTCGTCCCTGACGATATACGCTGTACAGATAAAAAGGAATTGCCTCCTGTGTAAACTACTTTGTATCCTTCATTGGATTCCTGTCCAAATTCAGTCCAAAGCGACTGACGAATATTCGATTGTATCGTCGCTTTTCTGTAATCTCCGCTTCAGCCTCTGCTGTCGCTCGTTTTTCTTCTTTTATCACTTTCCAACTGTCCAGACGTTCATATTCGTGAAATATTCTCACAAGTACATTTGACTATCCCTGTCTACAATGATTTAAACAAACAAACTCTCTTATTGAGAGAGAATTATTACATTTTCTAAATATTGTATTACAATTCCCATTTTTTTTTTTCCAACAACCAGGATTGTTGATTAACGCAGGCACGTTTTTGTAAACAAGATAATTACGTATTTTCGGTTTTTCACGGCAAAAAATGTGGTCGGTTCGAGATATCGGTCGAACGTTCGTATTCAGTGTGAAACGTAAATTTGTTTAGGGTGGACACCTTTTTTCCAGGGTAAAGGAACATGTATAGAAACGTTGCGACAGTTTCGTCGTCACGGAACATTTCTCCGGGTTCTTTGCACCACCGAGCAGCCCCGACACTTCCGTTTCCACAGGAATCTCCTTCGTTTTCTCTTTTCCTTTAGCTCTGCATATAAAAATCCGTCGGGATATTCGCTATAAAGCTTTTTCTTCCCCGAACCTTGCGAGAGAAACAATAAATCCCGATTTCTACGAGAAAATTATTCCTCCAAGAATTTTCACGAATTTCCACGAGTTATTTGCTGCTTTTGAAGCAGGTGAATTCTCTAGTCTGCCTCGAATATATCCTTCCAATTCGAAGGGATCGGAGAGTAAAAGAAAAAAACAATAAAAATTGATCCCACGAGGTGGTAAACTTATCAATCAAAAGAGTTGTCGGTCTCGTTTTCTTCGTTACATGGTAAAAAGTATAATTTCAGATAAAACAGAGAGACTCGCATCGATATTCCTAACGAAATAAATGAATAAATAATTAAATTGATACAATCAAAATTATTGAAAATTTTTAATTAAAAAAAAAAAAAATGACAATGTTTTCATGTCTAAAAAAAACATTTGAAAAACAAAAGGGAAATATTTGTGAGGCATAATTGATGTGAAAAAAACGTCCGGGTCAAATTGACCCAGTGTGGATGAACGATAGGTTGAATAAACGTTTGAGTATAGTCAATAATTTCGTATATATGGCTCGAGAATTAAGAGAATCTATTTTTATAAGTTTGTTAGTGCGTCACGTACGAAAAGAAATGTTCCGAGCACTGAGACGTGTCGAGATCTTTCTTGTTGGCTGAGGTAAGAAAATATCGTATATCGTGTATTTATTGGGTACGGAGGGTGAAAATAGATGTGTGTGTTTTTGAGCGGTCGTTTAGACAGTAGTATAAGACCGTCATAGGTCCGGCATGTCGCAAGCAAGTCTTTTTTTTCGCCATACGTCTTTTTACGAGCGCATCATCCGGATTTATACTTACTTAGGGAATCACTACCCCTTGAACCGGTGAGCTTGGACTTTCGTTTATACGACGCTTTTTTCTACTTACGGTATCAAGAAAATTCGCGATAAAATATCATCCGAGACTTTGTTGCCAAATTCCATTTCAAATATTAATTTTTAGCTCCCTCGTTGGATGAAATTTACGAGGCAATTCGATAGGATATCATCTTTGTAAATGAAGAGTAGGTAATTCAATAATTTAAATCGCGACCACTGACTATCCAGCACACGAAAAAAGAAGAAACGATTCATGTTCCTCAAATATTTATCGTCGTCCATACAAAAATTATTCATCCATAAAATTCATTTTAGTAAATGCATCAATGATGCATGCTCCCTGTCCTTTTTTCTCGAGATTTTCATCGACTTCATTTGCAACAATTCAAACAATTTCAACAAATTATTTCCACTCTTTTTTGCCTGCAAAAAAATCCTCGAGGATGAAATTAATTTCGAACGATTCAAGAATATTTTCATTGATCCATTTTGGTTAATTTCCAAATGATTCGAGAAACTTGCACCATTTGCCATACCGTAAGCAAAATATTTCTACACGAGGCCACCATCCATTTAAATAATTATTGTATTCATTTTGTCGTAACGGAAATAAATATTGGTACGTCAGGTCTGACAGGAAATCTATTTATAAAAGATGGAAAGAATGAATTATAATGATCCTCTGGATCGTGCGATCGGACGAGACCAAATATCAAAGCACCTGTGTACGTCTGATAAGTTTCCAAATCCCAGCAACGATATTAGACGTGGTTGGTGAGCTGAGTAATAATAGAGAATGTAACACACGATACGTATAACTGTACATAATGGAGGAGGAGTAAAAGGGAAAGACGGTGAGATTGCGGAGAGAGCAAGTGCATGGAATTGATAAATCCGGAAGCGTGTTCGCCCAACGTACAGGAAAATTTTAAATATGAGAAAGGCGGTTCGCTCGGGTTTGCTGGCTTTTTTTCGGGCTTGAATACAGAGAGTTAGGCCCTTTTAGATTTTCAAGAGGTTAATGCACGTATACCGAAATGTACGTGTGCAGCTTGCGAGTTATTTAGTGGCCTATCGCGAGCCAGGCGAGCCATTAGCTCCGATCACATTACCAGAGAGAAAGAGAGATGAAAGCTCTTGCTCCTGCAGCCTCGCTGCTTAATGGGCAAGGCTCTCTTTTCAACCCTTGCCTATGGCTATTCGTGGCTTTTCTTTCAACTCTATCTTCTCCATTTCCTATCATCCCCTCCACATTTCCGATAACGCCCCCAGGATAGAAAATATCTCGCAAAATAATCCACGTGTAGTTTGGAGCAAATTTCATATCATGCTAATTATGTTATATTTTATTGAGATTCGGGCAAAATATCGATGATTTATTAAAATCCCCTACATCAACCCCCTTGTCTCGTATTTTCCGTTTCCGCCCCTGATACGGAGGAAATGCCGAAAGTATACATTGTAAATATTCCGTGTCTCTCATTTCTCGAATATTATACGAAAGCATCGTTGCATTCGCGTTGCATTAATATTAACCTCGTTTATTTCTACACGCTCAATGAATTGTTTGTCGTATTTATTCGGGATATTCTTCTGTCTCGTTGTATCGACAAACCCTCGTACTTCATCACTGCGATTTCGTTTTATCCAGCGATTAATATCACGAGCCTCGCGCTTTTGTTGCTCATGGATTCGTGCATAATATTTGTAGAAATCGCTGCTGACGATTTATCATTCGATTTCCCTGTCCAGGCCTCCCGATCATCGTTTTTTGTCATTATAAATAATTATCTCGTGTTGACCGACTGGAAAAGCGAAAAAACACCGATCAATTGGTTTTGCGATTTCATTTTGATGCAATCGAGATTCCTCGAAGCAGCTTACGTGAAATTTTGTTATCACGTCAAAGGAAAAAATTGCGGATATTTTTTTATCGAATTTATCTTTTGGCTGTGGCAAATTATCGAGGGATTTATTATTTTTTTACGATCTTTAAGTTTGCATCGTTGGAATGCAACCAAAAACGATTATTTTTCATAAAAACTGAATTTATTGGAAAAATTGGAACGATCGCATTAATTATCCAAATAATGGATTAAAAATATATTTTCCGTTGTATTCCAACGATGCAAACTTCGGTATATTATATTTTTTTCATCAACTGGGACTTTGTTGGAAAAACTGACTGTGAAGACAGCAGATCGAGAAATCAGAGGATCGAAGAAAAAATATAAATTCTATCGAACGTTTTAATCGGAGAATTTATATAAAATTCAATGATTCTCAGTCGAGATATTTTTAGCGATGTGAATAAAAACGACGTTCAATCTATATGCGATATCGATGAGATTTCATACGATTGGTAGCTTTTGTTATGACGGTGTTGAACGTGAGCACCGGCGACACTGAAATCGCGGCTGGTCGTTAATTTCCTCGCATAAAAATCAATGAACTGGCCATAAACAACGAGTACTCGCTTCGGGTCTCATCCCTCCTTTTTTTTTTCTTCTCCCTTCGCTTCACGTTTCTACACATCACACTCGCGCTCACCCATTTTCCAATTTGCAATTGCGAATCGCGTTTTTAATTATAACGAACGCAATGGCGGACCAGCGAAACGTGCGCCAGGACGAACACGAACCAGTCCAAATGCATCGGAAAACGTTGCGTTGCTTCGTCCCTTTTTTTACATGCTTCAGTTTCCCTTTCCCCCGTTTTGTCTCTCTCGCACTCTTTTTCCATTAAACTCTACAGCAAACGTTCCGACGATCCAAAAATGGCACTCGGAATTTTGTCACCCCATTTTGTCACAATTTCTTTATTTTTTTACGTTTTTGACAGAACGTCAAAAAATTTGAATCATTTGTAAAATCGAATTTTTTCAATAATTCCTATTGAAGTGGCAAATAATTGTTGAGGCTGCGCATAAAAAGTTGGACCAGTGAATTTTACGCTGTGACATAATGAAGGATAATTTTTGTACATTGTTCGGTAAAATGAATGTGCGACGGGACGAGGGGCGAGTAGGAACAAAGATGGAAAGTCGTGTTATGTTATGGACGTAACTTGGTATACTCTGTACGAGAGCTATCCAGGACCAACCCCAATAGGAGGAGTGGGTAGCAAGCGTTGAGAGTCGTTAACGTTTAATGAGCCAACGATTATGTCGCCGTAATGGATAATCGCTACCGCTGACGATACCGATCTTTATAACGTCAAACGCACCGGAAAACGTCGAGTACCCTTTCGTACCCCTTTTAACCTCGTCGCCTCCCTTTTACCCCCTCAACAGAGAGTTTATCGAAAATGTTGCCTTTCTACGTATAAAACATGCATTTTCTAAGTGTCAGTAATAATTTCTACCATTCACTAATTGAAAGACCGTTGACGCGGAGAGAAAATACGAAATAATGGATTAATTAATCTTTTATTGCACAAGGGTGAAAGTTACCCTCAATTTTCCCAATGGACATTTTTTTAGTAGAGCCTGGAAGTCAATGGGAACTTGCAAAAATTTTGATTGAAAATATAAAACGCCCAACTAAGTTGATAACTCGTTTTTTCTTTTTTAAATTAAATTCAAATGAATATTAAATCATGAAATAGTTATGAAAAGATTCCCATAAAAATAGCCAATCTCTTCATGTTTTTCTTTCAACGTCATTCGGAGCCATAAAATATCATCCCTTGTGTATATTAAAAAAAGCTAGCTCGGTACGAGAGCTCTGAGACTTTTGGCTTATCCGACGTAATAACGTCTCTCTGTTCCATCGCAACATCGTAACATTGTGAGATGACGGTACAACGTTCTAATAATGTAGACGGTGACACACGCCACCATAACGTAAGAAGGGCGACGAGAAAATCGGGATAAAATCTCTGGTGTCTTGCCGACGGCTCGCAGAGGATCGAAACTGGATCCCTTCGGATTGTCTGACTTTTCTTTTCACAAATCGAACCTCCCCTGAAGCTTCTCCTTTTGCTCTCTGTCTCTCTCAGGCTTCAATCATTTGTTTTTATTTCATCAGTTCACCTCAAATATTCGCCAAATTCTATTGTGAATTTTCCCCTCCACGATGAATTCTTGGATTTTTCTTAGCATTCCTGTCGTTATTTCTCGTTCCTCCAGTTTTTTTTTTTTCCTTAATATATTCGCACCTTTTTAACACGTTGTACTTTTTATAGAAAAATACAAATATACGCGGATATAATATTTTGTATCATAGCTGTTTCTTTCGTGTGTGCATTTCGCAGTTCTGGTCCAGTGTATGGCTTGGTAATCCCTTGGGGTGCCCTGCCAAAAGGAGTTATATATCTATATATTCGTGAAGAGACAGAGCGAGCTGGGGCACAACGCGGCCTCATATATAAGGATTTATCACAGCTAAGTCTACCGTATATTGCTAGCGTCGTACAGATCTTTCCGGCAGAGCTCTATCCTAGCTGCGCTCTCGCGTTTTATCCCACGTTTCTCCCTTCCATCGCTGTATTCTTTGTTTTTTGCTCTGACTCGATCTACCTCGACTCCTTCTATATTTTCATTCCGCCCCTTTCCTCTCGCTTTTTTTTTTAAATCCTTCTGGAGAGGTAATAAAAAATAAACTATAATTCTAATCACTTAATTTTTTAGTCTTTTGAAAATTTCCTTGAAAAAATCTTGAAACGTATAGAGACAAAAGAAAGGAAGAAAAAATGAATTTTTGAGATTTTCCCCTTGGTTGACACACTGGGTCATTTTGACCCGAACTCATAATTTGTTTCTGAGAATTCCTAACACTTTTTCATCTGTATAAGAAAACTCTCAAGGCTGACCATTAGCGAATTGCGCAGGCTTCTGAGGACAACTTCGCGGGACGTGAAGAAACGATCCACGCGAAGTGGGAAAAAAATGTCTGTGTGACCTTTCTTCTCAGATGCACGGCATGTCTCGAGTCTCTTGTCACGGATCGCGAGATCGCGATTTATGTTTACTGTATGCCATCGTCCCTGGCAAGAAAATGGTAGCGTATATGTCGCGATAACGATGATCGGGTTATCGCGATCGGAGCTGGCACTTAAAATGAATATTCTTTCCCTCCGAGCATGCACTTCAGTCTGTGTTCTCTCCTCGAGCAAGAGTTAATAATTTGAATCTCGTTAAGAAACGAGTGCTGACGCAAGGAAGATTGGTAGAGCGATGGAAATTTCAACTTCATGGGTGTCCCAATTGTACGAAAAGTCCTGACGATTTTTATGAATTTATTCTTCCTGTAAACTCCAATAATTTGATCGGATTGTCACCCTTGAAATTGCCATTTTATTCACATGAAAATATTGCAGAGCTTAAAAATAACGAGGGAACATAAAAAATTGGTAACGTTTTTTAATCTGTAACTTTTGTTTATTTGCATGATTATAAATTTGATAAATAATCGAGGAATAAAATAGGAAAATGGAAGTGTAGAGATATCTCGTTTAAATATAAACGAGAGTAGGATCGTCGAGAATAATTGTAGAGGTTCGTATGTCACGTCTGACCATTTGAGGCCTTTTCTACTTCTCGATTCTCTCAAGTGTCGCGCCAATCCACATTTGGTTGAGTTTCACGATCCTGGTAGATTAATTTCCCTATGTGTGTCTTGTATTCGTGGAATTTTAATCTACATCATCATTTAGTACAGATCACACGCACATACATGCATGAAAGTTACGGTTATCTCGTTCTCTGTCTCTTTCTCTTTCTCTCTGCCTCCTCGAGGCGAATTCGCAACGATTTTCTAACCGCACAAGCCTCGAGGTAGAGGAATTTCTTGTGGAGCAGTACACGAGTGAAGCTCGTACTCAGACTATCTCTTTTAGAGAGTGAGAAAGAGAACACGTAGGTGTGAGAAATCGCACATTCCTCGTAGGTGCGGCGAGACGAGACCACCTGCAATGAGAAGAACAGAGTTATAGAATCTACTAAGGAAAATCTCTTTCTCTTTGCCTCTATTTCTTCCTCTTTCAGTGTTTATCTTTCTTTCTCCCTTTCTCTCCCTCTGTCTCTCTCTCTCTCTCTCTGTCTCTTTCCCTTCAACTCATTCCTCTTTCCATCTCTTTTAGTGAAGACACTCTTCTCCCTCTTTCGCTCTCTCCGAGTTTTCCTCTCTCCCTCGCTCTTGAGCGTCCTAACAGCATACACATTAACTCCTGGGGCGTATAGCGTCGTTAGTGGCATACCTTATCGTTTCATGCACGGCGAACATTCGGAATGTGTAAACATACGACTGTACCTTTCCCTCAAGTAATTTAACTATGTCAGACACCACTCTCAGATCCCTGGGCACGATTCAAAGAAAATTATCGTTATGCGATCGATTAACCCATTGACTCGGTTAATCAGCCTTTCAAGTCCATAATTCTCAACTCCCCACACAAACTTTACTTTCCTCGCCTTGTTTATAAACCCACAACGACGTGTTGAGTCTGCACATTTTTTTTCATATCATTTTCATGACTTCCTGTGACAGATAAACAATAAATACGAATCGAAACATTCAAGGCGTCGTAATCATCGATTTTTATAATTAAAATTACAATTTTTTTTTTTAATTAACGTGAGAATAGCGTTAATAAAAAAAACCCAGTAAAGTCACATTATAATTCGTTTTTCCCAAATATTATGGGCTCAAAATTATGCATCAGGGTAGAAAGTGATGCATTTATGAGTTCGAAATGAACACTTGAAAAATTCGATAAATATGAGCCAAAGAATGTCATTGAATTTCTCGTATTGTCAGAAATGACAAGAAAAGAGAAAAAAAAATACAATTTTAAGGGATCGTAGGGATCGATAGAGGGAATATTTGTGATGGGGATGAAAGAGCGTTTTGTTAATATATAAATATACATATAATAAAATAGGTAAGAATGAGCTGGGGAGAAATATTTTCCAAGGCTGTAAAGCGCCCTTTAAGCAAAAGCAACGGATGGAAAACGTTATAGAACGTGCGATAGAAAACGCGAAAGTGAAGCAGAGAGAAAGAGAGAGAGAGAGGGATGAATACGAGGGGGTAGAACTGAGGCCCGAGAGGCTTCTATCGTACAGTTCGCGAATTCCGTCCTGTCATTTGTAACTGTCGGGCTGCTCATTACAATTCCCCATTCCTCTCACCCCTCCCACCCTCTCGGAGAAGCATTCTCCCTTGTCCCTTACCCATCTCTCTTTCACTTTCCTGCTTTCTCTATTCCCATCATCCTTCCTCTACCACTCGCATACTATTCTAATACAACGAAGGGTTGTTGCCTCTCGCGTTCGCATTTGAGCTCACTCACGCACGCGCGGCGTTCTTCCGTAACGTTCACCCCATTCCGACAGTCAGCGAGAGACTCCATACAGAATCTCGTCTCTGCACGCTCCGACGAAATACAAAAGACGTTCAACCAATAAAAAAAACAGTAAAGAATTTAAAAATTCACTAAAATTACTTTTTCTTCAAAATTTATTCATAATTGTCGAGTAAATCGAGCTTTACGGTTGATTCAATTTCCACTTATTAACTTTGAGTTAATAGCGACAAAATCTTCCCAAATTAGTGGTTTGGATGCTGATGAAAAACGAAACTTGATTGAATCTCGAACATTTCCGGCGATTTGAATGAAATTAAAGAAAAAAAAAAAAAACAAGTTAATAACTAAATCCGTCAGGAAGAATAAAAAAAAAGTTCATTCTGATTATTTTTTAACACTTTTAATTTCCAAAAGATACTAAACGATAAAAATAGTACAGAATTAAAAATTTCATCAAAATTACTATCTTTTCGAAATTCATTCATAATTATCGAGCAAAACGAGCTTCACAGTTGATTAAGTTTCCAATAATTAACTTTGAGTCAATTTGGAACAGAAACTTTTCAAATTAGTGGTTTGGATGCTGATGAGAAGGAAACTTGACAGAATCTCGAACATTTCAGACGATTTGATTGAAATTGAAAAAAAAAAAAAATGAATTTCTTCACGAAGATTTAAAAATATTGATTCTGAGGATTTTTTCATGCTTTTAATTTCCGAAACACAATCAACGATGGTAATTTTGTTCATGGGATTTTCATAAGTTCCAGGATGGTTCGTTCTTTGGTCGTCCAACCCTCTTTTCCAGCGTCGAGCGTGTATCTTTTGATTCCTTTTTCTGTTACAAGCAAAGCCTTTTTTCCTCTATCTGTGTTTTCTCCCATTTTCTTTATTACATTCCTTATTTCCTATCCACCCGTAGTCTCCGTGTGTAACTGTAATACAAATTCCTATTGTGATTTATGTTGGTATCAATGGCGCGGGAACCCTCGTACAATATTCTCCCTCTCTGTTGGTACGTCGCCTCGAGATTTCATCCCCTCGGTATTCGCGAGAAGATCCGGCAGGAAAGACCGAAGTCGAAAAGGTCCCTGGTCCAGATATTATGCTTTATTGAATCGCTCGCTTGTCACTGTTATTGTTGGCTTCACGCTGCCTGCCCACTACCCTTGCAAGCCTCTTTTTCAGCCCCTAGCCCCTCCGAGTATCTTGTGCCTTGCATTCACCCTCTCAGACTTTTCTTCGCCATCCATCCTTCTCGCCTCTCGTTCATCTTCAGAAAAGTGTGACCGAGCAAATCAGAGAGTGAGAGCAAAAGAGAGAAAGAGAGCTCGAAAGATATGAACTGGGGTGGGAAAACCAGTCGCACTGGCTCACGAGAGACCAACTTCTCTATGAATTTTGATTAATAAAACACAACCGACGAGACAAACCTGAATGGGACTTTGAAAAGAAATACATACAGATATATTCCTCGTGGTCCTTGATGTTTTGATGGATACATGGGATACACAATGTATACGCACCAGCGGAAAAGCATCCCTTAACACTTCGACAAAGCTCAGAGTGACAGCTTACTAATGTCAATGACAGCTCGTTCTCCTGTTAGCACAACCAATCGTTTCAATGAATACATCCACCGAGAAGAATGAATAAATCCACTACAAGATAAAAACGAGTAGATATTCATTAATTAGAAACGTTAATAATAATAAAAACAATAAGTAATGACAATAATTTTGGACTTTTCGTCATTTTCTTCCACTTTTCTCTGCTTCTTGGTTTCGATGATTGTGCAAATATTTATAAAGAAAGTTGAATCACTCGTGTCAACGCATGACGTTACAGCATCAATAGTTCGTTCGTAAAAGGATTTCGAGACGAAATGCCTGAGAGATCGTAATAGGATCTCTCAACTCTTTTCTTCTTGGCCAACGATTTACTTCTCCCTTCACTCTGCAACCCCTGAGAATCAATAAATACATATTTGTACAGTTTACCGACAGTAGAATCAACTGGCAATGACACTAATTCCATTAGCTCCGAGGCTCGAGGAAGAAGCAGAGCAGCTTAGGAAACTCAAGTGCGAGCACTGTGTGCGAGTCTACGTTTATGGAGCATTTATATACCGAACCATTATACCCACACGAACAAACACTTTTTCGGACTCCTGATTTTTCGCAGAGTCACGTTACAAATGACTCGTTCGAGCTTCCTAATTCAGCTGGCGTTGAGAACCCACCAAAAGAATGGAATCATCCTCCTCGTTATAACAGTGACATAATCGTCTTGTCGGACCCAAACAACTCCTGTCAGACATGCATGATTAGCACTTTTCGATTAACGAAGTAGCGTTTTCGATTGACGAAAAAAAAAAGATTTTATTTTCTTCTATATTCGAGTTTAGTTTTGTGTATTTTATCATGCGTTCCTTAAATCCTCGTGATTTTTCAAAATTCATTTTTGTCTCCTATTTTTTTGATATACTCAATTCATAAATTAATAAAAAACCGTTCACACTATTTTTTTAACGTTGAAAAAGAATTTATCCAACGTTAACGTTAAAAAATATTTTCAATAATCATTTTTAAACATTTTGAAATTATCATATTTCGATTTTTACTGGTAAAGATTGTTCCGTTTTTTTTTTATTTTTAATGAATCCCACGTTATTCAATAGCCACGAATATTGTAATGTGATGATGATTTTCGGCATCGTACCTATCGGGTTAAGCCCTAAAGACTGTACCCGTGCAAAAATCTGTCATGGTGCCGACAAGTACTAGAAAATTAAATACGGATTAATTCTGATTTATGTGGAGAAAAAAAACTTGACCATTTGCTCTAGAATGACAGAGGCTTTAGTCAGAGAATCAAACTGTTTTTTCTTCGACGAGGTCGAACGTACGGATCGACTTAAATCCCGTAGCACAGGTGGAATATTTTCACGAGATGTTTGTATTTCTCTAATGGTACGGATTAAACGTATCCAGTGTTGTGTTTTGCATAATAGTCCTCGTACGATTGGAACACTCGAGTCCGCGTCATTAAACGTAGAAGGGTGAGTTGGCATGTGTGTGATCCAGGGCTAATTCGAGAGGGATAAAGCTCGTCGAGCGAGCAGGGGATGTTTTGAGAGAGGGGTTGCCAAACTGTGTAATTCTCGTGTTTCAAAGTTTATATAAAGATGGTGGTTTGTGTTGGCACCTGCTGCTTCCTCCTTTCAATGTCAATTCGTACCAAAACACCATCAGACGAACCTGCGTACAAAGATGTTTTGATGAGAAGAGGGTGATTGCTTCGTAACATCCCTTTGAGCGAAAATCGGGGTTGGATTTTTGTGGCCTTTCGCGTAGTACTATATTCAAATAGATACACTTTAGTATTATCCCGAGAAGAATTTTCCACTTAGGGTGTATCGTACGTGTTCGTACCATCTGCGCCAATCTCGTGGCTTTCTCCTCTCTCTCTCTCTCTCTATTTCGGTCTCTGTTGCCTTATTTTCCCTTTCTATCCCTTTTCCACTTTGTTACGTCAAACCCTTGAAACCAAAAGCACCCTCGGCGATTTTCAGTTTCCAATTCTGCGATCGCAGCGCCCTGTTCACTCTGCGGATTCCGGAGCTTGGAATTCAGCTCCGACACAAGCCTCTCGTAACTCATTTGTGACAATTGCCCATGAACCATTCACCTTTCCATTCCTCGTGCGTCAGTTTCGCTCACTCGTACGTAGGGAGCACAACAGAAATTTTTTGTCGCAATGAGGGCTCGAAAATCTTTGTTATCTCGAAAGTTTATATAATTATTTCGAATTCGATCGTTATTGTCACAAAATAATCAACACCTGCCCTCGCAACGTCATTAATTCGAATAACTTTTATTTATTCAACGAGGACACATTTCTTTTTTAAATTCTCGCTTTTTGAAGAGTTTAATGAAGTAAAGTAATGTATTATGAACAAAACAGAAATGTAATCCTCGTTTTTATAGAGTTTTCACATTTTCTCGCTCCTGGAAACTTTTTCGACATTTTTTTCTTCTTTTCTTTTCTCCAGCCCCTTCTCTCGTTTCATAGAGAGGCTGCCTCGCTGTCCCGTACGAGCTCGGGGACTAAATTGATACAGATGCGAGTTAACGAGACTTTTTTCGTTCCTAGCCACCGGGGAATTGGTCTCTGAGAAATACAAATACATGTATACATTTATTTATTATAGAGTGAAAGTTTCAGGGGATTCGCCACATAAAAATATCCCCGTAAAAAAAAATATTTTTTAACCCCACGTGAAAAAAATCTTTTAGCTCATTTACTCAATTCATTAAAACGGATTTAATCAAACATTATTTGAAAATTTCTTCATTCACTCACGGAATATGAAGCAATTAGTGTTTGCGAGATCGAAATGTATTTTTCCTCAGCCTCCATAGAGATTTATCTACGTAATTATTTATAGAACGTCACCGTTGACTGGCTCCTTGGAATTCGCAAAGTGTTCATTTCCTGCTTGTAGAATAATTGCAATTTTCTCAGTACTGCTGGTTCAAGAGTGTATGGAATAGTCATTCCCCTGTAGGAGAGTCAAGAGTTTTGAATTCCTGGCCAGAAGATCTCACCGAGTCAATGTTCATCTTAACAGAACTTTGTTTGCTTGTTTATATTTAAATAATTATTTAGTGACGTATCTGTATTTACACGTTCTTGTGTGCAGAAATACTCACACATGCATTTTCCCACGTAAAAACATAGAAATATTTATCCTATTCGTGTATACAGCATCCAAGTTCCTCTGGAGATCCGTACATGTGGATTTTCTGGCTCGTTCGAGTGAAACGTGTCTCTCGCGAAGTTCATTCGCGTGTAACGGCCGCACGATTAATTATCGCACAAACCGGAGTCTTTGCACATAGTGCTCTCTTCGGTCGAAAAAAAAGGCAGTGGAAAATGGAGAAAAGGGAAGAGAGAAAGAGAGAGAGAGAGAGAGAGGCAAACATAGAGATCGTGCCACTTGTAAGGCCATTTACGGGAAGCTGTTGGTCGTGTAAGCGTACGCGAATACAAATTTGTTCGCACTTAAATTCCGGTATATACGTGTGCTTTAAAGGGGGATTTATCGGTCCTGAGCTTAGCCCCCTGCCTCCTCTTGGAAGAGGAACAGAAAACAGAAAAGTGGAAAACTGTGAATCGCGAGACAAACAGAAGGTATTGAGACAGAAACGGCGAAAGAGAAAAAAAAAAACGATTTTGTGAAGGTGAGAAGAAAAGGAACGTGGTTCCTTAGTCGCGTTTCCTCAGTCAACTTGAAATCTGCGCGGTGGTCCTCAAGCCTCACCCTCTCGTCGACGCCTCGTCCTTTTTCATTCTTCTTCATTTAGTTTCCTTCCGCCCACTCGATGCCAACGAGACTTTTGATTGTGTTTGCAAATCGTCGCCTTTGCGTTTGCTCCAAATACAATTCTTCTTTTTTTTTTTCATCGTGTTAATTATTACTTTTTGTAAACATTTATAATTGATTCCATGTCCGGAGAGTGAGTCAATCAATCGGAATCAGTCTCCACTGAATTGTCACGTCTCAATCGACATGGGCAAAAAATGTGGAGAAAAAAAGCAGCGGACAAAAGCAACGCGACAATAAGTCTTCTCCGAAAATATTTGCTCGCTCATGCACGTCTATGTCTGGCGGAGGCTGTGCACGTGTGGATCGTCCGTGGGAAAATAGTCGTTCGAGTGCGAAAAATTACATAAATTCCTAAAGGGCAAAGGACGTCGAGAATTGTCGAACGCACTGTCACACAGACGCACGAGCACACATTTACACGTATAAATGTGGACATGAGGAGGAGAGAGCGTTGTAACGCGATACTACCGTAATTCACGTTGGTTTTACGCTTTATGCGACACGGTGAACATGCTCTCGCGCACGGCCGTGAATTTACGGTGAGAGAGAGAGACAGAGAGAGACAGAGAGAGAGAGAGAGAGAGAGAAAAATATCCTTCCAGTAGAAAAGGGAACGAGTATTGTACATATATATACTTAATGGCGTTTCCAGGCTGTGTTTCCCCATGTATATATTTATATCTTGCATTGTATATAGTCGTTGCATGGTTGGTGAAAAAAATGGACAAAACCTTTTCGACCTTCGCGCCACACGTAGCTTGATGGACGCCTGGTCTGTATTGGATTAAACGCTCCGGCGAGGATTTCCAAATGTATACGTGCAAACCTATAGATATTAAATATATTTGTGAAATGTGAGACGAGATAACAAAAAAACTGAAAAAAGACCGAACTCCCAAGAAGCATAGAACGCAATACATGGTTGATAGACATTGGATATAGAGACGTTACTGTTTCATGGGCGATCCAATGAACACTGCGTGCTTTTTCAGAAACCATGGATCTCCCATATAGTTTCCTAGAATGTCGAAGAATGGACGTTTTGTTGTCGTTTTCCTGAAACTAATTTCTCGAGGCTAAAACTCTATGATTTTAGGAGGGATGATGAAAAAACATTGCTAATTAAATTTGTTTATTCCTCGTTCCTCGAAATCATGGGGAATTTGAAAAAAATGAGATTCTGAGGCCAAAGGGTAGTAAATGGGAATGCGACACTTGGAAATTGTGGACAAAAGAGTCGCAGGAGGTGGAGGAAGGAAGAAACGGTTGCGCTGTGACGCGCTCGGATCTCTTTGAGTGCGAGGGCACTCAAAGCTTGCAGGTTGCAGTAGAAAAAAGAAGAGAGAAGATAAACAGAGAGAGAGAGAGAGAGAGAGGAAAAAAATCGAGGGTGGAAAGCGCGCACTTACACGACTGGTATGTATGGCGCTGGTTTAGCCGGTTTCTGGCGCGCGTTGGTCTCTTGTCTCGGTGTGCGTTGGGCGGATGGTCGGGTGGTCTGGTGTAGGCGAACGTCTGTCTGTTGGCTGCCAGCGAGCCAGTCAATCATTACGGGGTGCGCAAGCGCGCTTTATACGTAGCGCATTTACCACCCCTTTGCCCTTCTCTCTCTCTCTCTCTCTCTCTCTCTCTCTCTCTCTCTCTCTCTCTCTCTCTCTCTCTCTCTCTCTCTCTCTCTCTCTCTTTCTTTCTCTTCCCTCGCCCGCTTTCTCCTTGTCCACATGTATGCATTAGAAAATTCTGAACAATTCTCACTTCCTCCCTCCTTTGCTGTCGTTCCTGCATTTTCGTTGCTACAAATACATCAAGTGCAGTTGGAGTGGAGTAAAGACAAACAGAGGAGCGAAATGAAATAGTCAGGAATGAAAATGGAGAGGCCCAGAGCGAGGGAGGGAGAGAGAGAGAGAGAGAGAGAGAGAGAGAGAGAGAGAGGAAACGAGGATGAAGAGGAAAGACAAAATTGGAAACAAGAGAAGGAGAAGAAGATGGAGTCGAAGGAGGAACCGCAAAGAGGAACAGAAGACTATAAGGTGGAAAGGAAAAGATGGAAGAGCAAGAGAAGACGATGAAGAGCGAGGCATGAAGATATGGAGCAAAAGAGACATGCCAGAGAAAAGGACGAAGATTGAGAGAGAAAAAGAAGATGGAGCAAGAGAGAGATGAAAGAGAAAGGGATGAAGAGAATTCACCCCAGTTGCTCGGTTTGCTCGTGCTACAAGCACGCTACAATGCCGCCTGCCGCCGCCCATCCTGCATATTTAAGCGAGCTGTCTTGCTATGCAGTCGTTACACCCACACCGACCATCGCCACTGCATGAACGTTATGTGTACAAACGTCCACACACCATTCTCATACCTGCGTGCTTATGTATCGACTACTTCGAGCTAAAAAGCCGTAAGTCACGTGGCAATAGTCCTGGGGGAACGCTTTAAAGTCCTTTTGCCTGCCAGGTACGTGCATGTTCCAGGCTGGAAGGTCGTAAGGACTGCCTTCGAGTGCAATTGAGCAATGAACTTCCCTACTTATGGCCTTTTGAGTCTGAGCGTCGTAAAGGAAACGTGCACTCGAGAAAACCAACCCTTATTTTTTTATTACCCTCTTCCCTTTATTTCTTATCCACTTGAAGCTTTTCTCTCCTTTTCGAAAAGCTCTTTTCTGTCTTGATCCTTCGTTATAATTTTTTTCCCTCTTGATTCGTTGCTGCTTTGCGATAAACAAAATTTTCCCGCGCTTTTTCACAAGTTCGTGTCTATTTCGCTATCCTTCGGCCTAATGACAGAAGATCGTGACGAAAATGATTTTTTACTGACGCATTCACATTGGGGACCCTAGGAGCAAAAATTTCGCACGGGGATGATGAAGAGCGTTTGTTCTGCAGCAGGGGGGAATTTTTATTGTCAGGAGGTCCAATACTTTTGGGCCAAGAAATCATTCGAACTTTCGGTATCTTTGAGGGACGCAGAACGAATCGAGAAGTAAAAAGAGATAAAAATTCCTCAGGTACTTTCGCAGGTTCTCAAGCATTCGGACCGAAAAAAAAGGGAAGAAAAAATGGATCTGTGGTGGGCTCGAGAAAGCGGTGAGTCGTCTTGAGGCGCCCTCAGGTTCATTGACGTGACGTCCTCGAAGTTGCAGGATAAAAAGGGCGCATGCTCGAAACGTTGTTGCGAGGGGGTTGAAATTTCGTCGTAGTGGTTGCCGAAAGGAGGGATTCACGTTAGAGGGGTAGTTTTGCGGGGCGAGTGCGCGAACCAACGGACCAGAGGAGGGGGTTGAAGAGAGAGGAATGAGGGTTGAGTTGCCAGCAGTGGTTCGGTACACAGAGAAGTGAACGCGCGGGGGCGCGCACTCCCGTAAAGCGAGAAGGATGAACAGAGCGAGACAGAAAGGACGAAGCTTTGCTTCTCTTCGCTTTTACCCCATGGAAATATATCTATATACCAACTACTCTCGCCTCCGTTACTCTTGCTTCGTTTACTCTATTCCTCCCTCATTCGCTCGCGCGTGCTCGCCCCCTCTTTCTCTCTCTCTCTCTGTCTCTCTCTCTCTCTGGGCTAGGGGTGTTTCCATGGCTACGGCGCTCGCGCCTTGACATTGACAAATGGCCGGCCGAGGGTGAGCCGAACAGCGGTGCTTTTACATATGCAGGGACACCCATTTGTCCATTCGGGGTGCGAGAGCCTTGCCTCGAATGCTCTCGCGCTATTCGCCCTCTCTCTCTTTCTCCCTTTTTAACCCTCTTTCTCATATTCTCTGTCTATTCTTCCTCTCACTTTACACTCGCCGAGGGCGAGCTTTTGTAAAGCTTTTTGGCCTCCGATACGATATAAACGTATATCTATGTCTCTATTTTTGACCATATAGATATTTTTTTTTTTTCGATGTTTGTACAGCATCCTCCCCCTACCACCCTCCCTCCCTCCCTCCTGCGCCTTTATTTTTCTTCATCCTCCTCCTTCCTTCCTTTCTCCTCGATATCGCGTTCGAGAACAAGGGCCATAGCCAACCCGAGGAAACTCCGAATTCGATACCGCAAGGGGGTCCAAGGGCCGATAGGGGATGCACACAGTCGACGTAGCAAACGCATCCGTCCGATTCCTTACACGATTTCCCTATTGTGGTGACGACGTCGCGCACCGTCGCTCACCTAACAAATGAGGATACGTACTCACCCTGGGCTAGTCCTTAACAACTTTATCGTGCAATTTTTACGCGACTATTCCTTCCCCCAATTCTCCACTTGTACAAAATAAATTTTCGCGGATCTCATTATTTAGTTTTTTCTGTGAACTTTTTTTTTTCAAAAAACAATTCCACTAATATTTTCATACCGAAGTCGAAATCGTTTCCGCTTTCAGCATCCGGATTTGCCGGACAAAGTTTCGCACGAAAAAATTGAAAAAAATTTTGCCATTTTTTTCAAAAAGACGTTCAGTTTTGAATGAAACTGTAAAATTCGCTCAAAACAAAAAACAACGTGATCCCATTATTTTGCTTTTTGTGAACATTTTTTTTTTTTTTTTCAAAAACAATTTCCCAAATATTTTCATTTCGAACTCGAAATTATTTCAGTTTCCAACTTCCGGATTTGCCAGAAAAATTTCGTACAAAAAAAAAATGGAAAAAGTTTGGCATTTTTTAAAAAAGACTTTTGGTTTGAAAATCAAACTGGAAAATTTACTCAAAACAAAAACAACCTGATCAGCTGTGCTCGTAATTTTTCCTCAGGCGTACCTAAGCCGCTAAACTTTTAGTTTAAACTTGTGAAACTTTATTTACAAGCTGTCAGACATCAAGGCAAATATTTAACAAGGTAAATTCCAGCTGGCATATATCTATATAATCTGTGGCAACGTGAAGCATCACACTGGTCGGGAAGACAACGTCATAATCGCATCCCTAGAGAGAAAACGATACCCCCGCTGTTACGAGCTGTAACACCCGGGTCTCACGGTGAGAGTAATATTTCGTATATAACCAGAGATGCCCCAATCCGCCACTGATGCCACTATGATATGTCCCTTGCTCTCGCTCTCCTAACTGGTGCCCTTCTAGTCTCTATATCTATGAGCCCAGAATATTATTACCTTTTCTCATACAGACTGAATCAAAAATCTCCTTCACAAAAGCCAGAGTCACGTGGTCTCGAAATTCTGAGCAGAAAATTCTACTTTTTTCTCCGCATGTAAAAATGCACTTGGGACATTATTTTTAATAGTTTTTTTTAGCTTTTGGTCTCTGGCTACGTTTCGTATAGCTTCGCTGCATATTTTGAGACATCCTGTACGTACATACATACGTATAAATATGTGTATATACATCGCATCCCCTTTCTGTGCTTTAGCGAACGACCACTCCCTCGACGAGCCGGAGTTCCTCTCTAATATCTCATTATAGCCTGCTCGCTCCATACTCACCAGCCAGTCCTACCATTACGAGATTGTTTTGCCGGCAAAGCTGCCTCCCAAACGTCAACGCTTAATATATTGCTCACCTTATATGCATACACATCTATACATACATAACCAGCAACACCCAAGGTTTGATCGCTTATTCCTTTGGACCGAGAGAATCAAGAGAATCCGTGAATGCCAAAGGGCTTCGATAAACTTATTTTTAAACCAAATCAATTTTATTCCGACTTGTTGGTGTCTCGAATGTTGAATAAAGGATAATGCCGAGCAATCGTTCGACTGAGATTAAACGATTTCATCGATCGTTTCGTCACTTAAATTTGATCCTACGATGTTCAAATGATGAAGAAAACTTTTGAGTTACAGGACATAACGAAAAATGTACCGGAGCTCTCGTTTCTTTTGAGCAAAATTGTATTTTCCTCTAGAAATCTTGTCCGATCATTCGAAATTGATTCACGAATCGGAAAATAATTGATATTTAGGTTTTTTTCGGATTTAAGTCGTACAGAAGATAATGCTGATCACGAATTCGTTCGATAGATATTTTATGTTTATATCCATGGATCTCTGCGTAGCATGAAATACTGGTGGGACTTTGAGGCATTGAGCATACGAAAATAATTGGTATATCTTTCCCTGATTCTCTCGACTTCTCTCTTCCGGCGTCCTCCGCTAACAAGGTCCATTTCCATGGAATAACCATCAACGGTAATTGGCACCTACGCTGGCAAGAAGAGAGGGTGAGACTGCGGGGGTTTAAGGAGGAAGGGAAGGTGGGGGGGGGGAGGCGTTATAACGCCCCCGCAAAGCATCAAGTCGACGAGAAACCAACCCTCTTCCATATTGTTGCCTTACATATATATCTGTATACGCGTAGAGCGATCATATTTCAGAGAGTCAGAACGCCAGATCGCGAATAAAGGGTCGTGCATCGGAACGGAGGAGGGGGAGGGGGGGGGGGATTGTGGAAAGATCGTAATGTGAGAACAAGAGAGATGAGAAATAGAGCGCGGGATAGGATCGAGAAAAAAAAAGTGTTTAGATATCGACGACGAGAGATCGGAAAAAGAGAAAATACAATGAGGCTCCGTGACGCCGTTCCGTTCGTTGACACTGGCCCTCTCTCCGTCCTGACGCCTGTTTGGTACCCTTTGGCGATTCTTGACGTTCGCCACTGAAACGAAGAGGCGGTTCCGCTACGACGGCGATTGTTAACAAAGCTCGATCGCGACCATCGACGGCTCACTAACAACCTATCCGCCCACTTTTTCCCAGTTGTATGTCTCCCGCGTATATACACACATATTATCGCATGCTATTATATTCGAGACTGGAACAACGTCAAATGATATACGCGACAAAGTAACGATGAAACGTGCTCTTTTGTGCTTTCTCCCGAATCGAAAGGAAAGGAATGCGTTGTCTCGCATTAACGACGAGACGGAGCAAACGCGTCAAAAAGTCTCTCGAACGTCAAAAACTCTTGCGAAATTATGAGAATTGGATTTTTTTTTGCAGCCTCCGCAATATCGACGATGCGAGTCAGCGAAACTGAGTTTTTGAGCCGAATCGAATGGAAAAGCCCACCGAAAATTTTGTCTTTCACTTTTTTCAACTTTTGTTTCAAATAATTTGCAAAATCGTGACGAAAAAAATGACAACGATTTGTGCTAATGATCTTGAGCTGCTGAATTTATCATCCGTCGGTTTTTAAGGACATGCGTGCCTGATTCAGAGGGTTCATCGAGAAAATAAAGATGGAAACTGCCACATTTTACACAAGATGTAGCATTTAATGCTGACGTTTCGTTTTTTTCCAAAAAAAAAAACACTATACAATGGACATTCTCTAACACAGATCACCATTTCGACGATTCGTATCTCGAAAAAACGACCATTTTCCAGCCGAGTATGTTTTTTTTTTTTTTTTTTTTTTTTTTTTTATTACACTCGAAATCTTTGATTAAAAAAGACCGATTGTTGCGAAAAATCGCGGATTTTCGACGACGAGTCAATCAGCCCGGATTCTAAGTTTTATCCCTCGAACGATGCTCGAATTAATAGTTTTGTTCTATGTGAATATTTCTGCTTGTTATTTGTTTCTCGTCCGTGCACTTAGTCCCACAATATTTGAATAACTTAACATTGACGATGTGACTCGTTCGTTTGATCTCGTCAATATTATCGACCATTTGACTTTCAGTGTACGGACAAAGCTCGCGTGATTGAGGAAACGATATTCTGCGCTCAGTCTCGTGACGAAAATTATAAAAACTGTATCTTTTTTCTGCTTGTTGAAATTGAGAAATTGGCTAATATTCGCAAGCGCAAAATCCTTAATGCTATCGAGATTTAAAAAAAGCATGAAAAAACAATGAATAATGTTGTTGCAGTTGTGGTTGCTGTTGATCTTTCTTTTTTTTTCACTTTTGTTAAATTTATTTGCCTTTTTTTTCTTTACTTAGGTGTCAATAGTCATCAATGCGCAAACAGTGGAAAAAATCTGATTCCATACCGATACAATAAATTTTAGCTTATTATACATCATCGTTATCAATTATCATTTATCATTATGATGATAACGATAATAATCATCATTATCATAAACGTCATAATCGTATTATCGTCATTCCATAATTATACAATAATTATTATACATTATTTTTCTCTCTCTTTCTCTCTTTCTCGTTCACTCTCTTCCTTTCGTATTTTCAACCCCGTTCAAGCACATTGTTTAATTTTATTTAATTTTCCCTTAATTTCTAGTCTCTCCTCATTCTCTTTTACACTCACACATACTCACAATCTCACGTACGCACAAATCGTACCTGCTTTTTTTTCTCTCTCTCTCTCTCTCTCTCTCTCTTTTTCGCACACACGTTTCTTTATTTCATTTTCTATTTTTTTTTAATTCTCTCACTCTCGTATATCGCTGCGCATAAAAACTCGGTTTACTTTTCTTCCTCTTGTTTTTTTTTCTTCATCATCTTTCGTTTACTCTCTAACATGATTATTACTTAGATACCTTAACTGTTACTTCGTATACATTTTTAAGGCGATGATTCAATCGAGTGAACTCATGTTTTTCTTTTACTCTTTTTCCTTTTCATTTCCTCTGGTTTTTCAATGATTTTCTTTTCGTTTTACGAACAGCCAATGTTTATCAGGTCGTCAAGTGACCCGCCCATACGATCGTTGCGGTTTATTCGCTCGCGGAAATTCGACTTTTCTTCAAACGCATTTCTACCCACCGATTTCTTCCTTTTTCTCAACAATTTTCCTCCTTAAACTTTCCCTTTTTTCTTGCACTCTCTTTGGAACCTTATGATTCGTTCGACAATTGCACTAAAAAAAAATTCACCTTCGCATACACGTTCGTGTGAATTCTACAGCCTTTGCCCAAACCATCAAGCATCCTTGCACAATGTCGATCGTTCCCGAATGTTTCTTGCAACATTTTCAACGTTTACTCAACCCAAAACTTGAACGAACCAAAATTCAAAATTCACACGAAAATTTCAACAAATTTCCACAGGAAATTCGAATTTCGAGATTCCCAATATTTTTCACTTTCTCGTCCTCGTGCCATTTGCAGACATTCACGACTTTCGAGCTCCGATACTTTTGGCAATTACTGTACGAATTCATATAAACTTTTATTTATTCGAATGCACGTGTGCATTCGTAAATATATTTACGCTCTGGCTGAAGCTGACTAGCAATGAGAACAACTAAAGTTTCATAAAAAACAAGGTTCCAAAAGGACGAAATATTGGTCTGAACTGTTAAGTATAAAAATGCTGCTCGATTGATTTTCAAGACATTTGGTCCAGCGAATAAAAATCGTTGTTTTTTTTTTTTTTAAATAAATTTCTTCATTTCGTACGCACGAGGGTGTTTTTTTTTTTTACGAAATAAAAAATGCATCGTTACGAGACGTTGAACGAACAATAGAAGTATTTCGGATGTCAACAAAATTAAACAATCTACTGGTCAACAAATACATCGATTAAAAAATTTCCGAACATTCTCCTACCGTCCCTCACCACTCGGAGTTATTTTTTCCTTTTCTTTTCTTCTTGTTTTATTCAACATTGTCGAAAATTGTCATTCTGAATTGTCACGAGTTTGAAAAGTTTGATTGTCGATGTTTGCGCAATAAAAATAACGAATGACAAATGAAAGGAAAATAGGATGGAAAGTCACATGCCAGAAACGATTAAAAATGTACATGTTAACGTTAATCCTACGATAGTCGAGGGCTCCCTTAAATAATAATACCCTGTGTATCTAAAATCGTACGTTCTTTTCTTTACAATCAATATACCTCGTTAGTGAATTAAATAAATACTCGAGTTATTTTCAATAAAAACGAAATAAACGAAAAATGTCTTTAAAAATATGAACAATTTTCGACAAGTTCCATTAGTTGTCATTCTTTCATTTTTATTCCGACGTTACGAGATTCGCGAGCGAATAAAACGATCGACGATTTTTTAATAACGGTCACGAAACGACTTACATGATGTTTTTGTTTATTTATTTTTTTTTTTTTTTAATTTCAATTAACGAAGAAATAATATTTGTATAATGAACGATCGACTTTCGCACCTGAGTCTTTCGGTATACGTGGGTATTTTTTTTTTCTTTCATTTAGTATACTAGAACGTCGAGCGAGTTTTGTGAAGAGATCGAGACAATTCCACTTGCTTTTTCGTGGCAACAAAACTTCAAGCTTCTCGTATCGAATGAAAGATGAAAATAAATCATCGACGAAGACGAAATTGTGACGATCTCTCAGCTTCGCTCGCGATGACATTGAGAACATTTAAAAAATTTTACAATGCTTCATATCCTTTTATTACTTCATTCCGTTCTTCGTAATCTTGACGTGTATGCAGGCGTAGTGAAAATATCGATAACATTTCTTTTATATTCAGTTAATTAATCCGTTATCTTTACTTTTTATTTTTACTTTTTCAAATTTTTTCTGACAGTTTTTGCAACATTCATAGCTCACAGACGAACATTTTTCCAGATTTTCCATATGCTGGTTAAGGTATGAAAAAAAATCATTGAATTTTCGTGTCTTTGATTTTTCGAAAAAAAAAAAAACTAGTTTTTCGTCTTAATTTGGAAAGGATCAGAAATTTCGGAGCATTTTATCAACAATTCGATTTTGTTATTTAACAAACTGAACTGCCAAACGCTATATATTTGGCTATCTCAATTAAAATGCTATAAATTTAGGGCACAAACGTTGTTATGCCTAATAAAAAACAATATCAATAATGAAAAATATAAAAAATCATCCGAAATGGAATTTTTTCGTTGATTCAATTTTTTTTTGTTCCTTTTTTTTTTTACAATTGTTTGACAAAATTTCGAAATTGCGACCCATTTCAAATCTGGGAAGGAAACTTTAGTCAGAAAAATGAATAAAAATAATAGTCGTCTGTGTGCGTGAATTTTTGTTCGTACACTTCAAAGTACCCTTGGTTGGAAAAAAGAAAGTTTTTCTTTCGAGTTACGTATATGATGAGGGAGAGGGGCGCTCGCGAATATTAGTATATCCCGTATAGAAATATATATATTAAAAAATTGTTTCCCTTCATGGAGGGTTGGAGGGTGAGTGGACAGTGTTTTTCGTGAATAGCCGAAAATAATAAAACACCGAGAAAAAAGGTGCGAATATGTAAAATACTTTGTTTCCCACTAAAGTAAAATAAATTGATGAAAAAAAATAATTCTTTCCAAATGAGTTTTGGAAGATAAAAGGAACGATGCTCCAAAAATCTCTGGAAAAATATACGAATTAAAAAACCGATAAACAACGAATTGACGTGAGAGTAAGAGAGAAAAAAAGTACAAAAAATCAAATAATAAACGTCAACGAGGAGACGTGAGAAAAAAAAAAAAAACCAAAATACGAGCGACTGACGCAGACGATGCAACGAAACAATAGGGTCGGGGGTTGGGGAGGGCAGGGGCCATGTTTTTCATGAATTTGTCGTTACTTTCAGCCCTAAATTAAACCTACTCACATAATATGTATATTTCTATAATACATTGCTTTCGCTTCGCCGGGCATTTTTAATTTTTCATATATATATAATTTTTTGTTTGTTTATTTGTTTTTAATATGTCGTATACCTTTTGCAATAATTAATCGACTATCGAAAAAAAGGTTGCCACAAATCGTCAAGTATTATCGCTCGGTGGTGGTCGGTTCCGTGGGCAAAATGCAAATTTTGCTTCGTGCAAGTATTAAACTTCGTTTCAAAGTCACTTGATTTTTAATTCAAACTCGTAATCGGTGGTTTTTGTTTTTTGGTGATTTTTTCTCTCGATTGTCAGTATTCCCATTGCTCGTGCCCGATGGTCTGACGAGTTAGTCGATATTTTATCGTTCGATGAGTCTTTGAATAAACGAGCGTCATTTTTTCGTGTATTTTAATTTTTTTCTTTCTTTTCACCGAGTCCATCCGAGCGTTTTTTTTTTTTCTTCGCGTATTTATCTCGTTCGCATCATCCGCCTCCGTCCCTCCTTCGCACTCAATTGAATTAACTATTTATACACAATATATTATCCGTAAAATGTAATTATTAGATTTTTCTTTCCATTGTTGTTGTTTGTTTTTTTAATTAAATAGCTAGGACGAGCAGCTTTTTGGCTTTCGCCACTTCCGGTTCAGCGCGAGAAGAACACTGTCTGTGTGTGTGTGTGTGTGTGTGTGTGTGTTTTTTTTTTTTTAAGTTTCTCCGGGTAATTTTTCGACGCGTATAAATGACTCTGGCATTTCAATCAGTCTCCACGTTTCGCGGGTACCGGAATCACTTGCATTCCAGGACTCGCTAGAGCTCGGTGTCGAATCTTTCGAAACTTTGCACCAGTTGTTTTCATTATTTCTCGTTTTTAAACGCCTCACCGGATTGCTTCTCTTTACAACTGGTCGAGGAGGGCTCTGCGCGTGTTAATTAAATTTATAATTATTTATTCCTTTTTGTTTATACATAATATATCAGTTACTTCGGTTTAATAGTGAAATTTATTAATATTTAAGAACTGTACAAATTTAATGTCACCTAAGTCGAGAATGTCGACGCTCGTAACACTCTGTGTTCTTCTCTCGTCGTTCTATCGACTTTCGCACCCTCCCCACCCTTAGCCATAATTTATTGGGCCTTTTTAAGGGCCATTAGCACTTTTCGTCGCAAGGTTTTTGCTCCTTACATTTCACACGAGTCCTACGACGTGCGTTTCTTCCCTTTTCTTTTTCCCGCTACCTCTCCTTTTCGTTTTATTGTTCACGAGCGACCGGACATGCCCCGATTTTTTTTTTTGCGAACATCGGTAATGTACATGCCCGCTAAAAAAAAAAAAAAAAAAAAAAATTGCCTATATCCACTATATTCATTATATAGTCCTCTTCGATTGCGATCGTATTAAAATTTAACATTTATATCTCAATCACTACAATATTACACCGCAATATTTGTACAAAGAACAATCACATGAATTTCGTCGCGACCAATCCTCCCTCCATCCCTTTCACTTCATTTTTCTCCCACCCTAATTGTTTATTTCTTTCCTCTGTCTTTCCGTCCATTTTTTAAATAGTTTTTTTATGTTTTTTATTTTTTTGTTTTTCTTGTTTTTTGGTCGCGCTTTTCTCTAACCAGTTCGCAGGTTCGCTCCTTTGTAACCCGATGGGCTTTTTAATGGGCGAAAATTATTTCCGGTATTTTCCTACCGCTCTTCGACGATTATTTCAAAATAATTTTCACCGCACCGGAAACATCGGAAGAATTTATCGAGCTGACGCACTTCGTGATTCGATGATTTTTTTGTCTCGTTTTTTTTTACTCCTCTTCCTTCCTCGCCCTCGCCTCCAATTTCTTCTCTCGATATGTGTGACAAAAAAATGCCATCGCGAACTCGATCAGCACGGTTCCAAGGTTTCAGCCCCTTTTTCCATTCTTCCTCGTTCTTCTTTGCTTCCGTCTTGCATTTTTCTGCCTTTATTTATTTATTTCGTATACTTGTCGACTTTCACTGCCATTGACCCATTCGACTCTGCATTCAGCTGCAACACCAATCAACAACATTTTTTTATTTTATCGAAAAATTAAGCGATGCATAAAATTGTCGGCCTCCTCATTTTTTTTTGCAGCTTTACAAACGAGCAGATTGGTTGATAAGAAAAATTGAAATTGAATCGTTACGATCGATATTTATCATCGTCAAGATTAGCCTCGAAAAAAAAGAAACACAAAAAAAATCAATTACGATAAAAACTGATGTGAAAATGTGCTACGTCCTCGTGACACGTGTTCGCCACAGAGGCAAGAGAAAACAGGCAGACTTACCTTTATAAGTGATGGCCGTAGTACTCGGGTGGATAATGGTATTGGTTGTGGAAGGTTGGATCACCAGGAGGTCGGTGCATCATGCTCGCTGCTTGTCCGTCCATCATGTAGCCCATCGTCGCGTCAGGACTGTATGCCCCGCTCGGACCTGCGGACAATGGCGGAAAAACTACACGTTACTACGGTTAGAACACTGTTCTGAAACTGCCAAGGGACTACTCGACAATGCTCTCTCATTAACGTTACTTTGTACTAATAAAAACCGATTTTTTTCCTCCTTTTGCTGTACTCAATAAATTAGCATTAAAAATCTTGGAAAAAATGGCGATGGACGTGCATGTTTTATTTTTATTTTTAATCCATAGAAAAATGTCGTTCAACATAATGGAATTTCGAGTGACTTGTTATTTAAGACTTGTCTAAAAATTCTGGGATAAAAAAAAGAGAGAGCCTTGTCTGCGTAGCTGAAATTGTCCGAGGCAATCTTCACTATAATCAAAAATTCAGTAAAGATCATCTGAGACTAAATTAGCTTGTTTGTGTTTGTGTGCGTTGGAAAATAATGTAGATCTTTTGAGTGATTTGCAACTTGATTGCAAATAAGAACATCAATAAATATTCGAAAGAAGCTCAAAACATTAAATGACCGAAGTAACTCGTTAGGGTGCTCGTTTTCTGATAAAATTTCAATTTTCCTCGAGGCTAGTCTTCCCGAAGTTTCCTTCCTTTTCTTTATCAAAGGAGCTTATTTCTCGATCGATTTCTAGAGTTTCGCTGTCATCGGCAGGGTGGTAATGGCGTAAGCAGCCCGAACATCTTTTTTCTTTTTTCATTGCTGTGGCTCTCTCGCTTCAGCTTTTGGTACGAGGAGCCAAGGGGACAACGAAGCGACTACCCTGGTAGTTTTAATGTTCGTATCTTAATGTATATTGCCACGATAAATCAGGTCCACTGATTGCGTCTCACCCCCTAGATAGAAAATGAGAGAGAGAGAGAGAGAGAGAGTGAGGAAAAGAGAAGGAAGGAATTGTGGAGGGCGACCAAGACCTCATAATGCTTTATATTGCTGCAGCTTCGATTTTCAAGGAAAATTCCCCTCCACGTTCAAGACCAATTGTACAATTCTCCATTTCACAAACACACACACATATATATATATATATATATATAGAGCTTTTATTATGCTAAACCGAGACTCGATTCACGAAGCCGATCAATCTCGATACATCGATTTAAATAGCCCACGTGTGCATCAGCCAACTCTATCCACTCTCGTCGAGAGGTTTATAAATCTCGTGCGCGCACACAAGCCAAACATACTCGCACGTAGATCTTTCCTCCACCTATTTATATTCGATCGTTTTCGTACGTTGAGCTTTTAATTAAAAAATATTTGATGATATTTCGGTGGGAATGGTGGAGAAGAAACCAAAAAATGTAAGAAAGCGAAAATTTTTAAATGATCGTCATGAAAAATTGAAAAGCCAGTGGCAAAATTGTTTAAATTGTGCGTGAAAAACGCTTTGAAAATAAACGAATAGCGAATAAATCAATTTTCGTTATAAAAACGTCAGAGAATTATTTTTTTTTTCTACACGATCGGGCAATTTTGATGAAGAAAATGGATAATGGAATATGTCAATGGAATGTCGTGGATTTTGGTGGTATGCAAAGAAATAAAAATAATACTTTTCTCCTCCGGTGAGGGGTTCATGGGTTTTATGAAGAAAGCTCGTTTCTTAGCCCCCAGGGTATTCGCTGCCGCTTTCCATCTTGCTCTCTCTCTCTCTTTTCGCTCTCCTCTGTCTTGCGTACATAACAAACGTTCGCCGCGCTCGCGTTTTATTTAACCCACCGGAGCCGCACCGTAAATCACAATTATTGCTCAAACCTTCCCCCCTTTCTTCCCCTCTCACCCTTAACAAACTTTTTCACCCAGAAATTCCTCCCTCTTCTCGTTCTCTACCCGGATCACGAATAATCCGGAAAAGATCGAGCCCTCTGACAAATCAAAGCATTCCTCAAATTTCCACGCAATATTTTCATCGATTTTTCTCAGTGAAATCCAAACGACACAATTTTCTTCAGGACCAAAAAGTTTTTTTATTACCATCAATGTCGCCCTCCGATTTGTCCAAATTTGCATACGAGACCTCACGAACATATTATTATTATTATTATTATTATTATTATTATTATTATTAAAATAATTGTGAGATAGCTAGAGCTTTAATGTAGACTTATGCATGTATATATAAGACTAGAGGCGACTAGTAGGTCGGAGCGAGGCAGGAGAGTGATCTGGACTCGGTCTAAGGATCGCCAGGAGACGGTGGAATGTTGCTTGGTATTATAGCTACTCGGGCGATATTCCACTAACGAGGGATGCGCTTGTAGTGTGATTAAACCGTGCAATAACGCAGCAGGGAGTCTTAGATAGCTGGACGGACCACAATATGGGAAATTAAGGAATCGTCTTACCACCAGCTATATATATATAATAATATGTGCACACAAATAATATATATGTGGGACGTAGAGATGGAGAGAACGAATATAATAGACTGTGGACTCAAGAGGAAGACAGCAACCAAAAGTGAGACCTGGTTCATGGGGACGTAGCTGCATGGCTCTTGAGCAGAGAGAGAGAGAGAGAGAGAGAGAGAGAAATGATTCTCTTGACGGTAACTGCTCGAACTAAGGTACATATATAGCCGATCCAGGGGCATCCGGAATCCATACCATTATATGCCCCATCTCGGATTTCCGTGCTCATCCTCTCTTCCCAAACTCAACGGGTAATTGCCTCTTTCTTCCCAACTCTCATTCACCATCCCTGAACTTCATGGATTTGAGATTCACTATTTTTCAAGTTATTTTGCAGATAGAATGAGATTTTGTACGGATCCACCAAACTTTTTCCTTCTTGGAAAATGCTTGCTATTTTTGAATGCTTCTCGTTAACGATAAATCCTAACGGTGAGTTCTCGAATGATCTGGACTTGATTGACTCTCGGATACTCAACATCTGGAGTCAATAAAGTTTGATGAAATGTTTGCTATCTGTAAGAATTGAATGATTTATTAGAAAATTTATGGAGTCGACATCAAAATGTATTTTTAATTCGAATATATTCTCATTCGAGCGTCAACCGATTTAATCCTGTCAATTAATTCAATTGAATATATTTAATTGACGTTTGATTCGAGGAGAAACGATTTACGAGCATGGTCGGGGATCAAATAAGTGTAAACAGCGTTACCGTAAAGTGGGGTCAATTCGATAAAGTTAAAATGAGCAGAGGTTAGGCGTGTTTTACCTCCTGGCACCGTCGCCCTCTTCCGGATACACGAGAAAAACAGTGAGTAATGCAATAAAGCTCCCCACAGAAAAGCTCACAGGGGGTGGATTTGGTCTAACTCTCTCGTGTTCCTGCTTTTCTGCGAAAACGTTTAAATCCCGATCACAGGCTATACGCTACAGGACTCTGTGACGTTCCATTCGGATTCTCTATGTTTTCGTCACGTGCTAAGGGACCTTCGTAATTTATTTAGAAACACCGCACCAAGCAGCCCTTAATTGCTGACGTTTAAGCCAAGTCTCAAAGGACACTCACGTACGTCAACGTCGAAAACGATTTTTATAATCCACCCAACACAATAGTTTTTCTACCAAATTTCTATCGATGGTTTATTAGAAATTGAGCAATTTTAATGGCAATTGTTCTTTTTTGTTTGTAGACAATTTCTTATCAACTTTAGCCTCGAAGTGAAAAACTAAGAGAAAAAATTGGACGAGCATTAGCAAGAAATTGAGAAATCTTGGGGCGAAAAAAGTTAAAGTTTGCTTCGTAGTTTAAACGTCTGTCACAGTGATTCGTGTAAACTGCAACGATTGGGGACATTTCACGTTTGAATCTCGTGTTTAACGTCCTGACGAGAGCTTCGATAGGAGTCACTCGTTGGTATGAATTATTTGTGAAGCGATGAGGGAATTAGAGGATGACACCGATCGTCACGTTTTGCTTTCCGATCTCTCGGCACGCCCTAATCTTACTCCCGTACTCTCGTACGATTCACACTCGATCCAATATTTACAGTAACTTAAGAACCAAGGAAGAAGGGAGAAAGTTTATATGTGTGTGTGTGAAAGGAAGCAGAAAGAGAAGAGACGAGAGATGAGAAAATTGGAGAGTACGATCGTCGCTAACGGGCTCCTCCCTCTGGCATTTTCTTTGTCCAACTGCCAGTGCCTCGTCGTCGTAGCTTTTTTTGTTTATTTTCTTGTGAACAAACGACACCATTATGGTTTTTTTTCTTGATAAAAAAAAGCGAAGCATTTTGTATTTCGTTATTTCGATTTTTTCTCTTTCACGATCTTTCGATCGTCATTTTTATCAGACATAATTGATTGAGAAATTAAAAAATTAAACAGAACCTTTGAAGCTATGGAGACTGACCTACGTCCTGGATTCTGTGAGAAATGAAATTGGTTGAAGGAACAAGAGACTATGAATTAGGACGATTCCAGTGGAATTGCATTCAGTTACCCAAAGGAATAATCGCCTAATTAAATTCCATTCAAGAGGGTGTCATTTTGAAGTAAAAGGGTTGAAGGGCAGGGAGAAGAGAACAGGAGCAGGAAGTGAGCTTGAGTTTGCTTGGCAGACCAGCAGTGAAATCCCTCGACTCCTGGAAACGTTGAACACGAGAACAACATTAGTACTAACTTATGGTTTGTCGCCTCTGGCCTGAGCATTGCGAGTATTCCGGTTAGTGGTTACACTGTTCACGGAAACTGGGAGAACGGATGAAAAGATGAAAGGGTTGGAGAGTGAAGCCATGAGAGAAAAGCCAATTGGAAGGATTCCTACGAGAGGTTACTTCCTAAATCCCAGTCTCCGAGTGTTTGTATTACCTCAAACTAAGTTCTCGACGACAGATCAACTCTGTCAGTGTCTTGAGAGTACTCTGAATTTCCTAAGAACCTTTCGAGTGAAAAAGGTTCTTAGGAAATAGTCGTAAATGACGTCGTATCCTGGTTGAATGAAAGAAAACATTTTCCTTTAACGCTCTAATGATTATTCTGATTTTTAGAATTTTTCTTTTTCACGTTTCTCCGTTATTCATATCGTTTCGCAGTTTCGTAGCAACTTGCGATTGTCTCGGAGCTGTAATTTAACAAATAAACGTCATTATAGCAGCTACACACAGAAAGGTCAGTGTCTACTGGAGAACAATGTGAAGAGAGCTACTGAAACGAGTCAGGCGTAATGTCCTTGCGGTATCGTGGACAGAAGAAGCCTCCGGAAGTCGTGAGCAACCCCAAAGTTATCTCTCTTTCTCTCTCTCTCTTTCCCTTTCTCCGTCCGGCGATGCTCGTCTCTGTTCCTCCGTCTTCTCCCTCGCGGTGGACTTTCATCTGGTTCGCCCTAGTGCGTGTTCTCCAACACACGGAAATCTGTTTGGGAAGGCGAGGACGGTGATGTAGAAAGAGAAAGTACAACGTCGAAGTCTAGATTCTCTGCTCCGAGTTGCGGAAGCCGGAAATGTGTTCCGGAAGCTTCAACAATCCCTCGATGAAACTATTGGTCATCCGCGACGCAATACCGGAAACTCCGGATCTAATAATTCATCCCTCGCCTCCTCAACTGTGCGAATGCACCAGACTACATCTCGTTCTGTCCCTTCTTTTATTCTCTTTTTTGCTCGTTTCGAGAAATCACGAGGCATAACGTAATCTGGTTTGGCTTTTCTTCCTTCCCTTGTATTCTCTCAATTTCTTTCCGTTTCTGGAAACACCCAAGTCGCTATATTTCGCTTCGCGATCTCAGCAGAAATATCATCACCGCTTGCCAAATTTATCCTCCTCGTGCTTCCTCCGGCCTGGCAGTTCTTTTCGCGGTTCAAGATCGATAGATCGATGAAACGTTCGGTCCATAGAACGCTCGATTGGCTTTCCACATTTCGGTCACTGGACTGAATTCCTCGAGACTGCACGGTCAGCAGCTTTATTTCCTTCTCCGTTTATATTCTTTTTCCTCTTCTCGTTCATGCCAGCTTGTATTTTCGAAATAGCCAATAAGGTGGAAGAAAAAGAGAAGAAGCAAGAAAAAGAGATGGTGGGTGATGTATGAAGCGATGTAATTGCAGGAATTTAATCAATCAGAAAGAAGCCTGGTCGAGTCCTCGGTGGCGTCCTCAGTGGGTAACCTTGCCCAAGCCGAGTTAAGCCCTCTGGGACTTTCATTTAAGATAAACCACCCCAAGCCCCGACCAAAGTGGTGACCAGAAACTAGGTGGAAGAAGAAACAGAAAGAGAGAATGAAAAAAGGATCTGGCAGGAGGAGTTCGCATTCATTTGAGGCTCAACGAGACTCAAGGTCGGTCAAAGTCGCAAAAAAATGTTGGTCGTCAACGCTCCTGTACAATAAGGGATGATAAAACGCTGAGACTACTATCCTAGATTCCACCAAAGTATTTTTTCTCCTCTACGCCGCTCGCATTTTCTCTTTTTGTCTTTTTTTCGACTTGAACTTCCTAAAAGCTCCTCCGTTGCTTTATTCTCGTATTCCCGCTTACCACACATTCTCCACCGTCCGAGTGGAAGAGTGGCCTTTGTATACACTCCCAGCGCCCCCGCAAGAGGGCGCCCAACCCCATTTCCCCCGTCACTCCCCCCTCAAGTGATATATGGCCCCTTGGAGGTCGATGACTTCCGCTATTTTTCTTCCGCTGTCTCCAGCACGGCGTTTCGTTCTTATAACCCGCCGGGATATTCTATAGGGGCTGATGTATTATATATACCGTAAAAGGAGTCGAAGGAGAAACATGAACAGGATAGCTAGCTCCGTTATCCAGGAACCCGCTGGACATTGATCGCGACTTTACCAACCTGGATATTTCCAGCATCCTTCACTGCGTATATCGAGCTCTATGAAAACTGCATGACCTTTCAAAATTTGTCTCAAGCATTCTCCGAGATTTTTGGGCAAGTAGATAGTGAAATTTCAGCGAGTTTTTTTCTTTATATTTTTGAGTACGTCGCCCAGGACATACGAGATACGTTGACGAATTAGTGAGACGAGCGAATCACTGGGAACGTCGTCCTGCGAAAGTCCCAGAGCCCTGGACCGTGATCTTTGGACGCTGTTCCTTCCTCTCGTTCTTATCAGCGAGCACGATTGGCTGCTGATAATCAATTAATATCTCGTCCACGGGGCTCGGTCTACGAGGAAAATGGATAAAGACGTTTCTTTCCGGGATCTCGGAATCTCTGGTCGACAAATCAATCTTTTTCTTACGTTCTTTCTTCGTTTTCTTCGCGCAAACATGCCGGACATTCCGGAAGTTAGAAGCTTTTCAAAATTTATCAAGGATCGCCAGTTGATAGTATTATTACGAATGAATTAAGAAGGAAGAGACAGGAGAAAATATAAGGTCGATGAGAAATTCATTCGTGAATAGGAATCTCGTATTTGTCGTGGCGCGAGATGAGAAGGGACGTGGGACGTGAGTTGTCCCGGTCGTTCTCGTCGTCTGGTCCGACGATAAGAAGTTGCTGCATTTATGGATGATCCCTGGAGACATCCCAGGACTAACTCGTATGCTGACAAGACGAAATTAATTTCACGACTGTGTATAAACCCCGGTGTTGGCATATTTTAGCCCAGTTTCTTTCGACAATTCGGAGGCCCCATTTTTTTTTCCGTATAATTTCACATAAATATCTCTTGAGCGGAAATACTCGACAGACAGGACTCGAGGGACTCGTGTGTGTATGCGACGAAACCATTAAAAGTAAAAAAAAAAAAAAAAACAAACAAAATTAACCGAATATTATGCACGAGTAAATCTATTCCGAGTCAGCAAAGTTATGCTTTCCGGACCGGCTAAAATTGGCGAATATAAAAATTAATAAGAGTTCTTCTATTTTTATCGGCCATTTTTGTTTTTCGGTTCGACGACATGCGGCGATAAATAATTAATGATTGAGAGGGTCTGAGGGGCGGTGAGTGGACAGTCCATAAACCACTTAATATTTATAAGCCACGAAATAACGAATAAGAAAGAGTTGAGGCGTAAGAAAAGGACGAAAAAGGTTTGTGCTCGATCCTGAGGCAGTCCCTCCGGGATAAAAGGACTCGACGAATGAGGAGCAACGCACGAAGAGGCTCGATATTTTGTAGGAGTCTTCCGTCTCTTATATGGATCGGGAACTGGCGCGTATAGTATTTAGATATTTTAATTAACCGATCGGCTATAAATTATGATAATTAAGAGTCGATCGAGAAATTCAAAGAGGGAGAAAGACTTTGATGATGGACAGTGGACATACTGACACAGACTCTCTCGCTCTCGCACCCTCGCATTCTCTCTCGCTCCTCATCCTTTCAAATTTTAATCGAAGAGAAATCAAACGAATCATTTTTTTCATTATGCATATCCAGATAAATATATATGTATATATATATTTATGTGGGAACCGAGAGGAAAATAGTGGGAGAACAAAAAGTGCATTGGAGCAACGAGATCAAATGCCACAGGCGATTTCGATCGAGGATATTCGATGATGGATGGAGATTGGCCCCTGTCGTTCCTTTCACGTCAATCGACGCTCTTTCCCTCTCCTCTTCCTCCTACACATAAACTACCGTGGCATACAAAACCCGCATGCGATAAATACACGTGTCATACGGATGAAAATATTCGGATTTGCACTGGACTCTTTTAAGCAGCATCGACCGTCAGCTAGGATTGAAAAATCTATGTCACGACACACTTTTTCTCTCATGGCAAACGGACCAAGATTTTCTCTCGATTCAAACTTATATTTTGTTGCATGAAAATTCGCATTCGCACCCAAACTTTTCATTCAATTCGCTCCATTTTCAAAAATCTCCATAAAACATATGCAAAAACTTTTTTTTTTAAATTAAATAAATTGAACCGAAGATCCGGTGTCGTGGATTTTCGCGTGGAGAAAATAGTCAGAGCGAGCCATTACAGGGAAACGACTGTATTGAATATTGTGAAAAAATACGAGGGGATTGGAAAGTTTTTTTGGTGAATGAAAAAAAATGGTCAGAAGTGGTGATTACGGGGCCAGAAGATGTTGGAGGAGGCGGTGACCGGTTTGGCGATACGAGAATGGCCAAAGTGGTCAGAGCGATGAGAGTCACAGACGAGGGGTGATTTTTCGTCGAGCATAGCGGTCAATGAGTTTGGAGATGAGATAGAGAGTCGAGGGTGGACCATTATACGAGAGAACCCGATAAGATAAAGCACGTTACATATACACACACACAAATAAACTGGAAATCGTAAGAGATATTCTGGGAGGCCAAAAGCTCTTGAATGCGTTTCTCCTTGTCGATGAGGTCGAAGCTGGACTTTGGATACACCGGATGCGATCTACTCTCGGGATGAAAAATCTTGTCCCGTTGACCGGCGACGTGAAACCCACCCTCTTCGTTTTCCTCTCTCCCTTTCTCTCTCTTGCCCGTTTTCTGGGCCCAGGGTTATCGCCAGGCTTATCTCTCCATACCGATCGCCCCCGGAACGTCCGAGAACTCCATTTCCGTGTCCAAGGAACAACCGAACAGGAGAAGGAGAGTTCTCTGGAGCTCACCCCCTCAGCCTCCTGCCTCTTTATACGACGTCGATATTCCAACAATCTATACACTCCTAACGAGATGAGACAACTTGCATTTCACTCGTTTACATGCCCTCGTTATCAACGTGCTTTCCCTTTAACTTTCTCCGAGAAAATCACCTCAGTTGTGGCTTTTTTTAAAAATTGATTCTTCTCCGTTCGGTTACTCGAAATTTTCAGCATCAAAGAACAAAAATAGAAAAAAATTCTCGTAGCAATGAAACATAATCGACGCTGCTATTTATTTTTCTACTGTGCACCGATGACAAATGGATCTCACGAAGAATAAAAATAATTTTTTCTGCGATAATGGACACTCCACCGAAGAGTAATGGAAGGCCGAATTTTTTTTGATCAGACACAAAGATGGTGAATTCTTTTGGTGCAATCGTATGGATAAAGAAGCGTATAATATGGTATGTATTACAGCGGTATGCTCCCTGGTGGACAGTAAAAAGAATCACCCTTACGGTGGACGACATTGCGTCTTTTTTGTTCGGATGTTTTTTTTTCCCTAGTCTCTCTTTTTTTTTCGGGTAAACACGTGGAAATGATAATAGGACGAAACGCAATTTCCTGGGTAAGCCAGTGAGCTTTACCGAGGGCGCGTGTGTGAGTGTTCGGGGATGTAAGTTTCGAAGATGCTAGAGGGGTTGTTTCTCAGTGAGAGAAAAAAAAGAGAAAGAGGAGAAATAACGCGACGACGACGACGACCAACGCTCCGGCAAATAATAACGTTTCTATAAGTCGGTCGTTTGTATTCGACGAGTGCCTCTACGGCACCCCATTTCAATTAACGTATGATCTATGCCCTACATGAACTGAGGAAGAGAGAGGGTGCAAAAATAAAAGTCCCAGCATCGAAAAACCTCCCGATATAGTTTATTTAAGTATAGCACACCTTTCAACCCCCTTAACCTTCTTTCTCCAGCTTACGTCTTTTCGTGTCTCAATTCCTAAACCCCATCGACACCCTAAGTAACCCTACATCACGTCTACGTGACTTCCGCAACCCTCAAAATTGCACATACGCTTTTTTTCTGGATAAATTCTTCGTCCTTCACATTTTTTTTACTGCGTTTACTCATTATTTATAATTGGCTCGAGTGATTATTTTGCGGACACGTCAACGTGCCAGCAAACAAAAATAACACAACGCAATAACGTATTTGCGTCTGCAGTAGTTTTAAGCTAAAATGGTTTCGCACTAGCTAATACGATGCAAACCGTTTAGCACCTGGAAATACGTTCGTGGAGTTTTTTGTTGACAATTTTTCGATTCAACTCTGGTATTGAATTATTTGAAACTTTAGGGTTTCTCGTTTTTCGAGGTTGAAGGTCAGTTTTGTGACAAATGGACGTCCGAATAATTGAAATAATAATCGTTGATTTTTGATAAGCATTTTTGATGGGCAATGGAATAATTTGCACGAGAGAAAAAGGCAAATATTTGTTCTAAAAAATTAGTGGTCAAGTAGAAGCTCAGGGGATCCTTTGGTAGAATTGTCCCCGCGGAATGGCTGGACTACTTTTTCTTCGAAAATTACACAGCACCCTCATCAGTAATTCCGACAATATGGAACCGTCGAAGTGGCCTGTTGTGTCGAGAGATTCCAGAGGACAATAAGAGCTAAAAAAAAGAGCAACAGCCCCAAAAGTATAGAGTGAAAAAGAAGGGAAAAAAGTGGATGGAGAACAATATGAAAATAGTCCCCAGATACCCGTACTTTTCTCCCTCCCCCCATTTTCTATAAACGACCAAAGCCAAAAGGCATTCGCCCCCGCACGCGTCCGTCGTCCTGGAGCTCGGGCGCAATTTCTCCCAATTTCTGACCCCGGGACATCTATTTTATTTAGTCGGGGAGACATCAGGGACGTTAAAGTCTTCGGGATAGTGAGTTGCCAGAGGAACAGCAGGCTTTGAACAAGGGGGTGGAGAAATGGGGCTTGGTCCAACGATCTCGAGCTTTGGATATTCCATCTCTACATTTCGTGATATCCCATCGGAGTGTTGAGCTTTGTATATAGTTTGTCGGTGAAACGTTGAAATGTCTAGGAAGAGACGAAAGCGAGGAAAGAAAGAGAAAGTTTGAGACGAAATAAGGGAGTAGAATCGAGTGGAAAAATAGGGATGGAAAAGCTCAAAGAAAGTCCAAACTACAAGTCGAAGGGATGGAATGGAGACGTCTCCAAAGACTTTCCATGTTCTTCTACTACACACACAGACACACGGACACACAGATGCACGCACATTGACAAGTTCTTTCCACATGTGCGATACCCAAGTACATACGAGTGTATATATTTGTCCTCTTTCTCTCACTGTCTCTTTCCTCCATTCGATCTGCCGAGGGAGAATCGAGTGGAAGATCTCATCCAGAGCCCTCTGGACCCAGCCAAGATGGACACAGAGAATCGCCATTACAAATTGACAAGCTTGATTGATGGCGTCCGCGAAAAAGGGCACAAAAAGGAATAGACTCGTGTGGCCGAGTGGAAAGAAAAGAAAAAGCAGACGAGAAAAAACCTTAGACTTGGAGGGAGATTATCGAAAAAGAGAGAGGCGAGAAAATGTCTAAAAATTCAATCAGAAAATGTTTTTATTGCAAAATGTTTTATTTTTCCTATCAATCGTTTTTCATAGAAATAACTGGTGATTGAATTATCAATTTTATTTTAATTAGTATCGAGTTTTTGGGGCATTTTTATCCTCTTCTTTTTTTTTGTCATAGTCAACGTTTTTCTTCTCGGTCGATCGTCACATGAGAATGAGAAATGAAAGTAGTGGCAAATAAGTTGAATATATACAGTTTGGGTCTCGTGCCTTATCCTATGCCTTATCGGAGCGAACCTCTCTCAGCGAGTCCGTGACGAATGGCTCTCCCAACTATAAGGATTCTAGGATTATATATATGTATAGAGTGGAGGAGAATAGTGGAAGAGTAGTATAGGGTCGAGATCCTTCTAGCTGGGAGCACCAGCTGGAATATTTGATGAAAATGGAAGGATCCCCCAAACGCAGCATCCCCATAGCTCATTCTCAGTTCATCCTTGGCTCTCTCCCTTTTTCTCATTCTTTTCTTTTTTCTTTCTCTTTCTTCTCTTCATCCTTGCGTAAAAGTTATTCGTCTCTCGGGAGAGTTCGTCGCGCCTCGAGGACACGCCGAATGACCAAATAATCGAGTAGAAATGGCAATAAAAAATGGCCGAAAAATAAACAAAAACTAAATGATCGAAATCCATAGGGAAAGAAAACGAACAAAAAAAGTCAATTGAATTTAATGGATTTCTCGGTGTGTGCAGGAGTTTTTCGAATAATTATATTTTCAGGTATTTTCGATCGTCGAAATTGTTGGAAATACGATTTATGACAATTTTTCTCTTTCAAAAATGATCTACGACGTTTTCGTCATGACGCTAAGTTTGAGAACCATGCACGAGGCTATTTCAAGTATTTTCACGATAAATTTGACCTTTTGCTACTGCGTAATGAAAGTTTCTCGTGTTTGCAACGAGCAAACGCCGACAATATAATTGCGTCGATGCGTTTCGTTCTCCGAGGCTTTTTTTCTTCTATTTCTTCTTTTGCTTCGTCTCTTGCGTAGTCGTCATCGTGTGAGGCCGCGGTTTTAGTCCCAAGAGGCCAAATAACCAACCGCCTATGACATTATTCTTTCTCGACACCGAAAATGCAATTTCCTGTCACTTTGCAACAATGCTGCACGCGCTGGCTTGACGAAGCAAAGAGAATAAAAGGGACAGGGGAAGAAAGGAGGAGCAGAGAAAAAAATATTATTCCGTTGCACCGAGTGAGAGCAACGCTTTTCGTTCGAGAAGATAACTCGGAAAGATATGTACTTGGAGTCCCGCTACGGGAATGGCGTCGGGAAGTCTCGTAAAATCTTCAAAGGGCGAAGGTGAGGCTATTCGCGAGATAGCCAACAAAAAAATTACAACATATAGGAACGATGTTTATTGAGATTATGACGAGCGTTTTGCCATCCGTGAGAACGTTGTTTATAAACCTTTATGCGCTTTGCAACCGTCGGCGCTGATCCGCGTGTGCCAAAAAGTAATTACCGAGGGGCGGTAGCGAAAGAGATTCTAATAATCGTCCCATCGCTGTATTTCAAATGCATAAATAACTGCAAAAAAACAAAAAATAAAAAAAAAAAACGAATACTCAGCTAATTCTTATTGAACAGAATTCTCGATACGAAATTTAATATCATTTTATTTTCATCTCATTACGCATTAATTATAAAAAATCCCGAAACCTAGTAATTAATGCTTCGTGTCCACACTGGGTCAGTTTGACCCGGACCGATTTTTCTCAACGAGCGATCGTGACTTGAAAATATTCTCGAGAACTGTCCAAACGTTTTTATCAGAATCAACCATTTTTTCATTTCACAGATTTTTTTTCTTGTCGAATTAACGAATTAATCAGTGGAATTTTTGTTTTTTGCACATAAGACATTCTAGGCAATCAAAACGTTTGCTTTCTTTTGTTGTTAATTGGAGAATTTTCGATCGACTGGCGAGGAAGACACGAAGAAGCAACTAGTCCATATTTTTTTATCATTATTCTTACACACGTGTATACTGCTCGGAATTGGTAGTTAGACTGCTGGGTGAGTATGAAAGAAGCTCTCGGTGGTTATCGGGAGGCATCATCGTGGAAATTCACCGTACGCTCGACACCGAGCTTTACGGTACTTCAGGGCTTGCTGTTACGCTTTTACTACGTCGTTCGAGGAATACAGGACGAGGGCATAAAGGCGATTTTACTTGGCGCACGTTTCTCTCGCTCTTTCTTCAAATTCGTGTCTCTCCATCATTTTTTTCTCCATATTTCATTCCTCAGAGTTCGAATCATTTGACCAGAAAATCAAACGAATAATATATGGAAAAAGTAGTGGAAAAAAAACGACGATAAATAACTGAACGCCTAACCATGGGCATGGTCGTTTGTTTCCATGGTTTGAATTATGGAAAACTCATTTTTGAGTCTCAGATAGAAAGTCGAAATTTCCTTCATCAGCCAAAGCATATTTTTATTAACTTCTCGTTGTTTATGACAAAAATTCAGCACGAATTGGACGAAACGGTTCGGAGAAAAGGGAAAGGGAGGAAATGCTCGCCTTGAGAGAAAAGCCGAAGCAAACAGCCTGCGAGAGTAGCAGGTTGTACCTCATAAAATGATGAACCGCAGCTTTATAGTTTATAGTTTGACTCGATGGCCACATACCAACGGATATGTATATCGTTTAGTACACGCCCATACAGTAAAATGTATAGTCAGCCTCTAAACGTTTCTCGTGTGATTGAAGGGGGATTTAAAAGGGATCGTCGTTTTATGAGAGGCATTAAGGAACCGGAAACCGTTAAATTCGCGCTCCTTCTCTTCCACCTACATTGTCAGGATTATCTAGTTCTCTCGTAGGAAAGGCCGAGCATTGAAATTTCATAATCTTCGAGAAAAGTAGCCATTAAGTCGTTTCAATGAACTTTATCGTTTTTTTTTTTCAGCTGATTCTTTTTCATGGCATGGAAAGGAGACAATGAAAATTGCCAAATAATTGCGAGATGGAAAAACAGAGACAAACAAGGAATTATTATTTTTTTATGGGAAAATTTGCATTTTTTTTTTTACTCCCATAATAAATTTTTTTTTGAATGAAAATTGATTGTTTTTTTTTTTTTCGTATGAAGTCAGAATCGAAGACAGTGCATATTAAGGTAGATTAGTGGATCTTCAGGATCCGTATAAACTTGACAGAGGACGTCGATGAATTCTCGCTCTCTCGGGTAATAACAATGCCCGGAGGTCGAGTCAATGCGCGTTGCACATTGCAATCCTAGTAATGAAAGTATGATTGATGACGCTTGCGGCGTCCCGGGGCCCGGTCATTAGTACGTCGAGAATATACCATGCGTTACGTTCAACATTGTACCGAGGGTATGCGTCTCTAGATAGAACTGGAAAGAGCAATATTCTTCGCATAGAAACTCGTTTTCATAAATTAAAAAAAAAAAAATAATAATCGAGTTATTGAATCTATTTTTTGTTTTTATTGTTATTTTGCCTCAAGTTTATTATGTTTATTGCTGTTGAAAAATGGAAATTCCATTAGCTCGATTGGAGAAAAAAAATTGACAATATATTGAATAAAATTCTGAATCATCGTTCGCTTCGTTGATTCAATCATTTTTCTTCGACTTTGCTCCCTTAACGTTGATCAGGATTAACAAAAAAATCGAAAGAGCCCAAAGATGACGAAAAGTGTTGAAAAAAATAATTATCAGTTCACGTGAGAGCGAAGAGATGGTCTCGTTGCGACAGAAAAAGGACACCGCAGCCTGATCAGGATTGACTGCAGAATGATAATCTGTGGTGGACACGAATTTCCACTTTGCCACGAAGCAACAATCTCTCTTCTCCTTTCCTTCTCTTTCGCTTCTTTTGACCACGAGGGAATATTTCTGAAAGACCTTCGCACGTCTCTAACGATATTACTCCCTTCCGGAGGATTCTAATGAAAAAGTTCACATCTTTCGATCTCTTGGAAAGTTTTTATTCGAATTGTCGAAAAATAAATTTAATTTTTCGTCTCGAATCTAAAGTTTTCCTGGATTTTTTGAAATCATGCATTCCTAACATTTTTACGTGCTTCCAAAAAATCTAGTGACAATTTTGTTTTCCCTCATAATTCTCCAATGTCCCAAATTAATTAAAATATCAAATAAATTTATCAATTTCCAATTAAACCTGAAAATCCTTATAAAATTTCGCGCATAGGAAAGTTAAAGAAAAATTGGCAAAGAAATATATTTGAAAATTTATGTAAACGTGATTGAGAAAGAAATCTTCGAATTGACTTCATTTTCCGGCCCTAAATCCATCATAATGTCGAACAACGGAAAACATACGTGTACGAGCTACATTTAACGCGCGTGTCCTGGGTCAGTTGAAGCTGCTGTGAGAAAAGCCCAGTTTCGGTGAAACAAACAACCCGTAACTCAGTTGAGTGTTTATGAGGGGTCCAGTCGTAAAACTGTATGGGAATAGTCTCTCGTGTTTCGGCCGTTGAATAGCCCACAAACCTAAACTTACATGTATACATGAGAAAACACCAGATCAACCCCTAAACTTTTTCTGGTTCTCTTTGCCTCGAAGAAAACGAGAAAAATTCAGGAGCAAGAAAAGACCGAGAGAGAGAGAGAGAGAGAGAGGGAGAGAGAAAACGAAAAAAAAGGGTTTTTTTTTTTTTTGCAAAAAGATGAACGAAAATAAAAGAGGACGACAAAAATAGTGGTTTTTCGGGGGAAGCCGAAAGGAAAAAGAGATTGTTAGGAGAAGAAAAGAACGAGACAGAGAAAAAGGAGATAAAAAAACGAAGCAGCGTGTTGCCGGATCGTAAAACTCGGTCTGATCACCGCTACCAATTATCCCGCCGTTATCTGAACGTTATCCGGAACGTTATCCACCGACTCGAATCCCTCTTACAGACGAGACGATGCTACTGAGACTCTACCCTCCGCTGCTTCACTCTTACAGCCTTTTGTGGCTCCCATTTCCTTCCGTTTTCCCATACACATGTGTATGGGCTTTTTTATGTCAAGACTCGAATATCGCATCCCCGAACAACTCTCTTCATTATTAAAATATAAAAGCCCGTCGATTTCGAATCGATGACAATTTTTTAATCAGCTCGAAAAATTTCTCTTTTCATTACTGGATTTTCTTTCAATTTTGAAAATGTGTTGAGAAAAATTGTAAACGTGTAAAAAAAAAAACCGATTTCATTGCTAACTGCGCGGAGTTCGTTATTTTTTTTTTCGCAATCCCTTTTGACTTGAATTTTTTTGGAAAAATGTTGCAATCATATTTTTTGTAGTGATTTATTTTGCCAATAAACAAATTTCCAAGGACTTCTGGCCTGCTGGACTAGAAAAATGAGAAACTGGTTCGAATTTTCATGGGGAACCCCGTGCATCGGAGTATTGGATGCTTCCATAAGATCTGGAACAAGCAATGTATCCTCTCGAACTATTGGCAAGTTTACTACCCCGATGAGAGGAAAAGTAGAGTAAATGGGTTGGCCAGTAAATAGCAGTATCTACTGTTTCAAGAGCCCTACCCTACTTGTCGTATTTTACTGCAAACGAAGTGATTCCCACGTCGTAAATGAGAGCTTGGTACATACAACTCTATTCTGTTTCTTATTGCACTCGAAATTCGTGAAATTATATTTTTGTCGTACGAAAAAAAAAAAACAAGAAAAAACAGATACAGAATTTTTTTTCCAATGCATTTTGCTGCACATTTTCACTAAAAGCGACGAATTTGTTGAATTTTCTATAAATACGGAAAAAAACTTTATTTTTATATCTTACTAAGTGAATTTTTTGTCCCTTTTTTAAATTTACGAAGCAAAATTTATTTACCAATCGGTTCATATTTCGATTTAGCGTTATTCAAGGCCCAAGGATTTTCAATTGCAAAATTATTTCTGGTATTTCGATCCCGAATTTGGCTCTTGGATATTTCCCAGAGTGAAACTCGGAGTATACTGTGCAGTTTCTTTATTTATCGCTTCTCGAGTGGTGGTTCGATGTTAGCCGTGGATTCTCCACTCTCGGACATCCCGAGCTAATTCGACACTCGATATAGCGAGACGCTAATGGTCGCTCGGCCTCACTTCCGCGAGATAATTGAATCAATCGGTGCGCGCTAATGCGACTGACGAGAGAGAGCTGTGGCTTCTGTGAGCCAGACAAGCTCGCCATGTGAGTTTGTCTACATGTATATAATATATAAATAATATACAGATATATAAAAGTAAACGAAAAAGAGGGAGAAATGCTATCGTTTATTCAAGAATCATTCGATTCGCTCCTTCTCGTTTCGGTCACTCTCGAGTTAGATAAAACGACACAAATTTAAACAGAACGAAATTGCACTTATTCACGAACAGAGAAAATCGTGACGTTAATGCAACAGGCAGCATGATTATTCTTCGAAACATTCGAGCATTTGGATTTGCACTAAAATCTTGAGAATACATTGCATGACGCTAACACACTAATTTGATAAACTCGACATTTCGAGATACTATGATCTTTCTAATGAACCTGGCAATTAACGTAATTGACTTGATCGAATGTAAAGGTCAAAAATAATCGTTACTCATAATTATTCATTTTTTATTGGTTTTTCTTTGAAACAAAACATGAGATGATAGTTTGATTTGTTAAGTACACTTTGTACATTGTAACTTAAGATTAACGATAAAATATTTTTGTCTCAATTGAACATTTGAACGAATTATATTTTAGAAAAAATTTTAATATTATTTCGAATGAAAATAAAGTAGTTGCGAAAATCAAGCTTGATTTTCGAGAAAATTAAATATCTAAAGAATTTTAATGGGATCTCATACATTTGTGGACTTAAACATTTGTGGATTAAAATTCATAATCAAAAATTTTAACAATAAATTCCGTTTTGTTTTAAATGAATCGAATTAAATGGAAAAATTGTTTTGTGAAAGTTTAAAAATTCTTAGCAACAGTTTCGCAGCTCTTAAAAAGTCTATTGCCCCTAAAATTCAGCTCATCCCCATCGTACATACTGACCTACATAAAACCATAAGAATCTGGCGGTTTATGATCCTCGTGATAAACTGGATAATCGTATCGTTGAGCGATAGTTTCGAATTCGTAATTCATAGGGTTTCCGTGATTCTTTCGTGTGTCAGTGTAGTATGCAGTGTCATTGGGGTGTGTAAAAGTGTCGTAATTGCTTGCTGACATTACTGGGCTCGACTTACCGGCTCTGTTGCTCTGGTCGATCATGGGTTGAACGATTCTGCGTCTCGCATTGATAAACCTGTTGACATACAAAACAAAAATCATCGTTAAGTAAAATTTTCATTAAGCGAAGGGTCGGTACATAATTTTTGCCTTTTCTAAATCAATTTTCCACATTTTTTTAACATTTTCATTGATTCGTCGACAAACGCTGATCGGACAATAGGAATCGCGCCGGAGAGAAGAATTAAGGGTTAGTTCTTGCTGAGAGGGCGTGAGTATCGCTGGGCCTTTCATATGCACATACACGCATGTGGTCGCTAAAGAACGAGTGGACGTGAAAATCGAGAGAAAGGCTATAGGGAGAAAAAATCCGAAATAAAAAAGAAAAAAAAATGGAGGAAGAAGAAAAGTTGGTTGTTGCTGGGTGTACGCGTCAGCCGACGTCAGCGTCGAGGCGCCCTAATGGGCGCAGACGCCGGAAGTGATTGGGTTTCTGCTCGACTGAGTCGAGTCTTGCCTCTCCTACCATTCTCTTTCCACCCCATTGCGGGGGTGGTTCGCCAAAGATGCCGAGATATTATATACATGCAGACATACGTATCGAATATATACGTCCATGTAAAATGAATATAGCCACGAGTGAATTTCAGAGCTCGAGATAGAGAGGAAGATAGCAAGTGGAAGAGAAGCACCGAGAGATTCTCCAGGACGAGATGAGGCCCCTTGTTTTGCGGGACATATTTCTTGCTCAGTCTCACGCTTGGTCGATTCTCGCGAGAGACTCTTTATGAATAATAATTATCTATCTATCTATTTATCTCTCGTTTTTTCTCCGTACCATTTTCCTCTGAGTCGATTTTCTTTCCACTTTTTTGGCCAGCTCCCACCACAGCCCTCGCACGCTTTCTCTTCATCGCACGTCGAATTGGCTGTCGCTAAGTTCATTATTATCTCGTTAGCCGCAAATAGAAAAGAAAAAAATGGCGAAAATCTTGGTTTACAGGGTTTTTGTGACTACGCAATTTTGGCGGCGTTTTTGGGACACTGTGTGTGTTTGTAGGTGGAAAGGCGAGGTCCCTTTTCAGCCTCCGGTGCTTCTAAGCGCCGTTCCGATTTCCCCCTTTGGCTCAGCGTAGGCGGCATGTCACAGCCAGCTGACTATACCACCCCCTTTGCCGCGAGCCAGGACTCTCTGCTAGCAGACCACCCCCGTAGCTGAAATATCGCCCGAACAATGGCGCGCACCAACCACCCCATTTTCTCTCTCTCTCTCTCTTGGCTCCATCACGCCGAAAGGAAGAGAGAAATAGAGAGAGAGAGAGGGAGAGAGAGAGGGAGAGGGACTAAGCATCACGATTTTCCCTCGGGCCAGTAGAGGGAACGAGACCTAAAGTCCAGAACGCAGACACAAAAACGGAGAAGCATTTGGTAAAAAAAAAAAGAAAAAAAAAAGAAAACTTGAGGAAAAATATCGTCGCCTCGGATGGAAAAGTTAACCCCGCGACGCGATAAAATTTTACAGTTGAAATGAAGCTCCTGCTTTTTACACTCCCTCTCCCTTCGACCCTTTTTTAAAATTATTTTTTATCATTCCTTAAGAATATTTACAGTAGGTTATCCTTTTTCCAGGGTGAGTACTTCGAGGATTTTTTTGTAATAATATGTATTTTGTGCTCCCCAACGCATGGACCATACAGCAATCGATTAACTATTTTTTTTATGCTTTTCTATGCGTATATGCGATTTTTTGAAATATATTTTTCAACGTTTTTATATCTTTCGCTGCATTTATTATTTCTTCAGCACATTTATCTTTATTTTGGAGTCCGGTGCGTGACAATGTTTTTACGGGGAGTGTATTCGCAGCCGTGTATCGAAGAATTCAATGGGGTGGGGGGCTGTTTTTGCAGCCAGTGCATTTTCGTGCTCGGAAAACTCTTTTTGCTTCTTTATGAGCGAAAAACTCGGGGAAAAAAATGTTGCGGGGTTACCAGAAGAGCCCGAGCATATGACTGTTCTTCGTGGCGGAAAAAAACAACGTAGCATATAAAATCCAGGGTGAAATGCCTCTCGTGGTGTCCTCGCTCTAGGGTGCCTCTCGCGCGCTTTCTCTCTCTCTCTCTCTCTCTCTCTCTCTCTCTCTCTCTCGCCCTCTCACGTCGCTTCATCGTGACGAAATTTAGTGCGCTCTCAGTTGTGCATACATGAATAAAGCCTGAATTTGCTTTAACGCACGTATAATAACAGCGTGTCGTGGAAGGAAAAAGAATAAAGAAAAAATAAAAACAGACGGTCAAAAAATATTTTTTTCTGAATTCTGAAACCATAGACTCAAAAAATGCCCTGAACATTGACTAAAAATAAAAGTATCACAATAAAAAATACCGAAATATTCTCAAAATTCGAAAAAAGCAACAAATTTATCCAAAGATTCCAATTATTTATTAACTAATTTAGTAGAAATTGGATAATTCATATTTTTACTGAAACCACGTTGTAATTTTTCAACCGCAACTTTTATTACCACCGCGAGGCTTATATTTCCACGAGAAAACGAAACTTTTCGTTATTAATAATCATAATCTTCGAAAATTTCCTTCATTCAGAGTTTATTTCTCCCTTAATTTTCACTCCCCCTCCCCTGTCCCTTTATCATGTGACTTTGCAGCGTATATTTCTGCAATACGTGAAAAAATTAGAGAGTGGGAAAGGGAGAGAGAGAGAAGGAGGAGGAGACAGACGCGGTTAACGATGATTACTGTCACCCCGGTGCAACATTTACTCTCAATTCTAGGAGCAGAGCATTTATCGCATGTACTGATAAACACACATACATAAATTCACATACACACACATATATATATATATATATATTAACGTAAAGAGAGAGATGGACGACCTGCAATTATCGGAGAGGTTCCATTAGTTATAACTGCAGTCGATACCGTGCTAGAGAGCACTGGGCTTTCTCGCGCGCATCAAAACATCATTATTGCAGCCACACATACAGTTTGTACACTTCAGAGCTAAAGGTTCTCGCCCCTATAGCCACGTTCCTTGTAAACTATTATTGGTAATCAATTCCATAGTTGTATCTTCACGTATAATAAAAAAAAGTTTGTTCGTATCGGAAGATTGATAATTTTTATGTTGACGTTTACCGAGAGAATAAAAATGGAAAAAAATCCACAACAGAAAGAAAATGAGACGATGGGCTTTGAGACTCTGCATAATGAAGATTTAATTTCTTATTGATCAAATTGTGAAATCTGCTCAGTAAAAATTGAGTTCAAAGTAAAAAGTTTTGATATTTTGATGGGAAGGCAAAAGTGAGATGAGGCGAGGGAAAAATAAATAATAGAGTGAATTAATAAATGACTGAAATTTATCCTCGAAATAAAATAGTCGCACGATTCTCGCTCGTATTTCTCAACTCAATTCGCGCGAAACTTTGGGTATTTTATATTTTTATTTAAAAATACGAGGCGACTGTTCGCACGGGCGCGTGCGATTTATCGATGAAAAATTCAATGAGAGTTCGCACATCGTTGCGGAGTTTATCTCCGAGAGAAAAAAGAGAGCAGATTAAAAAAAAATAAAAAAACAACAACAACAACAAAAAACAGAGCATAAAATAAAAAAGCTCGTGCGGAGACTCGTGGTCCATGGGACAGTGTGTCATGGACATGGATATGTGATCAGAGATTGGATAATGTTCTTTCTCTCCCTCTCTCGCTCTTCCTGCACCGGAGAGGTTTCAGGTGGACGCGTTATGTGTGTCAACAAAGCGATTTAACACGCAAAGTGTCACTGATAGGCGACGCCACGTTCGTCGTCGAATAGTGGGAGAGCGAATACCCGAATGCACTTTTTTCGACCTCATATATATACATGTCTAAATATTAGTAAATATATATATATATATACGCGTATATAAATGTGTACATTGACGTGGCTGCGTTTAATCTATGGCCCTGAAAACTCGCGAATTTTTTCCGAAAATTCGCTTGGAGAATTTATATAATTGTTTTGCCGGCCGTGGGTGGACGGTAAATTTTCCAAAGGGCCGATAGCGCCGCCTGCTGGCAATTCCGATCTCTACAAAATATAAGAGAGAAAAAAAATGCAGGAGGAAAAAGAAAAAATGCATTTCGCTCGACGAATGCGCAGTGGCCGTGGAAATTTTGCGTGTCTGGATCCGAAATTCCGGCTCCGGAACTCACCAGAGCTGATGTTGATGGCCGCTTCAACAATTCGCCCAATAAAAGAACCAGCAAATATATATCCACCCTCTCATGGGGCACTTTCCACACTTTCCTCACACGCGCGTGTCTGCGCGTGTCTGTCTGTGTGTTTCTCGTTTTTACGCTCAATTCTTTTCTTTCCTACCTGTCGTTTGGATACGTTACGATAATTACATTTGCCCACCCTTTTCCCGACGATTCCGCTTGGAAATTCGACCTCCACCTCCGCCCTACATTCCTCCGATCTATTCAGTGTTGTTGCAGGCTCGAGCTGTCAGCCCGTGCATTATGAGAAATATATTATCATCGAGATAAAAACATTCGAACACGATATTTCGTTACAGTTTTGAAAAATTGACCACTAATAGATTGAGTGAACGTTACGAATAAAATTTCATGAAAGAGAATAAATTTCGTTGGGAATTGATAAATCTTCTCGTGTCTGGGGATAAAGTTCGCACCCTCTCGTTTCTAGAATCTCGTCGTCGTCGTCGTCGGCGCCGGTGTAGGGCAAGTGCGAAATACGAGTTGAAAGCTCCGGAGGATAGAGACAGAGAATGTCAAAGTTATTGGCTACGCAGCTGTCGCCGAAAACCCGAGAGTCCGCCAACGGTATACGTAGAGTCGATTGTCACACTGTCGGTGTGACCTTTCTCTCTCTCTCTCTCTCTCTTGGTCGCTGCTGCCAGTAACAGCAGCTTCCTCGTGTGGCCACCATCTCCTCTGGCTCTTCTAGCCCATAGTACATTTGGTATCAACTCTCGCCCTTCGACCCTCCTCCCCTTCGTGCCCCTTCGACGGGGTCAGACTCATCGTCGCGCTCTCGCATCGTTTCGAGGGTCCTGACACACACCCGGCGATAGAATGGTACCTGCTGCACGGCATACACCCTGTCGACGATCCCTAGGTCGACTCCTGCACGACCCTTCATTCTCACTGACGCCATTACACTATAGAGAGCACCGGAGAACGAGGCGTCAGCTTGTAACAGTCTCTTAAACTCCCAAGCTCTCGACTATTCTCCCAGTCCTATATCGACCATCCGTATGGATGTATCCCACGTTTCCATAACCCTTGGACAACCAGATCTTGGGGCAAAATGAGCGGCTTAAAAAAAACCCTTTATTTTTTATTTTTTTTTATCGTCCAGGAAGGAGATAAAATTTCAGAAAATTTGCTACTCGAATTGACTTTTTTTTTTTAGTTTTTAAATCCATTCGGTTATTCCCAAGTTTTGAAGCCTTTCGGAACAGTGCGCTGCGTTAGCAAAAAATCGGAGCATGACGTTTCAAGTCTCAATGTTCCGTCTCTCCTTCTCTTTCGAGTGCAAACGTGAAAATAGTTAGGGATCGGTGTACGTCGTGACGTAACAACTGCTGACGTCGTTATAAACTGCGGGATAACTCACTTTCGCGTCTCATATTGCGCGAACCCTCTCAGTTTGCGAGTCCATCGCCGCAACATTTATCTCCGCACTCTTTTACTCCGAGGACGCGTTTGGTTTAAGCCCCTTTTTTCGTGACAGATTGCGAGCGATGCAATCCACGTGTATTCTCTCGGAATTCGTAAATCTCCCGAGAAAATATAGGCGAACGGGGGTGAAGAGGTTTTTTTTTTTGGATTTTTTAAAGGGTAGAATCGATCTCGGAGGAATTGGAGGGTCGATGGCAGTTACCACCCAGTTTTTTTCACCCCGAATGGTCGTTTGGTCCGAGATTTGCTCCGGGCGTAATCTCCAAATGGTTCTCTTCCACCTCGAACTTATTTCTTGCCTCCGAGTTATAATGCAAACGTGAATACATACATATTTATTTATTTTATACATGTGTCGTATATAAGTCGAGATAATCGGGATTGTGGAAGCGGAAAAATGGAGATGCGCTTCGAATTGAGTTATTTGCATTTTAAGGCGATACACTGAGCAAATGCATATGTGTTTTTACGAATGGATATACGTAGATGTGATAAAATAAGGGATGTTAAGAGGAAGAGGATAAGGGTCGTTTAGATTGACCGCTTGGTCGGCTCCCTATGGCCCTAAAGCGTCCTCGTTTACCATCTCCATTTGAAACTCCTCTATTCGTGAGATCGCCTTCTTTTTTCTCATCCTTCTCCTCCTGCTCGTGCTCTCGCTTCACGTGCCTTTTCCTTGCAGCGCGGTTTGCGTACCGGAGACGTTAGTCGAATGTCTCTACATTTCGGATTCTCGGCAAAAACGAGCTACAACTAAATTTGTATATAGATAGAGAAACGTAAATGTGAAGCGGAGTGAAAGGGAGTCCCCTGGTTTTTGGCTCACGACTCCCGCTGGCACTTTAACATCTCCCGTACACTTGCTGCGCCTCCTACGACGAAAATCTTTGCTCCTCAGGTTTTTCTCATCCCTCGAATCCCTCCTCTCGCTTGCATCCCGGAGATTTAGAGGTCAGCGATAAAAAGAAAATAAAATCGGAATTTTTATTCGCGCGAAATAGAATACTCGTGTTCCTCCGGTGCGGTACACGAGTTTTTGTTTCTTTCGTATTCCTTCCATATGGTTTATGGGTTAGGAGGCTGCTTTTTCCTTCCTTTTTTTTTTGTCATCCTTCCTTTACATTGGCTTTTTGCCCCCGGCAGAAGCAATCCTTTATACTCGTATGTGTAGGGAGAGGAGGCGAAAAAAGAGGAAGCGAGAGGACAGAGTGAAGGAAACTTCGCCTCCGAGAGATTCTCGTCTCTCAAATGCACTTTTTTCATTCCTTCTTCTTTTTTTCTTCGAGCCTCGCACGCTTTCTTTAGTCTCGCTCGCACCATGGGGTCTTTCTCGTCCACCTCGCGCGCTCTCCGCCAGCCGGATACCTACACTCCATGGAATTTGAATCGGCTTGTAATAAAATCCGGTCTTTATGCGACATCCGTGGACGTTACACCAGAGGCAAACCAGCTTTTTACTTTTTCTACATATATACACATTCTATATAAGAACGCAGGCACGTACATGTATATACGTTCATGTACATTCGCCCGGTGGTTTAACAACACGAAGCAATGACAGCCTATATCTACGTTTTTCAAGAAATACTGTTATGGGATCGCGAAATAGGGTGCGAGTAGTGTAGCACTTTTGCAATCGTTATTATCGGCAAGAAATCCCAGTAATTCGAGAATATCCTCGTTCACTAAAAATCCGGACACACATTCCTTGAAAATTCGCTGCATTTTTATTTATTTACTTTCTCAACTTTACGTTCAGACTTTGACAATGAGAATTGATAGGAAATAATCAAAAAAAAAAAACTTACACTCGAAACGAGTGAATAACTTTCCTATTAATTCGATATTTTTTTTTTTGATGACGCCAGAAATTTTCGGAAATGCTTATCGGGATGAAGATTAGGAAGGAGAAGGGATTTACCGATGATGACAATGTACGAGTTTGCTTAATTAAGGCCAGCGAGCATGCCTTCGTGTGGACCAACAAAAGAGCGATTTCAATTTCCATCCTCCTCGCTCTGCTCTCGAGAAGGATGCTCCTCGCTATCGAATCTGGTGCAAAGGGCTTCTCAATTCAAGGTATAAACGTAATACGTGGTAGAAGCTCGAGCAATCCCCTCTCCCGACCCTCCCTCGGGCGCATAATTGCCCGACTGTGTGAGCCGCGAACGTTGATAGCGAAGTCGAAGTAAATCGGATTATTCGGATATCATCTGCGTAATGTATGTACGGGGCTGTGTACGCACGCCAATTCTCAACTACGCCTTCCCTCCTCTTCCCGCCCTACACCCTCTACGACCCCTTGCTCCTCTTTCGACTTTGCTGCGGTTTGGTGCAACGCCCGTGAGTCCACAGAAGTCTGAGGCTCTTTTTGCTACAAACCCCATAGGAATTGACAACATTTTGTACAACGAGTCACTAAATTTCGACTCTATTTGATTTTCCGTGCAAAAAATAATCGTTCTTTTCACTTTTTCTTCAACATTTATGTTGGATTTTCACGATTTTCCGTTCCCGATATTCTTCACTGACGTTTCATTAAGAAATAGGAAAAAAAATCCACATTTTACGACCAGCAATTTTTGTCGAATTCAGTCAAAATGAAATTCGACTCCAAATAATTTTTAATCACCTTCTTGTGCGGCTCAATGGTACCGAGAAAAAAATAGTAAAAACAACGAAATTATCCTTTTACCTTAAAAAAAAAAATTAACTTTATATTCATTGATTTTTACAATATTTTTTTCATTACTGCAAAAAATTGAGATTCGAATTCGAATAGTTTGATCTTGAATGCGGCTGTAGACATTATTGAGGGTGGCTGACCCGACTACGAGGAGATAAAGGGTGCGCACCGCGTGTCCATTGTATATATTTTTGTGAATATATACATACTTGTATATAATCGTGCACAAAGTGATCTTTGGAGGGTGGATAATACATGGTATGGCGTACGACATGTTTTTCTAGACAATTTGTTCGGCAACATTAATCACCGGGGGTGAAGCAAGTCGAAAAAGGGGGTTGACAGGGGATGACGACGTGGAGCTTAGACTCACTGCCGCGTGCCACAACTCAAAATAAATATACATGCAGCCCAATGAAAAATCGAAATGATTTTCTCAAAATTTGCAAAGCCAAAAAAAAAAACAATTGACTTTTATTCCTGAACGAAAATGAAGAGACGGAAAAATCGAGAATCCTCTCGATCGATATTTTTATTTGATTAAAAATAAAAATCGTCTAGAAATTCAAACGACCACAAATTTTTTAACATCGTACATATATTTTTTTTTTTTTTAGCAGTGCAAAAAAGTAATTCTGCCGCGTACTATTGTCATGGAGCGAGAAACGTGACTATTGTTCGTAGGCCATAATTCCATTGAGAGTGATTCGATACCGAAATCGTGTGCGTTCCTTATCGCGATTCAAATGCATTGTAAAACCTCGAATTAACGGTAACGCGGTTTGGTGTATGAATTTCTGCACAATAACGATTGTAGGGGTAGAGTATATTTCATGCGAGGCACGAGTTCACATTTTCTCGAAAGAACAAGGCAGATTGTGAACTTAACGACTATTTATATTAATGGCAACAGTTGCGAAACAAAATGGCCTTTATTGCGAGACAAGTTGGGGTTGAAAGGGACACAGAGATACGCCTTTTTCATTGAGAATAGTTAATGTTTGTGTGACGTCAAGAGCGCGGATTGTTCGTTAACTCATAACACACGTGGCTATATATATTTTTCATAAAATCTATATATATATCTTTGCGAGAACGTAACAACAATGCAAGCAGCGATGATTATCTGGAAAACTAATTTCGCGACTGCGGCAAGAGACTCCGAGTACATAAGCGCCCTCTCGTGTTTGTCGTTCCAACATGGCGACGTCAAGCAGCAAATCGTTGCTTCTGTCATTCTCCACTCATTGAAAACAAGTCGTAGCTACATTTTCGTAACAGCGGCAATTGAGAGGGAGGTGGACCGAACGTTTTTTCGAAAAATTGAGTAAAAAACGTTTCTGGTGAAGTTTCATTGAATTTATCTGTAAACCGAGGCTTAAAAATGAAGCGTTTGGGGTTCGATTCCGAGGGGTTTTGATAAGATATTTCCTGAGAATGAACGATATTATTTTTTGACATTTATGAGAAAGATGGAAAAGATTTTTCTCGGGTTCAAATATCTCGGTCATATAATCTCACAGCTTATCCGTCGCCAGGACGAAACTCCACACGATTTTTTGTTGTTGTATTTATATATGATATTATATTATTGTTATGTATACGAAGTTTATCCGAAGGTCGGAAGGGAGGACGCACGTATTTCTGTACATAGAGAGGTCCTCCTGCTGTGGCTATTTGTAATTTTCATTATCTCGGCATAAAGGGGCCGATTTAACCGCCGCGGCACGTAGGGAGTTAATAGGAGAACGCCGCGGGGT